>JARQOC010000002.1:68569360-69297941 GCA_033576535.1 Allobates femoralis | reverse complement strand
CCTGACGTGGGGGTGGGGTGGCTGCCCTTGCACATAGTACCTCAGCCAGAAGCTCTAGCTGTTGCACCTGCACCAGGTGCTTAATCAAGTCCTCCATGCTGACTGAAGGAGTTTTCAGGCTTGTGGCTGCTTTTACCCAGGACATGCAGGTTGTTTGTAGTGAATATGTCTGCTTCCTGGGGGTGTATGCCCGCATTCTCCACCAATTGTGATAGATCCCCTCACACGGCTGCCAGTCCTACGTAGACACAGGAAGCCTTGGCCGCGTAAACGTCAGGTTTATTACCATCATAAACCAAACAAACAAAACAAAACATCAACTTCTTGACCAGCAAAAGGAAACAAGTGGAGTCTCAGTTTAAACGACTAGGATCAGCTCTGCTGCTTAGAGCTATACACTGTGCCCTGCACACTCCAAACTCACACCACAGAAAAAAAAACACAGAAGGGAACGCTTAACTTTTCTGATCACACTGTGAGGAGGAGGGATGTGGTGACTCACCCTCAGCTCACATCACGGAGCTCAATAACCTGGCTAACACATATCGCTCCTCACTTATGGTAACAGTAATCACATTACAGGGGTTTCAGTCACTTGGAACGCACACCTTTTTTGCAAAGTGAGCGCAAAATGGAAAGTTAGGCTGGCAGTTAAATAGGTTTCTCAGATAATTAAGGAAATTAAATCCAGGTGCCAGGTTAACACCAATAACTTGCAGGTATCTGAAAGTGTTCTCTAATTTTGATCAGTGTTCTTTTTCATTTATCTCATTTACAACTTTATTCTGCACTTTAGAATATATTCAATTTATGTAATAAGCTTAAAATACTGCTAATTTACTTATGTTAGGATAGTTTCACATAGGACACCACAATGACCTTAACATTGAGGAAATTGTGTGTTGTTCTCCAATTTTGATCACCAGTGAATATCATTTGAACAGAGATTAAATACTTAATTAGGAAGAATGTAGCCACTAATCGTGTGTGTATTGGTCCACGCAATACACAAAATAGTACATGGTATAGTGTTTCAGCATGCACCAGTACACACAGGTTGAGTACCACAGTCTTTCCTCATTTAGTATATTGGGTCACGCCCTCTGTTCTGCACCTTCTCTCACTTGCCTTAAGGTGCTGTTGTCTCTGTTATCAGGTCTGCTTTTCGCCCATTTCAATAGAGACTTTAATCTGGAGAGTACTAGGGACACACCTTGACGCGGCTACTGTGCAGTCATACACATGGCCATTACGTATTAGCTAAGGTGTCTCCATTTTTTCTAAGTTCACTAGCTGTAAAGCTTTTCTATATTCATATAGCATGAATTAGCGCTGGGTGCAGCTGACCCTTTTTTACTTAGAGATTAAGTACTTTTCACAGATTTGGAAGGAAATCATCCAGAATGGAGTCAAACCACTATGAGAATGACAAAGAAATAGAGCCGACACTATAATAATTGAGTTTTCATGAGCTAACCAATGTTCTTTTAAATTTCATTCATAGGTGGTCAGCTGCAGCTGGGGAAGACTATTCCAATGGATGCTGACACTCTAATAAAACACACCTCCCAATTCGTATTAGATGTTATCAAACTATTGGGGCGAAACAGGGTTCAATATCTCTTCTCTAGGTATCATTATAGAATGCATTCATATCTTTACAAGATCCAAACCTCCTAGTAGGGGACTTTCATTCATGGCAGATGAGACTTGTCGAAAAGCCATTGCTTTTTAGCCTTATTTCCAGCTGCCACAGCTGCTTTCAGTGGAAACCTCCTACCAATGATTACATGCAAGCAATTTACGCGCAGCAGGAAGGTGGAAATGGTGATCTGAGCACAGATCATGAGACAATATATATTGGTAGTAATTTAACAATGTAACTAGCACCTGTTTTCAGGAACAAAAAAAAAGATACAACCTTTTGTGAAGCGATAACAAGGCCTTTCATAGACCAATTAACTCCAGATTTGGAAATGATTGTCTCTCCTACATGCAAAAACAGAGACCAGCTGTAAATCATTAGTGTTGCATTAACTTGCCAAAATTCTAGATGAAATCATGTATATTACAATATTTTAATAATGAGCCTCATATTCCTATTCTGCAATGTACCTGTAAGATACGTGACTTCTCTGTGATAACGTGAATGCGTTACTGGCATTGTCTGCTAATAAACCATTGTATTAAATAAGCACAAACACAAGCTACAAAATTCTGATAATTGCTACCATATGAAAAACCCAGCAACAAAAAAGAAATTATCACTGGCTTCTTTTGAAAACAATGGAGGAGATTATCAATGTATTGATGTCGATTTTGCTGATACTGGAATGGTCAAATGCCATATGTCTAAAGCATCTGTGTCACTTTTCCTGCCCCATACCAATGAATTAGAAAAAGTGGGTGGATTTCAGAGAGTGGTGAAACATTGCTTTATTCAGACTTTCTCCACTATTGTGTTTGACAATTTCAGTTCGAGATTTACTAATGCTAAAGCTTTCCATTCATGATGGCTACAGATGGTTGAACCCGCCGATGTTCGGGTTCGGCGTACTTTTTTTAAAGTCCATGTTGGGGACCGTACTTGACCCAAACTTGAGCCCGAACCCTGAACCTGGAATTTAAAGTCATAAAATGGTGATTAGGTGTACTGGAGGGTTATAAAAATAAGTAAGCAGTGATTAAACAGCAGCGTTATACTTACTGAGAACCACACCGTGTATTTCCAGGCCGCTCATTAACTTTCTGATTATTTAATGCATTGGCTTCAACAGCCAATCACAGATGCCCACTCTCTATTACAAAATCTGTGATTGACTATGGCGCTTCTCACCCATTGTGCCAGCGTCTGTGATTGGTTGACATTGGCAACGAACTTACTGTCACAGAGGGGACAAAAAATCAGTGAAAAAAAATATACATAGGGCTTCAGCATATTTTTCATTCTCAGCACAGATAAAGTGGACAGATATGAGCTGCTATTCCCAGATGTCTGGCCTTAAATTGGCTGGCAATCAAAAATACAGGGGAGCCCATTATTTTTTTTCAATTATTTAAATAAATTATTACAACAAAAATGTGGTCTTCATCCTATTTTTGATTGCCAGCTAAGGTAAAAACCAAGGATCTGGGGGCTGGTATTCTCAGCATGGTGATGCTCATAGTTATTGGGCCACAAGACTTCAGAATAGTATTAAACCCGCCCATTATGAATCTTGTGAGTAAATAGTTATAAAATGCATGCAGAGAAAAATCCTTTATTTGAAGAAAAAAAAAAGCACACAGACAATCCTCATTTTCCCATTTACTAACCCCAAACATACCCTCCGACAGTAATACAGTGCAATATCCAGCAAAGCATGTGATCCTGGTCCTGCTACAACCAGAAACTGCAGTGATAGAACAAGCATCCGATCTCTGCAGTCTCTGAAATCACACTGACATCCATGGGGAGCGGTGGCGTCACTTGCTAGGTCACTGAGGGCTCCCCGCGGTCATTTTCTTAAAACATTCTTATTGTGATTTCCCACATTGGAATGTGTTTACTACTTCAATTATTCAGAATGCAATCTGCTTGGATTCACCATTGTAAACGCTGTTAATACATCTCACTTGGATATATCAACATAATTCAGGGGATGTCATGCCAGGGACAAGAATGCATCTGGGTACAGTGCATGACAGTGGCGCCTGGTGTACAACACAAAACTACCAATGGGGAACAAAAGGGGAAAAATACAATGAGGAATGCCCTGATCTAAGGGGATGGGAAAAGGTAGACTTCCTGCACTCACCTGAATCTGTGTCCTGATCTCCCTACTGTCTCTATATGGGTTCTTTCACCTCATCACTGAGCAGGATACCTAGTCCCTCACTGGCCCCGATGTTAACTCTTACTAGGGAAATGTCACGCTGGGTGTAGGGAGACACCCAACGCAAGATGACGAGAGGGAGGGGGTGAAGGAATCCCTGATGCTAAGGCCAAAAGGGGAGATGGTGACCCCTAGATAAATTAGCGTAGACACCTGGCTCCCCTAATGTCTCTATATAGTTTCTGCAACTGTGGCCAAATGGGATACCTGCCCTAGCTGCCCCTGGACTACAACTATGCAGGGATCAGAGTGGGTGATCATTAGTCAGCCCAGCTAGCAACTAATAAACATGACATGCCCCTTCAGGGCCTTAGGATACTCAGAAGCGGGCTTTCTTGAGGCTTCATCTTCACGGGGATCACAGGGACCGAGACCCGGCTCCGTGACCCTGGCAGTATCATTAAAAGTTTGGTGTTGGTGGCTCTCTCTCCTGGGGTAGGAATCTGGTGTGGAGGGTTCATTCTGGGCAGGGATGACTGGACCTGGGGATATTAATGTTTTTATGTGACACCACTCGCAGGTTGCGACTATACCTGGATGCCGCTGCTCAACAATCCTCCTAGGAGTCGATGATTGGGAGGCAGCAATGTTCTTAAGCCCTCTACTGGTAGCGCTGACCCCTAGGGTGGCCAAAGGTACCTTAATGAGTTGGTAGTAGTGTTTCTGTTGCTTTAGATGCATTAAGAAAGTTCACAGACAAAGTGGGCTGCAGTCTTTGGTTCTTTACTCACAGTTTTTTAGTGCAGCAGCTTGCTGAGGACTGGGTTCTTGGAGGCATGGATCCAGCTACTCCCAGGCAGTAGGATGATACATAACCTGTACCACTTCTCTGTTCTTTCCAGGTCGTCTCACAAGGCACTTTGCCTTGCTCTTCCTGCTTTGCACCTTGCCACACAGAGCTCTGAGCCAGTGACTGCAGTGTCTCCCCTCAGCCTTGTGGTTGCTACCTTTTCAGCAGATATGAGCGGTTGTTCGGTTATGGCACCATGGAAGTGCCACAGCCTCCGGGTTGCTAGCTGAGCCTGTTTGATCATCTCCACTAGTCTATTGGGGTTCCTGGGGCCACTTGTGGTCTAGTCCCTCCACCGCCTCCGCTTGAAAATGGATACGAGCCCCATGGGTGCATTGCTCACTTATCGCGCCTCTGGGACCCCCTTGTTCTCCTGGAGCCACTTGGGTGTTCTCTGCTTTCTTGGGTTCAGCCTCAGGACAAGCTCTCTCTTGCTGTAGTGCTCTAGACACTTCTTAGGCATATATTCTCTAGCTTCCCTCCAACTCGACCTTGGTGTGCTAAGGCCTCAGTCCAGCTATTCTACCGCCTCTCCTCAGCTGGGTAACTCTGTTCTTCTGCTCACTGTTTTTCTCCTGTCACTCTCCTGCATTCTAGATGGTTCCCATGCTATTTATACCCCTTGTCATGTGTCACACGTCATCTACGTGTGTTCTTCCTGACCTCATTCCTTCCCGAGTGCTCCCTCTAACTAAATTGCTTCACCACTCAGCCCCACTACAATCGTTCCCAGTGTGATCTGGGTGTCCCAGTACCCGTCTGTACACCTCTTACCTATGAGTGGGATACTACACCCTAACAGGGGTGCAGTACTTCTGTGGTGACAGGATCCGCAGGGGCGCCACAAACACACAAGGGAAACAAAGAGGGAAGAGATACACTTAGCTTGAGCAGATCCAAGCAGTAAACCAACAGACTTCAGGAAACACTGCTTTGAGCTAGGATGCAACCAGAAACACCTAAAGATTATCACCAGCAGTGCATCCTGGGATCCAAGAGGTATAAGTAGGCCCCCGAAGAGAAGATCTGCTGGGTCCTAGTGACCTCCAGCTATCACTAGGACAGATATGCTTCTTAAAGGGATAGAGACATTATTTAGGGTTTTGACTGTTTGGCCAAACGAATGCTGCGACCTTCTGTGAGTGACCTCAACAGCGTCATCTGTGCTTTCATATACACTCGTAAAAGGAGATGGCCAGTGGGAGCACAAGTCCCAACCACTCACTAAAATAAACCTCAAGGTAAGGAAGACAGATGAGTAAACACCAACATGACTTCACAGCTGCTGCTACTCTCTTATGCAGCTGATGGCTTGGCAATGGTAGCTCTCCAGAATAGCTCCTTTCACCCAAGCAGCTTGACTAGGAATGAAGTTGAATCACAATCATGGAATGCTTTATCAGGTGACCATATTAAGGAGATAGGCGTGGTCACAAAATAACCTCACCTGGATAGAGCACCTAGGAGCATTGCTATCAACAGAAACTGACATTAACTCCTGCACTGCCAAAGGAAGGAAACACGGTTAATATAAAGTCTCAATAAAGGAATGAGACACAGGTCCCAAACGTGTCTCAAGTCTCCAAGGTATGAGAGACAAACATGACAGGGGACAGGTGCAAGTTACCATGCACACTACTTCAATGGTTTTGCAATTGAAAAAATAGCTTATTGTTGCTGGTAAAACAATTGCGGGAGTTAGATGCAGGCAGGGTGCTGGAAGATGGGGCAAGACCTACTAAGGACTATCTTAGCAAGGGCATTCAGTGTTGGCTTACCCCCTTTACAAGTGGCAATGGCTAACTTCTGCACCCTAGTTGTATGGCTGACTTCATAGGTATTGGCAATCTGTGCAGTCTTGGAAGTCTCCTTTGGCTCCCGGTCCTTCACGAACTGTCATGCTTTGACAGGGCAAAGATGAAGAAATTGGTCTTTCACTATCAGGTCCTTCAAACCATCGAAGGTTGTAACTGATAGTTTCTTGTTGTTAGTTTTAAGCTCATCCACCACATCACCATAATTGTTGTGCAGTCCATGTTGGAGCATCCAAAACTTTTAACTGTACACTTCTGGGGTCATATGATTTCCTAATCAGGACCTGTTTGATGGCCTCATAATTGAGAAATTTGCATTTTAAACTGTCTACAGGCCTTTACAATTGGCCTTTTGTTGTGGCCAGCCTAAGGTGCATCTGTTCAATGCTGTCTAATCAGCATCTTGATATGTCATACAGTGGAGGAATGGATTATCTCTGAAAAAAGGTTCACTGACAGATTTAGACAATTTGTAAAGAATATTGATAGAAAAACCTTTGAGTACATAGAAAAGTCTTTGAGTTCAGCTCCTGAAAAATGAGTGCAAAAACAAGTGTTGCGTTCATATTTTGTTTAGAATAGATAGATAGATAGATAGATAGATAGATAGATAGATAGATAGATAGACAGATAGATCAGTAAATAGATCAGTAGATAGATAAATTGACTGATAGACGTGATAAAGACTTTTCCTCCTAGTCTTTCAAAACCCATACCTTTCTTTTTTTATCTTTCTGTCAATATAGTTGAAGGATATAGTTGAAGGAAGGCTTGTTTTTTGCCAAATGAGATGTACTTTTGAATGTCACTATATATTTTACAGTACAATGGGCAGACACATTCCAAATTCAGTTAAATTCCCGGGAAAATATATTTTTGACAATGTTTCCTGAGTCTCTTTTTGCATAGTTTGTTTGAGGGTTAAACAGACCTGGCATAATGTTTCTCTAAATCAGTATTATTGTGGTAGTATCAAACTTGCACCTTTTTATAGTATATTGGAGGCGAAAAAAATAATAACAATGACATCATCTGCTGGAAAAGGGGTGGGTTCAGCCTCTGCATGAGTATTAGTTGGTGTATAGTGTATCAATGGGGTTGTCCTGTCTAAGTCCACAAGTCTGCAGCCATCCTATATACCTGCCAACTTATGAATCCTCACTATGTTCTGTAAGGTTTCTCCGGTATTAGCGATGGAATGGCAGTTACATGATTGCAAGTATGCAAAATGCATACTCCTGGCCAGAATCCGAATAGACTGTTTCCAGCATGCTCAATGCAAGTGTAATGCACAAGGCTGGAAATGTTCTAGTTGGATTACGTGTGCATGTTGCATGCTTGCGGTCACATTCCCGGTACTGACACCTGAGAATCCTCACAACGCTCAGTGCATGCATTGTGGAGATTCATAATTCTGCAGTCACATAGACCGGACAATCCTGCTCTGACACCGGAGAAGCCTCACAGTAAATAGTGAGGATTCATATGTCTGCAGTCACATAGAATGGACGATCCCTTTAATTGGCATCGATCTCCTCTAATATGGTGCACACGAGACTGGAATACCCCTTTACAAACTGATTACAATATGTAACTGTACATAACAGATTACTTTATTATGCAGATCACAACTTCTGGTAATTAGTCATATTTAACCCATAATTACATTCCGATCAAAATCAGAGAAAAATGTATGAAAAATATTGGAATCTGACAGTGGTTGATACCTTTTAATGGTTAACTGAAAAGATAGTAAATAATCGCAAGTTTTTGAGACGGTCACTTCATCAGGCTTAATAATGACACAAATCCTGAACATGCAAATAGAGTCTGTGTTCCTAATTCCCAGGGGGCAATGCACCTAGGAATTCACTGTGTTGAGCGCTTTAGCCATCTGCTCGCAGTGTTTTCTTGGACTGGTCTCCCTGAGATCAGTGAGTGCTTTGTGACAAATCCTGAATATACACACATACTGTATATACTGTATATACACTCAAAAATAGGGGACTGGATAATGCAGTAAATTAATCAGGTGAGGTGAAGCATAACTCAGAAAGGTCAGAGTTGGGATGTGAAAAAGAGCATTTTGGAACAGTAAACATCAGTGTCCAGAGATAAGAAGCAAATAGTTTTATGTCCTCTGATTAGTTGTTGTGAATGTGTCTTAGCCTGATGAAGAGAACTTAGAGTCGGGAAAGCTTGCTTTTATTTACCACGTTTTCAGTGAGCCATTAAAAGGTATCAACCACTGAGGACTCTCAGATTCTAATATTTTCTATCTACTGGCTAACACGGTACAAACATTTTTTACCTTAGAACAATGTATGATCACTTGATTTTTTCAATGTAATCCTCAATGATGAACATTGAAGGGTTTGTGTAAGGGGTATGCAATGCCACTAGAACAGTGTTTTCCAAAATAACCAAAGTTTGTCAACTTAAAACACCTATTTTACACAAAACGTGATGATGATAATTTGAGAACAGTGATGACTGTAGCACTCAGAAAGATTAAACAAAACTTTGTGAAGGTTACAACAGTCATCAATCAGTAGGAAGTGTACAGGCCTTTGCTTTGTACAGGCCTTTGCTTTGTACAGGCTTTTGCTGTGAATTATTTCAGCACATCTGCGGCCACAGGACATCACTAGTCTCTCACACTGCTCTGCTGTGACTTTGGTCCACAGTTCTTTCATTCTCTTCCACAGTTCTGTGACGGTTGTGGTTTCTTGGCCATAACGTTACCACCAAGGATTTCCAGAGGTTTTCTATTGGGTTTAAATCAGGATTCTGGGTTGGACACTTCATTGTTTTAATGTTTTCTGTTTCAATTAACTTCTTCAATCATTTTACACACTTTAGTTTGTTTTCCCCAGTTTGTCGATGAACGTAATGTTTCCAATCAGACTCAAATAAATTAAACTTGCTTTCATCACTAAAATGAACTGTGGACCACTTCTCCTCTATCCAGACAACATGCTCCTCACTAAAGGTGAATCTAGCCTTTTGGTTCTTTCAGTGCAGAGTGGGCTCTCAGTCCAAATGCTCTTAAATGTTGGAACACAGTATGAAGAGACGGATTCTTACCCTCTTCAGTGTTGAACTGGTGAGCCATTCCAGCTGCAGTATTGAAATGATTACCCATTGAGATTCTCTGCATTATCCTATCCTCTCTTCCATTTGTCTTTTGAGGGTGACCAGCCTTCTTGGGGTACTTAAAAAAAAGTTTGTTATGCTGTAAATTATGCAATATTCTAGAAGTCACACACTTGAAATGACCAACTAATGTTGCTATGGCTGATAGGATGACCCCTTTGGCATTAATCTGGACAACCTGGACAGCCGGAGGATTTAAGTTACTATGGAACAGTACATCATTTTTGCAAAGTGAGTGCAATTTGGAAAGTTAGGCTGCCAGTTAATTAGGGTTTGTCAGATAATTAAGGAAATTAGCACCAGGTGCCAGATTAACACCAATTATTTACAGGGATTTTAAAGTGTTCTCTAAGTTTGATCAGTGTCTTTTACATTTATTTCATTTACATTTTTATTACGTGAATATATTAAATTTATGAAACAAGCTTAAAATACTGCTATGTTACTCATGTTAGGATATTGTCCAATAGGACACCACCATGACCTTAACGATTAAGGAAATTGTGTGTTGTTTTCTAATTTTGATCGCCAGTGTGTATATCCAATGTTAAAACATGAGAAATATGCACAGTAACAGACTGCATGTAACAACACAAGTGCACATTAGTCTTTTTTATGGCTTCCTTTTAGTATATATTATTTATTGCATGTACATTGAATTTATTGCTGTAGCATGCTACTTGTTTGGATGTGAAGATTCCTATGCGTAGCTCATTATTTTACCACTTGACATAAATGTGAAAGGTTATTTATCATAGAGTTGTTCCGAATTACTTGAAAAATCAATACACCCAAATGAAAGACAACAGTGTCAAAATGATTGCAGGGAACCTCCATGAGTCACCTAGTGCTAAGGTAGCATCTTCTTATCTAAAAATCTTATTGTATGCAGTATATATATTCTATGCACATCATGAATAATGGACACATCACCCTTAAATGCTATAGTTACACCACTTAGTTTTCCCATAAATGTATAGTTTGATGCCTTTAATATAAAATATGTTTTAAAAAAAATAATAGAGTTCTCTAAATTTATCACCTTTTGCATGGCAGTGCTCCAAGGCCGATCAAATGTTTTATTCGTAGATGAGCACATATTGAAATTTTTAAATAGACAGCATTAAAAATGTTGAACAGATGGCCACCTGTCTAACTCGGGAATGTGTTGGTTGCTATAGCAAAATGTTTTTTTTTCCTTAATTTGATTTAGAACCTTAATTAAATTTGTATTGTTCCTAAACATATCTGTATGCAAGTCATGGTCCCAAAATATATATATATAAAACAGGAAAAATTACGGTAAAAAATTGCTTATGTTAAAAGAAATCTGTCACCAAGTTTTTGCTGCCTAATCTGAGAGCAGCATGGTGTAGGGACAGAGACCCTGATTCCAATGATGTGTCACTTACTGGCTGCTTGTTGTGTTTTTTGTAAAATCATTACTTTATCAACAAAAGGCTATCACTAGAGGACTGCTTGGTCTGCTGTTGTGTAGTCCGACCTTACCTGACTACTGATTGGCTGTAGTCTACTTATGCATACGCACAGTGTACACAAAAAGCAGATAGTCAGTGGTGTGGATGGGGTTATATAGAGCTCATCATTGAGAGAACTGCTACATCTCTTAGAGATAAAACAGTTTTAAATCAAAATTGCCTCACCCAGTAAAGTGTTATACTACTTGTGTCAGGGACTCTGCCTCCACATCGTGCCACCATCGTTACACGGTACAAGATTGTGAATGATATCGCTCAAACGTCACGGGATTGGAGTCGTTCAAATGACATTAAGATGTCGTTGCGTGTAACACTGAGATACGACTACGTTGGATCTTTGATCGCAGGTTTGAGAACATGTTCTCAAACCACACGATCCTCGACAAGCCAACCTGCTGCATCGTTGTGTGTGACACAGCGATAACGCTGTCATTAACGACGTCGCCCATTCACATCAGTGAATAAGTAGATACGATAGCTGCTTGCCACATCATTGGTGCGTCATCCACGATATCTAGATGTCTTACATCTCACCAACGATCTCTAAACGATGTCCTAATGAACGCGCGCCCTTGAGATCGTTGGTGATATCTAAACGACATTGAAGCGTGTAACGGTATCTTAAGCTGGGGTGGCAATAACATGGTGACAGATTCCCTTTAATATCACACATAGACTTCCAAATAACCTACACAGGGACATATAGTCATGGCTGAAAGTGTTGGCACCCCTGATATTGTTCCAGAAAATGAAGTATGTCTCCCAGAAGGTTATTGTAATTACATGTTTTGTTATACACATGTTTATTCCTTTGTGTGTATTGGAAGAATACAAGAAAAAAAGTCAAATTGGATATAATTTTACACTAAATGGGCAGTACAAAATTGTTACCACCTTTCCAAAATTGTGGGTAAACAACTTTGTTTTAAGCATGTAATGCTCGTTCAAACTCACCTTTGGCAAGTAATCCATGTGGGCAATTGGAAAATCATACCTGGCATCAGATAAAAAGGGGAGAAGTTGACTCAGTGTTTGCATTGTGTGTCTGTGTATTCCAGTACTGTCTGAAGACTTAAGTACCAAAATTGTTGAAAAATATAAACAATCTCAAGGGTTCCAGTATATCTCAAGAGATCTTGATATTCCTTTTTATTTCACATTTCCCTTTTTGTTTTGGAGAAAATGATCCAGTTTCATTGTGTGTGCGAATTATTCTTGAAACTGTAGATTTTCTAATACCAACGGTGGAAGCGATTTCTCTTACAGTCAGACTTGTATGTTCATTAAGAGTAATAATTCTAGACGTCTTCCGTGGAGTAACATTCATTTTTACAGGCACGAATCACACAGAGAAAAAGTACACTAAACCACTCCTCACAGAAACAAGCTCTCAACTGAAGCTGAGGGGGCAGCTGGCTGTTTATTTTCTGACTAAAACCAGTCAAACCACATTTTGCTACTCAAGGTTGTACACTCACACCTTTCAAAGCAGTTAAAACTGATTTAAATCACTGACTGGTAACCCCAACTTACGATTTTACTTAAAAAATGCTTTGTCCCAATTAATTTGCACAGCACTGTATACCCTCTATCTGTATTGTAAAGATGCAAATGCTGGTGAAATCAGGTCACCATTGGGGAAAAGTTGCCGCATGGTGCGGCCCATGGGCAATGATTTTCAACCCTTTAACGGTTTCTGTCCATGGACCACACAGGAACACCCAAAGGACTGGATGTGGCCACAGGTTGCACTTTGCCCAGGATTGCACTACACCATTGGCTGAACCAGTCGATATTAGTGGGTTTTGCTGATATTAGTCTGATGTGAACAGGGGGTTTGACAATGATATCTACCATTATTTTGATGATGACGTTTTCAGCAAATTAACAGTTGCATGTGACAAAAGGACCATGGAGATTGTGTTTACAATGGACTGTATAATCATGGAACCAGTTCTGACCCTCTCTGGCATCACGCTCAGGAACCCTACCAGAATCATTACTCTATGAGAGTTTTTTACGGTGTCTGCAACATTTGCCAGCCCTTTTTTTTCTCAGAGCCTAAAGAGTAAGCTTTTCTCCTTGTGGAGAGTGACACACCAGGTCAGACATGCCAGTAATGAGGAGACTTAAAAGCCGCAATGCTCCTCTGGGAGATAAATTATGAATATTATCTCTTCAGTGAGGAAGTAGACTTGAACTTTAATGCAACCTATTGAAAGCAGCAATCCTAAAAGTCAATAGTCACCCTTTAACGAGCCTTGTCATATGACCGGATTAATAGCAGATCAGAATCTCAATTTGCAGACATGGTGTTTTGGGGTATTGCCTCGGGGTATTAACCCTTAGATTCCACTTAGTCTCTCTTAGGCTGGGGTCACACACACAGATATCTGGGCAGATATTGGTCACAGATCTCTGGTTGCAGTGAAATCATGGACAGATTGCTCCATTTGTACACAGCCACAAAATGGAACCAGATATCAGATATCAAACATTGCACTGATGAGGAAAATTAACCCGAAACATCATGTCTACAAATTGAGTTTCTGATTTGGTGTAAATCCGAAATCATATGACAAGACTCATTAAAGGTTCACTTTTGACTTTTAGATTTGCTACTTCCAATAGTTGGCGCTAGAGTTCAAGTTTACTTTCTGCCTGAAGAGAAACTTTACATATTCCCAAAGTCTCCAACACATTTTAGGAGAGTTGGTATATCTGCTTGTTGAGTAACTCTACATTCACTAATTAGTGATGGGCGAACAAAGCAATGTTCGAGTTCTCCAGGCTCGCCCGGGGTTATTTAAGGTTCGAGTTCGAGGAAAAACATCACTTGAACTGGAGTGCGATCCTCGAACTCAGGCTTTAAAGTTATGGGATGGGGCAGTGGGCTGTAAAATAAAGTATACAGTTATTAAATAGCATCATCATACTTACCATTAATACCATGTCCCCCCGTTGCTCTGTGCCGCTGGTTGTACTTCTGAGGCCGCTCATTAACTTCCGGGATATTCACTGCAAAGGAATCAACAGCCAGTCACAGACGCTGTTGTCACAGAGAATGGGCGTGTGTGATTGGCTGCGGGAGTAAACTGAAACCAGTCCATACATTCATATGAGCAGATTCCAGCCTTCTCCAACAGGCAATTACAAACACCCATTCTCTGTGCTGTTGTCTGTGATTGCCTGACATCACAGTGCAGTAAAAAAATAGGTAAATAATTAAAAGAAATGACATGTTGCTTCGCGGTATTTTTGATTCTCCAGTGCAGATAAAGCGGAAGGCTACAGGCTGCCACCATCAGTTGTCTGGCTCTACCGTAGCTGTCAATCAAAATTATTTAAAGAAACAATTTTAAAAAAATTGCATGTGCTCTCGCCATATTTTGATCTTCAGCCAGGTAAAACCCAGGAAGTTGGGGGCTAGGATTCTCAGCATGGTAAAACCCAAGCGTTCTGGGTCCCCCACGCTGAAAACTGCAGCCCACAGCAGCCCCTGAAAATGGCACAGTATTTCTTAGAACCATTTCCAGGTGCTTTACCTGGCTCATCTAGCAGCTCTAATGGTGGTGGCATGCTGGGTTATAATGGGGTTGGGCCAGCTATTTATTATCAGCTGGCTCTAAGCCCGAAATTCATGGTGTCACGCCATATTAGACATGGCCACCATGAATTTCTAGTAAACTGTAAAATATAACAACAACACTGAGAAAAAAATATTTTATTAGAAATAATACAGAAGACATTTAGGACTCCATCTTTATCAGCCAAAAAAAAACCCCTCTGACGTAATCCACAGGCAGGCGAGCATCTTCTCTTCAGCTTTGTTACATCTGTGTAAGGAGTCACACACACAGGTCTGCTCACACAGACGAGCAGGCACAGACTCAGCTGGCTGCGGTCAGAAAGTTCACACAAGTGCAAATCTGAGCCTAATCAGCTGTGCCCTCGAGTAGCCTCAACTGACGTAACAAGTCAGGGTTACTTGAGGGCACAGCTGACCGGTCTCGTGTGGACTCTCTGACAGCACCCATGCAGTTTTAGGTCTAAGTTGTACCAAAAAGCATGAAATCCATGGAAAAAACTATGGCCAAAACGTTGTGGTTTTTTGTGCTTTTTTGGGACTGGGGATGCAGATGTACACATTGAACACAATACATGCATTTTTACGCCTTAATTTTACCAAAAAGTATGTGCTTTTTTGTGCTTTCTTTAGGTAAGGAGATGCAGAAACACATTGAACACAATGCATGCAGTTTTAGGCCTAAAGTGTACCAAAAAGCATGAAATCTGCGGCAAAAAACATGGCCAGAAGGTTGTAATTTTTGTGCTTTTCTTGGGCCAGGAGATGCAGATGAACACATTGAACACAATGCATGCAGTTTTTGGCCTAAATTGTACCAAAAAACATGAAATCCACGGCAAAAACCGTATCCCAACATCATGGTTTTTGTGCTTTTCTTGGGTCAGGAGATGCAAATGAACATATTGAACACAAGGCATGCAGATATAGGCCTAAATTGTACCATAAAGCATGAAATATGTTTAAAAACACGCAACTTTTTGCCACGGATTTCATGCTTTTTTGGTGTCATTTAGGCCTAAAACTGCATGCATTGTGTTCAATGTGTTCATCTGCACCTCCTGGCCCAAAAAGCACCAAAATCATGACACAGTTGAGCCCTTTTTAATAAAATTATTCCTTCAAATAATTAAAAAAAAAATGATATGGGGCTTCGCTGTATTTTTTGTTTACAGCCAGGTACAACTAGGCTGTTGGTGGCTGGATTCCTCAGCGCAGGGTGGCCCAAGCTTTCTGAGCCTCCCCCGCTGCGAATTTCAGCTTGCAGCCGCCCCAGGAAGTGGCTCATTAATAGAAGGCACATTCATAGAAGTCAAGCATCTTCTCTTCAGCTCTGCAATCTGTGTGAGGAGACACACACAGGTCTGTTCACACAGATGAGCAGGCACAGATTTAGCTGGGTGCAGTCAGAGAGTTCAAATGAGTGCACCGCTGAGCCTGGTTTAGTGCCAGCTGATAATACAAAGCTGGCTCTAACCTCATTATTACCCAGCGTGCCACCGCCATCAGGACCACTGGAAAAGCCGGGTGAAGCACGTAGAAATGGCACAAAGTAAAAATGTGCCATTTTCAGGGGACGCTGTGAACTGCAGTTTTCAACGTGGGGGGCCTTACCACACTGAGAAGGCTTGGGCCTTACCACACTGAGAATCTAAGTAAAATATGGCAGGAGCCCTTGCAATTTATTTTTAAATTATGTATTTAAATAATTTAAAAATATATTGGGCTTCCCTGTATTTTGATTGCCAGCAAAGGTAAAACCAGGCAGCTGAGGGAGGCAGCCCATAGCCGTCCGCTTTATCTGCGCTGAAAATCAAAAGTACGATGAAGCACCACATCATTTTTTTTAATTATTTATTTATTTTTACAGTACTGTGATGTCAGGCAATAACAGACACCGGCACAGAGAATGGATGTCTGTGATTGCCTGTTGGAAAAGGATGGAATCTGCTCATACGAATGTATGGTCTGGTTTCAGCTTACTCCAGCAGCCAATCACGCACTTTCTCTATAACAACATCTGTGATTAGCTGTTGATTCCTTTGCAGTGAATATTCCAGAAGATAATGAGTGGCCCCGGAGTACCACCAGCGGAGTACAACCAGTGGCACAGTGCAACGGAGGTGACAACGGGACCCGGTATTACCAGTAAGTGTGATGATGTGATGATGCTGTTTAATAACTATTTGCTTTATTTTTGGCCCAGAACTGATTGAACTATAGCACTGACTTTCCAGGAAATTTCTTGCTCGGGATATGTGCTTTGAACAAATGGTGTTCAGGAACAAGCCCAAACTTTACAGTTCACGTTCGCCCATCCCTAGCAGTAATCGTATCTGAAATGCTTGGTCATTTTTTATGGCCTATACCTGGGGTCTCCTGTTAAGCATCATTCTTTATGGCTTACCTATCTGCAAGATTATAATAAGAACAGTAGTTTGACATTTGTATGTGGTCCTTATTACGCTTTGTATCTCCTTTAATGAAGAAATGCTAGCGCTAAACTTGTTATAGAAAGCTTGGTGAAAAATGGAAAAGTTTAGTGTACATATAAATGCAGTGTCAGTATAAAAAGACAATAAATGTCTTCTTAGTATCTTCCCAGATTGCAATACATAATTAATTAAATAAAATGCAATTTGTTTGTATGAAAATTTAATAGATTCCATTATATCCTAATGGACTGAAACTGGAAGGAACAGATATGATGTTTGCACTCAGGCTTACATTAAGTGGAGAGCACATGACTTGTCATATGAAGAACAGGTACATCTAAGTAAATCAATACTATATGTTCTACTAAAGCTTTAATGTGGTCACTTATTGTGTTTATTCACCAACTAAGAACAATACCATAATCATATTATACAAAATGTTGCATGTTTTCAAGAAGTTCTTGACTTATGCAAAACTCCTCTGGGTATGTCCTCTTATAATGGAAAAAATCCATTGCGGAATCTGATGTCAGATTTTTCTGCAGATCTGTAGCAAAATCGAGATACATTATATGTTTATATTATTGCTGATGTGCTGTGAATTTAATCCTGTACATTGAAAACCAAACTCAGATGGAAAATCTTTGACATTTCCACTACACGAGAACATACTATTACCGGGGCCATATTTTGAATTCATGCTGCCCCAGGCACTTTAAGTGGTCATGCCCCTAGATAAGTTAGACTAAGTGTATGTACACAAAATGTCTTCTGTTTCTGGTGAATTTGCTTTGTAACCTGCTGTAAAAAAATGCTAAATAGGTGCTAAAAAGAATGAATGTATGTAACTTTGTGGGAAAAATGAGATTTCTACATTTTCACGGCTCACGTTATAACTTTCTGCGATGCACCTGGGGGTTCAAGGTGCTCACCATACATCTAGATAAGTTCCATGAGGGGTCTAAAATGGGGTCACCTGTGATGGGTTTCCATTGTTTAGTGCATCTGGTGCTCTCAAAACGTGACATGGCATCTGATAACGATTCCAGGAAAATGAAGTGGAATCCAACTCAAAACATGGAAGATTTTTTCATTTTTATTATTCAATAAAGTGCGAAACAGAAGTAAATTACATGGTCAGGCTGACCTCGGTCGACGCATTTCGGAAGCGTTATGCACACTTACTCATTTCTCATGTGTATGTACATATCACATCCTAAACACGTTGACTTAGGTCACGCTGACCATGTAATTTTCTTCTGTTTAGCACTTTTATTGAAAAAGAAAAGTGAAAAAAATCTTCCATATTTGAGCCGGATTCCACTTCATTTTCCTGGTGTTACTTAAGGCCAAGACAGGGCCAATACCCGAGCTCCAGGAGGACACGAGTGAGAGCAACACGGTGAGCTGGAACGTCTCTATATATCCGCTAATGATCCAGCCAATTTTGCGTTTGAAAAGTCAAATGTTGCTCCTTCCCTTCTGAGGCCTGCTGTGAACCCAAAAAGTAGTTTTACACCACATATGGGGTATCGGCGTACTCATGAGAAATTGCACAAAAAAATTGTGGCCCATTTCTCCTGCTACCCTTATAAAAATACAAAATTTTGGACTAAAATAACATTTTTGAAGAAAAATGTTACATTTTCCTTTGTTCTTTCCACATTGCTTTAGTTCCTGTGAAACACCTGAGCGGTTAATACATTTCTTGAAGGTGGATTTCAGTAGCTTGAGAGGTACAGTCTTTAGAATTGTGTCACTTTTGTTGTATTTTATGTCACATAGGCCTTTTAAAGGGAACCTGTCAGTTCAAAAATCCATGTGTCATTATCAGCCTGACGAATGGGCCATACAGTCCCAAAAGCTTCCTATGTTTACCATTTTCTCAGTTAGCCATTAAAAGGTATCAAACACTGAGGACTCTCACATTCCAATTATTTCCTATGTAACTGATATAATTTTCTAATTCCTTTCTCTAAACTCTCTCTATTCATGTATTTCTATTATTTATACTTCTATCCTCTGTAAACTTCAAAATAAAAGATGAATTCCATCTGTCAATCACAGTGAGCTCTCTGCTGCCCACTCCACAAGGAATGAATATTCATGCATCATTACACTGTCTTGCCCTCTTCTTTGAGCTGTGTGTGCAGAACACAAAGGAGGGTGTAGGAGGTGTATGCTTAACTGAAGCTCCAAGCTCTTCATGTCCTTGTGTATATAAGACATATGTGTAGTGTATGCAGTCTGAGATATTTCTATGTGATTATAAGAACATTTGAGCATTTACTCAGCAGATCCAGATGTTACCTATATGCAGGAAAATCAACCTACATATAATAGAAATCTCTTACACAGTGCACACAGTGCAGGACAAAACACCAACCCCCTCCCAGCACAGAGCATAGAGGGGAGGGACAGAACACCAGCTTGGGTGGGTGTGGATATTTACATGACACTTATACAGCAGCCAGACTAATCCTCTGTAAAAGTAATGGACAGGACTAATATACCAGCTCAGCTCCCTGCAGGGTCAGAAAATGCTTATAGGAAGGAAACTACAAATGCTATAATAATGATTTTGCATGTTTTTAAAAGGTCTGCCCAGGCACTATTCCAGGATAATATTAGTATCATACTGACCTGACCCAACAGAGAACCTTAAAAGTCACTTTAAATGTGGTGCAGTCCCTAAAAAATTGGTTTTGAAAATTTGTTGGAAAAAAAGAGAAATTGCTGATGAATGTTAAAGCCTTCTTACTTCCTATAAAAAAAATAGTATTTTTCAAAAAATGATGTTGATGTAAAGTAGGTTTGTTGGGGAACTATTTTGTGTGAAATAACTCTCTGGTTTAAGAACATAAAAATTCAATGTTTGAAATTTTCAAAATTTCCAATATTTATATAAATAAATGCAAAAAATCATCCTGAATTAATGACTATCATGAAGTACAAAATGTTGCAAGAAAATAATATCATAATCACTGGGATCCATTGAAGTGTTCCGGAGTTATTATATCATAAAATGACATTGGTCGGAATTGAAAAAAATTGCCTGGATGGGGGGTGAAGGGGTTAATACAGATTATAGAGAAATGACATGAAAATCCATAAATTAATAAATGTAATAAATACTGAATTAAACAATGGGTCAAGCTAATTTTCTGATGAAATTCCTTTTAAAAACACCAATTTCTCAAAGACACAGATAAAAAGCAAACACTCTATTTTTGGATTATAAAATGCACTTTTCTTCCCAAAAATTTGGGATGAAATTGGAGGGTGCATTTTATAATATAGCTGCATTTTACCTAGAGGGGTCTCATGTTGTAGGGGGGTAAGAGGAGACACTGTCATGGGCGTTGCTACGGCAGGTGTCATGGGCAGTGAGGCGAGTGTCCAAGTGAAAGTACAGAAGTTTGCTACGGCAGGTATCCTTGCAATGCTGCTAGTGGTGTGAGGCAGAAGCCTGTCCCAGCGATTGTGCTAAAGTACCGTAAATGTCAGCAGTGCGTGCTTTGAAGAAATGGCGTCGGAGGTGATACATGAGCATAATTACATCTTGGCTCAATGGTGGGTGCCCTTTCCTTGAAGTCTGCATCGCCAACATTTACTTTAAAGCAGACCTCTAGTATCGGCTCCTGTCTCACCCCACCCGCAGCATGACACCCGCTGCAATGCCCGTGACACCTGCCCCACCGCCTGCATCATCGTCTGCAACAATGCCTCCTGTTACCGTGTTCCACCACTGCCTTCCCCATCGGTAAGATACCTGGATTATAAAACGGACTAAGATTTTAAAGACGGACAGACATTTTTATTATTAAAAATTATTTCTTCTATTTTCTTCCTCTGAATTTGGGGTATGTGTTATAATCCGCAAAATTGTGGTACATTTTCATGGCGTTTTAGCAAAGCACTAACGGGCTGCAATTGATGTCAAAATCAAAGGTGCTCTTACATAAACATCTGTTAAAGTATTGCTAAATCATCAGCTGGCATTCTACTCATCTATAGATATTTTACAAACAGGACACCTCTGTATACCAGAAGACTCAAAAGGGAGAAAAAAATGACACTGAAAAGAAATCAGCCCATGCCTATCTCTCCTTCTCTCAATTCCCTCAGTGACCAGAAAAGATGTGGGTGGGGGTCGGATCCACACCTTTAAGACCGGGTTATAAATAATGATGTGCCAGCGACCCATACAACGATGGGGATCGCTGGAACGTCATTATGTAATCGCTGGTGAGCTGTCCGACAGGCAGACTGACCAGTGACTCGTGTAATGACCTCGACATCGTGGAAAAGAGTATAAACTATTATTTTCCACAATGTCAAGGTCCGCTACTGTATTCAGTGGGAGAACGTTGGTAACCAGGGTACACATCGGGTTACTAAGCAAAGCGTGCTGTGCTTAGAAACCCGATGTGTACCCTGGTTACCAGGAAACACATCGGGTTAGAAAGGCGTCACACACACCGATGTCTGCTGATGGTTCTGGCCATTCCGCAGTGATCAGCGAGCTGATTGCTGGTCGCTGCGGCACGTCACACGCAGCGACGTCGCTCACGAATTCGCTGCAACGTCACAGGTTTCGTTAGCGATATCGCTGCATGTAACGGGGTCTTTACTGTTCTCTTGTACTTTCCCACAATGTTAAATATTCTTTAGCATTTGTTAAATTTTACAATTGAAAGTCTTACTATTTTTATATCAGTATTAGTATTATTACCATATAAGTATCACACTATTTTACTTTTCTATTCTATTAAAATTACTTCCATCTTATTTATTTTTTTATAATTTTTTTTAGCATGATGCAGGGTGTAATTTACCAATCACCTGCCAGTGACCTTTCTTCTTTTACACGTATATAAAGGTATATGACTATTGTAGCCAATCACTTTCCTCACCAGAAACCATTGCATTAAATTGGAATTTTTTCAACATTTTTTCCAAACTAGCTCCCGTGGATAATGCACAATCCTCCGTAGCTAAATACACTTCATGTGTGCTTCAATAGATTAAAACAGTGCAAGGATTTCACAATGTTCAAGATAATCTCTTACCAGTTAGTATTAGCACTCTCTATACAGTTTAACAATAATCCCTCTTTTCTTCTCTGATGACAAGTTTCCCCAGGTCCAAAAGTTTGCTGAACTGGCAATTCAATTTAGTCCACTAGGAGCGCTCTTGTCAGTAGCAATTACCCAAAAAATGTAAAAGCCAGTGTTCATGTCCCAGTACTTTCATGCAACATATATTTAAATAATATTTTTTTTGTCTTCAAGAAGTGACCTATGCAAATATCTTATCGAAAAGTAAAAAAAAATGGTATCAATGTTAAATTCCAGGCAGTACTTAGCATCTAGTAGTAAGTGATTATCTTCACCATTGTGAAATGATTGCAGTGCTGTATTCATTTTTTTCTAAAATCTAAAATAGTTTTAAAATCCCTTAAAAACATAGAGAAGAATTATATCTAATGTCAACTTATACATATGTGTAAATAACTTTACATTTTCTTTAAGTAAACTATACATATCTGTAAGTGGTAAATTCTAGTGATAAACGAGCAAGCTCATAACTTCTCGATACTCGATTGAGCATCGGGATGCTTAGACTCGTTCGTTACTCAATCGAATATTGATGTCGCTGCCCTGCATGTTTTTCGGCTGTTACACAGCCAATAAACGTGTTGGCTGCTGGCAATACTGTGATTGGCCAGCTACATCATGTAATTGGGTTTTATATGAGACACAGGAAGGTATTTGGAACACTCTCTTTCGGAAGAAGTTCAGGGAGAGTTGATCCAGAATGGAAAGTTTAGATTAGAGCATATCTAAATAGTGTTATACAGATTATTACTAAGAGGCATTTTAGCCTCGAAACATGTAAACCAATGCCTGAGATAGCTTGCACTTAGCGCAGCTGCACACTTGTATTCGCCTGCGCTGCGTATTGTGGTGGGCGAATGCAAGCCAAGCGCAAGCGCTGCCCATCCCTATGTTTAACATGGGGACGCACAGTGTATGCGCTCGGGTGCGGATGGCCGTGCGTACTCATTGCTCCCCATGTGTGATTTGTATGCATGCATGTTGCGTACATGGTGCGGACGAGAATGTATGATTTGTACGCAAGCTTCTACATGCGTACAAATCACACATGGCAAGCAATGGGTGCGCACAGCCATGCGCACCCGAGTGCATACACCATGCGTCCCCATATTAAACATAGGGACACGCGGTGTATGCGCTCGGCTTGCGTTCGCCCATCGCAATGCGCAGGTGAATGCAAGTGTAAAGCCACCCTTAATCGGACTATACTATAGCCTCGATTATCCATGCTTTTTATGCTGTAAATTAATAAAGAAATCTGTTTGGAACCAAGAATTTTTGGTCCCTGACTTCAAAGTTATATCTAGTGTTATTCACTGGCACCATTGAGTGCCTTTCATGTGGCACTAATTGGTGAGTTTAAACATGTTTTACCTAATAATTAAAATATTAACAAAATGATGTGGGGGTCCTCCATGTTTTTGATAACCATCTAAGTTAAAGCAGACAGTTGTGGTGTGATATTATCATTCTAGAAAGGTACATGGTTATTTGGCACATCTATGCATAAAAATTTCTGTCTGCAGCCACCCAAAAATTGGTCCATCACATTAGATGTGCCAATTCTGGGGCTTTGCTTGGCTCTTCCTGATTGTCTTGGTGCAGTGATGATTGGGGTAATATTGTTTGGGGTTGATGTCAGCTATCCAATGTCAGCTAGCATCAATCCAGGGATTTGTAATGGAGAGGTGTCTTTTTTAACAACCCTCAGTACTAATCCATTAATTAATGAAAACAGACAAACAGGAAAAAATAGTTTACTTTAGTTTTTTTAATAAAGACTCCCCTACCCTATTCCACATTCACCAATTTATTATAAAAAATGTTCCCAAGAAGCTCCTCTTAGTGATTGCCAGATGATACATCCACCCTGATGACTGTTCATCCAAAGACCCTATGCAATATGTAAGCATCTAAAGTGTTTTGTTTTTTTTAATAACATTTTTTTGTAAATGAGGAAAGTGATGAACAATGCATGAACAATAACATTGGAGTGGTTTAAAACCAAAAAAAGTACTTGACAGGTTCTCACTCTCTTTCTATCTAATATATAATATATATCTAATATATAAAGCTTAGTGTATGTATGTGTGTATGTGGCATTATCCCTGCCCACTCCACAAAGCCCTGCCCACTTCAAAAAGCCCTGCCCTCTCCACATATCTCTGCCCACTCCACATGGCCACAATCATTCCACATGGCAACACCCACTTCACAGCCTGCATCTTCACATATCCCTACATCCTCCACATAGCCCTGCCCCTGCTGATTATGGGGAGGTGTGGGGCTATGAAGGGGCAGGGCTATATGTAGGGGTGGTACTATGAAAGGTGTGGAACTACTGGGAGGGGGGCTATATGCAGGGGTGGACCAATGAAGGGGTAGGGCTACTGGGAGGGGGCAGGGCTATGATACAAACACACATATACATACATTACCATATATGGGCAATATTGCCATATATGGGCGATATTACCATATATGATCTTTACGACCATATATCCACATTACACCCGGGCAACGAACACTCCACATAGCCTTCACAGGTGTATCATATCCCTGCCCACTCACATAGCCATGTCCACTCCACACAGCCATGCCCCTACACACAGCCACGCCCCCTTCATAGCTCTGCCACCTTTATGGACACGCCCCTTCACAATGTATATCCACTAAAGGAATTCACCCAATCACACCTACAATCACAAAATTTGTGTGGGTTTGCAGGTTTGATGCATATAGTGGACATACATACACACACTCAGCTTATAACTAAAACAGTTAGTTACTGTTTCTGTGTAGTGCTGGGCTCTATAGCATATATATATATTTTTTTTCAATGAAGCTAACACTAAATGAATCAGAAATACACTCTATGCTTTGCTAATGTGGTAAATGACTATTGTAGCTGCAAACATTTGGTTTTTAATGCAATATCTACATAGGTGTATAGAGGCACATTTTTAACAACCAACACTCCAGTGTTTTAATGGTATATTGTGTTTGCTAACTGTGTAAGAAGGCTAATGTATGTTTAGAAAACCCTAGAAAACCCTTGAACAAGTATGTTAGCACAGCTGAAAACGGTTTGGTTGATTAGAGAAGGTATAAAATTGACCTTACTTTGAGCTAGTTAAGAATCTGGAGCATTACATTTGTTTGTTCTATGAAACTCTCAAAATGGCCAGAAAAAGAGAACTTTCATGTGAAACTCGACAGTCTATTCTTGTTCTTAGAAATCAAGGCTATTCCATGCGAGAGGTTGCCAAGAAACTGAAGATTTCCTACAACAGTGAGTACTACTCCCTTCAGAAGAGAACACAAACAGGCTCTAACCAGAGTAGAAATAGAAGTGGGAGGCCTCGCTGCACAACTGAGCAACAAGACAAGTACATTAGTGTCTCCAGTTTGAGAATTCAACGCCTCATAGCTCCTTATCTGGCAGCTTTATTAAATAGTACCCGCAAAACACCAGTGTCAACATCTACAGTGAAGAGGCGACTCCGTGATGCTGGCCTTTAGGGAAGAGTGGCAAAGAAAAAGCCATATCTGAGACTGGCTAATAAAAGAAAAAATTAATATGGGTAAGAGAACAGAGACCTTGGACAGAGGAAGATTGGTACAGAGTAGTGATGAGCGAGTACTAAAATGCTCAGGTGCTTGAAGCTCGGGCCGAGCATCCCAAGATACTCGTGTACTCGGCCCGAGCACCGAGCCCAATGTTATCCTATGGGAGACCCGAGTATTTTTATGAAATGACTGCCGGCAGCATGTAGAAACCCTAAAAATGTCACAAAAGTCTCAGAAGAGTGCTCAAATGACATGGCAACACCATGGGGAAGACCCCTGTAAGCATTTCTCACTCAAAAGTCACAGCTGTGAACAATGTTGTCCGAGTTTCATGCCAATTTTACGGAGTCACCAGAAAACCTTCCAAAATGACACCAAAATGAATATTCAGGGTGGAAATGTTAAGGGCACATACCCAATAGTGAGATACAGCTGGTGTATGTTACTTTTTGTGATTACATGAAAGATTTTACGTGAAAACATTGTGCGGCACTCCGATGTCCCTGAGAAGAGACGTACAAGAAGGCCTCTTGACATAATGTGCCCATTTTGAGGAAGTGGGTCTATTGTAGTATTTTCCTTTGCCAGGGCAGTCCAAAATTGGGAGGTTCACCAATGCCCCTGGATAGAGACGTGCATGAGGGCCTGTAAACCTGAAGTGCCCATTGTAAGGAAGTGGGTGTATTGTAGTATAGCCCTTTGCCAGGGAAGCCAAAAATTGGGAGGCTCCACATTGTCCCTGGATAGAGACATGCATGAGGGCCTGTAAACCTGAAGTGGGTGTATTGTAGTATAGCCCTTTGGCAGGGCAGTCAAAAATTGGGAGGCTCCACATTGTCCCTGGATAGAGACGTGCAGGAGGGCCTGTAAACCTTAAGTGGGTGTATTGTAGTATAGCCCTTTGGCAGGGCAGCCAAAAATTGGGAGGCTCCACATTGTCCCTGGATAGAGACGTGCAGGAGGGCCTGTAAACCTGAAGTGGGTGTATTGTATATAGCCCTCTGGACGGGCAGCTAAAAATTGGGAGATTCAACAATGCTCCTGGATAGAGACGTGCAGGAGGGCCTGTAAACCTGAAGTCGGTGTATAGAACTATAGCCCTTTGGCAGGGCAGCCAAAAATTGGGAGGCTCCACATTGTCCCTGGATAGAGACATGCATGAGGGCCTGTAAACCTGAAATGGGTGTATTGTAGTATAGCCCTTTGGCAGGGCAGCCAAACATTGGGAGGCTCCACATTGTCCCTGGATAGAGAACGTGCAGGAGAGCCTGTAAACCTGAAGTGGGTGTATTGTAGTATAGCCCTTTGGCAGGGCAGCCAAAAATTGGCCCTATATTGGCCCTATATTGTAGTATAGCCCTCTGGAAGGGCAGCTAAAAATTGGGAGGTTAAACAATGCCCCTGGATACAGACGTGCAGGAGGGCCTGTAAACCTGAAGTGGGTGTATTGTAGTATAGCCCTTTGGCAGGGCAGCCAAAAATTGGGATGCTCCACATTGTCCCTGGATAGAGACGTGCAGGAGGGCCTGTAAACCTGAAGTGGGTGTATTGTAGTATAGCCCTTTGGCAGGGCAGCCAAAAATTGGGAGGCTCCACATTGTCCCTGGATAGAGACGTGCAGGAGGGCCTGTAAACCTGAAGTGGGTGTATTGTATATAGCCCTCTGGAAGGGCAGCTAAAAATTGGGAGGTTCAACAATGTCCCTGGATACAGACGTGCATGAGGGCCTGTAAACCTGAAGAGGGTGTATTGTAGTATAGCCCTCTGGCAGGGCCATGATTCCACCTACGGCACTGAAAACACGCTCTGACAAAACACTAGCGGCAGGGCAGGCCAGGACTTACAAGGCGTAGAGAGCCAATTCATGCCACGTGTCCAGCTTGGAGACCCAATAATTGTAAGGCACAGAGGAATGTCGCAGTACAGTTGTTCGATCTGCAAGGTACTCCTTCAGCATCTGGCCAAACTTAGCATTTCTTGTGGCACTACCCCGCACCTCAGGGGCTGTGGTACGTAAGGGGCTGAGAAAACTGTCCCACATCGTAAAGACTGTTCCCCTACCTCTGGCGGATTGGACTTGTGCCCCTCTCGGCCGTACGCCTTGGTTGTCCACCGATTCCTGACCTATGCCGCTAGCGTTTTGTGAGGGGAATGCTTTGCCTACTTCCGTGACTATGGCCTTCTGGAACTGCAGCATTTTGGCTGACCTCTCTGCCTCAGGAATGAGAGACATAAAGTTCTCCTTGTAGCGTGGGTCTAAGAGCGTTGCCAACCAGTACTGATTGTCGGCCAAGATGTTCTGAACGCGAGGGTCACAAGCCAGGCAGCTTACCATGAAGTCAGCCATGTGCGCCAGACTCTTAACAGCCATCACTTCAGTATCCAGACCAACACGATGACTGAACATGCTGTCCTCCTCCTCCTCCTCCTCCTCATCTCCCCTGTCCTCTGGCCAGCCACGCTGAAGCGAGGGTATGACTGGTGTGCATGTCATATCCTCAATTTGGCCAGAGAGTTGCTCCATGTCTTCATCCTCCTCCTCCTCCTCCTCGTTATAGTCCTCCACTGCACGTTGTGATGAGATGAGGCTGGGCTGTGTGTTATCACCCACACCCACTACTGTTTCTTGCTCAAACTCATCGCGCTCCGCCTGCAACGCATCCTCTTTGTTTTTGAGCAGAGACCGTTTTAGAAGGCAGAGTAGCGGTATGGTGACACCAATAATGGCGTCATCGCCGCTTACCATCTTGCTGGAGTCATCAAAGTTTTGGAGGACGGTACATAGGTCGGACATCCATCTCCACTCCTCAGGTGTTATGTGTGGAGTTTGACCCATTTCCCGACGGCTTAGGTGATGCAGGTACTCAACAACTGCCCTCTTCTGCTCACATAATCTGACCAACATGTGCAGAGTTGAATTCCAACGCGTGGGGACATCACACACCAGTCTGTGGGCCGGAAGACGCAAACGGCGCTGAAAGCTGGCAAGGCCGGCTGAAGCAGCAGGTGACTTGCGAAAATGTGCAGACAGGCGGCGAACTTTTACCAGCAGATCAGACAGCTCTGGGTATGACTTTATAAACCACTGAACCACCATGTTGAGCACATGGGCCACGCATGGAACATGCGTCAGCTGGCCTCGCCTCAAAGCTGCCACCAGGTTCCGGCCATTGTCACACATGACGTTTCCTGGCTTTAGGTTCAGAGGTGTGAGCCAGTGATCTGCCTGCTGTTTCAGAGCTGTCCACACCTCTTCTGCATTGTGGGGTTTGTCACCTATGCAGACTAGCTTCAGCACAGCCTGTTGCCGCTTCTCAGAGGCAGTGCTGCAGTGCTTCCAGCTTGGGACTGGTGTGGAGGGTAAAGTGGATGAGGATGCGCAGGAGGAGGAGGAGGAGGTTGAGGAGCATGACATTCCGGAGCTGTAGAGTGTGGGTGAAACCCTGACTGATGTAGGGCCTGCAATCCTTGGTGTGGGAAGGACGTGTTCCGTCCCTCGCTCAGACTGGGTCCCAGCTTCCACAATATTAACCCAGTGTGCCGTCAAGGAGATGTAGCGGCCTTGCCCACAAGCACTTGTCCACGTGTCTGTGGTTAGGGGGACTTTGGCTGACACAGCGTTGTTCAGGGCACGTGTGATGCTTTGTGACACGTGGTTATGCAATGCGGGGATGGCACATCTGGAGAAATAGTGGCGGCTGGGGACCGAGTAACGTGGGACAGCAGCCACCATCGTGTCTCGGAATGCTTCCGTCTCCACCAGCCGGAAAGGTAACATTTCTAGCGCAAGCAGTCGCGAAATGTGATAATTTAGGACTGTGGCATGTGGGGCGTTGGCAGCGTATTTGCGCCTGCGTTCGAAGGTTTGCTGAATGGATAATTGAACGCTGCGCTGGGACAAGGACGTGCTTGATGGTGGTGTTATTTGTGCGTGGGCAACGTCATGTGCAGGGCCGGAGGCTTGTTCGCGGCCAGCATGGACAGGGGATTGGCTCGCACGCACAACACGCGAAGACGTAGCAGTGACATCAGCAAGCACCGCTCCTCGACTCTGTTGTACTTCCCACAAAGTCGGGTGCATGGCTGACATGTGCCTGATCATGCTGGTGGTGGTCAGGCTGCTAGTTTTCGTACCCCTGCTGATGCTGGCATGGCAGGTGTTGCAAATGGCCTTTTTAGAGTCATCTGGAGCCAACTTAAAAAACTGCCAGACTCGGGAAGACCTAACATTTGCACAGGCACCTTGTGTCGTGTTGTTGTTCCGGGGAACGGTTGCCTGCCTTCTGCCTGAGGACACGACCCTGCTTCTTACTGCCTGTTGGGATGCTACGCCTTTCTCCCCCTGTGCACTGCTGTCCTCGCTCTGCATATCCTCCTGCCAGGTTGGGTCAGCTACTGGATAATCCACCACGTCTTCTTCCTCTTCCGCACCCTGATCCTCCTCCTGACTTCCTGGCAATTGTGTCTCATCATCGTCCACCCCTTGTTGAGACACGTTGCCAACGTTCCCTTCGTGAGAACGTGGCTGCTCAAATATTTGGGCATCTGTACATACCATCTCATCACCCACTTCAACAGGAGCTATCGAGAGGCCAGATTCTGCGAATGGATACGTGAACAGCTCTTCCGAGTGTCCTTGTGTGGGATCATTAATGTCCGTGGATGTGTACTCGGCCTGGTGGTAGGCAGGAGGATCAGGTTGGGAAATTTGCGGTGCAGTATCACGGCTACTGACACTTGACCGTGTGGAAGACAGGGTGTTTGTGGAGGTGCCAATCTGACCTGAAGCATTATCCGCTATCCAAGTAACAACCTGTTGACACTGGTCTTGGTTCAAGAGCGGTGTACTGCTGCGGGCCCCAAGAATTTGGGACAGGACGTGCGAGCGAGTAGATGTGCCACTTTGTTGTTGCGAAATTAGTGCTTGCACACGACCTCGGCCTCTGCCTGCACCACCATCACGTCCACTTCCTTGTCCCTTGCCAACGCCATTGCGCATTTTTCCTGTATACAGCTACAACAGTCTGGTGACTGTTCTGGTCACAGGAAAGCTGGATATTAGAGCCTGCCTGTATAGAGCTAGTCAACTACTACAGTCTGGTGACTGTTCTGGTCACAGGAAAGCTGGATATTAGAGCCTGCCTTTATAGAGCTAGTCAACTACTACAGTCTGGTGACTGTTCTGGTCACAGGAAAGCTGGATATTAGAGCCTGCCTGTATAGAGCTAGTCAACTACTACAGTCTAGTGACTGTTCTAGTCACAGGAAAGCTGGATATTAGAGCCTGCCTGTATAGAGCTAGTCAAGTACAACAGTCTGGTGACTGTTCTGGTCACAGGAAAGCTGGATGTGGATATTAGACCCTGCCTGTATAGAGCTAGTCAGCTACAACAGTCTCCTGAGGACTGTTCTGGTCACAGGAAAGCTGGATATTAGAGCCTGCCTGTATAGAGCTAGTCAACTACTACAGTCTGGTGACTGTTCTGGTCACAGGAAAGCTGGATATTAGAGCCTGCCTGTAAAGAGCTAGTCAACTACTACAGTCTGGTGACTGTTCTGGTCTCAGGAAAGCTGGATATTAGAGCCTGCCTGTATAGAGCTAGTCAACTACAACAGTCTGGTGACTGTTCTGGTCACAGCAAATCTGAATATTAGAGCCTGCCTGTATAGAGCTAGTCAACTACAACAGTCTGGTGACTGTTCTGGTCACAGCAAATCTGAATATTAGAGCCTGCCTGTATAGAGCTAGTCAACTACTACAGTCTGGTGACTGTTCTAGTCACAGTAAAGCTGGATATGGATATTAGACCCTGCCTGTATACAGCTAGTCAGTCCCAACAGTCTCCTGAGGACTGTTCTGGTCACAGGAAAGCTGGATATTAGAGCTTGCCTGTACAGAGCTAGTCAACTACTACAGTCTGGTGACTGTTCTGGTCACAGGAATGCTGGATATTAGAGCCTGCCTGTATAGAGCTAGTCAACTACTACAGTCTGGTGACTGTTCTGGTCACAGGAAAGCTGGGTATTAGAGCCTGCCTGTATAGAGCTAGTCAACTACTACAGTCTGGTGACTGTTCTGGTCACAGGAAAGCTGGATATTAGAGCCTGCCTGTATAGAGCTAGTCAACTACAACAGTCTGGTGACTGTTCTGGTCACAGGAAAGCTGGATATTAGAGCCTGCCTGTATACAACTAGTCAACTACTTCAGTCTGGTGACTTTTCTGGTCACAGGAAAGCTGGATATGGATATTAGACCCTGCCTGTATACAGCTAATCAGCTCCAACAGTCTCCTGAGGACTGTTCTGGTCACAGGAAAGCTGGATATTAGAGCCTGCCTGTATAGAGCTAGTCAACTACTACAGTCTGGCGACTGTTCTGGTCACAGGACAGCTGGATATTAGAGCCTGCCTGTATAGAGCTAGTCAACTACTACAGTCTGGCGACTGTTCTGGTCACAGGACAGCTGGATATTAGAGCCTGCCTGTATAGAGCTAGTCAACTACTACAGTCTGGCGACTGTTCTGGTCACAGGACAGCTGGATATTAGAGCCTGCCTGTATAGAGCTAGTCAACTACTACAGTCTGGCGACTGTTCTGGTCACAGGACAGCTGGATATTAGAGCCTGCCTGTATAGAGCTAGTCAACTACTACAGTCTGGCGACTGTTCTGGTCACAGGACAGCTGGATATTAGAGCCTGCCTGTATAGAGCTAGTCAACTACAACAGTCTGGTGACTGTTCTGGTCATAGGAAAGCTGGATATGGATATTAGACCCTGCCTGTATAGAGCTAGTCAGCTAAAACAGTCTGGTGACTGTTCTTGTCACAGGAAAGCTGGATATTAGACCCTGCCTGTATAGAGCTAGTCAACTACAACAGTCTCCTGACTGTTGTGGTCACAGGAAAGCTGGATATGGATATTAGACCCTGCCTGTATACAGCTAGTCAGCTCCAACAGTCTCCTGAGGACTGTTCTTGTCACTGGAAAGCTTGGACTCCGATCTGGATCACCCTGCCTATATCCTCCTAGATTAGTCCTGAGAAGGACTGTTGTGGTCAGCAGCAATTTGCAGCCCTGCTCCGGATCTACCTATGAGCGCCGCAATTCTGTCCCTTAAGCAGCAGCAGACACTCTCCCTACACTATCTAAAAAATGAGAATGCACATAGGGTCTTATCCTTAATACAAACGAATCCCATACAGTGTGAAAACTGCTCACCTGATACGGTTGTGAAGCCCACAACCAGCTTGATCGCTCAAACACAGCAGCCGCAGCAGGACCGCACTTCCACAATCGTGGGGGTGAAACTCTATCCGGGACCAAGTGTCTTTCGGTCCGCGCCGCTGCTCCAATAAGTATTAGAAACACTGGAGTGTTTTAAATAAAAGATCTTCAGTTTTATTTCCGACGCTGAGGAAGGAGCTGGGTGTTTAGCTCCGAAACGCGTCGGAAATAAAACTGAAGATCTTTTATTTAAAACACTCCAGTGTTTCTAATACTTATTGGAGCAGCGGCGCGGACCGAAAGACACTTGGTCCCGGATAGACTCTCCCTACACTGACTCTCTGGATGGCTGTGTGAAGAGCACATCGTGGCCGGGTCTTATAAAGGCTCGTTCACGCTGTGCGGACCGGCCAATCACTGCAATGCCACAACTAACAGGGCTGTGGCATTGCAGTGACTGCCAGCCAATCCCTACATGTGGGCTGGCTCTCTAAAGAGCTCCAACATGCAGGGATGAGGACCCCGAGTACAGCACGAGTATCGCGAGATTACTCGGTACTCGCCGAGTAGCCCGAGTACAGTGATACTCGTGCGAGTACCTAGTAGTCACAAGCATACTCGCTCATCACTAGTACAGAGTTTTATGGACAGACACATGTGTTTGGATCACAAAGAAGAACATTTGTGAGATGCAGAACAACTAGAAAGATGCTGGATGAGTGCCTGACGCCATCTGTCAACCATGGTGGAGGTAATGTGATGGTCTGTGGTTGCTTTGGTGCTGGTAAAGTGGGAGATTTGCACAAGGTAAAGGGATTTTGAATAAGGACGGCTATCACTCCATTTTGCAATGCCATGACATGCTGTAATTGCTGCAGAGGGAGCGTTCTTTGAGGAAAGCAAAGTTTGAAGGAGAACATTATTATTTCAAATAAAAATCATTATTTCTAACCTTGTCAATGTCTGGACTATATTTTCTATTCATTTTGCAACTCATTTGATAAATAAAAGTATGAGTCTTCATGGAAAACACTAAATGGTCTGGGTGACCCCAAACTTTTGAACGGTAGTGTATATATATAATTTTTGTTTTTCATTATATTGCTTCAGCAGACTGATGAAGATTAAATTCAGACTGAAATGTTTGCACAGGTTTTTTTTTGGATTTTACAAAGAAATTCCACTTTCTTCATATTAGTGCAGAGTTCTGCTTCTTACATTGTTTGGGCTTGGATCCTGCTTGTGCACCTTTCTGCAGGAAATGCCGTGACAACTTCATTTATCACTTTTTACTATAGGCCAATGGGTTTTGTTGGGGATCTTCAGAATGCTTCCATGGGATTTAATGAATGTAGTGATGGAACTATACTTATATCTAAAGCTATTTTTTTTTCAGCAGATTGTTTTCCCTTTCTTTGTTTTTGACAATCCATTTCTTTCATATCTTTTGTACTGTTAAATGCATCCATCTGGATATTTTTTGGATATCCTTAATACAATTCAATAAAGGAAAAAAGTCAAGGGTCTTACAATATGTTGAGCAGATAATATGCTGACTTGTGAAAATGTAGTAAAAAGTTAAAAATTGGGTATGAATGTGATTTTTTTCAACTTACAGAATAACATTAACATGTCCCTTATACTGCAAGGTGAAATCTGTAAAAAATACATTTAAAAATAATTCTATATTTAGTGCCCAAATAATCATTTATATTTTTTTACATCACTTCTCTTTTTTTCTCTTGCGGTATTAGTAACCGCTTTTAGTGCTAAATTCATCAAATCTCACCTTGGTGCAAAAAAAATAAAACATTGTGGTGTGCTTAAAAATACGCCAGGAGGACATTGGAGTGAAATTGCACCAAATGTTGAGACTATTTAAAAAGTTGCAATTGATGAGCACATATAAAATAGACTTAAAAAAATACAGAAATAGAAAATTGAATTGGGTACAAAAAAAAAGGTGCAAACACACAAACTAGACAAATAACAGGCGCTAAGGCAATGATGAATCAGGGCCATGATGTCTTTTGTTTGTTGCCTTCTGCAAAAAGAAAATAATTAAACAATGATTAAAAAGTAGTATGCACCAAAACGTCGTACTAGCAAACACTACTACTTGTCCCACGAAAAGCAAGTCCTCATACATCTTTATCTATGGGTCTCAGAATGTAGTGACCAAAAGAAAAATGTTTTTTTAGTAATTTCTATTTAATTTTGGTGTTATCATAATCAAAATCAATTAACACAATAATATCAGTCATAAATGTTTAAAAAGAAAAAACAATAAATACAATTGCTTTTTTTGTTCCTTTTGCCTCACAAAGTTAATAAAAAGCTATCAAAAAGTCATATTTATCGTCAAAAAGAAAAAAGGACACTTGCACACATCGGGTGACTGTCATGGCTCAATTTGGAGATTTTTTTTCCAATGATGTCTTGCTCCGTGTTTGATTCCCCTCTATGGCCCTTTTCTTCATGGTCCTAATGCTGATTACTCCTTTTGCCTTCATTTTTCTTTACTAGTCTAAATCCTCTTTAGATTTATTCCATTGTTCTATTTGCTTTGCCCTATCACAGTCTGGATTGGGTTATTTATTTATTCTCCCTTCACTACACTTCCTAGATGGCTATATTTCTAGGTGGATTATTGGTAAGGAGTTCCAGCCCTTCAGCGTAGGGATTTTTACAGGTACGCAAACATGGTTAGTATTTGTACTGTGTGTTTGTCTGCCTGCCCAACACCTTTCCAATCTCCTCAATTAGGTTGGTGAGAGATTATTCTTGTTTCATTTACTATTCTCCTTTTTGACCTTGAGTCCCCTCTACACACATTTTCTCTCCTGGTTAGCTGTGTGTAGCTGCCTCCCCTCTGGTTCCTCAGGAGGTATGAGAAACCACACAGTGGCCTTTTAGTAAGCCATGTAGAAGGTGGTTTTATAGTGTTGCAGCTAGTGGTTTTCTAGTCTATACAATGCACTAGTTGGGTGAACCTGCAGCTTTTCTGTGTTGTACTGAAGGTTTTATTATCTCCATTAGCAATGTATGTTTTAGTTACATGCATAAAAGAACCATTGTGGAAAATGTTAGGGATAGGGGATAAGATACAGGTCAACTGGCTTAGTTGTGGATATCATAACTACAATACAAACCTGTTTTCAGATCAGCCAATGCACCAGACGTTTGAAGGTTGCCTTCTTCTGAATACGAATAAATATAGGGTAGATAACAGACCTTTGGACATGACTGCACACCTGTAGAAGATGAAAGGTCCCACAGTTCAATGTAGATTTAAGTAGAGTTTAAGGTACCGTCACACGCTAGGATATAGGTAACGAGATCGTTAGCTATGTCACGTGACCGCGATCCTTCCGTCATCGTTAGTGCGTTGTCACACGCAAGGATATCGTTAACGATTTTATATTTGGCAACGCGCCAGCTACTCTCAAATTTTTGCTGAACGATCCAACGATTTTTTCCTTCCAACATCGTTCGTTTACACGCAACGACGCACAAACGACATTGTTTGAACGATCAGAAATCCATGATGTTTCAATGATATCGTTAACGAGATCCTTGCGTGTGAAGTGGCCTTAAGAGTCAAGTTTATAAACAAACTACTGAAAGGCGTTAATACTATGGAATGCGAGTTCAAATAGAAACACCTTTTAAAAAGAGCACCAATGTACCAAATAATGCCACTCTGGGCGTGAGATGAGTGTGAAAACCAGTAATACAATCAAATGCAAGCAATATAATCAATAGAATCATTCCTATGATACTGAAAGAGAAAGAGAAAGTTAAAATAAATATTGGAAGAGTTTCTAAAATTAATAAGATAAAATATTATGGATGACAGTGATAAATTCTGTCATCTAACAGAGATGAGGACTAATGAGGTCTACCATCAATGGACATATCCAAAAACTTAGATCGCATACTACCACCTCTTTCTGGCTCTCATAGACTTGCATTTAGTGCTTGAATTGTAATTTCTGACTTCCGGTCAGAAGAATGTGGTCAAAACATGGTGCTGCCGGACCACTAACACCAGAGGCAGGGGACTTAGATTTAAAGGAGCACTCAAGTGGTGAAAAATAAAAACTGGAGTGGTGCTTTAAGAATATATTGTTTAAACCACATAATGTGAAATCTAAGGATACAATTTAACTCTAATATCTGTTACAGCAAAATTCCTGGCGCTTAATCTCAGTTGACATCATCACTGAGTGACTGCCTTTTATTTTCTGCTCTTGACCTCATATATCATATTGGATTGTGTAAAATGTGTTCTAGCAGGACAGCATTCAACAGTGGGAATACATTTAAGCCATATGTTATTAGGGTAATGCCACAAGGTTATGTTAGTTTACTGTGTGGATATGGAGTTGCTGATGCAGTTCTGGTAAATGGTAAAGACTAACAGGAATAATTGCATTTAAAATGTATTATAGATTTCAGAGTTTATTATAATAATCACATATTTTTGATAAAAGTAAATTTTTCAAGAATCTATTATTCTCATAACATTTTTTTCAGTTGTCCTGAAAACTATTAGAAATACCTTTCATTATTTATAGGAATATTTGTAACAATGGAATAATTGTGTAAGATTAAAGATCAGTGAACGTCCTGAAATTCGATTCGGCACCCTTGCTTCCTTTGGCAGGTTTCTGTTGCATTTCATCTTGGTCAAACTGTTTATGCTCCGGGCTTCCATTGGGCGGTGCCACCATTAACAATACTCCGTGGTCATGTGGAGTACTTTCAGGATAAAACGACGAAGTGCCGCTTGACCTGGCATTATCTCACATTTCAGATTTATACACTTATGTGGAGTACTTGGCATATCAATGATTTGCAGCATGCCCCAGATATGATGTGACATGTTAATGACATACAGCGTGCACCTCATGTGGTTGTATGGGGTGCAATGCACATCAAGCGCGACACCCAAGTGACCGTTAGAGCCTAGTGAGCAGCTGCAGCACCTGCCTGGAGGAAAGAAAGACCAGACTGTAGAATAATAAAGATTGGTGATTCCAGTACAGGTACAGTGGGTACAGAAAGTATTACAACCCCTTTAAATTTGTTTCATTGCGGCCGTTTGGTAAATTCGAAAAAGTTCATTTTTTTCTCATTAGTGTACACTCTGCACCCCATCTTGACTTACAAAAACAGAAATGTAATAATTTTGCAAATTTATTAAAAAAAGAAAAACTGAAATAACACATGGTCATAAGTATTCAGACCCTTTGCTCAGTACTGAGTAGAAGCACCCCTTTGAGCTAGTACAGCCATGAGTCTTCTTGGCAATGATGAAACAAGTTTTTCACACCTGGATTTGGGGATCCTCTGCAATTCGTCCTTGCAGATCCTCTCCAGTTCCATCAGGTTGGATGGCAAATGTTGGTGGACAGCCATTTTCAGGTCTCTCCAGAGATGCTCAATTGGGTTTAGATCAGGGCTCTGGCTTGGCCAGTCAAGAATGATCACAGAGTTGTTCTGAAGCCACTCCTTTGTTATTTTAGCTGTGTGCTTAGGGTCATTGTCTTGTTGAAAGGTGAACCTTTGGCCAAGTCTGAGGTCCAGAGTACTCTAGAAAAGGTTTTCATCCAGGATATCTCTGTACTTGGTCACATTCATGTTTCCTTCAATTGCAACCAATCATCCTGACCCTGCAGCTGAGAAAAACACCCCCATAGCATGATGCTCCCACCACCATGTTTTACTGTTGGGATTGTATTTGGCAGGTGATGAACAGTGCCTGGTTTTCTCCATACATACTGCTTAGATTTATCACCAAAAAGTTCTATCTTTGTCTCATCAGACCAGAGAATCTTATTTCTCATAGTATGGGAGTCATTCATGTGTTTTTTGCAAACTCCAAGCGGGCTTTTATATGTCTTTCTTTCAGTAGAGGCTTCTGTTGGGCCATTCTGCCATAAAGGTCTGACTGGTGGAGGGCTGCAGTGATAGTTGACTTTGTGGACCTTTCTCCCATCTCCCTATTGCATCTCTGGAGCTAAGCCACAGTGATCTTGGAGTTCTTCTTTGCCTCTCTCACCAAGACTCTTCTCACATGATTGCTCAATATGGCTGGACAGCCAGGTCTAGGAAGACTTCTGTTGGTCCCAAACTTCTTCCACTTAAGGATTACGGAGGCCACATTGCACATAGGAACCTTGAGTACTGCAGAAATTCTTTTGTAACCTCAGCCAGATCTGTGCCACAATTCTGTCTCTGAGCTCCTTAGGCAGTTCCTGTGACCTCATGATTCTCATTTGGTCTGAAATGCACTGGGAGCTGTGAGGTCTTATAGACAGGTGTGTGCCTTTCCAAATCAAGTCCTGTAGTTTAATTAAACACAGCTGGACTTAAATGAAGAAGTAGAACCATCTCAAGGAGGATGACAAGGAAATGGACAGCATGTAACATAAATATGAGTGTCTGAGCTCATCTGAATCCTTATGACCATGTGATATTTTAGTTTTGTTTTTAAATAAATTCGAAAATGTTTCTACATTTCTTGTTTTTTTCAGTAAAGATGGGGTGCAGAGTGTACATTAATGAGAAAAAAAATGAACTTTTTTGAATTTACCAAATGGCTGCAATGTGATAAAGAGTGAAAATTTAAAGGGGTCTGAATACTTTCCATACCCACTGTATAAGGAAAACTGAGGAGAGGTGACCAAACTATTATGCAAATTGGTTTTAAGTGTCATAGGGGTTTTTATTTGTTAATGAAACCCATTGATGATATTGTGTCTCATGGTGGGTTTACACACACCAATTTATCTGTTCAATATCTGAACAGATCTCTGGTTGCAGTGAAATCATGGACACATTGCTCCATATTGTACACAGCCACAAAATGGAACTATGTATTCATGATTTCACTGCAACCAGAGATCTGTTCAGATATTGAACAGATAAATTGGTGTGTGTAAACCCACCATAAGGGTTCTTTGGATCACTGAAATCAATCTCAGATACCTGTGATAATTAGTTTGGCAGGTGAGCCCAATAAAAGGAAAACTGGGTGTTCCACAATATTACGCAGGCCACAGTTTTCAAGTAACATGGGAAAGAAAAAGGATCTCTCTGCTGCCGAAAAGTAACTAATGGTGCAATGCCTTAGGCTGGGGTCACACACACAGATATCTGGGCAGATATTGTTCACAGATCTCTGGTTGAAGTGAAATCATGGACAAATTGGTCTATTTGTATATGGCCACAAAATGGATCAATTTGTCCATGATTTCACTTCAACCAGAGATCTGTGAACAATATCTGCCCAGATATCTGTGTGTGTGACCCCAGCCTTAGACAAATGATGAAAGCATTAGATATTGCATTAAAATTTAAGTGTGATCATCGTATTGTGAAGAGGTTTGTAGCTGATTCTGAGCACAGATGTGTTCGTGTAGATAAAGGCAGAATGAGGAAGGTTTCTGCCATGCAAGTTCATCAGATTAAGAGAATAGCTTCTAAAAAGGCCTTACAAACCAGCAAACAGATATTTGAAGCTGCTGGTGCCTCTGGAGTCCCTCAAACCTCAAGGTATAGGATCCTTCACAGGCTTGCTGTGGTGCATAAACCTACTATTCGGCCACCCCTAAATAGTGCTCACAAGCAGAAACGGTTGCAGTGGGTCCAGATATATATGAAGACTAATTTTCAAACAGTCTTGATTACTGATGAGTGCCGAGCAACCCTGGATGGTCCAGATGGAAGAAGTTGTGAATGGTTGGTGGATGACCACCATGTCCCAAAAAGGCTGCGACGTTAGCAAGGAGGTGGAGGAGTCATGTTTTGGGCCAGAATCATTGGGAAACAGCTGCTAGGCCCCTTTAAGATTCCTGGAGGTGTGAAAATGACCTTTGCAAAGTATATAGAGTTTCTGACTGAGAACTTTCCACCATGGTTCAAAAAGCAAAAATGTGCCTTCAGGAGCAAAATCATCTTCATGCATGACAATGCACCATCTCATGGTGCAAAGAATACCTCTGTGCCATTGGCTGCTATTGGCATAAAAGGAGATAAACTCGTGTTGTTTTGAAGCCTGACTGTAACATCATAACTAGACATTTACAGCCAGACTCCAACAAGTCTTTCCCAGTCTCCAGCATGCCCGCTCCTCACCCCATTCTCAAGCATGCCAGCCCCAGGCTCCAGCATGCCAGCCCCAGTCTCCAGCATGCCTGCCCTGTCTCCTATATGACCACCTCCACCTTCAGCTCTGTTGATTTGTCTTCCCTGTGCCTGCACTGTCAGTGAAGTGATCATCACTGCTGCAGGCCTGCAACCACCCCTCTGTGAAGACATTTGCTCTGTGTCAGTGACTTGTTTTGTACATGGTCATCTCTTTCACAGAGGGACGGGGCCAGCACTATCACTAAAGCAATCCTCCTTCTGCAACACTGCCGCCCCTCTGTGAAACAGATGACCGCGTACAAATCGCATCACTGACACAGAGCAGAATGCTTCATAGAGGGGTGGCTGTGGCCTGTGGCAGTGATGATCACTTTAGTCACAGTGTAGGTACGGGGAAGATAAATGAACCATGTTGAAGGTGGAGGTGGTCATGTTGGAGATGGGTCAAGCATGCTGGAGACTGGGGCTGGCATGCTGGAGTCTGGGTGCAAAATGCTAACAGGGTGTAAATTACTGTCAGCATTTTGCAGCCTAGATACACACAAATTTTATAATAAGCCAAGACAACCCCTCTAAGTTAGGGTGCTATAATATGCAGGAGAAAATTTCACAGTATTATGATGCACTATATGATGGCACATGGCATGACAATAAGTTTAAGGTAAAAAGATGTAAGGACTCTGCTTTGGCTCCCGGCTGTGATGTCTTATTTTGCTTTTTGACAAATATAAATGTATGCAATCTAAATATTATGCATTTCTGTGTTTTTACTTAATAGATTTTTTTTATATCATAGAAAAAAAATAGTATTTTTGTTCATCTTTCTTGTTTTATATTTCTGAAAAATTGTAATGGTTTGTATAATCCATACAAGTGAGTCTGTGGATTATATGTATACCAATTACATTCTCATTTAAGACATTTCAGCCCCTGGCAAAGATTCAGTTCACTTCATGGAATGGTAATGGAGAGGAATACTACATAAAGATGATACTTTAAGCTCCTAAACCAATTCCAGAAGTAGTAGATATAGTCTTCTAGCACTTTATCTTAGGAGGGAAGGGAGAATTAAGTCGTTCTCACTCAACATTTTGAATGTTCCCAAACTATAACAAGCAGTAAAATGCAAATGAAATTCCAAATGTAGGTGAGAAAAATCCTCCATATCTTTTACCAAATTCTCCTGCCTAACATTTCCCATTTGCAATATTCATGCAGTACATTATAAACAAATAGATGAACCAAACTCTATTCCATCTTGCATCATGCCATAGTTTAATTGAGACATCTTGACAGTGATGATACCGCCCTAGGCATTGTGAATAAATGCCTTCTGGATTAGTAACTGTGCAACCCGCATGCTAATTTCCTCATTGTCCAATATTCCTATGCTTTGTTATGTTCATAGTGGAAAAAATGATCATTCGGAACTCTACATCCTACAAAATACTTCAGTAACAGTTAACCCTAACACAACCGCAGTCAGCATGGGTTATGCTTCAGTTGGCTATCTACTTATATAATCGGGAGTTTGGGATTCGGGCACTGTAGCCGAATCCCAAAATCCTTTGCGGCACTGCGAGCGATGACGCGATAGCGTCATCGCGAGCCGAAGCCGCCCTGCACCTCCGGGAGAACAATCCCCACAGACAGAGACAGGAGACCCAGGGAGAGAGAGAGGGAGAGGAGCCCCGGCCCCGCACCCTGCTCCTCCGGGACAACAACCCCCACAGACAGAGAGAGGAGACCCGGGAAGAGAGAGAGAGAGGGAGAGGAACCTCGGCCCCGCACCCTGCACCTCCGGGAGAGGAACCCCCACACACAGCAGCTGAGAGAGAGGGAGAGAAGAGACCCGGGGAGAGAGAGGAGCCCGGCCCCGCACCCTGCACCTCTGGCAGAGCAACCCCCACACACAGCAGCTGAGAGAGAGGGAGAGAAGAGACCCGGGGAGAGAGAGGAGCCCCGGCCCAGCACCCTGCACCTCCGGCAGAGCAACCCCCACACACAGCAGGTGAGACACAGGGAGTGAGGAGCCCCGCACCCTGCACCTCCGGGAAAACAACCCCCACAGACAGCAGGTCAGAGAGAGAGAGAGAGAGGAGACCCGGGGAGAGAGACAGCACAGGGGACAAAAATCGCCGGAGACACAGGAGGACGGAGGAGGACAACATACACATATACATAGATAGACTCTATATACATATAGATATACAGTATATAAACACACAGAGATATAGATCTAGAGTATATACACATATATACATTCATGTAGATATACAGTATATACACATAGATATACAGTATATACACATAGATAGATTTACACTATATACACATATATAGATGTACAGTATATACACATATATAGATAGATAGATAGACAGTATATACACCTATATATATATATATATAGATACACAGTATATACACATATAGATATACAGTATCTACAAATATATAGATATACGGTATATACACATATATAGATAGATATACAGTATATACACATATATAGATAGATATTGATATACAGTATATACACACATATACAGTATATACACATATATAGATAGATATAGATATACAGTATATACACACAGATAGATATACAGTATATACACATATATAGATACATATAGATATACAGTATATACACACAGATAGATATACAGTATATACACATATAGATATAAACTATATACACATATATGGATAGATATAGCTATACAGTATATACACTCTGATACATAAACACTATATACACACAGATAGAAATACAATATATACACATATATAGATATACAGTATATACACACAGATAGATATAGATATACAGTATATCCACACAAATAAATATAGATATACAGTATATACACACAGATAGATATATATAGATAGACAGTATATACACACAGATAGATATAGATATACAGTATATACATATAGACATAGATATACGCACACATAGATATAGATATACAGTATATACACATATATACATATATATAGATATACAGTATATACACATACACATAGATATACAGTATATACACACAGACACATATAGAGTATATACACATATATAGATAGATGTAGATATACAGTATATACACACATATATAGACAGTATATACACAGATAGATATACATATACAGTGTATACACATATATAGATAGATGTAGATATACAGCAGGGCCGGACTGGGACCAAAAAGCAGCCCTGGAAAACAAGCCCCACCAGCCCACATACTATAACACCCATCAGCCCCGATCAGTGAAATTTGCTTTTACGTTGCCGTGGCCTCATCACATTCTTAAAGGAGTTATCTGAAGAGCCACCTGTGAATGGCGCAGCAAAGGGAATAATCAACCACAGCTCCATTCACATGGTGATCTTCAAAGCCACGTTTCTCGGGATTGATCAAAATCACAAAGTCCAATACCGCCTCTCTGACAACAGGACAGGAGAAGTGGTACTGTGCAGTGTATATATACAGAATAATACAGATACTAAGGATTACACCGAGTATACAGCACAGGAGAAGTGGTACTGTACAGTGTATATATACAGAATAATACAGATACTAAGGATTACACCGAGTATACAGGACAGAAGAAGTGGTACTGTACAGTGTATATATACAGAATAATACAGATACTAAGGATTACACCGAGTATACAGGACAGAAGAAGTGGTACTGTACAGTGTATATATACAGAATAATACAGATACTAAGGATTACACCGAGTATACAGGACAGAAGAAGTGGTACTGTACAGTGTATATATACAGAATAATACAGATACTGAGGATTACACCCAGTATAACAGGACAGGAGAAGTGGTACTGTGTAGTGTATATATACAGAATAATACAGATACCGAGGATTACACCCAGTATACAGGACAGGAGAAGTGGTACTGCGCAGTCTATATATACAGAATAATACAGGCACTGAGGAGTACACCAAGTATACAGGACAGGAGAAGTGGTACTGTGCAGTGTATATATACAGAATAATACAGATACTAAGGATTACACCGAGTATACAGGACAGAAGAAGTGGTACTGTACAGTGTATATATACAGAATAATACAGATACTGATGATTACACCCAGTATACAGGACAGGAGAAGTGGTACTGTGCAGTGTATATATACAGAATAATACAGATACCGAGGATTACACCCAGTATACAGGACAGGAGAATTGGTACTGTGCAGTGTGTAGCATATGAATCATGCAAGGATTGCACCTCCTGGTGGCTCTCTTGACCTGTGTGTGACATCTCTATGCAGCTGATATTTTCAGGTCAGGAGAGCCGCCAGCTGGTCCGGGCAGTGCGGTTTGATCCTTGCACAAGTCATACGCACCCATAATACTCCATAGATTATAATGAAGCCCCCATAGCCTTCTATATATTATAAGGCACCTCCAGATGGTATGCACTACTCATATTGCTCCATGTTATAATGCAGCCTCATATTCCTCCATATATTATAATGCAGACTCTATATATAATGCTCCACCCTACATTATAACGCAGCAGCCCCCGCTCCACCCTACATTATAACGCAGCGGCCCCCGCTCCACCACACATTATAACGCAGCGGCCCCTGCTCCACCCTACATTATAACGCAGCGGCCCCCGCTCCACCCTACATTATAACGCAGCGGCCCTCGCTCCACCCTACATTATAACGCAGCGGCCCCCGCTCCACCCTACATTATAACGCAGCAGCCCCCGCTCCACCCTACATTATAACGCAGCGGCCCCCGCTCCACCCTACATTATAACGCAGCGGCCCCCGCTCCACCCTACATTATAATGCAGCGGCCCCCGCTCCACCCTACATTATAACGCAGCAGCCCCCGCTCCACCACACATTATAACGCAGCAGCCCCCGCTCCACCCTACATTATAACGCAGCGGCCCCCGCTCCACCCTACATTATAACGCAGCGGCCCCCGCTCCACCCTACATTATAACGCAGCGGCCCCCGCTCCACCCTACATTATAACGCAGCGGCCCCCACTCCACCCTACATTATAACGCAGCGGCCCCCGCTCCACCCTACATTATAACGCAGCGGCCCCCGCTCCACCCTACATTATAACGCAGCGGCCCCCGCTCCACCCTACATTATAACGCAGCGGCCCCCGCTCCACCCTACATTATAACGCAGCGGCCCCCGCTCCACCCTACATTATAACGCAGCGGCCCCCGCTCCACCCTACATTATAACGCAGCAGCCCCCGCTCCACCCTACATTATAACGCAGCAGCCCCCGCTCCACCCTACATTATAACGCAGCAGCCTCCGCTCCACCCTACATTATAACGCAGCAGCCCCCGCTCCACCCTACATTATAACGCAGCAGCCCCCGCTCCACCCCACATTATAACGCAGCAGCCCCCGCTCCACCCTACATTATAACGCAGCAGCCCCCCTCCACCCTACATTATAACGCAGCAGCCCCCGCTCCACCCCACATTATAACGCAGCAGCCCCCGCTCCACCCCACATTATAACGCAGCAGCCCCCCTCCACCCCACATTATAACGCAGCAGCCCCCCTCCACCCCACATTATAACGCAGCAGCCCCCGCTCCACCCTACATTATAACGCAGCAGCCCCCCTCCACCCCACATTATAACGCAGCAGCCCCCGCTCCACCCTACATTATAACGCAGCAGCCCCCCTCCACCCCACATTATAACGCAGCAGCCCCCGCTCCACCATACATTGTAACGCAGCAGCCCCTAGATAATGCAGCTGCTTTAAAATCCTCCATATAAATCAGTCCCCTCATGGTTAAACACCCACCATCCCAAAAGTATCCAAAGCACTGCTGCCAGTTTAACCCAACAAGATGCCCACTGACAGCAGCGCTCAGCAGCCATGCCCACCATGACAGGAGTTCTCACCCGGCTCCTTCATCTGTCGGCTGGCACATGGAAGAAGAGGCTCCTGCGGCGTCCTGCAGGAGCTGAACAGGACAGACGTTCCTCTGCGGCGGGAAAAGCAAGGCGAGTCACGTGATGCCTGCTATCACGTGACAACGCCCAGGGGATCATGGTGCAGCCGGCAATTTAAAGGTACCGCACCACTTTATCACCCAGGTGCAGCACTTAAATCACCAGCGGCCGCATGTGATGTGCGGGCACACCGGGGAGGGGGAAGGCACCGGCACCGGCACCGGCACCTGTACCTGTGATGTGCGGGCACACCGGGGAGAGGGGGGGGAAGGCACCGGCACCTGTGATGTGCGGGCACACCGGGGAGAGGGGGGGGGAGGCACAGGCACCGGCACCTGTGATGTGAGGGCACACCGGGGAGAGGGGGGGGGGGGGAAGGCACAGGCACCGGCACCGGCACCGGCACCTGTGATGTGCGGGCACACCGGGGAGGGAGGGAGGGAGGGAGGGGGGGGAAGGCACAGGCACCGGCACCTGTGATGTGCGGGCACACCGGGGAGGGAGGGGGAAGGCACAGTCACCTGTGATGTGCAGGCATGGGGTGGGGGGCATGTTCAGCCTCACCCTGTGCCCCTCTATCATATCCCCTGCCCGGACCTCACAGAACGGCTGCCAATGGTCCATAAAGGACAAACTCACCCCTGCTCCACCATGGCCCAGTCTGCAACTAGGCCCCGCCCACTCCACACCGACCGGCCCACCGGGAGAACTCCCGGTGCTCCATGCTGTCAGTCCGGGCCTGATATACAGTATATACACACATATAGATAGATATATAGTATGTACACATATATAGATATGCAGTATATACACACATGTAGATAGATGTATATATACTGTATATACACACATATAGATATACAGTATACACATATATACATAGATATAGATATACAGTATATACACACAGATACATATACAGTATATACACATATATAGATGTAGATATACAGTATATACACACATATAGATAGATATACAGTATATACACATATATAGATAGATAAACAGTATATACACATATAGATAGATATACAGTATATACCCACATATAGATAGATATAGATATACAGTATATACACATCTATCGATATACAGTATATACACACATATAGATATACAGTATATACACATAGACATACAGTATATACCCACATATAGATATACATATACAGTACATACACAACACATATATAGATATCAAGTCAATAACAAAGGAAACACCGGGCACTTAACGTATCTGCTGACACGGGCTACCACTCCTGTGGTGCATGCAGCTATAAACTGGCGGTGCCGGCTTCCACAGATACTTCACATTAGTTATGTAGACAAAAGCAAGCCGCACTCACCAGAAGTTGATCTTGTATCTTTATTTCAAGTTCATTCCGGTCCGGAACATGAACACAAGCAAGGGAGGGGGTGCAGGGATGGAGAACACCATCCCTGCACCCCCTCCCTTGCTTGTGTTCATGTTCCGGACCGGAATGAACTTGAAATAAAGATACAAGATCAACTTCTGGTGAGTGCGGCTTGCTTTTGTCTACATAACTAACATATATAGATATACAGTATATACACATATATAGATATACAGTATATACACACAGATAGATATACAGTATATACACATATATATTATATATATACACATATAGATATACAGTATATACACATATATAGATAGATGTAGATATACAGTATATACACATATATAGATAGATGTAGATATACAGCTTATACACATATCTACTTATATAATTGGGAGTTTGGGATTCGGGCACTGTAGCCGAATCCCAAAACCGTTCGCGGCACTGCGAGCGATGACACGATAGCGTCATCGCAAGCCGCAGCCGCACTAGCTCACACCGCCGCCATCCTGCCAACCACCGCCGGCTCCGCCGTGAGCGCGTCATCGCGAGCGCCCTCCGCAAGGTCTACGCTGCCCGGATGCCGGCGGTGGCTTCCGCCCCTCGCCGCTCTCTCACCGCTGGGGCCTCAGTGTCGCCATGCTGGTGGAGTAGCGGTGTAGGGGCTGTGGGCTGGTGCCGGGAGCCAGTGACGTCGTCCTGCAAAGCCTGACACGCCCCGCTCACTCCCATTGGCCGCCGTCCCTGCAAGCGGATTGGGCGCTGTGTTGTAAACACAGGACACCCATCCCATTGCCCAGGACTCAGCATCCTGGACCAATCGGATGGCCGTCTTCTCTTTACCACACAATGCCCAATCTGCTCCTTCCCCTCAGGTCACATGTGTGACCTGAGGGGACGGACTGATCCCTCTCTGCAGCCCCCACCCCGCCGCAGAGGACAATGCCGTGTGACTGGGGCTGCGATCACCCCCAGCACGCAGCCACGTTCTGCCGCCGAGCGGTGATGTCGCCGCTCCAGCCGCATCTCTCCTCACCCCTCCAGCCGCATCTCTCCTCACTCCTCCAGCCGGACCTTTCCTCACCCCTCCAGCCGGACCTCTCCTCACGCCTCCACCCAGACCTCTCCTCACCCCTCCAGCCGGACCTCTCTTCACCCCTCCAGCCTCACCTCTCCTCACCCCTCCAGCTGGACCTCTCCTCACCCCTCCAGCCTCACCTCTCCTCACCCCTCCAGCCGGACCTCTCCTCACCCCTCCAGCCTCACCTCTCCTCACCCCTCCATCCTCTGCTCTCCTCACCCCTCCAGCCTCCTGCCACATCATACTCTGCTACCCACAGAGCCACCTGTATACTCTGCTATCCACAGAGCCGCCTGTATACTCTGCTACCAACAGAGCCGCCTGTATACTCTGCTACCCACAAAGCCACCTGTATACTCTGCTACCCACAGAGCCACCTGTATACTCTGCTACCCACAGAGCCGCCTGCATACTCTGCTACCCACAGAGCCGCCTGTATCATCTGCTACCCTCTGAGCCGTCTGTATACTCTGCTACCCACAGACCCACCTGTATACTCTGCTACCCACAGAGCCCCCGGTATACTCTGCTACCCACTGACCCGCCTGTATACACATAATTCATTTCACTGCTCTCCCGATGCAATTGCATCAGGCCTTTTTACTAGTAATAACAATAATCTTTACTTATAGAGCACCAACATGTTTTGCAGCGCTTTACAACTCACAGGTTGATATACAAACAGTCATAAGTAACAGCTATCAAAAATACAATAATTAAAGCAAAATAATGGAAGCCAGGCTCATAAGAGCTTACAATCTACAATGAGATGGGTCTGACACAAAGTACAGGGGCTTATTTACAATGATAGTGAAGACAATTCAAGGAATTGGGGAATAGATAAGAGACGCATGAGTGGCCACCAGCCATTATTTGTAATGCATGTGAGTCTGGTGGAGTGAATAGGCTCTGTCTAAGTGACTTTGACTAGGGATCATGATAGGCCGCCCTAAAAAGATGTGATTTTAGGGAACGCCTGAAACTATGTAGGTTGTGGGTAGACTTAATTTCTTGGGGTAGAGCATTACAGAGAATTGGTGCAGCTCAGGAGAAGTCTTGGAGTCAGCAGTGAGAGGTTATACTCTAGCTATACCTTGTAATGTTGTAAGGGCATGTACAGGTAAAGCGGGCCATAAAATGTACATTTGTATCATAAATACAGCAAAGAGATCACAATCCCTATGGCTTAAAATAGCACAAATATCAATAGGTACACAAATAGGTATAAGCACAAAAAACTATTTAAGGACATCTTTATTATAATTAAATGAAAAATCATTACGTATACATGATAATGGCGAATAAGCCCCACACATATATAAAAACAAATTTTAAATAGGCTGGGGCACACCTGAGTAAAACTAATAGGAAATAGAAACAGTTATATTAAAAATACTAGAAATATAGGTGGAAAATAATAACAAACAATAAATGTTATAATTTTATTGACTATTAATCTATCCTGAAAGGGATATAAAGGGATTCCCAAGCTCAGAGGTCAGCAAAAATTAAAACTACCAGTACAAAGACAGAATAATGAACAACAGCACCCCATGGGGCCCAACCGCACCCCGCAAATGCTAAAAAAGTGCAAGAAGTTTTTTTATGTTAAACAAAAAACTTTTTATATGGGGTATTGGTTCATGTGTTGGCCAAGACACTTAAGCTCGTGATCCATGTCACGGATCCCCATGCTCACGAGTCCTAACAAAATATGTACAAAAAACTACTCATAAGGCAGCATCAGAAAAACTTACCATCAGCAGCCAGATACAAAACCAACACTGGATTTGGCAGGTTGCAGTCAGACCCCATTATGTAGAGCAAGCCCAGGTGCAGGCAGATAAAATCACCTTTACCTAGAAAGACAAATAGGAGATGACTTACGATGCACATATTGGGCCTGCATAGGACGCCAGTCACAAGAGTGTCTGATAGCTTCCCATCAGTCCTGTCACCTGACCAAACGGGCCGTCCAGTAGGATATCTCCGCCCCACTGGATCAACGGTGCCCCATGGGCCCAACCACACCCCGCAAATGATAAAAAAGTGGAAAAAGTTTTTTATGATAAACTGTCTCTCAACCTCCTGCCACCATCTTCTCTGTTCCTTGTGTTCTCCTTCTCTCCCTCCCTTCGTGGGTGTCTCAGTTTCTTGGCAGCGGTGGCAGTCACACCCTTGGGTGGGATTATACAGTCTTTTGGCTTGCCCTCCCAATCCTTGGAGAATGGAAGGGGTGTGGGCAATCTCTCGCATCCGGTGCTAGACTTGCCCACGGTGAGGGATCATGGCACGCCCTTCTGCCAGCACATCATTTCAGTCTTTCAGAGCCGCCATTGCTGAGGCCCAAAAACACAGCCTGTAAGGCACATAAGACCCAGTTTTACTGGGCTGGTAGATCCATTTTGTGATGCCAGAAAGCTGTCCCGCCCCTGGCGGGGACCGTAGGGTACTCGGAGCTGGGCCCTCTCGTCGTATGGGGCTGCGGGCTGTCACAGTGGTGTGACCCGGTCCGTGATCTCCTCTTTGGGTGAGCATTTAAAGAGGGGAGTTTGAAAAATGGAGGAAAATAAAATAAAACAAAAATAAAAGAGTGTCATGATGCCACCCGTGGGATGTGGACGGTATAGCCGCTGCTGCAGTCGGGACCTCTGGGGATGATGGGAGTTGCAGTGTAGATGGTTCAGCTCTCTACAGAAAGAGCAGGCCCCCAGGGCAACCGAATAGTCTGTTGTTATGCAGGGCTCGTTGAGGGTGTAGGGTTCACAATACAGTCAGGCATTCTCCTGCTGCCGGTTCATGAAATTGGTCTATCTCCCTTCAGGTGCAGTAATCACAGTCTCACAGCATACTCTGCACCCCAAAATGTCCGACTGTCCCCTACACTTGAAAACTTCAAGCGGAACCTGAAAACATATCTCTTCAGAACAGCTTACAACCTGCAATGACCACAGTGCCACCTCACCACCACTGGACCTGGTATTTTGGTTTTACCTGCAAATCCATGGGGTTTGGATAAGTTCTTCAAACTGTTCATCAGGCTATTTGGCGAATGCCAGGAAGCTTGGCAAACCGAAGCTTGAAAGGTTTGCTCTTCTCTACTTCTCACTCCTGCTCACCCCTCTCCATAAACTTCAGTATGCTTTGTAACTGCATACCTCAGGGTGTAGGACGTCTGCACCGAGTGTGTGGTAAGATCAGTAGACAAGGAGATGGAGAAGAAAAGTGTCAGGAGTGGAGATAAAAGCATCATTGTCTGACTAGATATACTACAAAGTTTCCAACATTCATCCATACGATTGAGTTTTATAACATTTCGTCAAGCAACAATGACCATTTAAGGAGTTGTATGAAAAATTCTAAAACCTTTCTATTATAATTTTGTGCTTTATTGCCTTACTATACAAGATCTCTGCATAATACTGAGCAGTGAATCAATCTTATATATCTGGCTATCTTAATTGACCTAATCTCACCAGTGGCTCAACAAGAGTTTTATGGTCCCAGTGCAAAATTTGAAAATAGGCCCCCACCAGCATGTTATTCAGATGCACAGGCACCTGTATAAATGTCCCTCGTCCTATAATAGTCTTCTTGCAAAACGGCTCCCCATCAAGTAGTGAAGGTCTACATCCTGGTCTCTTTCTTTAACAATTTCTAAAATTATTTTCCCTTCTTGTAGTAATGTTCCCTGTCCTGTATCAATGCCCATAATTTCCCCATCTTGGCTCTTATTTATTAAAACTATCCCACATCCTGTGTCCTTCATGTAATAATTTCCCCCATCCAGGGCTCTATTTGCAAGTCAACTTTTGACCTCTGATGGGCCAGTGGTCACTATAGCTATTACGGCTGAGGAAGCTGATGCTTCCCTGCATCATACAGTTCATCTGAATGTTCATCCTTGGACAGATATTCAGCTAAAACAGGGATGTCATTGGTGGGTCACGCTCCTGCATAAGAGCAGTCATGGTTGCACTCTCTCTGAACCAGATTGTTACACCTTTGCTTCTATCAGCTGAGCACTTACTTCAATTCAATACAATACAATCAATCCTCTGTGAGCGCGGCAGCATGCTCTTAATTTTTCCTTGTAAATTTTTGACAGAATTCTTGTCCAGTGCACCAAACTATCAATATTCTTTAGTTTAGCTGAGTAGCTTTTCTTTGACTAAACACAATTGTATGTGGTTTTCTGCTGTGAAAGATTTCAGTTGTTTGTGTTTTCAGCTTCTGAAGGTAAGGTAAGCAAAAATGGTTTTATTTATTGACAGTATGTTTATAGGCCCCTTTACCCCTTGAGATATATGATGGCCGAAAACACTGACATTGATGGGTTCTCAGAATGCACCATTACATAGAGAGGAGCTGGAAAGTGGAGAGGGACAAAAAAAAACTCCAATGCTGATAAGCAAATTCAGACACTAGATGGAAGCTTAGTACTGCTAACAAAACTCAATAATACCAACATGACATTTAGTGCTGAAGGAATGACATCCTTCAAGGTTGCAATGCGTGCCCATTCTCTTGTATTGTAATAGTGACACATGACAAACTTTATTCATTCAATAGGTCTCACTTCCAAAGTTACTGTCAACCTGATGCAATGTTATATGTGGATCACGCCCCAACGATGATAGTGCCAGTCTGACTAATCAAAAAAAGAGCCATGAATCATGTAACGTAATATACCGGTACAATTATCCCTCTACTGTCATGTGTCCATAGACCGCTATGCGGATAATGGACTGGGACATGCAAATTGATTTTCATTAACTCTTTTAATGGCTTGTAATTAATGAATGTCATCATTACGGCTATTCAAAACCTTATAGGTACCTTTACACGCCGCTACAGAAGGATGAAAACAACCGGGTAACGGAGAAAAATGTATCTTGCACCGTCAAATCAACCCGAGGTAGCGGTGTGTAAACTAGCTTGTTGCCACCCGTCACTTTCGGCACCTGTTTCAGAGCAGTTCTCTAAAACAGGTTGATTTCAACCCGATGTTAGCGGCGTCTAAATAAGGTAGAGTAAGGTTGTTTCGCGACCTAGTTTACTCCCCGGGGCGTGACACAGCTTCCGGGAAACCGCCCCCCTTCAGCGATCATTGGTGGAAGCTCCTGCGTTGCGATTGGTTGTCACTGCATAGGGCGGCATATTTAAGGAGCTGACCAGTCATACTACACATTTGCTATAGCGTCATGTATTAGCCAGCATTCCTGCCCTGGCTGACCAATCATGATGCTATTGCATTGTCCAATCATCGTACGAGCGTCTCGTAATCCGCAATTCTGGAACGCCTATGTGTTGTCCCTGCTGCACCAGGTCCTCCCATATTACCTTCTGTAACGGCGTGTAAATGAGGGACGGTGCTCTACAGAAGGTAACTTGTGGCACCCAGCGATGCCTCCAGGGATAGATTAAACCTTCTGTAGAGCACCTTGTAGCGGCGTGTAAAGGCGGTATCGGGTACCGTTTGCAACCGTTGGTGCGTGCTCGTGCACGTGAGACACCCGGTTGTTCCTAACCTTCTGTAGCAGCGTGTAAAGGTACCTTATTGGTTTAAAATATTTTACAATTTGATATTTCTATATAAAATATTTATTCATATACAGTATAAGTCCATATTTACGTACGCTAAGAAAAAAAGTTGGTTTAAGACATTTCCTTCTGAAATAACTTTGGAGTGGTATGTAAACATATGTGTAATTTTGTGTAATCCACAAGTTTTTCCTTTCCAAAATTGATACGGTTATGTAATTTAGTTCAACTACCTGAAATGCAGCATTACACCTGCTGAGTTCATCCACAGAATATGGGGAAAGGATCTGATTCCATCAATTTGTTCTGGAAAGAAAATGAACATTGGAGGTTCGGCTCACTGCCCTTCAGACCAATTTGTCGTAACCTGACATTATTTTCTGTCTATATATTCTCTTACTGTTTTAATGGGATAACTCTCACACTTGTTAAAGATATAGCAACACACTGTAGAAAATACAATTTCTCTGCAGATATCCCATTGTTGTCTGATAAACTGAAAATTAGACATAAGTTGAGCATTTGTACATGGAAATCATACCACAAAGCATATTGTAGAATATTAGAATATACTCATAATATAATATTAGTAATGCAATTCCACTTTTATGCATTTCTCTAAAACCTTTCAATTTAGTACTAATTTTTATCCTGCATTGCTTTCTAAAGTCGGGGACCAAATCTAGTACTGTAAATGTATAAATGTAATTGCTTTTCTAATACTCTTGAATTAAAAGTCCCTTTTATACCCCCAGTACTACTTCTAACTGCTTTATTTTTTTTTATATTTATCAGGGTGGGCTCTGCCGCTAACATCACATAAAAGGGCGGTATCAGCAGCCGGGACCGCTCCTAGCTATTCCTTGCTGTGCACCTGCCTGAATTGAGATGCTGACGCGCAGGCGAGGAGGGGGCCACACACAGGCAGGAGGCGGCACAGAGAGTCAGGGGGCGGGAGGACCATCTGAGCAGCTAGCAGAGTGAGATAAGTGAACTCCCTCCGGACTTCTTAGCTGGGAACTTTCTAAAGTGTTTTTTTACAGGTTACAAGCAGGGTAGAGACATGGGGGAACATTTTCCCTGAATGCAGCATACACGCTGCATTCAGTGCTGTATTCGATTTGCAGAGGACCAGGGTGGGTGACCGGTCCCCTTTCATTACAATCTTGAGTGAACATTTGTCACCAGAAGTCACCTAATTAGTAAATTGTCTCCACCTATGTGTAATTTATTCTCAGTATAACTATAGCTGTTCTGTGAAGGCCTCAGAGATGTGTTGAAGATAGGGATAAGCGAGTATACTCGCTACTATTCGGCATTCACCGAATAGTAGCGGTATTAGGGCTACTCACTACTCTCCGAGTACTTATTAGTACTCAGGAGTAGCAAGTGGTCCTAATACTTTCACAGTGTATCTATAGATCAAAAACAAAAGTAACGTCATTTCAAATGCCAACTTTATGGCTTTAAGAAACACTAAAAGAAATCAAGATAAAAAATGTGGTAGTCATTAAGGGTACCTTTTTTCAGACCAAGCAGATGGACAAAATTATAGAATCACCCTGTAAATTTTCAAATTTGTGATCACAAATTGGAGAGCTGTTGCACCAAGTGGACTGAAATGAATTATGGCTCCAACTACCACATTTTTTATCTTAATTTCTTTTAGTGTTTCTTAAAGCCATAAAGTTGCCACCAAGTTTACATTGATATTTTGGTCAGTTTTCTTATCCCATCAATTGAAATGATGTTTGGGGATGATAAAATCATTAATCAAGATGATAATGCATCCTGCCATAGAGCAAAAACAGTGAAAACATTCCTTGAAAGAAGACACATAAGGTCAATGTCATGGCCAGATCTCAATCCAATTGAAAATCTTTGGTGGAAGTTGAAGAAAATGGTCCATGATAAGGCTCCAACCTGCAAAGCCAGATTGATGATGATGAGTACTGTGTGTCACTCATTAAGTCCCTGCCTCAGAAACTGCAAGCTGTTATAAAAACCAGAGGTGGTGCAACAAAATACTAGTGATGTATTGGAGAGTTCTTTTGTGTGTTTGTTTTTCATGATTCCATAATTTTTTCCCTCTGCTTCATCTGAAAAAAATTACCCTTACTGACTACCACATTTTTGTATCTTGATTTCTTTTAGTGCTACTTAAAGTCAAAGTTGCCATAAAGTTGTCATTTGAAATGACTTTAGTTTTGTGCCATGTCTGTGATCTGCTTTTTTTCTACAACATTAAACAACTGAATGAACATCCTCCGAACCCGGTGATTCCATAATTTTTGCCAGGGGTTGTACTTTCCAGAGGTCATTTTCACACCTTCAGGAACCTTAAAGGGGCCTATCAGCTGTTTTACCAATGATTCTGGCCCAAAACATGACTCCTCCACCTCTTTGCTGACTTTGCAGTTTTGTTGGGACATGGTGGCCATCCACCAACCATCCACTACTCTATCCATCTGGACCATCCAGGGTTGCTCGGCACTCATCAGTAAACAAGACTGAAAATTAGTCTTCATGTATGTCTGGGCCCACTGCAACCGTTTCTGCTTGTGAGCACTGTTTAAAGTGACCCTAAACCCAGAAGCCAACCCCACATCCCCTTCATACCTATCCATGCAGCTTGTGAACCTGCTGCCATCCATCCCTGTATCTTCCAAAACCGCTGGGGCATTCTTCATAAATCATACTTTTAATATCTCAGTTCTGGGCGTTTCACAGCAATTTTAAAGCCGCAGCAGGCGGGCCTGTGTGCCGCTCTCCCCCTCCTTGTCCGTAATTCTGCACGCAGCGATGGGCGTGCTAAACAACAGAGAGGCAGCTCGCCTCATAGTATGGGCGTTGAAACCGGTATGACGCGTATTACGTAATACGCGTCATACCGGTTTCAACGCCCATACTATGAGGCGAGCTGCCTCTCTGTTGTTTAGCACGCCCATCGCTGCGTGCAGAATTATGGACAAGGAGGGGGAGAGCGGCACACAGGCCCGCCTGCTGCGGCTTTAAAATTGCTGTGAAACGCCCAGAACTGAGATATTAAAAGTATGATTTATGAAGAATGCCCCAGCGGTTTTGGAAGATACAGGGATGGATGGCAGCAGGTTCACAAGCTGCATGGATAGGTATGAAGGGGATGTGGGGTTGGCTTCTGGGTTTAGGGTCACTTTAAGGGTGGCCGAATAGTAAATTTATGATTACAGCAAGCCTTTGATGGATCCTACACCTTAAGGTTCGAGGGACTCCAGAGGTACCAGCAGCTTCAAATATTTATTTGCTGGTTTGTAAGATCTTTTTAGCAGCTGCTCTCTTAATCCAATGAATTGACTGGCAGAAACCTTCCTCATTCTGCCTTTATCTGCACAAACACGTCTGGGCTCAGAATCATTGGCAAATCTCTTCATAGTACGATGATCACTCTTACTTTTTCATGCAATTTCTAATGTTTTCATCCCTTGTCCAAGGCATTGCACTATTTGTTGCTTTTCGACAGCAGAGAGATACTTTTTCTTTCCCATGTTACTTGAAAACTGTGGCCTGCTTAACATTGTGGAATGTAAGCTCAAAATATTATTAAAGCATCACTCTAGCGGGATATTTGTCAGCACTGGAGTGGCGCTTTAAATGTAGGTACCATGAACTTGGTATTACCTGAAATATTTTTATTTTTTTTAGCATCATTCCAGTCCCACAGCGCCATCTTGTGCCCATAATTTCTGACTTGCCGTAAGTCAGAAGTTATGTAACAATCTCTCAATATAAAGCTGAGTGCCAGAACGAGGATCTCATAGACTTGAATTGAGTAGTGACCCCTTAGCTCGCTCCATAAAACTGCCAGCAGGTTTAAAATCAGCAAAGACCGATAAATCTGTAAAAAGCTGAAAATGACAGCAGATGAGTACAATACAGGGGGAAGGGACTTACATTTAATGCTCCACTCCTGAGCTGTAAAGGGAGACTGCTGGAGTGGAGCTCTAAAGGTACTGTCACACGCAGCCATAGGGCTTCCATATAGCTGGCGATTTGATGTGAGCGTGACTCACTGTAAGCCCGTTGACTCCGGTTTAGACAGGCTGTAGCTCCTTCCTCCTTGTCACGGGTGGACCGCGCCTGCCGGCAGTGAGGCCCGGTTGAGTGCAGATCAAAAGTTGAAGACGTCTTGTAGGAACAGATTAAAGGGGTTAATTTATTCGTGACGCCACCTATGAGTACTTCGGTAAGTCCTACCGACGCTGCGGAACCTCCGGGGGATGGATAGCAGCAAGATGGAACGCTCCCCACAGGCTGAGCGGTGATCCCCGGAGGCTGGAGCTGCTTAAGATGTTGTGTGGCAGCTGCGGTTACCTTGTGTGCGGACGGATGCAATCATAAGGATGCACGGACACTGTAAGTCTCTGTAACGGGTCTTTACTGTAACCAGCAGGCAGTACATGGCATACAGTTAACGGGTAGTGGACCGGGTGGACTCAGCAGTGATAGGTGTCCCTCAGAGATCCGTAGTGTTCCTCCATTCTAGCTAAGTATTTGCCATTGTCGACCAGGAATACCAGGTCGGGTACGGGGAGGCTGCTTCAATCCCTATCCAAGATGTACATTATGGATGTTTTGGGGAGCCTTGGATCCCTCGGTGGGTACACCGCTGGTTAGACGACTGGAATTTGGCGGATGGTGGGGTGCTCCTGTAAAGCTGCTCCTCCACGCTTCTGGTTCGCGTAGCAGAGGTGAACTTCTGCCAGCTTCGGTACCAGTGAACCGGCTGTGAGTTGGGCACGGGGTCTTTTGGAACCCATGGTTGGTGATGCCCGATCCAGGTTGTTCAGGCCTCAGGTGCTAACACCCGACCGGTGACGGCCCGGGGGCTGCACGGGGGTGCAGAGCCCCTGCTCCTACTCCAAGTTCAAGTCTCTCTCCAGACTCCTCTCAGACTAACTCTCAGACTAACTAACTAAAGTCTGTACTTCTCCTACACACTACCCTTGCACTCCGCCCACCAGGACCTTGGATTGGCCCTCTATGTTAAGTGATGCATGCAGGGTTTGGATCTCTAAGTTAACCAGATAACTGCTGGGTCAGAGAATATTGCTGCTGCATTTATGGCTGCAATACCCTCCTGTGACGCACTCGTTGCGGGGCGCCACAAGCGCTCATGTTTCGGGCACTTTTTTATGATCGCTGTGGAGCTGTCATATGTAGCAATCTTGCATGCGATCTCCGGCTATCCTGTGTTCCGGAAATCACTTACAGAAGACATGAAACGATCTTCCCTTCACACATCGCCACGTCACACGCCACGATCATAGCAGCGATGTGGGCATACTGTTTTGATAGGGGCGTGCTAGAGTGGGTTTCACCGCGCCCCTATCACTGCAATTGGTGGACGGAACTGCGTTCCCATTCGTCAGCCTTGTGTGAACGCACGGGTCATCAAATAAGGTGCCTCGGACACGGCCAGCCAATCGGAACGCAGTATTGCCGACCAATCGTTGCAGATGCGGCGCAAAAATACCAAAATCCTAGCATACCTACCGGATTCATTTCAGGATCACTGTATACGTCACACGACACGATCCGCTGAAATCACCTGGTGGATCACCTGGTGGATATCGCCTGATTTTACTGCAGTGCGACGCTCCACCAGCGATTTCTCACCGTATAATCGCCTGGTCACACGCCACTAAGTACATGTGATGTGGTTTCCACAACGCCGAATTCGGGAATTGCCAGCGATCTCGCCGGCGATATGGCGTCGTGTGACGGTACCTTAAAAGTTTTACAGTTAGATATTTGGGTAGTTTAATGGTTTTTGAAGTGGATTGTATAAAAAAGATATCCTTTCAGGTACCTTTACATGCTGCTACAACAAGGTGGAAACAACCGGGTGCTTCACGTGCATGAGCACGCACCAACGGTTACAAACGTTACCCGATACTGCCTTTACACGCCGCTACAAGGTGCTTTACAGAAAGTTGAATCTATCCCTGGATGCACCGCCGGGTGCCTAAAGTTACCTTCTGTAGAGCACCGTCCCTCATTTACACGCCGCGACAGAAGGTAATATGGGAGGACCTGGTGCAGCAGGGACAAAACATAGACACCGTGCCAGAATTGTGGATTACGAGACGTTCGTACACTGATAGGACAAAGCAATAGCATCATGATTGGCCAGCCAGCGCAGGAGACTGACTAATACATGATGCTCGAGCAATTGGTGACGAATAAACCTTACCCTACCGTATTTACACGCCGTTACCATTGGGTTGAAATCAGCCTGTTTTAGTGCACTGCTCTGAAACAGGTGCCGCAAGTGACGGGTGGCAACAACCGCCTTTACACGCCGCTATCTCGGGTTGATTTGACGGTGCAAGATACATTTGTCTCATAAACCCGGTTGTTTCAACCCGGCTGTAGCAGCGTGTAAAGGTACCATTCTCTATAAGCAAAATGCAAATATTCAATCATATATAGTTAAGATATGGAGCCAAGCATTAGCTACTATAGTTATTCCGATTTTAGCTATGCATAGTCAATTCCCCATGTATTCCCTCTACTCGTGCTCATGTTATTACAATGTACACTGAGTATACAATTATAGAATGGAATTTTATCAAAGAATTCAATCATCTCAAACATTTTAAATAATGCGGTCTCTCAAATAACTGTACTTATTTGTTATGTTATGTTACGTTATGTTATGGGAATGACCATAGTATCTTGAAAACACAGTAATTTAATTAATTCTAAATCTTCAAAAGGCAATTACAAAACAAGAAAAAGCATTAAAATATATCTGTTATCACACAAACATAGTGCATTCATTGTTTAAATAATCTTTTAAATTGTCAGAATAATTAGTGTTTTATGAATCCTGCATGTATTTTCATGGTACTGTAAATTCACAAACCTCTAGAAGTCTGAGATACCTACCATATTTTTTCGACTACAAGACAAACTGGACAATAAGACACTGTTTGAGGTTAATGTTCCCCAATTCTGTATTGGGCCCTTCCAGGTATATATGTCTTCCATCCGGATGTATATATCTTCCATTTTGATATATTTAAAAAAGGGGTGAGAATGCGCAACATAGGGTCTTATCCTTAGGAGACAGGATTATTAAGGTGAAAATTAGGAACTGCTCACCTGATGCGGTTGTGTAGCACACAACCGGCGTGATCGCTCAGAACAATACAGCTGCTGCCAGGACCGTACCTCCACAGGTCACTGTGGTCACAATAAGCTTCCAATAGGACAAAGTACCTCGTGGTCCGAGCTGCTGTGTTCGTATGATGTAAAAACCAGATACAGCGGAATGTCTGGGTATAGTAGTAGCTGTTTATTTTCCGACGCGTTTCAGAGTCATATCCCAAACTCCTTCCTGAGGAAGGAGTTTGGGATATGACTCTGAAACACGTCGGAAATCAAACAGCTACTACTATACCCAGACATTCCGCTGTATCTGGTTTTTACATCATACGAACACAGCAGCTCGGACCACGAGGTACTTTGTCCTATTGGAAGCTTATTTTGATATATTTGTGCCCCATCCTTGTCCCATCCTGGACCCATCCTGGTATATGTGTCCCCATTCTGGTTTATATGGTCCTAAACCTGGTAAATATGCCCCTACGGTGGTATATATGGCCCTCATCCTGGGCCCAACTTTGTACATATAGTCTCATCCTGTTACATATAGTCCTTATCATTTACTCATCTGGGTATATAAGACCTAGTACATATAGCCATCATGCTTGACCCATCCTGGTATAAATGGCTCCAACCTGGAACATATGACCCTCATTCTGGTTCCAACATTGTATATACGGCCCCATCCTGGTATACATGGCCTTCATCCTGGGAACATCCGGGTATATATGGCCCCATCCTAGTACATATGGCCCCATCATGGACCCATTGTTGTATATATGGCCCCATCTTTGTTTATATAGCCCCATCATGGACCATCCTGGTATATATGATCCTTATTCTTTATTTTATTGCCTTCTTCTTATATATATTGATGAGCAAAAGGGTAACAATGTCTTGAACATTTTACTTTCAGACTCCATATCTCACCATCCACTACCATCCACTACAGCTTTGAACAAGAGACTACCTTCATTTTATAGACATATATCTAGGGTATCTTGTAAATAATTTTTACTTGCAACTATTTTAGCATGTGATTATTTATGTACATTATTGTCATGTTACTGCATTGTTACTTTTTTCCTCCTTGTATGTGAAAAATCTTTATCTTCTTGTGTACTACAAGTAACAATCTGTTGTCCCATTCCCTAATAGCTCAGTGTTATTACGTTAATTCCCAAGTGAAAGGTCACTGGTTTAAATTAAGGAGCAGCCATGAAGATTTCAAAGAAAAGAGAAACAGCCTCATCCAGCTCATCGATATCTGTCTCTCAGTCAAGAAAATTGCCAATGTTGCAATGGTGTTGCGTGACGTGATCTGCTCATTCTACCCATATGGTTGAAAAAACGTGAAAATACTTCCCACACCTTACTTAAAGAAGATACATATAAAGATTATAAAATACATTGAACTGTTTGAAATGTGCTTTTATCTGTGTAGTCAGTGGCATGAATTTGGTTGCATACAGACAAGTACAGTCCAAGATGGAAGGAGCTACATGGGCACACATGATGCAACTTCCTGGTAGTAAGGCAGATAGGATTCAGCTCTGAGACATGTTAGCCCTAAGGTCTAACTACTTGCAGTCTTTCATGTAAATGAGTGTGTTGTGCAAAGATTGAAGACCACTATTCAGGGCTGGCATCAGCACCTGACATACCCAGGCAAGTACCATGGGACCAGTGGTGTAGCGTGGAGGAGTGGGGGGGGGTGGTCCTCCCCAGGCGACAGGTGTGTGGGGTCGGCAGCCATAGCCGATCTTTCCTATGGGTGAGTCGTGTGGTCGCACAGGGCGCTGGCCGCCAGGGGGCGCTGCAGAGAGCAAGTCAGCTTCACTTTATGCTGCACCCTGACTCTGAACTCTGCGGCCTGGAGAGGAGTGTGGGGGTGGGAAATCATCTGCCTTCAATGGTGAAGCTGCCTGTGTGCTGGGGGGGGAACAAACAATCAGCTCCTGGACTCTGAAGATATATCAAGACTGCAGGACCTGCGATGATGTCAGGGCCATGTAACCATTCTGGGTGTGGCCTTACAGTTGCTGTCTGGAAGCAAGAGGATGTAAAGGAAATCTGGAGGAGATGGAAACTCATGTGACAGGTGATGAGGGAAGTGAGGGATGTGTGATGTGGGGCATGGGCTGTGAGATGTGGGGTACGGCCTGTGTGATGTGGGGTATGGGCTTTGTAATGTGGGGTATGGCCTGTGTGATGTGGTGTATGGGCTGTGTTTTACTCAGTATACAAAGTGAGGTTCCAGTATAGGAAGCAGTATAATAAAGTAAGGACTGTGAGAGCACACTATGGGGTGAGCAGTTTATGAGAGACAGTTTGAGGCAGGCCCAATAGGCGGGACTATCTGTAATTTTCCTAATGGACCTGTGATCGGCTGTGGGCAGGGGCCGCTGCACCCACTCCTTCCGGCCGTAGATCGAAGTTAAATCAATTTGCCGGGCACAGCGGGGTTTCATATATGCAGGGCCAAAGTCCCCGGCCATGATCACTGCGGGCCCACACTCTCTTCTCTCTTCTCCTCCGTTAGACAATCTAATCTGCTGTTGTTCTGGAGGGAAGAGAGGAGGGGTGTGTGCGGGGGGTAGGTGTAATGCTGCGCACCTCCATATACCTCACACGGAAGTTGCAGTGCTTGCACTTCCGGGGTCATTTAGCTTGCTGTGTCAGAGGAGCTGCAGTGTCTGTGCAGTGAGCTGATATCATCTTACCACACTGCAGGATATCACCGCAGAGTGCTGGAGGGGGAGGAGGAGGACATGGGGGGCAGGAGGAGGACAATGCTTGAGCAGGAGGACACAGGAGAAGGAGAAGGTGAGTGCACTGCTCATAGACCTGACGATGGGGGTGGGGGGCAGAAAGGCTAATGCTGCAGGTTGGGGGATGATAGGGCAGGAGGGCTAATGCTGCAGTTTGGGGGGATGATGGGCAGGAAACTAATACTGCAAGTTGGAGGGATGATGGGGAAGGAAGGCTAATGCTGCAGGTTGGGGGGGATGATGGGGCAGGAAAGCTAATGCTGCAGGTTGGGGGATGATGATGGGGCAGGAAGGCTAATGCTGCAGGTTGGGGGGATGATGGGGCAGGAAGACTAATGCTGCAGTTTGGGGGGAAGATGCGGCAGGAAGACTAATGCTGCAGGTTGGGGGGAAGATGCAGCAGGAAGACTAATGCTGCAGGTTGGGGGGATGATGGGGCAGGAAGGCTAATGCTGCAGCACATGCATGGGTGGTTATTTTTTATTCAGGAGCTTTATAATGACAATGTTATTTTTTTTAAAGGCATTGTCTCAGGATGTGCTGCAGAAGACCGGAAAAGAGGAAAACCTGCAGAGACGAGCTGTGGATGTAAAGTCATTATGGAGTCGGGCACATGACAAAACAGCAATTGGTGAGTATATTATGACAGAGCCATTACGCTACACTAACATTTACACAGATTTAGGGAGTCTTTTTTAATATTTGCAGTAATATCTACTTTATTTATTATGCAAATGAGGGAGCTTTGTTGCATCGTTCCACCCTCGTATATATATATTACAGCCAATCTTTTGTCTTTATTGACAGCACTCTGTTAGTAAAGGTGAGTGCTGCCTAAAATCAGCTTGGCACAGTACCACTTTTCCTGTCCTGTATACTGGGTGTAATCCTCAAAAAAACAGAAAATGCCAACACTGCCAGAAAATATAAAAATTGTGCAAAAACACATATTGTTTCCAAACTGCAAATAATTTAGTTGAGACATTTAGCAAAAGATGAAATAATCTTTTGAGCCACCCTGCCAAACGTCAAGGCATTCTCAGATAGGGCTGGTGGGGGTTAAACTGTGAAATAGCCCAGACACCTGTGGTGCAAGCTGCAGGTGTCTGAGCCTCAGTTGCTCTTCATCCACCGAACCTCCTGGCAGCATGGGAAGCTATGTCTGACATGTATGGGTGAGTGTTTGCTTTTAATGGTCCTCTTTACACTGTATTATGCTGTCTACAGAACACATCAGAAATATAAAAATACATAGAGTTAGGACTACTCCAACGGAGACTTCCTTGACGCTGGGGGAGTGGCTCAGGAGATTCAATGCTGCAATCTCCTGCAAAATGTCTCTATTCTTGTGCAGTATGGCATTAACAGGTGTAGATACACATTTATATTTTTTTGCAATTTCCAGCTGTGCTGGCATCTTGTTTTTCTCTGGGTGTAATCCTCAGTATCTGTATTATTATATATATACACTGCACAGTACCACTTCTGTCCTGTTGTCAGAGAGGCAGTATTGGACTTTGATTTTCAGCATTTAAATGTTGTTTAATTATGACTATCCTGAATATAGAAGTCATCACTTATATTCTGTTTAGGTGATGACTTTCTCTTTGCTGTGTATCTGACCACTGGGACCCCACAAATCCTGAGAAACGTGGATTTGAAGATCACCATGTGAATGGAGCTGTGGTTGATTATTCCCTCTGCTGCACCATTCACATGTGCCTCTTCACTTAACTTCTGTGTGCATACAGCATAATGTTTATCAGGGCGTGATCCATGTGATGATAGTGCTGCATACAACAACAGACACTGGAGTGGGGGCAGAGACTCAGTGTTGGATCTGGGAAAGGGGACACAAGACCATTTCTTTCTTCTTTACAACAAATGCACCTGGGGACCCAACTTTTCAGAAAACCCCTTTAAGCCTCAAATACATATTAGATACAGTGCCTACAAGTAGTATTCAACCCCCTGCAGATTTAGGCGGTTTGATAAGATGCAAATAAGTTAGAGCAAACGAGAGTAGGATTTATTAACAGAAGCATAAATCTTACAAACCAAAAAGTTATGTTGCTCAGTTGAAGTTTAATAAATTTTAAACATAAAAGTGTGGGTCAATTATTATTCAACCCCTCAAACCACCAGCATTCTGTTTGGTCCCCCTAAAGTATTAAGAAGTAGTTCAGGCACAAAGAACAATGAGCTTCACATGTGTGGATTAATTATCTCTTTTGCTAGCCTTTTCTGACTATTTAAGACCCTCCCCAAACTTGTGAACAGCACTCATACATGGTCAACATGGGAAAGACAAAGGAGCATTCCAAGGCCATCAGAGACAAAATCATGGAGGGTCACAAGGCTGGCAAGGGGTACAAAACCCTTTCCAAGGAGTTGGGCCTACCTGTCTCCCCTGTTGGGAGCATCATCCGGAAGTGGAAGGCTTATAGAACTACTGTTAGCTTCCACGCCTGGACAGCCTTTGAAAGTTTCCTCCCGTGCCGAGGCCAGGCTTGTCCGAAGAGTCAAGGCTAACCCAAGGACAACAAGGAAGGAGCTCCGGGAAGATCTCATGGCAGTGGGGACATTGGTTTCAGTCAATACCATAAGTAACTCCACCGCAATGGTCTCCGTTCCAGACGAGCCCGTAAGGTACCTTTACTTTCAAAGCGTCATGTCAAGGCTCGTCTACAGTTTGCTCATGATCACTTGGAGGACTCTGAGACAGACTGGTTCAAGGTTCTATGGTCTGATGAGACCAAGATCGAGATCTTTGGTGCCAACCACACACGTGACGTTTGGATACTGGATGGCACTGCATACGACCCCAAGAATACCATCCCTAAAGTCAAGCATGGTGGTGGCAGCATCATGCTGTGGGGCTGTTTCTCAGCCAAGGGGCCTGGCCATCTGGTCCGCATCCATGGGAAGATGGATAGCACGGCCTACCTGGAGATTTTGGCCAAGAACCTCCGCTCCTCCATCAAGGATCTTAAGATGGGTCGTAATTTCATCTTCCAACAAGACAACGACCCAAAGCACACAGCCAAGAAATCCAAGGCCTGGTTCAAGAGGGAAAAAATCAAGGTGATGGAGTAGCCTAGTCAGTCTCCTAACCTTAACCCAATTGAAAACTTGTGGAAGGAGCTCAAGATTAAAGTCCACATGAGACACCCAAAGAACCTAGATAACTTGGAGAAGATCTGCATGGAGGAGTGGGCCAAGATAACTCCAGAGACCTGTGCCGGCCTGATCAGGTCTTATAAAAGACAATTATTAGCTGTAATTGCAAACAAGGGTTATTCCACAAAATATTAAACCTAGGGGTTGAATAATAATTGACCCACACTTTTATGTTTAAAATTTATTAAAATTCAACTGAGCAACATAACTTTTTGGTTTGTAAGATTTATGCTTCTGTTAATAAATCCTACTCTCGTTTGCAGTTTGAAGGCTCTAACTTATTTGCATCTTATCAAACCACCTAAATCTGCAGGGGGTTGAATACTACTTGTAGGCAAAGTAGCTACAGCCTCATTTAGAAGTCCATTTTTTTACATGTGAGAAAAAACTGATGGTTTAATCTTAACATTTTCTATGGGAATTCCGGTCACCCCCTGAATGACAGCAGCACATCATGAGACCCTGGTGTTGAGATAGATGGCAACACGTTCATGTGTTCTGAGAATACAGAGGGGTGGGGGCACCAAAGGACAAATTTGCGCAGGGCGCCATTCATCCTAAGGCTGGCCCTGGAGGCAGCAGCAATTCCTCTCCCTCCGTGGAAGAAGCGGAGGCACTGCAGGACCTGTCTCTACCGTGGTGATTAGTGAGAGGACCTGTGGTGACGTTGTGACTCGGGGATCCCGAGTCATGTGATCGCAACACCCTGCCGGAAGACGGAAGGGAAGACACCTCTGGCGGCAAAATTGCTCCACCCCGGGCCCTCCTTGAGTCCTGCTTGTTGCCATACACTGGGGTTGTGCAGAGGTGGCGGTGCAGAGTGTCAACCCCAATAGGTGAGTAGCCATTTGGCCCAATACTTACCCCCCAATTGTGCCCCCTTCTCTTTGTGTTTTAGTATACATATATATGGAGAACTGCAAGAAGATGAAAGTCTAGAAATTTTGAAATAATAACAGCAGAGTTAGTAGCAGACTAAAAATGAGATCTTTGAGTGTAGTGTGGGCTCTTTGGATGCTTCCAGATTATTAACGACCAAAGGGGCGGTAGCCGCAGCAAATTTTTTGACCGCCTGGGCGCCACAAACAGTAGCTACGCCACTGCATGAGACCTGGTATGTGATGGGGCACACTCGTCTGAGAGTGAAAGCAGAGAGGGGAAGCCATTCACAGACAGCTGTCCTCTCTCTGTCCTGCTCTGTAGTGGTCTATGTGATCGGCTCAAAGCAGGAGAGAAAGCTTACCGGGAGCTACACATAGTCTGCAGGAGCCATGCAGCTGAAGGACCTTCCAGTCATGTGACTGATCAGTTGCAACTGACTTGCAATTTGACTTGCAAGTATTTATCATATGATTAGATTTACAAATTATTGTCATGTCACTGTTTTGCTCCTAAATATCTGAATTTAAATTATTATTAATTTGTTAGTATTTTGTAAATCCACCTTTGGCTTTTAACACTGCCAGATCTTTCTGGGCATGCTCTTGATCAGATTCAAGCATCTTTTGACTGAAGCTTGATCCCAAATCTCTTCTACACATTCCCAATGTTGGTGCATACTGGTCAACTCACTTGGGAATGTACCCAGCTTCTTCTTCAAAACCTCCTCACAAGTGCTGGATTGGGTTGAGTTCCTAGCAACTGCTGGTACCAATCCAAAACCTCCACTTCATTGTCACTGAACCATTTCATCAATTTCTTCTCCAATCTCAACATGTGCCTCTAGTCGTTGTCCTGCTAAAACATTAAGTCATCCATTTCATACCCATAGTACTTGAGTGTATGAATTAAGTCGTCTTGTAGGATACTCACAAATAAATCAGCATTGAGACCACCATTGATTCTGGTCAAGTATCCAATGTCTTTGGCTGTGACACAACCGCATGTGATCAGGCTTCCTCCACCGCACTTAACAATTGTTTTAATTTCTAATTCCATTTGGTCATTTTTCTCTTGTTTTTTTCCAGATCCATTTGCACCCATTAGAGCCTTGTCTATTGACATTCATATATTTGCTCAAACTCAACTGTTTACAACTTGTTACTGTCCACTTTTGTACTTTTTGCAAATTCAAACCATCTCTTCTTACAATGAAATTGAAGTTGAGGCTTCTTCACCTTTTTTCGGGCCACTATTCCAGACTTGTATAACATGTTTCCTATGGTGCTTATGTGGCACCCCAGGGTTCGGTTGCCACAGATGCACCTGGGACAAAGAAGGATCCCCACATCAGGTCAGCCCGCAAACAACACCTTCCACTCCCTGAAGGGGGAGTTCTACCAGTTGAGTTCAGGTGAGGTCCCCTATGAAATTCAGACCTGCAGACGGAGTCAGCAGTTCAGTTCCAGAGAGGACTATAAAGACGTCCTGGTGACGGAACTGCGCTAAGCTCGTACCAGTGAGAGCCATTAGTCAGTGTGAAGGACCAAAGAGCGAGGGTCGGAGGCAAAGAGTAGTTGCCAGGGGAAGTGGAGCCATACCGGTTCACCCCAAAGGAACTACCTGCACCGGAGTCCAAGACTGAAAGGGATCTAACTACCCAGCAGTAAAGACAGGAGGCAAGGGAGACTCTAGATCTCCTGGCCACAGCAGCACCTGAAGGCAAAGCCACTTCTCAGAGCTCAGGGTCCATAGGGAGTACAGCGGTGCCCCAAAGAAGTGCTCTCATCGCCTGCCATGCAGGTGAAGGCAGTAGGAGAGGGTCAGGGCCTAGCTCCAGGCAGCTTAGGACAAAAAGCAGACACAGCACAGCAGGAAGACCTTTCAATTCGCCGGGTGTGGAGATCCCTGACTGCTTCCAGACCACCCAGGTCTGTAACATCAGAGACGTTACCCTGGACTATACCTGCAACATTTGCAACATCAGTAAAATTACGGAAACATCAACCCTGTGTGTGACTGTTATTGCGGCCCTGATCTTGCTCACAATATATCATTAAAGCATCACTCTAGCTGGATTTTTTTTCAGCACTGGAGTAGCGCTTTAAATGTAGGTACCATGCACTTGGTATTACACATAACTGAGATATCTTCATTCTTTTTAGCATCATTCCAGTCGCACAGCGCCATCTTGAGCCCATCATTTCTGACTTGCCGGAAGTCAGAAGTTATGTAACAATCTCTCAATATAAAGCTGAGTGCCAGAACGAGAATCTCATAGACTTGAATTGAGTAGTGACCCCCTGGCTCACTCCATAAAACTGCTAGGTCACAAATCAGCGAAGACCGATAAATCTGGAAAAAGAGGAAAATGACAGCAGATGAGTACAGTACAGGGGGCAGTACTTACATTTAATGCTCCACTCCAGAGATGTAAAGGGAAACTGCTTAAGTGGAGCTCTTAAGGTACCTACGGAAGGTTAGAAACCACTGGGTGTCGGAGACAATTGTAACTTGTACCTTCAAAGCACCGCGAGGTAGCGGCGTGTAATTCAGGTTGTTGCCACTGGTCACTGTCGACACCTGTCTTTCAGCCGTGCTCAAAGACAGGTTGGTTTAAACCCTATGGTAGCGGCGTGTAATCGAGGAACAGGAAGGTATTTTCGTCACCTAGTGAACTCCCTCGGGCGTGACACAGCCTCCGGGATACTGCGCCCCATCAGCGATCATTGGTGGAAGCTCCTGCGTTACGATTGGTTGTCCCTGCATAGGGCGGCATATTTAAGGAGCTGATCAGTCACACTACACAATTGCAATAGCATCATGTATTAGCCAGCCTTCCTGCGCTGGCTGGCCAATCATGATGCTATTACATCGTTCAATCACCGTACATGCGTCTCGTAATCCACAACTCTGGAACGCCTATATGCTGTCCCTGCTGCCCCAGGTTCTCCCATATTACCTTGTGGTAGCGGCGTGTAAATCAGGGAAGGTGCTCTACAGAAGGTAACCTGGGGCACCCGACGATGCTTCCAGGGATCGAAAAAACCTACTGTGGGGCACCTTGTAGCGGCGTGTAAATGCGGTATCAGCTACCGTTAGGAACCGTTGGAACGTGCTCGTGCACGTGAGACACCCGGTGGTTTCTAACCTTCCGTAGCGGCATGTAAAGGTACCTTAATGATACCTTTACACGCCGCTATGGAAGGTTAGAAACAACCGTGTGTCGGAGACAAATGTATCTTGCACCGTCAAAACACCGCGAGGTAGCGGCGCGTAAATCAAATTGTTGCCACCGGTCACTGTCGACACCTGTTTTGGAGCAGTGCTCCAAAACAGGTTGGTTTCAACCCAATGGTAGCGGCGTCTAAATAAGGAACAGGAAGGGTTTTTCGACACCTAGTGAACTCCCTGGGGCGTGACACAGCCTCCGGGATACCGCCCCTCTTCAGAGATCATTGGTGGAAGCTCCTGTGTTACGATTGGTTGTCCCTACATAGGGCGGCATATTTAAGGAGCTGTCCAGTCACACTACACAATTGCAATAGCATCATGTATTAGGCAGCCTTCCTGCGCTGGCTGGCCAATCATGATGCTATTGCTTTGTCCAATGACCATACGAGCGTCTCGTAATCCACAACTCTGGCACGCCTATGTGTTCTCCCTGCTGTCCCAGGTCCTCCCATATTACCTTGTGGTAGCGGCGTGTAAATGAGGGAAGGTGCTCTGTAGAAGGTAACCTGCGGCACCCGTCGGTGCATCCAGGGATAGAAAAAACCTTCTGTAGAGCACCTTGTAGCGGCATGTAAAGGCGATATCGGATACCTTTAGCAACCGTTGGAACGTGCTCGTGCACGTGAGACACCCGGTTGTTTCTAACCTTCTGTAGCAGCGTGTAAAGGTACCATTAGAGTTTTACAGTTAGATATTTGTGTAGTTCAATGGTTTTTGAAGTGGATTGTATAAAAAAGTTATCCTTTCTCTATAAGCAAAATGCAAATATTCAATCATATATAGTTAAGATATGGAGCCAAGCATTAGCTACTAAAGTTATTCCAGTTTTAGCTATGCATAGTCAATTCCCCAAGTATTCCCTCTACTCGTTCTCATGTTATTACAATGTACATTGAGTATACAATTACAGCATGGAATTTTATCAAAGAATTCAATCACCTCAAACATTTTTAATAATGCAGTCTTTCAAATACCTGTACCTATTTGTTATGTTATGTTACGTTATGTTATTGGAATGACCATAGTATATTGAAAACACAGTAATTTAATTCATTCTAAATCTTCAAAAGGCAATTACAAAACAAGAATAAGCATTAAAATATATCCGTTATCAGACAAACAGTGCATACATTGTTTAAATAATCTTTTAAATTGTCAGAATAATTTAGAATTTTATGAAACCTGCATGTATTTTCAAGGTACCACTGAACATCTTAACTTTGCCTTTGTGGGGGATGAAGATTTCCCACTTCACACTAACCTACTACGGCCATATCTGCAGAGGACTATCACCCCTGAGCAACGTATTTTCAATTAGCGGCTATCCTGGGCACGTCGTGTGGTTGAAAATGCGTTTGGGATCATGGCTAATTGATTCCGCATGTTTCATACTGCTTTAAATATGAAACTGTAATCTATCGATATAGTGGTGATGGTGTGTTGTGTGCTGTATAACTTTCTGCATTGTAGGGATGCACAATTATACATGCCAGCAAGTTTTGTGGATTCTCTGGACCCTGCAACTGGGGAACTCATGCCAGGTGAGTGGCGTGCAAATGACCCTGGCATAGCGCCACTCCAGCCGTTGGGCCAGGGCCGACATCAGCAGAATGCTGGGAGCAGCAGAGACAGCTACTTCTCCTACTTAAATGGCCCTGGGGCGGTGGCCTGGCAGGACCACCAGATGTAGGGTGTGGGTCATGGGTCAACACAGTAGACTGTGTTTATTTGTGTTTTCACCCTATGTTTATGTGTGTGGGTTTGTTTTGAATGTTAACGTTTTTGTGTTAATTTTTTTCATTCTTTTGTGACTTATTTTGTAGTAATGTATTTAGTGCCAATTGTGCCATATTACTTGTGGGATTTAAACACTTGTATTTTTGTTGTGTGTTTGTTCATGTTATTTTCATTTGTGCGGCCACACTCATAATATAATTTTTCTGATCAGACAAACGTGTGTGAGTATTTTATTGGCACCTGAGGGCAGTAGCACATGGCATTAGGCTGTGCTGGGAGGTATAACTGTACAATGGTATTTGTGGGTCCCTGCAGCATTGTGTGCACATGTACTGTACACAGGTGTATTTGGCGCACACTCTATGCTGTATGTGGCTTTCCCAGTCTAGATAGCTGCATGTAGACATGGATATGTGTACACACACATGGGCACTTGCATTGTGTACGATTTACACATATGTACATATCTGTCTGCACATACATACATGTATGCACACACATAGGTAACACATGCAACATTAATATGCATGCACATGTACATACTTGGTGTGTGTAGCTTACCTACTGCAACACCACACGTACACAATGTCCATACATATTTGCAGCACACACTGCATGACACTATCGTTCCTGTCTGCTAGTTTGGCGCCGCCGCCGTGTCTTGCGGGAGCTGCCACAAATGACAAATGACATCAGTAGCAAGATGGTAGAAAGGGCAATTGCATCCATATCGGCACCATGTTGTCCGAGACGGCTGACCAATCAGAGTGGTCTGGGCGCGGTTATACAAACTCAGGTACGCCTATCTCCTAGGCTGTGTCAAACAGTATGCCCACATTGCTAATGTGATTGTGCTGTGTCACGCTGCAACTACGATCGTGAACATCGACTCAGCAATTTGCCAGGCGTTTTCTGGGATACCGGATCGTCGGACCTTGCATGTGTAACATCTCCTAAGCGATGTTGGTAAAGTGCCAAAAAACGTGCGCGCTCCTGTGAAATTGCAGGCGATATCGAATCGATATTGCGTCGTGTAATGGTACCTTAAGGGTAAATTAAATTGCAAGGCCTTTTGGGGATTTGAATGATGTTACTTTAAAGTGATTTCAATCCAAAACTACTGCAGTTCAATTAGATTATTGACATAGCAAAATAATAATTGTTCTAGTGTTTGCACAAAATTGTCATGTCCACAGCTGGTCAGTGGCCATTGACTTGCTGAAGCAGTCATGTGAGTTCTTTGGAGGACACTGGGCTGAAATCAAAGTAGCAGCACAAGTCTATTAGATGTAGATTTTCTAATCTTTATTCAACACCTTGAGGCCATTTATAAGGGTTACTCCAGTAGGCATAACCCATTTAAATAACATTAAAATTCATTAGATTTTTTTTCTTCAATGACAACTGAGAACAATCTGTTGATTAACAAATGGAAGTCAAATTGTTCTTCACATCATACAATTTTTCTTACCATGACTAGCCAGGGCCTACGCGTTTTGTGGCCCTCTGGCCCCTTCCTCAGGGCATAAAAATCCTTCTTTATGGCCTGAGGAAGTGGTCGGAGGGCTACAAAATGCGTAGGCTTAATAAAAAAGAAACAAAAAAACACTGTTACCATGTCATTGTCAGGCAGCGCAAATGGTGGATCCTTGTTGCTTGTGCTCCTTTTTCTACCACACATTTTCCTTCCACTCAACTTTCCATTAAAATGCTTGAATACAGAAGTAGCGCAAATAGGGTCTTATCTGATGGTACACTAAGTAAGGACAGTGGGATTAGTGAGGCTCACCTGATCAAGATGTGAGCCAGTCAAACCACCTCTCAAGCACACAAACGGCTGCTGCTCCGATCCACCGATGAAGAAGGATATCAAAGAATAATGTACATACAGTAAAGGAGAAAAAAGCCGGGTTTGTCCGCGCTAGACAACAGGGAAAAACCGAAGATGCAAGCAAACCTTTATTCACACTCAAGCCAATGCGTTTCGTGGCCACCTGGCCACTTCATCAGGGTAGCAATGTCAACATTGCTTGCATCCTCGGTTTTTCCCTGTGGTCTAGCGCGGACAAACCCCGGCTTTTTTCTCCTTTACTGTATGTATCTGCATCCCAGGATCTGCAGCGGCCAAAACTTCTACAGGTGGTTGTGACTCTCACAACCATACCAGGTGAGTGGATTACCTTTGTTAATAACACGTTGGTGTCCCTCATTTACCGCCTTAGTGCGCTCCCCTTTTCTCTAAATTTTTTTAAAGAATAATGTAAGGATCCACCATATGCGCTGCCTGACAATGACGCAGTAACAGTGTTTTTTTGTTTTTTCATGAAGCCTTAATTAACAGAAATAAACACTTGTAATTGATCACTCTCTGTGTAATGACTCTATGTAATATATGTGTTTCTATTTATGTACGGAATTACTGAAATAAATTAACTTTTGGATGATATTCTAATTTATTGAGATGCACTTGTATGATACATTGCAGTGTTTCATCTTCAAAATGAGGAAAAAATGAAAGTCCAATTAATGAACTTATTATTCTATATAATGACATTGCAGGATAGTGTCTCTTTCATATGTAAGACACCATTCACATAAAAGGATTAGAGAAAATCTACACATGCTTTGGTAAATTGATTTACTGGTTGATCCTCATTTGTCAGGAGTATTAGAAAACTTACCATGACCTTTCACATCGATCCCTAGCGGGCTTCCTTCTCTTCGTGAAGGCTCGGAGTCTGCACTCGTCGTGACTCTCTCAGGAGGGTTACAGAAAGTAGATATATGGCCTAGTTTTGTATGGTAAACTAAACAACCTCTCTGTTTAATGGTGCATCTTAATTATGAATGCCACAAGGAATAGTGTATCAGTGGTGGTAATACAATTTCAGGATAGCATGAGGTGCCTCATACAGATTACTCAAAACAACTAAGTGCCAGCATATAAGGTTTAATTGGCTAATTTACATTTATTAGAATTTTAAATAATAAAACTGATAAAAAAAGGTCACTTATTATGCACAGCGCAGGATTATTTTTCCATTGCGGGAAGTCATGTTTTTATAAACATGCTTGTTTGCAAATTTACAGTATATAAAGGGTATGATTGATGAAATATGGAAAGGCGGCCACATGTAAGGTCACTTATAGAATTCTCCGGTCTCAATGACAAATAGATGAAAATTTACGATTGCAGGTAAAAAATAAAGGTCTATAATATTCAGAAATTAACTGAAAACAAACCCTTTGAAATATACAGGCAACTTGAAATGAATGCATATGTGAGATACTCCTGTAAGATATACACTAGGATTTATTATCACTATTATTCATAATAAATAATAATAATAAAATTATTTTTTTTACACAACAAATAGTTAACAATACATCACAAGCAGGGGCATAGCTTCAATGGGTGCAGGGGTTGCAATTGCACCCGGGCCCTTGAGCCTACGGGGCCCCAAAAGTCCCTTTGACCTATAGAAAAAGACTAATTTGCAATAATTGGGGGCCCCGATGTAGCACAAGGTACAAAAATCTTGACGATAAAACACTGTGGCAAACTGCTAAAATAGGAGAAATGTTCTGAGCTTCAGCAGTTCACTATTCAAAGATCTATATATTGATATACAGAGGGTGAGACAAGTATTGAACACGTCACAAATTTTTTAAGTACAGTTTTGAAGGTGCTATTGACATTATATCTTCACAAGATGTTGGTAACAATTTATCTAATCCACGTAGATGAAGAAATCAAACCATATATGTCCTTAAATTAGGTTATGTGTAATAATGAGAAATGACACTGGGAAAAAGTATTGAACATATGCTGAAAGAGAGGTCAAAAAAGCCATGTAATGTAATGACATCAGTTGAAGTCTCTCAGTAATGAGAAAGCAATTCTGCCACTTAGTGAAAAAGAATATTAGCTGGTTCAATTTATGACCTATGAAAAGGTGTCTCATTATCTAGGTGCCACACAAGAAATATATCATGATGGGTAAAACCAGTGAGCTGTCTCAAGACTTTCGAAACCTTATTGTTACATAATATATTGATGGCATTGGTTACAGAAGAATTTCTAAACTACATAAGGTTCGAGTGAGCACTGTTGGGGCCATAATCTGGAGGTCGAAACAACACAATAAACTAGCCACGACCCGGTGCTCCTCACAAGATTTCAGACAGAAGAGTGCAATCAGAAGAGTTTTACAAGGGCCTAGAACAACCTGTGGAAAGCTTCAGAAAGACCTGGAATCAGGTAATGCACTCAACCTCCATGACCTATATGCATGCTCCTGTATGCATGCTCCCCACACAAGACTCCATTGCTGAACAAAAAGCATGTTGAAGTGCCTTTAAAGTTTCCTCAACAACCTTTAGACAAACCTGTGAAATACTGAGAGAATACTGTATAGTCTGATCAGAAGAGACCAAAAAATGTAAGTCTTTGAATGCCGTAATACACTTCACATTTAGAAGCTATAACACCATACCAACATTGACATTGGGAGGCGGGAACATCATGATTTTTGGCTCTTTTTCAGCATACGGCACTAGAAAACATCATGCACCTGAAGGAAGGATGAAAGTACAAATGTACCGAAACATCCTTATAAAATAAAATTTGCTGGCATCCACTAGGTTGATGCAGCTGAAATAGGGATAGACATTTCAAGTGATCCTAAACCCAGAAACTGACCCCCCCTTATCTTTAGACCTGTCCCTGCACCCCCTCTTAGCATTTCTAGCCATCCCTTTTGCAGAAAAAAAATCGCTTTTGTAAAGTAAGAGAAAAAGTTATATTACTTTGTCCTGTGTGAGTTCTCTGTTTCTGAGCAAGACGCAATGGGCGGGGCCTGTGAGCTGCTGCCTTGTAATTATGCACGCCCCTCTCTGCTTCTAAAAGTCTGGCCGCGTCATGAAAGGGGCGGGGCTAAATCACGTTATGCCGCAGCCCCGCCCTCTTTAATGACGCGGCCAGGCTCTTAGAAGCAGAGAGGGGCGTGCATGATTACAAGGCAGCAGCACACAGGCCCCGCCCATCGCGGCTTCCACAGAAAGAGAGAACTCACACAGGACAAAGTAATATAACCTTTTCTCTACTTTACAAAAGCGATTTTTTCTGCAAAAGGGATGGCTAGAACTGATAAGAGGGGGTGAAAGGACAGGTCTAAAGAAAAGGGGGGGTCAGTTTCTGGGTTTAGGATCACTTTCAGCAAGACAATGATCGTCATCATACTGCCAGGGAAACTCTAAATTGGTTTCTACGAAAATAAAACTGCTAGAATGGCCGAGCTGATAACCGGAGCTGAATCTTATGAAAAACTTATGGAGGAACTAAACCTCAAAGTTCATAGAAGGAGCACATGATTCCTTCAGAACTTTAAGACTGTTTGTGTGGAATAATGGGTCAAAATCACATCTGAGCAGTACATGTCTCTAGTTTCTCCATACAGAAGACTCCCAGCCTCATAATATCATACAATCTCATCTCTTGTGCACTTCATCCAGCTCTCTTTCAGTCTTTGGTCTGTTCATAGAGGAAGTGTCCTAGTTCCTTGCACTTTGTCGCCCAACTACCTGCACTAGTGACCCCATTCCCGCACATCTTTTTCAATCCCTTTCCACAGCTGTCACCACTCACCTAACTTATATATTTAATCTCTTTCTCTTGTGTCTTCTCCTCCTCATTCAAACATGCCTGCATACACTCATTGTTTAAAAAACATCCCTCGACCAGAACGGTGCTACAAACTATAGATCTATCCCCTCATCTCCTCTTCATCTCTAAACTTCTGGAATGTTTGGTCCACTCCTGTCTGATTCATTATCTCTCAGATAATTCTCTTCTTGACCTTCTAGAATCTGGTTTCTGCTCCTTACACTCTACTGAAAATGCCCTCTAATGATCTACTGACAGTTACATCTAATGGTCACTACTCCCTGCTGATCCTCCTAGATCTCTCTGCTGCTGCATTCAATACTGTGGATCACCTGCTCCTCCTCTCTATGCTTTGCTATATTGGGCTCAAAAAACTGCTCTCTCCTGGTTCTCCTCCTACCTCTCTGACCGTTCCTTCACTGTCTTATTTGCTGGCTCCTCTTCCTATCCACTTCCCCTCACTGTTGGGGTTCCTCAGAGTTCAGTACTAGGTCCCCTTCTCTTCTCTCTATATACGGCCCCTATTGGTCAAATCATCAGTAGATTTGGTTTTCAGTATCATCTCCATGCCGAAGACACCCAGTTATACACCTCTTCTCCTGACATAACCCCTGTATTACAACAAAATACCATTTTGATAAGGTAAAAAACTTTGTACCGTGTTAGCCAGTAGATATAACATCTAAGACTTTTTTTTGTTTAATTTGCTTATGCATATAATAATAATGTATATTATTATTATTATTATTATTATTATTATTATTATATTAATGTATATTATGTATGTGCCTTCAGAATCTATGTCATTATCTGCCTGACGAAGAAGCCATAGTATCCCTAAAGCTTGCTATGTTTACCATCTTTTCAGTTAGCCATTAAAAGGTTTCAATCACTGAGAACTCTCAGATTCTCTGTTATCTTGAACATCATGTCCTCTCTGAATGCGTCAAAAACTGAACTGCTCATGTTTACTCCCTCTGTTAATCTTCCTAAACCCAATATTGCTACGGTATTTCCATGTGTGGTTCTTTCATTGCTTCCCATCAGCACACCTGCTTTTTGGGGTTATATTTGTATCTGATCTCTCCTTCTCTCCCCACATCTAATCACTCTCTCACTTGTGTCACCTACACCTTAAAAACATCTCTAGAATTTGACCTTTTCTTACCATTGACACTGCATAAACTCTCTCACCCTTATTCATTCTTGTTTGGATTATGGCATTTCTCTTCCAATTAGGGTATGTGCGCACTGGCCGGGATATGGTCGGATTAGGTGTGTAAACCGCCGGTCGGTTTACATAAATTTCATGTAAATTTATGTTAATCCAAACCGGCGTTTGGATTAACATAGAAACCTATGTAAACCGACACCCGGTGTGCAGACACCGGCGGTTTACACATGCTCATCCGTTGCCAACCCGCTGGGTTCCCAGCGGGTTAGCAAAGAATGAGCATGTTCTATAAACCGGCTGCAAGCAGAATCATGTACTGCTTCCAGCCACTGCAGAACCGCCGGCGCTAACCCGCTGGCCACCCGCCTGGCACCCGCCCGTCACCCGCCGCACATACCCGCCAGGAAGCCGGTGGACGGCTCCGGAGCTTCCTGGCGGGTCCGCCCAGCCGCCGCCGACCAACCCGCCGGCCAGTGCGCACATACCCTAAGTCTTCCATTTACTAAACTCTCCTCTCTCCAATCCATCCAGAAAGCAGCAGCCAGGATAATATTCTTCACCTACGCCTCTGTCCTGTGCAAGTCATTGGCTGCCCATCCGCTACAGAATACAATATAAACTTATCATTCCCACCCACAAAGCCCTCCAAAGTTCTGCATCACCCTACATCTCCTTCCTCATTTCTGTCTATCGACCTACAAGTGTCCACAAAAAATCTAAGACTGACATCAACTACATTTCGAACATCCCACTCCCTTCTCCAAGACATCTCTTGAGTTGCGCCGATTCTCAGGAAAATATTACCAAGAGGAAGAAGGAAAGATTTTCAGTCCAACAGAATTCCAAAAATAAAAGCAGTCCTTTATTAAAGATAAATCTTTTCTCCTGCTGCTTTCATACTGAGGGTGAACCCACACCCATTCCATGCAACTTTCCTCATTCCTGCATCAGAATCCAGACAAGATTTCAGAGTGGGTAAGCTGGCTAAGACGATATTTTTGTTTCTTTGATACTACCAAGAACAATTCAAGTAATTCCCAATACCCACAGTTTTAAGCGACTCCTAAAAATGCATTTCTTTAGACTAGTCTATGTACTCACCTTTAGAGATGAGCGATGTTCAATTCGATATGTTCGCCAATCTCAAATTCGAGCTGTTTTGGGCGGTGTTCGAGTCATTCGACGAATGCGAACAATTAGCTTCAAATTCGGCAGTTTGAGGTTATGTTCGATAACGGTTTGATCACCAAAAGCGTAACTGGCTTTTCACAGTAATACTGTTAATGAATGTTAATACCCACTTTCAGTGTATAGTGTGTGGGGGGGCGGGGTTTAGATCAGTGCTGCACAAATAATGCCAATCTCCATTTTTTTTTTCTCCTACCTGCATATAAAGTGGGGCAGTGCAGGCTGTCAGCCAATCACACACACACACACAAGCAAGAGCATGTGTCATTGGCTGTGTATGTCACATGTCCTTGCTCTATAAGACCCGGCCATTTTCCCCATTGCCACCATTTCCTCAGTGCTGCAGTTATGTGTCAGTCAGGCACCGCTACTGCTGCTGTGGGTGCTATAAAGTGTTAGATAGTGAGCGAATTTCAAGTTAAATAGATAGGTTTAGGGAGTAGGGACTAGTTAGAATCTCAGCCCTTTTGAGGTCTACTTCAGACAAGTTGGGAGTAGGGATTAATTGTAAATATCAGCCCTTTTCAGGGCTACTTCATAGAAGAAGGGACTAGTTATAATATCATCCTTTTTGAGGGCTAGGTTAGAGCAGTTCCTATTAGTTTTTTGCCAGGCAGGTGTGTGCCAGTGCTGTGCAAGTGTTTTTCACAGCATCTGGCCAAATCTAGCTCAGGCAATCCTTTAGGGCAGGTAGTGTAGCACTGCTGTGAAGAAAGCTACACCACCTGTCTTCAGTAGCCAATTTTTTACTGCAGCTAGTCCAGGCAATTTTTTTGGGCTAGTAGCAGTGTCTGGTAGTCAGCGGTGTAGTACTAGCTGTAAAGTAACCTACACCGCCTGTCTATCCAGTAGCCAATTTTTTACTGCAGCTAGTCCAGGCAATTTTTTTGGGCTAGTAACAGTATCTGGTAGACAGTGGTATAACCCACTTGTGAACCAAGCTACACCGCCTGTCTAGTTCAGACTAATTTTTAAATGCACCTAGCCCAGGTAATAGTTTGGGCCTAGTAGCAGTGTTATTTAGATAGTGATGTAGCCCACTTGTGAAACAAGCTACACCGCCTGTCTAGTTCAGATTAATTTTTAACTGCACCTAGCCCAGGTAATAGTTTGGGCCTAGTAGCAGTGTTATTTAGATAGTGGTGTAGCCCACTTGTGAAACAAGCTACACCCCTGTCTAGTTCAGATAATTTTTAACTGCACCTAGCCCAGGTAATAGTTTGGGCCTAGTTCCACTGTTTGGCCACTTGACTCTGCTCAATTTCCATCCTAAATTTTTTTTTTCCAACAACTGCAAAGTTGCCAATTTGGTCACATCCAAAATGAGTGGCAAAAGGCCTGCTGCTGGTGGAAAGGGGAATCGGCGTGGTGGAAAGGGCAATAAAGTTTGTATCCGTGGGGGAGGTGGTAAAGCAACAGTAATATCTGCTGAAGAAAGACCATCTTCCAGCCAAAGTAAGATGTCTACTTCTTTCCGTGGACAATCTGATATGATCCCTTTCTTACGGACATGACGATCGCTACCAATTGTAGATGAGGCACAAAAGAGCAGGTGCTTCAATGGATCTCAAGAGCTCAATCAATTGGCCTCTCCTCCACCTCAACTTCAACATCCCAAACCCTCCGATCCTCTGAGGTGTCACCCTAATCGCATTTTCTTACTCCCAGCTCCCAAGTCTCCAGCCTCCCTACTGAGTATGGGGTAACAGAGATGGTTGAGTCTGCAGAGCTGTTCAGTCACACTATAGCCTGGGAATCAGAGGTCTGCTCCAAAGCTGCAGTGAGTACAGACAAGGAAATGATCTGCACTGATGCCCAGAAGGTTTGTTAGTCGGATCCAGGCCCAGATGAAGAAGGTTCTGAGCATAATGTAGACCTCATTCCCAAACTGTAATTCCTCTTGGTGGAGACAATGAGCAAGATGCTGATGAGACTCAGATACCTGATTGGACCGACAACTTAACTTTTTGGTCAGGGCAGGAAGAGGTTGTCTCTGTAGACGAGGGGTGTGATAACACACAGGGTGATGATGAGGGTTTGTTAACCCACAGTCAGCCAGTCGATGAGGTCAGCAGAGGAGATGGAGGAGAATGATAGTGACGATGAGGTTAGATTGCGCTGTTCTGGACAGAGACGGAGTACTGGAAGCACGTCAACAACAGCATCCGCAGCCACAACTTTTCCTCTGATTAGAGGTCATGGTGGCTCTGAAGGTCGCAAGGGCTCTAAGTCTTGCCTAGCCTGGGCCTTTTTTGACATCGTCAAGGATCACCCAACTCATGTGATCTGTAAAATTTGCACCAATCTCTGAGTAGAGGCCAAAAACTCAATAGTTTGAGTATTTCATGCATGAACCGTCACATGGATATGAAGCACAAGTCGCAGTGGGAAGCTCACTGTGCTACAATGCGGGCTAACAGGGCGGGCCAACCACCGTCTGCCCCATTAAGTGCATCTGCTTGCTCTTCATCCTCTGTGACTGAAGGGTGTGGCACCCTGGCACCCTGGTTGGGGCACCACAGAACTCCTGGTTCACAAATGGAGTGGAAACATCAAGCAGCACTCATAACAAACACAACACCTTTAACACCTGTTTCACCCCAGGCCTCTAGGGGGAGCTACACTGGTTACCTTAAGCCAGTTCCCCCTATAAATAGGGTCCTGGAGGGAGAAACACCAGAGTGTGCAGATGCTAGGAGAGCTGCAGGAAGTGTGCAGTTACTGGTTCTGGAGCCACACTAGGCCCAAACCAGCACAGCTAGCAAGTGAGAGACCCTTGCAACTGGGGTCATAGGAAAGGAGAAAGCAACTCTCAGGGACACATAGAGATACCCTAACTCTCCCTCACCATCCGGTTACTGGAACCGAGCTGTGAGAGCTACCACGCCAACCACAGAGAACCAGCACCACTAACAGGGAGTTTAGCCCCCTGTTCACCTGAAGCACCCACGGATGAGAGCCCAGGGAAGAGGATAGACGTATCACCATCCCTTTAATAGTGCCCTCAGTGCAGTTAACCCAGGTGAATCACGTTCCACTGAACGTATACCTGGCCCGGCAGGATTCCACATCCACCCGACCCTACCAGAAGAGCAGACAAAGGAAGCCTACACACTGCTTGCTGTGAAACTCCAGGAGTGTCAACCTCATCACCCGGTCTGAGTGTACCTGTTGCCACCAGTAAAGGTACCTAAAAGACTTCGTGTGTCTGCGCCTTATTCCTGGACCTAACCCCAGTATTGCAGCAGCTGCCATATACCATCAGTGCAGCTCCTGGCCCGGGGACTCCGCTCGTACTGTGGGGAGCGTCCCATCTTGCTGCATCACATCCCCCGGGGGCCCAAGCAGCGCCGGTGAAATCATCGGAATTCCCGCAGGTGGCGCCACGACAAGACTATTAACCCCTTATCCGTTCAGCCATCCAATAATGATCTGGACCACCGGGCCCCACAGCCGCAAGGCGCGGTTCTGTGACAGGGAGAAAAAAACGCCTGCAACGTGCAGAACCCGGCCACGGTGAGTCATGGGGACAGCTGTCACACATGCTTTTAGATGCAGATCTTCCACCTCTTTACCCGCAACAGGCAGTGTGATTGCCAGGTCGTCACTTGTTTTTGAAGTGGAAAATGCAGCTGGTGTTGAGCTCTCTCAGACATCGAGAGCACCACATTTGGATGAAGGCAACATTATATCTCTGCCTGCACCTTTCTGACAGACCAGCAGTTTGCCGGGAACACCCTACTCAACCCCGTGTCAGCACAGCAGCCAGCCCTCGGTCCCTCAGATGTGGACAAGTAAAAGACCATTTTCTCCTCACCATGACGAAGCTAAGTGGTTGAATTTCACCATATACAAGCTGTTGGCTACAGAAATGCTGCCTTTCGGCCTGGTGGACACAGAGAATTTTAGAGACCTTATGTCTGTCGCAGTGCCCCTGTACCAGATGCCCAGTTACCACTACTTCTCCAAGAAAAGTGTGCCCACGCTACACCAGCATGTCGCAAACAACATCACCGCTTCCTTGATAAACTCTGTGTTTGACAGGGTGCATTTCACCACATACACTTGGATGAGTAAATATGGACAGAGGCATTACATGTCGCTGACTGGGCACTGGGTAACTATGGTGAGAGCTGGAGAATGGTCTGCTGTACAAGTCTTGCCGTCCCATGAGTTATGCGTCAATCCTCGGTACGTAGCAGTTCCTCCACTGCTTCTGCCTCCACAAACTTGTCTCGGTCCTCCACCTGCGCCCAAAACCTGTCTGGTAATGCCACCCGCATTGTAACTGCGCACAAGGAATCCTGCACATTTCCTTACTATGCTGGCAGCAGGGCTCAACGCCATCAGGCGATGTTTACCTTGAAATGTCTGGGAAATGTGAGTCACTCAGCTGAGGAGTTGTGGTCAGCTCTCGATACCGAGTTTCAGCAATGGTTGTCTCCACTCAACCTGCAGCCAGGGAAGGGCGACAATGCTGCAAACCTAGGAGCGGCCTTTCGCCGGGGCATTGTGACGTGCCTTGAATGGCTCACGTTTTGAGCCTGGTTGTCCAGCAATTTTTAACACATTATCCCGGCCTAGATGGGTTTCTTCAGCGGGCACGGTTGCTGTTTGCTCACTTCCGGTGTTTGCATCCCACAGCTCAATGACTTGCATCGCTCCAGAAGTCTTTCGGCCTGCTGGTTCACTGGCTGAAATGCGATGTGCCGATACGGTGGAATTCCACTTTGCACATGTAGCAGCGACTGTGGCAGCACCGCCAAGCCCTGGTGCAATACGTTATGACGTATAGCCTGGGCCAACGAGATCCAGAGGTGGGGCACATCATGCTGCAGGAGTGGTCTCAGATCAAGGACCTATGCACCCTTCTGCACAGGTTTGAAATGGCGACAAAGATGTTTAGCGCTGATGATGCCGTTATCAGCATGACTATTCCGGTCATCTACATGCTGGAGCACACTCTAAACAGTATTCGGAGTTAGTTGTTGGGGACAATAGGAGGTGGAGGAAGTACAGGAGGAGTTCTATGTGGAAGGGATAACAATATCACCAAGGTCCGTACGGTTGGCAGCACCAAGACGGCAGGCATGGGAGGGTGGGGGAGAGAGATTAACGTGAGCGCATGGTAGCAGCCAAACTGATGAGGAAGGTGCAGGAGCCCAGGAAGAAATGGAGGACGAACTGGTGATGGGCATGGAAGACTCAGCAGATGAGGGAGACCTTGATGACATTTCTGTTGCATGAGGTTTTGGGGAGAGGGCAGAGGAAGGAAGCATGATTCTCACCTCACCGCCACCAACACAAGGACTTGATCCTCCTGGATGCGTAAGACACATGAGCGCCTTCTTGCTGCACTACCTGCAACATGACTATCGGATTGTCTGAATTAGAAGTAATGCTGACTACTGGGTTGCCAGATCCCCGTACAAGACAAAATTTGGCCAAATAATTCCTGCCATAGAAAGGGAAGCACACATGCAGGAGTATCAACAGAAGCTGTTACACAACCTTAGATCGGCTTTTCCACAAATCTCCAGTGGTTCACAGAGTGAATCTTACAGGAGTATCTCTAAGTGAACATTGATGCCATGACTGGGGAACAGAAGCCTTGCTCATTTTGGGTTTTCAATCTGGAAAAATAGCCTAAGCTCGCCACTCACACCACGGAGATCCTGTCGTGCCCCACAGCCAGCGCTCTCTCTGAACGTGTCTTCAACGCTGCTGTTGGTGTGCTGACAGATAAGTGCACGCATCTCTCTAGCCAGAATGTGGACAGACTAAGGTTCATCAAGATGAACAAGTCATGGATCCACAAGGACTTTTCTACCCCTGTGTCATCCTGGGGAGACTAAAGGCTTGGGGATTTTTGATTGTTCTTTATGACAGTAACCATTTTAAGCTTGCAACTGTGGGCAATTGATGCCACTTAAGTGGTGTCTGTTCCCAAATTTTTGGAAAAAAGGAGACTCTTGTTGGAATCCCCTTGCTGTGTTTTACATGATTTTAGAAGGGCATGACATGCCTATATCTGTGTCTCCTCCTCCTTTTACTCATCCAGCTCTTTTCTTTTCCCATTTTTATATGTACTTGTCACTTTTCCATGTGTTTGTTGTGTCTTCTGAGTAGTTTGTCACCTTTTTGACACCTTAGAAGGTGTTTGCTATGTGTTTGTATGTGTTGTGTTTGCCTGCCATTGTTTTCAATGGTGTTAGACGAACATTCAACGAACACACATAATTCGAACACTAGGGTGGTGGCTCATCTCTACTCACCTTGCTTATCTAACTATTCCTATTATGCCTTTCTCTAAATCTGGCCTCTTGAGTCATCTGTCTACACCCTCCATGCACTTAATAGCACTTTACCTGTACTTGTACAGATCCTGGCTTTTGATCGGTTCATGCAGCGTTAAGTGAATCCCCTATTTATTATATTGATGGCTGGACCATATAAGATTGCATTTTTTACCATTTACCTTTGTGTCTCCCTATTTCCTCATAGATTGCAGCTTGTGAGCAGAAATCTCACTATTCTTGGTACCTGTTGAATTTTTTGTTAGGCTGGGGTCACAGTAGCATTTTTTACAAGCGTTTTTGGAGACCTGCGTTTTCAAAAACACATGTAAAAACGCACCCATAGTACCCCATGTTAAAAAACGCATGCCCTAATAGCAAAAACGCATGTGTGACTGTACCATGCGTTTTTGGTGCATTTCCAAAAACGCATGCGTTTTTTAATATGGGGCCCTATGGAAAACGCTCGCAAAAACGCATGTACAATTAGTGCCATTCAAAAACGCATGCGTTTTCCATAGGAGCCCATGTTAAAAAAACGCAAGCGTTTTAGAAAACTCATGCGTTTTTTTAACATGGGCTCCAATGGAAAACGCATGCGTTTTTGAATGGCACTAAATGGTACTAATTGTACATGCGTTTTTGCATGAGTTTTCCAGGGGAACCCATGTTAAAAAATGCATGTGTTTTTCAAAACGCACAAAAAAATAGTACATGGGCCATGTTCACACTCACCTGCGTTTTTGGCACTCTCTGCGTTTTTCTGCAGTTTTCCAAAAATGCAGGTGTGTTAACGCAGGGTGCTTTTGAGTGTAGCTGCGTTTTTTCAGCTCCACTTGCGTTTTTTTACCCCTGTCCAAAAAACGCTGCATGCAGCATTTTTTGGGTGTTGGAAAAAAACGCAGGGGTGGTTTCCCAAAAACGCATGCATTTTTTTAACATGGAGCCCTATGGGAAACGCATGCGTTAACGCAGGACACCTATAGGCACCTGCGTTTATGCATGCGTTAACGCTAGCGTTTTTAAAGTGCTCAGTTAAGCACCCTGCGTTAACGCTAGCATTTTTGCCAGCGTTTTTGGCCAAAAAATGACTACCGTATATACTCGTGTATAAGCCGACCCGTGTATAAGCCGACCCCCCTATTTTTGCCCCCAAAACCTGGGAAAACCTATTGACTCGTGTATAAGCCGAGGGTGGACCCCAGCACAGGTATACAGCCCCCAGCAGTGTGGTATACAGCAGCCCCAGAGGTATATACAGCAGCCCCAGTGGTAGTATACAGCAGCAGCCCCAGTGGTATATACAGCAGCAGCCCCAGTGGTTAGTATACAGCAGCCCCAGTGGTAGTATACAGCAGCCCAGAGGTATATACAGCCCCAGAGGTACTATACAGCAGCCCAGTGGTAGTATACAGCAGCCCCAGTGGTAGTATACAGCAGCCCCAGAGGTAGTATACAGCAGCCCCAGAGGTATATACAGCCCCAGTGGTACTATACAGCAGCCCCAGTGGTACTATACAACAGCCCCAGTGGTAGTATACAGCAGCCCCAGTGGTAGTATACAGCAGCCCCAGTGGTAGTATACAGCAGCCCCAGTGGTAGTATACAGCAGCCCCAGTGGTAGTATACAGCAGCCCCAGAGGTAGTATACAGCAGCCCCAGAGGTATACACAGCCCCAGAAGTGTATACAGCAGCCCTAGTGGTGTATACAGCAGCCCCAGAGGTATATACAGCAGCCCTTAGGTAGTATACAGCAGCCCCAGTGGTGTATACAGCAGCAGCCCCAGGGCTGTATACAGCAGCAGCCCCAGGGGTGTATACAGCAGCAGCCCCAGGGCTGTATACAGCAGCAGCCCCAGGGGTGTATACAGCAGCAGCCCCAGGGCTGTATACAGCAGCAGCCCCGGAGGTATACAGGCCCCCCCATCAAGATCCAGGGCCCCCCCCCTTGCGTGGCAAACCTGTAAAGTAAAATCATACTTATCACTGTCCTGTCGGGCCGTCGCCGCTGCCGACATCACGATCCCGGGCTTCATTCCGCGTCTTCCGGCTTCCAGCTTCCTGTGGTCGCGGGCAATGACGTCATTGCCCACGACCACAGGAAGGCGGAAGACGCGGAATGAAGCCCGGGATCGTGATGTCGGCAGTGGCGGGACGGCGCGACAGGACAGTGATAAGTATGATTTTACTTTACAGGTTTGCCGCGCAAGGGGGGGGGCCCTGGATCTTGATGGGGGGGCCTGTATACCTCCTGGGGAAGCCTGAAGTTCTGTATACTCGCGTATAAGCCGAGGGGGGACTTTTCAGCCCAAATTTTGGGCTGAAAAACTCGGCTTATACGCGAGTATATACGGTAAGTCCAAAAAAGTGTCAAATCCTTTCAGACACACAAGGGACAATTTTTGGCACTTTTAGAAAAACGCAGGTGGTGTTTTCCCTGCTAAAAAAAACGCAAATTGAGTGTGAACAAGGCCATGCACTATTTTTTGGTGCGGATTTAAAAACGCTGCCAAAAACGCAGGGAGCCATCACACACCTTAAAAAACTCATGCAGACATGTAAAAACGCATGGTAAAATGCATGAGTTTTTAAAAGGCACTAAAAAACGCATGCAACTGTGACCCCAGCCTTACTCCGTATTGTTTCATATTGTCTGCACTTGTCCCTTCTGAATTGTACAGTTCTGCAGAATATGTTTGACAATATATGAATACAGTTTTTAGTATTTTTATTACTAAACTTATTGTAATGTAATGATACTTCAATGGAATAGCTCAATGACCAATTCAGCCATTAAATACGTGTACGTGAAGAGCATGACTTTGACATCCTGATAAATAATAGTTTTCAATGATATTTATTGTTCTCAATGAGTTATTACTAGTTATTGTGCCCTTGGGTCTATGGCTGATTATTCACTAGAAGCGCTTGAAATACTTATCTATTAATCTGACAACAATGGCTCCTTGTCCAGCGCTCACTAAATTCCAACCTTGTACTCCAGTGACTTACAATTTGTAACTCTAATAATAAAGAATGTCTAGCCAGCGTATGTGACTGGATATTGCATGTTATTGCCAATTTTCCATTTATAACAGGAATAGTTTGTTAGACAATTGACATCTCTGCAATAAGTGTTGAGTGCTGAACAGCAAGGAGCAGCATCAAATGGACGGTTGCTGTGGAAACTCTTGTAAAAAGGACTTTATACTAACCTGCGGTGTTCTGTTGTTCACAGCTAAAGAAGATGCAAAGTGGCGAAGAACTAAAAACCAAAAGTTTCAAAGTTACTTTATGAACTTTTTTTTGCAAAGAATGCGGCTATAAATTCAAATTGTAGAGCATCACGTATTAGGATGTGACATGTAAAGGTATAGATGTGAAGGAACAGAATCGTACAATTCTGACTGCCAGAAGGGGGAGCTAAATGCATACTCTTTTCATTAACTGTTGTCAGTAGAAAGGTCATTATTTGAGATGAGCGACAGGTAAGGTATTTGGGTTCGGATAGCTGTAACAAAATGCTTTGAACTGTTTCAAGGGCAACAAGGAAAAAAAATCCACCAACAACGTCCTTTAAATGTTCTTGGAAAAAATTAAAAGTCCATTTTATTATAGCATATAAAAAAATAGAAATGCCAGACAAGAGTCAACTATTTCATGTTTCGACAAATTTATGACATATTGGAACCTGCACATTGTGTTCTCCTTGTGAATAATGCTACAACTCCCTTCCACTTTAAGAATAGTGCAGTACCATTTAAGGCCACATCACACTGAATGGTGCTGTTCAGTATTTGAGACCACTTTCGTAAACTGATTGGTAGATGTGCCAGGAGTTGGACACTCATTGATTTCATATTAATGACTTATGCCAAGGATTGACATATTTGTCACGATAGTCTCTCTTACCTGGGAGACTTGTGACTGGTTTGGAACCTCTATCTCATTCTTTTATTGAGACTCCATTTAAAACGTGTTTCTTATCTTTGGCAAGTCAGGAGTTAATGTCAGTTTTCTGTTGCTAGCAGACTCCTTAGTTTCCAAACCAGGTGTGGATACTATGTGATTACTCCCATCCCCTTTATATGGTCACATGGTTACAGCATGCTTTGCTGAAGATAGAACATTCCAAGATAAACTTCCTGAGGAGAAGGAAGTTCTATGGAGAGCTGATTACTTTTAATCTATTTGCTGCCATGGAGCTAGGCAGCAGGCGTGAAGCTGCCTTGTTGTTCCCCTGTCTGTCTCCCCCTCCTTCCTCTTGTATTATTGTAGTGGTTAGAACTAGTGCTCCCACCAGCCATTCCCTATTGAGGGCTAACATTAGGGCCAGTGAGGGCCTAGGTATCCTGGGTGGTGACAAGTTGAAAGAAGTCATATTGGGACGGTAGGGAGATAAGGACACAGTCAAATGTAAATACATGAGGTCACCTCTTCCCCATACCCTATGAGTAGGGCCCTCTGCTGTACTTGACCCCCCTGGTGTCTCCCCGTCTGTTATTTAGTGTAGTGCGCCAGACATCTTTGGTCCGTGCGCCACTGTCATGCATCATAGCTGGACATTCCCCTTAGTCCAGTGTGACATAATCTCCAGCCTGATATCATTTTATTCTTGGATGCATTATGAATCCTGTAACAGTGTTTGCTTAATTCAAGCAGACCCTTTCACAGGAGGCGACAGATCTGTGCAAACATGTGGTGCAGCTGCTGTGATATATCATGGGTCTGCTGGTCTCTACCCTGGCTCAGACCCAGCTAGAACCCAAGATTCCCCTCCCTGATAGGTTTTCGGTGGAGGGGGACGTGATAAGTTTCGGGTGTTCCAGGAGGACTGCAAGTTATACTTCAGGCTCCACCCACATTCTTAGGGGAGCAAAGAACAGAAAGTGGAGATCATTGTTTCAGTGTTGCGAGGAGATCCCCAGTCCTGGGCTTTCTCTGTACCTATCGACTCTTCATCTATGTGGCCAGTAGATGAGTTTTTTATGGCATCTCTGTGACAGAGTCAAATCTCCATAGACTCTGGCAGGGGATGTGTCTGGCTGAGGAGTACTGTTCGGAGTTCTGGAGGTCGGTCACGGACACCCAATGAAATGACTTGGCTCTTAGGAATAAGTTATGTCATGGGTTGTCTAGTAGGCTCCAGCACTCCATGGCTCAGTATTCTACTCCAGTGTTGCTGTAGGCCGCTATGTCTCTTGCCATCAGAATACATTGATGCCTCAGGGAAAGATCCACCTGGACCCAGCCCCTTGTACTCCCCAAGTAGGAGGTCCCACAGATGCAGGTAGAGGAACCTATGCAGATAGTGGGGGTGTCCCCTCATGTTAGGTCGCCTGTAGTTCACCATGGGATGGGGTGTGCTTTTACTGTGGGCTTAAGAGTCACCTCTTTGGGGTTTCTCCATCTATACCCAGAAAAATTTCTCAAAAGCCATCTCAGAAATCTGTCAATCAGTGGTGGGGGTGTGGCTATATAAAACTCAGCATTCAAAGAACTGGTAGGTCTGCAGCAGATAAAAGAGATTTTAATCAAAACTGTAAAATGCAGGTCAGTAAGTGACACAGCACTGCAGTCAGGGTTTCTACCCCTACATTATTGTGCTCTCACATGGCGTAGCAAAAACCTTGTGTCATATTCACTTTAATGGTTGTCTTTAACCTAAGGTTTGGGATTTCCAGATTAGTTACCAGTTAGGGCTTTGAAGCAACATCAGGAGTCGATGAAGGACCAGGTTGATACCAGTTGACACTAGAAAAGTCAGGATCTGACCACTCAGATAAGAAGGGAGAAGGCAATAACCAGAAAGTCGAACTATAAGTTCCAGGTGACAAATCAGCTGAAATAAGGCAGTATGGTGGCTCAGTGGTTAGCATTGCAGCGCTGAGGTCCTGGATTCTAATCCCACCAAGGAAAACATCTGCAAGGAGTTTGCATGTTCTCCCTGTTTTTGCATGGGTTTCCTCCCACATTTCAAAGAGATGTTGATAGGATGTTTAGACTGTGAGCCCTGATTGGGACAGTATTACTGATGTATGTAGAGTGCTATGGAATTAATAGTGCTATATAAATGAATAAATATTATTATTGTCAATCAAGCTTTATCCGAACACTGTAAATTGGCAGAAAGCTGCTAATCAGTGGTAGGATAGGGGTTACACAGTACAGGGGAACTACATGGTATGGGATAACTAGCCCGCTACTGATAATCCACTGCTGATAAAACAGATTTTTTTTAAACCATAACAATCAGCCTAGTAAGTGACACATCATTGGAATCACATTGGTAACATTTCATGGAGAACATTTTGCGATGATCACAGGAACACAGGTGGTTCTGAAGCTTTGGCTTAGAGAAAGAACAAAAGGTTTACCATTCTGGTATTTCAATGTACAATAAATCAAATTCTTTTCTATAATCTACTAAAGATCCTTATGTATTCTAATTAAACTTTTAGTTGGATAAGATTTTAACTTCTCATAATATTTGCATTCAGATAATTGAGAGAAATCTTCTTGCAAATAATGTTCCTTATCCAGGATAATTACGGATGTAGCCTTGGTGTGAATATATAATTATTGCAGAGAAATATTGCAGTTTTGTAGCACATGACTGCCTATTTCTAAAGGGGTTGAGGGATAATTCTATTAACTATACTACTCATACAGCAAGACCAGATTTACTTTACATACTTATATTACCTTTTCTTAATTATCAAAATTTCCAAGGACTTTGTTACTTTTTCTCCGGTGTCTCTGTGCAGACATTCTTAATTTTCATACAGCTTTAATGAGATTTACCTATGCCTATGTTTGTATCTGTGTCTGAGGCTCTATTAGGAGGCCCTTTGGGATATTCAGCTTTTTTCATGGAAAACATAGCACTTCAAAACAGCAAAAATCTTGATGGAACTCAACAGACAACAACTACAGTCAATATAGTCCATTAGGTCCTGTTGTGTCCATAGCTCAAAGGATCCGGATGAGCACCACAGTATCCATCATAAATAAAATTCACAGTTCAAAAGTGAACTGTCCTAATTTTAGCTTAAATTGATTTTCTAAATTTACAAAATACCTAAATATGTTTATTTGTCTGTATTTGCTCTAGAAGACCTCATCATTCTAAGAGTAAGTGCACAGGAGCCGGAGGCACTGTGTATTGGACGTTGCGCCTTCGGACCTGAGGGAAGCAGCAGGTGAACGCATGGAGATTGCAGCCAAATCCGGAGGGCAGAGGATTGCAAGTCCTCTGGCCCTATTAAACACCCGATGGCACAGCAGCATAGCAGAGCCCAGAGCCGCCACCAAGTAGTCACACCTGGAACAGGCTCAAGCTGCCTGCCATACAGGTAAAGGACTAGACACACAGGAAGAGGGCCGCAGCACAGCTTTAGGCAGCAAGGTCCAAGCAGCACCACACAGAAGGAAGGCCTCTAAGCCCACCGGGCTAGGTGGATCCCAAATTGTTTCCCAGCTGCCCAGATTTCCGTTACCATCTGTTGCCAGTACCTCAGTCTGCAGCATCAACCATTGAGTAAAGGTAAAGGAAACTTTCATCATTTTGTCCTGCAATTATTTACCGCGCCCTCAGTCCTGGACCCCACCATATCCTATTCCCAGCATAGACTGTGTAAACTGCCCTGGGGTCCACCGCTCTACCTGTGGAGAGCGACACCATCTCAGCTGCAATACCAACAGCCCCAGAGGATCTGCACTGTACTGTCGGACATCCATCCTAATTGCTGACACCCACACATGGCGTCACAAATACATTTCCCATATAAACTTTCCCAATATAAACTTTCCCCCATTTATTGACATGGCCAGGGCCACGGAACCGAATCATAGCCCCGTGACTTTCCCAAATAACTGTCCGATCCGGTCCCGAGTACCCCACGGTCCTGGGTGGGAGTGTCACTTCCATCTGCAACTCCCATTCATCCAGCTTTCCTAAATTATATGATTCTTCTGATTTCATCCCCAATTTGCTTTCTTTTTTTTGTAGCCTAACCATTACTTTACAACTGTAAAGTTTGGATCCTCATAGACTTATTGGGTTGGGGTTCGGGTTCAAGTTATGTTCGGTCCTGAAACCGGAGTTTAAAAAAATCCAACTGGACCTGTCGAACCTATACATCGGCAGGTTGGCCCATCTCTATTGTCTACTTAAAGAGTAGTTTTTCTTTTATTGTTCACCGTGCATTGCAACATTATGCTTTTTTGTAATATACTTCACTATCAAAATTCCCTTCCCTCTTTCCACAACACTATGCTGTTATGCTGTTTCTCATAATGACTTCATTCTCCTTTTGAAGCTGCTTTCATCTGCTGCTCAGCTAAGATCCTTGCTTATTTTTAAGTGACTAGAGTTGTTCAAATTGTTCAGTCTGAGCCTCTCGGCTCTCCTGTGCTCCCAATAGTGGAATGGCTTCATTCTGAAGTGGACAATGTATCTTGGCTGAACAGCAGTTAAAAGCATAAACTGAACGTGTAAAAAGGTAATGTTTTGGAGAGAAGATTGTAAAAAATGCAATGAAGTATATTTAAAAAATGGATAATAATTAAATTTAAGAAAAACTTTGATTACTGTAATCATATATACTAAATATTCTAATATAAAATAATTGCATAAACATTTGGTCAGTTTTTTGTTATCCATTTCATTATGTTTTATATCTTTTTTTCAGCATAAAACTTTTTAAATTGCAACCATTTAACTTTTGCACATGTCACATTTGTCCCATAGTTATTATTTAAATGACACTGCTGTTTATGGTAATCGTACTGTTCTCGTATCCTCTGGTGAACAAGAAACCATATTTCCTGACAAAGGTGCTAGTATCACTTCTTCAGATCAATACTTAAACAAATGATTTTAGCAACATACTGTGAATATACAGAAGAATAAAGACCAGGTGCAAGGTTGAATGATGTGTCATAAGCATATAATTCGGTCATTCTTGCCCTAACATCCAAGGTTTCTCCAAATCTATTATAGATTAGTTGTTACAGATCATTAATCAACTGGCAACATTGTAGAAGTTTGATGAATGTTGTTCCTCTACAAGACTAGCAATATACATACACTGTAGCTACACAGTATTGAGCCACATGCAATTTAAAGGCACCAGGATCCATACTGTGCTTATTTGCTTTTATTATTCCTTATAAAATTGGAAATATATGTTGCATTGTACAATTTGAAAATGATCCTTATTTTATATATTCTTTGAGTAACAATAAAGACAGTCACATAAAAAAAGTAGATGTATCATGCTCCGGGTAAATACAAACAGTGTATCATCAATGTATTCAGATAAAGCCAAAAATCACTAACTTGAAGCTAGCGTGGGTTATTGGCCCGAAGGAAGAGTAAAACTAGACTAATAAACGTCACCGGAAGAAAAACTTGGCAACGGTATTCTTATCATTGCCATAACTCCTAAAACTAGCAGGCTGATAGAAATCTTCAAGATTCTTGCAGAGGCTACAACATTGTCGACAGCATCTTCACTGCCATCCTTCAGACAGAGCAGTAGGGAAGGCTCCTTCTGCAGCTAGCTACTTTACCCCAGACAGGCTGGGAGAAGGGATTATGCTTGTTTTCCTGGAACACAAATAAAACATATAGTTTTATCAAATGTTTCATCAAAATATAAAGTAAAATAGACCAAGAAAACACAGCATTATGAAAGGCAATGATAAAAACAATTTAGATTTCTGTTTTTTTTGTTGGAGGGACCTATATTCTACATTTAATATTCTGCTAATTTAAAAGTGCTTTCGGTGGTGGACTGAGGACCCAGAAAGCAGCAGCATGCAGCCGGCATATTGGCAGATCATTTGGGTATGCCAATATGGACACCACTTTGTTTTTTTTTTCTTTCAGGTGCACCAATCAGCTGCCTGTTCAGTTAGCTGGCCAATCCAGTGGTGTCACATAATTCCTGCCCCTGCCACTAGGTGCCACCATATTACATCTATGACTGGTGCTAGTGAAGTTTTCCTCGTCTTGAAATGCCCCTGTAATTCCTGTCCCGTCCACTAGGCACCACTATATTCAATCTATAAGTGGTGCCAGTGATACTTTCTCTTCAGGACCTGCCCCTGTAATTCCTGCCCCGGCCACTAGGCACCATCATATCCAATTTATGGATGGTGTTAGTGATGCATCTCTGCCAGACCTTTCTTCTGCAACCTTTGCCCCTATCACAAGAATTGCAGTGTTTTCACTGCAGGTGATACTGGTGTTGGGGAAAGTCTACGCAGAGCATTCTGGAGATCGCAAGTAGGGTTAAAGTGTCTGGGACCTGTTGTTCTTCACAGCCTGATTGTGTTGTTACGTGGGAGGTCCAGATGGAGTTACTGCTTCCTGAGCTCTTACCTATGGGCAGCTACCACTCCCTTTATATAACCATGCAATGGTCTCACAAATTGCCAGTTATATTCTTGGTTCCCCTTGCTAGCTAGTTATATTATCCGGAGAGATCTGATCTCACAGCTGCAATGAACCTTCTTCAAAGCACTGCAACAGGCTTATTTTGAATAGCCATAGATTAGAAGCAGCCTATACTGAACATATTGCACAGATCCAGAATAAACTTTCTTTTCCACATTTTAAGGCTATGTACTTTCAAGACATATAGTAAAAACTAGCCAATGAAATAAAACATCAATTGCACTTAAGCTGACTGATTTAGCCTCATCAGGCTTTCTCCCGAGTGTTTTGATGAAGCAATGGTGAAATGGATGATGGTCATCAGTAGATGAAGAGAGGTAGTCTGCCCATTTTTTTAAATATTTTAATCTGTATATATTAGTTATGCCCTTGATTTACTAATGGTAATGAGTGAGCAGTAAGATACTCAGGTTCGGATGCCTCTATCTGACTACTTTAAACGAGTAACAAATTCAATGCAAGTCAATTGGGAACTCAATTAGATCCGAAAACCGACACAGTTCAAAGTATTCGGTTAGCGCTATCCGAACCCAAAGATCTTACTGCTAGCTCATCACTATCTAACCTTAGGACTTTTATATGAATGTGTCCCATCAACACTGTGATAGTCATTTACCTTCTACCACCCTTTATCATTTCTGGCCATTTTTGCTCGTCAAGTTTTCTTGAGGGTCCCATGATGATGCAATTACAAAACACATGACAGTCGTCTGTAGATGAGGAGAGGTAATCTGTCTATTTACATTTATTTACTTACATTCAACATTTATATATCATTTATACTCTTGATTTACCAACAATAGAACTTTCATACGGCTGTGCCTCATTAAGTCTGTTATAGTGATTAGGCTTCTACCTTTTCCATTTGTGAATTTGCATGATAAGGTTTTCAATTATTTATTTATGCACTAAGCACTTTCTATTTTGTAGGTCATTATACCTTATTGCACTTTACAAGCATCTTACATGTTTATACAGAGATATATATTTAAGCATTTGACACTTTTACAGTAGCTATTTATTCATCTTCCTGTGTTTTTGTAATCCTTTATATATGAATAAAATTGTATGTTTCTTTTAGACTAGTATACACATTTTTACAGGTAATTACTTGATTCCTTCCATTATTTTTAACAATGTTTTATTGTTTTATGTACATATACAAATATACATATAGTAATTAATAATAATATGCTTATTTTTCCAGATATATGGTGTGTAGTAATTGTAAAAGGTTTAAAGTTTGATGTATAACCAAACTCTCAAAACTTTAGATATGTAGGGGTCTGTGTCTTTTGCCATTATTGTATTCATTTATTTAAGACTTGGGTTTAGCGCAGGAGTGAGCCACTCTAGGCGTTGAGGGCAAGTTTTTAAGATTTCCTTAGCATTGACAGTTGGTAATTTAATCTTCTGCACAGGTGATAATTCCAACTTTTAAATGCCAAGGAAATCCTGAAAACATGAACTGCTTGCGGCCCTTGAGGACTGGAGTTGCCCACCCTTGGTTTAGCGTCACACTCAAGCAGGAAAATCAGCTCACCACAGGTGTCCCGGTTTGTACGGACCTGCGTCCTGGAAGCACAGCAAACGTGAATAAAGAGTGGGTTGTCCAGCTCCCGGAGTTGAAATAAATGTAAATTCATTTAACACTCTTCAGGCTCCCCATTTACAGCAATACACGATCTCAATCCATATGCATAAATAAGGCAGGAAGCGTCCCAGGCGACGCGTTTTGGATATGCATCCTTTATCTAGCCTGAGAATGAGGGCTGCAGCATTTGCGTTAAGGCAAAATTAAGGGCTCATCGGTGATGTTCACAGATGTAAAAAAATGTGTATAATCAACAAACAATGGTGCTGAAGCCCACATTCCAACAGGTGTAAGGTTCATGAAAAACACAGATTCAAATATAAGATGTATAGAAAAAGACAGAACTATGTAAAAAATTGAATAAACATCGTGCATGAAACAGAGACATCATCGATATTAGATTAATATTTCCATAGAAAACAATCACCAATGAAGAAAATGTGGGGCAAATTGTTGTCAAACATGCCCCATTGTCCTCAGATGTAGCAGATGTGAGGACTACAACTATCAAAATCCCTTCCCCATACGTAGTTATATCATCTGTAATACTAAATATGTGGTTTACTGTATTAAATGCACAACTTGCGATTTGAGCTATGTGGGTTGCACATCGCGCAAGTTGAAAATACGTATTGGTGAACACTTGCAGGATATAATGAATTATAATTCATTGGTACACCTCAAGGAACATGTCAGCAGCTTCCAAACATTTTGCAATCCATCATAACCGTAGTATTATAACTATGCGTTTTTGGAATCGAGAAATTAACCCCTTCTGGCTGGGGCGGGGACAATTTGAGAACCCTGTTCACACAGGAAATTTACTGGATTTTCATGCTTGGGTCTAGACACCCATTTGGATTGCACTTAAGATGCAATATGATGTTCCATTATTAATACCAACTTCATATTGTCATTTTTATGTGTTGACACACGACACAATATTTTAACAGTTTCAATGATACTGTTCATGTACAATTGCTTCATTGGTGATAGGTTTTATGGAAATATGAATCTAATATCGAATCTTGGTGTTTCTGTGTCATGCACGATGTTTATTCAATTTTTGACATATTTCTGTCTTTTTCTATACATCTTATATTTGAATCTGTGTTTTTCATGAATCTAATTTTATCTTTGACGCAACCAATTCATTGAGAGAAAGCAAAATGTTTTGTACCATATGAGATTTTTCTTGTGACTTTTTTGTATTTTAATCTGTGTGTTTCCTCTATAAAACTATTGTAAATATATTTGCACATTGTCTTGTTTTATTCACTTTTTTTTTTCACCTTTTGGAATGTGGGAATTATACAAAAATGTTTTACATCTGTGGGCATCATTGATGAGCCCTTAATTTTGCCTATAAAACAAATGCTGCAGCCCACATTCTTAGACTTGATAAAGGATGCATATCCGAATCGCGTCGTCTGGGACGCTTCCTGCCTTATTTATGCATATGGATTGAGATTGTGTATTGCTGTAAATGGGGAGCCTGAAGAATATTTAATACATTTATATTTATTTCAAATCCGGTAGCTGGACAACCCATTCTTTATTTAACGTCAAACTACCTATTAGTTGACTTACCTTGTGCAAATAATTTGGGACAAAGTTTTGGATCAATTTTAGAGCACATTGTCTTATGTATCCCCTTCATGACCAATGATGTATATTTATGTCATCGCAGTGGCGGACCTTGTGCCATGAGGGCCCTGGTGCAGCAGCTGATGGTGAGGAGCGGGGGAGTGGAAGTGGTGTGGGTGGGTGGGGGGTGCTAGCGGATGTAGGTGAGGACCGGGGGGTGGGGTTGGGTGGGGTGTGATAACAGATGTCGGTGAGAAGCAGGGGGGGGGTTGTGCTGTAGGTGCTGTCGGCTCCTGCCTGCGCCAGGCCGCGCAGTCCTGGGAGTCGGGGCGGCAGAGGAGAGGAGGGGCAGGATCAGGATGCTTCCCTCAGTTAACCCCCTCTCCTCTGACACAGGGTCATGGGGGTCGGCTGGGGCCCCCCTGCAGGCTTGAGGGGCCCCTAGCCGTTCGGGGCCCTGGTGCAGCTGAACTAGCTGCACCACGGTAGATCCGCCCCTGTGTCATCGACTGTGTCTCTTCTTTGCTGTCGGCTCACACGCAGAGCCCGCATCTTTCCCCATACTTGATGTCTGATCGAATTACTTATCATGTGCCTCTAACAGCCGGGAGTGAATCCGAGATCTACCCATGGCTGTAAACCACTTAAATACTACTGTTAATGACTATCTAATAGTTAACATCACAAATATGAAGCACGTCATTAATCCCATTCGTGCTCCCATTATGTGATTGTGGGTGCCAATGGATTGTCATGATAGCCAGGGGGAAGCTGAAGTCCCCCATCATGTTATCACAATCCTGCTCATGGGTCGGCATTAATAGGAGATCTTGATTTTTGCGATACTGAGCACAGATAATTACATAATTGCAGCTTCAAACTTTGTAAGGAAACTATTAAGAACAGTAAAAAGTTTTTAAAAAGTTAAAAAAAATGTAAACAATTTAAAATCACAAAAGCTCAAATCACTTACATTTTGCCTCATTAAAATTAAAACAATAAAAAATACATATATTAGGTATCGCCACATTCAGAAATGTCCGATCGATCAAAATATAAAATAAATTAATCTGATCGGTAAATGGCATGACGAGAAAAGAAATTAAAATGCCAGAATTAATTTTTTTCATCACCACCACATTGCAATAAAATTCAATAAAGTCATCAAAACATTTTATCTACCCAAATCGGTATCAGTAAAAACATCAGCTCAAAAAATATACCCTTACCAGCCCCATAACCCAAAAAATGAAACCATCACTGGTCACGGAAAATGGGGACAAAAATAAATCATTTTATAAATAATAATGGGACAGAAGTCTGTGCTGCCTATGGACTCCAGGAAATGAAAATTTCTGGTCAGTAAATTTTTATCTTTCCTGGTTATCTATAGGCAGCACAATATGGGACTTAGCAAGCAATACCCACTTAGGCTTGGGAGTCAGTTTTGATGCCTGTTGAAGATCTCCTTTGCGAAGCTGAGCCGCAGAGGCTGAGATGTCTAGCCGGTAATGCTTATGAGTACAGATAAAGATGACTATGTTGCAGCTCTACAGATGTGATCCAGTGGAACGTGTGTCCTTTCAGCCCATGAGACAAATGAAATGTGAGTAGAATGAGTTCTAACTGACAACGATGGTTCCAGTTGATTTGTCACATAGGTTTCGCAGATTAGCGCTTGGCTCAATCTAGCTAGAGTGCTCTTGCTAGTTTACTAATTTTTCAGCCGTGATTCGGCCCTGAAAACTTATGAAACAGGTTTTTTGTCCTTTCTGAACGTGATACTGTACTGGAGATAGCTTAGGACCATTCTCTGTATCTCCAATAAAGCGAGACCTTGTTCATTAGCATTGTGGCCGTGTACTGGAAAAATAACCTCTTGGATGATGATGTTCAATGCAGAAGCTCCTTTTGGCAAGAGCCCTGGCATGAGACTTAATGCTATATGATCTTACACAACGTACAGATATGGTTTCCTGGAAGACAATTCTCGCAATTCTCCAATTCTCCTATCTGATGTAAGTACTACCAGGAACATAATCTTCCAGGAGATGTGCTTGATCAAAGCCTGTTCTGCAGGCTTTGGTGGAGGTCCTTGAAGAGCTTCAAGAAGGAGCAAGAGATCCCAGGAAGGAACCGGTAAAAGGGAGGTTTGAAATTCTTCACTGCTTTAAGAATCGAGCTATCAGCGGATGTCTAGACATTGTACCATACAGGTTGGCCTTGATTGCCAAAAACGGAATCTTCAGAGTGTTTAGCTTCAGTCCTTTATCAAACACCACTTGCAGGAACTGTAGTATGGAGACCACAGTGCTCCTGTCATGACCTTGTGAGGAGAACCACGAGTTGTAGATGTTCCATAATCTGGAATACCCCTCAACATAGCTGGTCTTCGATTGACAGCAAACATAGTGATGACATTATCTGGTAGCCCGCCGTAGGTGATTAAAGTCTCCCTGACCATCTACATGCTATCAAATGCAATCTGGCTGAGTCTGGGTAGAGAACGTCCCCTTGTGACAGGAGATCTGGTCTGATCGTAAGCTTCCAGAATCTTTCTCCCGAAAGCTACCACATGAGTTGAAACCAATTTCTTCGAAGCCAGGATGGAATGACTGCAATTGTCTCCATCTGTTCGTCCCGAATTTTGCAGAGTACCGTGAGGATCATCGGCTTGTGGTAAGTGTGTGGCAAGTGTGGTTGCAGTTGTTGGGCCGCGAAAAAAAAAACGCTGCTGACCACGTTTTTTTTCACTGCTGCAACTGCCGGAACCGCACCTGCTGCACACTTACCGCAAGCCCCATAGACAATGCATGGGGTTTGCCGCAATTCAAATGCAAGTGCGGCCGTTAGGCGGAAAATGCGACAGAAGCATTTTTTTGTCCGGATCTGCCGCATTTTCATAAAGCGCCAGTGTGAAAGCACCCTTAGATGGTGTTTCTGGGTGTATGTGTCATGGATGTGATGTGCTCCTGGGTGTATGTGTCATGTATGTGTGGCACCCCAGGGGTTAATATGCCACAGAAACATCAACACGGGTTCACTCCCCACACAACACTTGACACTACATTAGCACCTCTGGGCCAGGAGGGGAGCTAAAGCAGCTCCCTTATATACTTTGGGTCAAGAGAAAGTAGTTAGTTCAGTACGTAGCAGTACTTTGAAGAGTTCAGTTCCTGGAAGAACTGAGAGAGAGAGACTGTAGTGTAAGGAGGCTGCCTCAGGCTTCTCTACAGTCTGCTCCTCGGTTCCAGGCCTAGCCAGGGTCTGAGGGACGGAGCACAAGAAACAGAGGAACACGTCTGGGAGACTGACTTCACAACTCGCCCCGGAGGAGTGCACAGACCGGATACCGGATCCGAAACTGTGACTGACACACACAGCACAGTAAAGACCGAGATAGTGGAGGTTGTAGATCTACACTGTACCTCAGGAAAGCAACACGGCAGGGTCAGAAGCACACAGAAAACTAAAGTTACCTAGCAAAGGGGGTACCTGTGAGGAGAGACAGTGCCAGCAGCTCAGCTAAAAGCAGCAGCAGTGCCACACACACAGCACAGCAGTGGGAAGCCAAGGACCCGGACAGGGTGGGAGCAACCCGGCCCCATTACAGACTCCGTGGACAGTACTTGCTGAACAACAACTACAGTAAAGCTTTGGAGAACTACAAAACCGTGAGTTAATTGCGTGTGTTAATTGCACCCTTTGCCCTATATTCAACAGCAGAGATTCCCATCTGCAGAGCCAAACTCTGCTTTCACCACAAGCTGAGGGACAAGGCTGCTGCAGCAGGAAAGTAAGTGAATTGCATCTATTAAAATACCTCATCCAGCACCAAGACAACCAGTGCTGCAACTGCAAAGTAAGTGCCTGTGTCGACTATAACCCCATTATAATCCTTGCAAACCCTGCTCTCCCTTACAACTCCCTCACAAACTGTTCATATCATCTCCACTATCATCCCTATCCTGCAGCATCTATAGAATCTATCATAGACTTTAACTATCACTGCCCCGGGGAATCCAGCTCTACCCACGGAGAGCTATTACATCTCAGCTGCCAAACATTATCCCCGGAGGTTCTGCAGCAGCGGTGGTCACCCTGACCACAACCCGTGGGTGGCGTCACAACAAACTCCCCTGTAAATATCCCCCATTACTTGTGGAACCCGGGACACAGTCCGGACCAGGACCTCCGTGACATCCCCAACAGTACCCCGGTCCGGTACCAAGTACCCCGTCCCAGTGGGCTCCACATATGTATGATGTTTCATGTATGTAAGACACTGCTCCTGGTTGTTTATGTCATGTATGTATGATGGTGCTCCTGGGTGTATGAATCATGTATTTATGATGGTGCTTCTGGGTGTGTCATGTATGTAAGATGGTGCTCCTGGGTGTATGTGTCATGTATGTAAGATGGTCTCCCCCTCTGTACATGCTCTCTCCCCCTCCATGTGCGTTCTGTACCTCTGTATGCCCTCTCTCCCTCCATGCATGTTCTCTCTCTGCGTGCGCTCTCCCCCTCCGTGCACGCTCTCTCCCCCTCCGTGCGCTCTCTACCTCTGTGCGCGTGCTCTCCATGTACTCTCTGTGTGCATGCTCTTTTCCTCCATGCACGCTCTCTACACCTCCGTGCGCTCTGTCCCTCGGTGCGCTTTCTTTCCCTGCATGGGCACTCTCTACCTCCTTGCGTGCGTTCTCTCCCCCTCCATGTGCACACTCTTTACCTCCATGTGTGCACTGTCTCCCCCTCTATGCGTGTTCTCTCCCTCTGTGCACTCTCTCTTCATGTGTGCTCTCTCCCTCTGTGCACGCTCTCTTCCTCTGTACATTCCCTCTCCCTCCATGCGCTCTCCTTTATCGTGTACAGACCCCCACCATTCTCTGTTTCTACCTCACTGTGCACTCTCTGGCCCCCCTCTGCAATGTTTATGCCTTCCATACTCTTTCTGCTCCCCCTGTACTCTTTCTGGTCCCTTGTACTGTTTCTGCCCCCCTGGATTCTTTCTGTCCCACCTTGTACTTTTTCTGACCCCTGTACTCTCGTCCCCATGTAGTCTTTGCGCCCCTCCTTGTACTCTTTCTGATCCTCCCTGTACTTTTCCTGCCACCCCTGTACTCTTTCTGCCCCTCCCCCCTGCAATTTGTCCTGTCTGCAGTATCGGAGCTGTGGTGATGGATGTGACGGTCATGTGACTGATCCACGACTGTGGCATCACCGCAGGTCCTGCAACCACTGTGCAGAGGCTATCGGTCGAGAAGCGGGCGTGCAGGGTGCTGTGGCGATGGTGGGGGGCATGGGGGTGCGTGTGGGCAGCGGGAGGTAGATGTTGTGTGCGGCGTCAGTGTAAGATGTCAGTACCGGCACCATATTAGCATACTCATCACTTGAGCATACTAATATGGCGCAGCTTCCAGTCCGCGAGGTGCATTGTGGGATTTGTGGACATCAGGCCAGAAGCTGATGACACACAGGATTGGTAAATATTTATTAGATGTACCTGGCGAGACAAAAGTTATTAAGATCTCTGTCACACCTAGGAGAATACATTGGATTAATTTCTATACGATCCATTTGGTTTTTGGTGCAATATAACTGCTTTACCTAGAGAAGCCACCAGCATGGACGCTCTTTATGAGTAGCACAAATACTGAGCCGAATACATCTAATTTCTGTAAAGAAACCTTATCATGACCCTACATTTTAAATGCATAATGTCTCAGGTCATTGCTGGAAGTCTCTAGAACATTATATAGTATTCTCTTGAACTCTGGAGTAGCATTCTTAAACTAGCTTTGAATTGACCATAGCCTTTACCTATCTAGTTTGCATACATTATAGCATACATACAAAACGAAAGGGATGGGAAACTTTTCGCCCATTCTCCTGATTATGCCAATTATAGGCCACACTCTAGTTTTAAAACCTTCAAAAAGCTTTATTCAAATACAATTACAAAAAATATATGGTGCAGTCCATACAAAAGGTGGTTTATACAAAAGATGCATATTACATGGGTTAATGACAAGAAGGTTCAATTGGAGGTGTCCAAACTGCCCAGATTTCACATAAAAGGGTTGCAGGTACATAACAGATTTACTAATAGCAATTGGCTAAATCAGGTTAGGGACAATTGTGCCCTTATAGGGGGTCAGGTCATGCGACCAAAAGCCTCCTACAGATACAAAGAATCCCAGCGCTCAGGATAAGGGAGATTTCTGAGTATTACAAAATGCTAGTGCAAAATACAGTGGAATGAAATCACCACACAAATAAATCCAGGGCAGGATTCAAAGCAATACCTTGTCTTCATACTCCTATATATCCCTATATGTCACAGCTAAAAGTAAAGTCCAGGCTGCTTACCCATGATGCATATAAGAGGCCGGATGGTGACCCTTCATGGGGATAGGGGAGCACCTACGCATTTCACTGGCTTGCTTCCTCAGGGGTGCCAGGATCCAGTAGGGGTCAGGTGTATAAATACACCTGTTTACTGATTGCAATGATTTGCCGCCGGTGTGATGCCATACACCCGCCACTGCGCGCTCTGCCTCTCAGCGCTTCCGGCTTTCCCCAAATGGAAGTGCGTGATTTCATGTCACCTCCGCTGGTGCGGATGCCGTCACGCTCAAGAAACAGGCCGTGAATGGCGCATGCGTGTGTGGCGCCCCGCAACGAGTGCGTCACAAGAGGGTATTGCAGCCGCAATATCCTCTGACTCAGCAATGAAATAGTTAACTCGGAGATCCAACCCAACATGCAACACCTAGAACAGGGGACCAATCATAGGCCCTGGGGGGTGGAGTGCAGTAGAGTAGAACAGAACAGAAGAAGAGAGAGAACCCTCGAGATAAGAGAGGAGCGGGGGCTCCGCACCCCGTGCGGGCCCCTGGGCCGTCACCGGACGGGTGTCACCACCTGAGGCCTTATCATCCGGGAATGGGCATTATTACACTGGTTCCCAAAAGACTCCCGTGCCCACAATTTACAGCCGGTTCACTGGTACCGAAGCTGGCAGCAGTTCACCTCTGTCACGCGAACCAGCCCCGTGGAGGAGCAGCTTTATAGGAGCACCCCACCACCAACCAGTCGTCTAACCAGTGGTGTACACACTGAGGGATCCAAGGCTCCCCAAAGCATCCACAGCGTATACAGATGGATAGGGCATTGAAGCAGCCTCCCCGTACCCGACCTGGTATTCCTGGGCGACACTGGTTAGAACAAGACAGGTAGAATGGAGGAACACTTACGGATCTCTGAGGAACACTACCACTGCTGAGTCCACCCGGTCCGCTATCTGTAACCACTGCATACCGTGTATTGCCTTCATGGTTACAGTAAAGAACCGTTATAGAGACTTCCTGTGTCTGTGATTCCTTATGAACTGTCCGTCATTAACTAAGAGGTAACCGCAGCTGCCGCACAACATCTTGAGCAGCTCCAGCCTCCGGGGATCACCGCTCAGCCTGTGGGGAGCGTAACATCTTGCTGCTGTCCATCACCCCGGAGGTTCCGCAGCGTCGGTAGCCCTTACCGAACTACTCATAGGTGGCGTCACGAAGAAAACAAATTAAAACCCCTTTAATCTGTTCCCGCAAGACGTCTTCACTTTTGATCTGCACTACACCGGGCCCCACTACCGGCAGGCGCGGTCCACCCGTGACAAGGAAGGAGATGAATCGCCTGTCTAAACCGGAGTCAGCCGGCCGCGGTGAGTCACGTGGTTCCCAGTGGCCATTTTAGAAACTGGCGAGAATTGCCCACAAGCCGGTACTTGTTTTAACATATGTGAAACCACCAACTGGTAGAAAAATTAGATTAATGCAGAAGAGAAATAGAGAAAAAGATCATAAAAAAGAAAGAGAAGAGGACAGAATGGTGGTAACTTACTGGTGACCCTATAGTAACATAGTTTTCAAGGTTGAAGGAAGACTTTAAGTCCATCTAGTTCAACATGTTGATCCAGAGGAAGGCAAAAAAAAAACATGTGGCAACACTAAGCTCCACATTGGGGGAAACAATTCCTTCCTGACTCCAGATATGGCAATCAGACTAATTCCCTGGATCAACGCCCGATCAAAGGATCTATGATAATATACACAGAGCCAAATCCAAAGGGGGAATGTACGAATGATATATATGTAAATATCCAAAATTGACAACAAGTACAATATGCACCCATAAACCATGAGGGGCATATGTTAAAACACCAAATGTCTTTCCTTGCATGTGTTCCATCTTCCATGTAATCCCATGGTACCAGAGATAGATGTTAATTCACATATTTGTATAGATCCAATTTAATGCCAGTCCACATTATAGCAATCCATAAATCATATCGAAGTGTACTTACTGGAATCAAAAAAGGGGGAGAGGGGAAGGGACACAAAAGTAATAATAGAGAAATAGGGTTAAAACCAATTACTAAAAACAATAAAAACATGCAACTGAAGCCAGAATTATTATATGAACCAATACCCCTGATATCAATGAATGACCCAGAAGACTAAATATAGGGTGAGAACACATATCAACCTATACGAATGGGACAAAACTGAGTTTTTCATTCAGCCCATTTGGTGAAATGAAGCCTAAATGCACGATCCACTGGCATTCCTTACGTGCGAGGGACTTCTTGTAATCACCTCCCCTTGCCCCAAGATGTACTATGTCTATTGCCTTAAACTTTAAGTCACCCGGGTGGTAGTTGTGCTTGCATTTGAAATGGTGCTGTAGCATTTTCAGAGTGGGGTCATTCCATGTCAAGTGAACCAATGATTATTACCTCTATATTTTTAATTCTTTTGAGATTTTGTTATTTGATAATAGCATGTCAGACAATGCAAAATGTGAAGAGAAAATTTTTTTAAAAAATTATTTTTTTTTTAAATGATTTTCAAAGTTCGGAAAAAGTGTGAATTTCGCTGTTGCCTGCCTTTACGTTTCTCCTCATAACTCAGGCTAGGAATAAGATAGAGAGACAAAATAAACACCAATCTACTCAGAACTATACAGGCTTTCATCAGATATGTCACAAGAGGATCTTTGTTAATATTTTACCCATGTGATCGCAAGCGCAAAACTTTAAAACGTATTTCCGAAAAATCGGCGCGCTTTAAATATTTCAAAAACTGCCCATGTGTCTGCTTTGCTCTTAGCCACATCTGTACCAAATTTCAAGTTGGGATCGCAATGGGATCATATTTTAACATATTTTACTATTAATAGCGTCAATGGGTCATTCCATATCAAGTGATCTAAATATGAATATTTTTTTTTACCTGACGTCTTTAGATTTTTTTTTTTTTTTTCCTTTATGAAGTACTACTTTAGTTAATTACAAATTAAAAGTTTGGAATTTTTTTCTTCATCAGTTAATTTTTTACAGATTTTTAAAGTTTAAAAAAAGGGTGAATTTTGGCCTGGTATGACTTTACATTTTTTTATCTCGGGCTAGAAATAAGATAGAGAAACAAAATAAACACCAATCTACTCAGAACTGTCCAGGCTTTTACCAGATATGTCACAAGAGTATATTTGTTCATTTTAATTTTTTACCCATGCGAATGCAAACGCAACATTTTGAAACGCATTTCCGAAAAAACGTTTTAATAAAAATTTTCCAAAACTGCCCATGTGTCTTTTATGCTCTTAGCCACATCTGTACCAAATTTCAAGTTGGGATCGTGATGGGATCATATTTTAAAATATTTAACTATGGTTAATCTCATTTTTATTAAATTTTGAAAAAACATATGAAAGACATACATTCAATCTTTTAACAAAATCTTGAGACATATAAAATATACAAAAAGAGAATTCACAAAGTTATTAGTAAGTTTAAGATAAGCTGCAAATTTACTTTTGCGCTTATCTCTGGTGCAATATATACTACAATCTAAATATAATTCCAAACACTCAAGTATACAACCTTTCTCAGGATTTTGAGTTGTTCTGATGTCAAGGGGACAAGCAGCCCCAGCAGAATGATTTTTATCACTTGGCCCCTTCAAACAGGTTGACCGCGTAAGTGGGTCATTACCCGTTGAGGCCTAGTTGGAATAGTCTATCGACTGGTGTACCGGAAAGGAAGGCCGAAATATTAATGATCTACTAACAGCTCAGAGTTTCTGATACCTGTCTAATGTTCACTAGAATTCTGAAGGTATAGGTGTAGAAAGGAAATACCTAGACTGAATGTATCAGATGGGAAGAAAAGAGAGATAGAAAAGAAGAGAGAGAGAAGAGAAACAAAAACCATTAGAAAAAGTTATACTGGGAAAGAAAAGCCACGTAAGAAAAAAAAGAAAAAAAGGAGGGGGGGGGACGGGTGAGGTATGGGAAGGAGAAAGGGTACTTATCCCACTGGCTCCCCATCAGCCAGAGGTCGAGCCATATTATCTGTGCTGGAAAAGATACTCCTAAATTCTGCAGAGTCGTGAAAAAGAATCCATTCAACCCAAATCCCTAAGAATTTGTTCCGAGATCCCGACGCATCAGCTGCGAGCTCCTCCATTTGATATATGTCCATCAATTCTTTGAACCAATCAAGTAGAGATGGAGCCCGGCTTGATTTCCAGAACCTCGGGATCACAGCACGAGCAGCCGAGATGCAAAAGCGGAGAATATCCCTCTTCTGTAGCCCAATAGGACCTGGAAAAATGGATAACATTGCCGATTCTGGGCAGCATTCGGCTTGTTTACCTGTTATCCGGGCGTATGCATTGAAAACCTCAGACCAGAACCGCCGGATTTCCCCACAACTCCACCAAATGTGTATCATTGTACCCTTCTCTTCCCCACAGCACCAGCAGGTATCAGGGGTTCCAGGGAACATGTTCCGGAGTGTCGTCGGGCACAAGTACCATCTAGTGAGCAGCTTATAGCTTCTTTCTTGAGCAGAACAAGCGCTAGCTAGTGAGTGAGTAAATATAAAGCATTTCTGCCAATTAGCTTCTGAAATGCTACACCCCAATTCCCTCTCCCAAGCACGTTGGAAGTAAAGGGTGCCCTGCTCTCTCATGGACCCTAAGGCCTGGTATAGAACTGATATTTTGCGCCTCGGTGGAGCCTCCAGTTGGAATAACCTCTCCAATACGTTGGGCGTCAATCTTACCCTGCAAGAGTGGTCAGCTGAATATAAGTATGCTCTGTATTGGAGAAATTCGAATCACTTAAGAGGTCTCGTAGGTTCTTTGAGTTGTAGCTCTGCCATCGGGGGCATACCACCACTGGACAGAGTCTGTCCTACTCGGGTGTCATCCACAATCCGCCAACATAAAAATCTCTGCCTGTCAAATCTGGGTGGGAAAGATGGGTTGGAAAAAAGGGGAGTCAAAGGGCTAAGTCTGTCGTTTAAGCGGAGGGTTTTCGTCACTAGGTGCCATACCTTCAAGGTGTTTCTGGTCATGTCTGTCAAAGGTACTAGGTCTGTGGAGTCTTTAGGGGAAATCCAAAGCAGGTGTTTCAGCGGAATCCCCAAACCATCTTGCTCCACCCCTACCCATTTCTTGGAGGACGCATGATAATGCCAATCTAGAGCTCTAACAAGAGAGGAAGCCACAAAGTACGCTCGTATGTTGGGTAGTCCAACCCCTCCTCTGGTCTTGGGCAAGGATAGGATATTCATTCGCAATCTGGACCTCTTGCCCCCCCAGACAAATCTAAGGATCATAGATTGCATTTTGGAGAGGAAGCCTCTATCCAATAGAACAGGAACTGTCTGAAAAGTATATAAGAGTCGGGGCAAGACATCCATCTTGACTACGTTTATTCTCCCGAACCAGGATAGCTTTAATTGTCTATAGGAGGTAAATGCCGATTCCGCGTTAGTCAAAAGGGGTTGATAATTTAAATTGAATATTTGTTTAAGATCTTTTGGTATAAGGACTCCCAAGTACTTAATGGCTTCTACTTTCCATTTAAATGGGAACTGTTTAGATAGATGAGAAACCAATTCTCCAGGCAAAGAAATATTGAGTGCCTCGGTTTTGGAGCAATTCACTTTAAAGTTGCTCAATTGTCCGAACCGTTCAAACTCCATTAAGACTGAAGGGATGGAGACCAGGGGCTGGGAGATGTAAAGTAGCAGGTCATCTGCAAATAAGGCTAATTTGTGATGACTCTGTCCCAGCTTGACCCCATGGACGCATTCATTGGACCTAAGTGCAAAATATTTAACTATTATAGTGTCAATTCAAAAATCACCAAGAACACAATCAGTCATTTTTTCACAATTGCCCGTCAATAGTTTGAATTTGATATAAAGAAACATAGTCTTGTAACATCTCAAATGAAAGCTGTTACCGTTCTGAGTAAAATGATGCCTCTCCCACTTCATTATCTTATTTCTAGCCTGAGATAAAAAAAATGTAAAGTCATAACAGGCCAAAATTCACCCTTTTTTTAAACTTTAAAAATCTGTAAAAAATTAACTAATGAAGAAAAAAATTCTAAACTTTTAATTTGTAATTAACTAAAGTAGTACTTCATAAAGGAAAAAAAAAAAAAAAAATCTAAAGACGTCAGGTAAAAAAAAATATTCATATTTAGATCACTTGATATGGAATGACCCATTGACGCTATTACTAGTAAAATATGTTAAAATATGATCCCATTGCGATCCCAACTTGAAATTTGGTACAGATGTGGCTAAGAGCAAAGCAGACACATGCGCAGTTTTTGAAATATTTAAAGCGCGCCGATTTTTCGGAAATGCGTTTTAAAGTTTTGCGCTTGCGATCACATGGGTAAAATATTAACAAAGATCCTCTTGTGACATATCTGATGAAAGCCTGGACAGTTCTGAGTAGATTGGTGTTTATTTTGTTTCTCTATCTTATTCCTAGCCCGAGATATGATAGAAAATGTAAAGCCATACCAGGCCAAAATTCGCACTTTTTTAAAACTTTAAAAATCTGTAAAAAATTAACTGATAAAGAAAAAAATTCAAAACGTTTTTTTTGTAATTACATAAAGTTGTTCTTCATATAGAAAAAAAATTTAAAAAATCTGAGGACGTCAGGGAAAAAAAATATTCATTTTTGGATCACTTGACATGGAATGACCCAGTGGGATCTCCATCCGTCATCTCCTGCGTCACAATTATGTCACGAACTTGTTCACAAACGCGGAGCCATAACTCCCTTGTTATTGAGCCAACATAGATCAAATTGCAGGTAAAACCGGGATACTTTTTGCAATGTAATGGCTACGTGCAAAGGCTACGTACTAAATTGTCACTCAAATTGCTGCTTCTTCTTGCAGTCATTAATGGTCTAGTGATATAGTGAGCATTTTGAACCCACAGATACTTCACAGAATTTTATAACAATAGATTATGATATTGACATTTTTTTTTTCCGCAAAATTGTTACTTTAGCACCAACGTTTTTACTTTTACAAGAGGTAACACTAAAAAGTGGACCCCACAGTTTGTTACCCACATTCTTATGAGGGCAGCAAAACCCCGCATGTAGTCAAAAATTTAGTTTGGACAAATGGCAGGTCTCGAAAGAGACGGAGAAATATTTGAATTTTGGAAAGCAATTTGGCTGAAATAGATGATGGGCACCATATTGTTTTCCAGACCACTAAAGTACCTAAACAGCAGAAACTCACCCATGTGATCCCATTATAGAAACTAGACCCCTCAAGGATTATATCTAGGGGTATAGTGAGCATTTTGAACCTACAGGTACTTCACAGAGTTTGACAACAATAGGTAAGTCATATTGAAAAATTTCTTTTTTTTTCACAAAAGTGTTACTTTACCGCTAAATGTTTTACTTTTTTACAATAGGTAAAAGTGGACCCCACACTTTCTTATTCACTTTCTCAGGAGAGGAACAATACCCCAAATGTAGACAAAAAGTTGTGTTTGGACAAATGGAAGGGCTCAGAAGGGAAGGAGCAATATTTTAATTTTGGAAGAACTGAAAAAGATTGCGGGCATCATGTCACATTTGTAAGGTCACTAGGGGGCCTAAACAGCAGAAACCCCATTCATGACCCCATTTTGGAAACTAGACCGTTCAAGGGCTGACTCACATCTATAAAATCTGCTAGTGCAATGGGAGAAAACATCCCAATCCACTCGAACCAATAGGTCAGAGCATATCTGTTACTTTTTCATGTTCAAAATTTGGCATGAGGGGCAAATTGCAGCATGCTGTGATTGGCTGCGTATCTCGCCAATACAAGTCAACGGAGGAGAGAAAACTGTGCGACCCACGCACCACACACGGACTACACAGAGACCACACACGGACCACACAAAGACCTCACACAATGATTTTTTACATCATCTTTTACATACTCTAGAAAGCTAGATCAACTGATATCAAACAGCTACATAATGTCCCAACCCCCACCATATTGTAACCTTGCAATATTTAATGCTTTTCTTGTAGCACTAAAGGGTGTTTACTGTTGTACTTAGCCAAAGAGCAAACAAAATTATTTTAAAAAACAACGTGGCTTCACAACTAATTTTTATTGCCAGCTAGGGTAAGCCGATCGCTGGAGCCTGCAGACCACAACTGTTGGCATAACCCTGACTGGTAATCCAAAACAGAGGTCCCCCTGTAATGTCTTCTCCCATTGTGTGCTCTCTCCTTTGAGCTCTCTCCCTCCTGTCTGTTCTCCTCACTGTGTGCTGTCTTCTCCCCTCATGTGCTTTCTCCTTTGAGCTGTCTCTACTCTGTGTGCTGTCTCTCTGCCCTCTGTGATGTCTTTTCCCCTTGCGTTCTCTCTTCTTTGAGCTGTTTCCCACATGTGAAATCTCTCTCCCATGCGCTCGTCCTTCTCTTGTGTGCTCTCTCTTCCACTGTCCACTGTATCTCACCCATTCACTGTCTCTTCCCCCTGTGTGCTGTCTCTGGCACCCCTGTGTGTTGTCTCTGCCACCTTGTAAACTGCCTCTGCCATATTGTGTGCTATGAACCCCTGTGCATTTTCTCTTCTCTCTGTGTGCTCTACTTTCCCCTGTGCACCCTCTCTTCCCTTTGTGAGCTGTCTCTCCCCCTGTGTGCTCTCTCTCCCTTTATGCTGTCTATCCTCTCTGTGAGCTTTCTCCCTTTGTGCTGACACCCTGTGTGCTTTTTCCTTATGCTTTCTCTCCCACCTATATGCTCCCTCTTCTCTCCCCTGTGTGCTCTCTTTGCCCCCTGTGCACTCTACCCCTGTGTGCCCTACTCTGTGTGCTCCCTCTTGCCCCTCTGTGCTGTCTCTTTCCTGTGTGCTGTATCTCTCTAACCCTTATCAGCTGTCTCTCTCCCTGTGCACCTTCAACCCTGCCTGCTCTCTCTCCCCCTGTGCTGTCTATCCCGCTGTGCTCTCTCCCCCCGTGCTGTCTTTCCCCCTGTGCACTCACCCCTTGTGCTGTCTCTCTCCCCCTTTTTCTTTGTCTCCAACCTGTGCTTTGTCTTCCCCCTATGCGGTGAACACTGGTGTCCAAGTGATGTACCCAGTGTGTGCATGCACAGTTAGTGTCCATATATAGAGGTGGTCTGAGTATCTGTGCCTGCGCATGCCAGGTAGGAGCAGCGCACTTAGTTGTTCGGCTGTGTGTGGCAATAATGTCTGGCGATGTGAGGGGGGGGCTTCGTGAGCAGTGGGTTTTGCAGTGGTGGGTTCCTGTCATCAGTGTGAGCTGGCATCAGATTCAGGTATTGGCGGCATCACTAGCAGTATCGCGCAATGGGCCAGTACCACTAGCGGGTGCCTTATTTGAACACCCATCACTCGGGTGTGCAAATATGGCTGCCGCTAGCATGTGATGTGCAAACAACATGATGCCGGAAGTGGATGACGAACGGGACTTTGCTATTATGTAAGTAGATATCACATCCATGTTGTGATAAAATAGGCCCAGAAATGAAAGGGTGCCACACGACACCCACCTGTTTTGGACGTATGCTCAAAGAAGTTGTGCCAATATAATTCAAATAGAATATTTACCAAGGGTGCTCTCAGATTACTCTCCAATTTATGTAAAAATTATTTTTGGTGCAGGCGAGAGGAAATGAGAGTCTGGAAGCTTAATCCACTCTAGATAACCCTGTTAATCGAGTCCCAAATCTCCAAATATATTAAAACCTATTTGAGAGATAACCAGGCGTCAGAAGATCATCATGTGGTGTAGAAAGCAATAAATGCCTCGCTAAGAGGAACCTTTTTCAATTTATTAGCTGATAGAAAACTGGCACTAGAAAAATGAGTAAAATTTGACAAAATAAGTATGGCAGTTTGAGTTGGTCTATATTCAATGTGCAAAAGCCACAGACTTGAGGGTGGAACAGGTAGCTTTGGAAGTGTTTAAACTTGAGGTAGTGGCTAATAAGCATTTTTTTGATAAACAAATATACTATGAAAGGAGGGAGATGGTGTGACATCTACTTACCACAATTACAAAAGCTGTTGAGAAGGTTCCTTGCTTGACTTCTATTAAGACTCGAAACGGTACAAGGTCAACAAGAGTAGCAGACATGGTTGTGTTTTTTTCAGGACTTTTATGACAATTTATAAAATCTAGATTGAATTCCCTATTGGAACAAAAGTATAAAATACCTTGATGAGGCTAAATTGCCAATGTTGTCCCAGATAGATATGAACTAGTTGGAGGCTCCACTAAATTTTGAGGAATACCAAGAGGCAGCAATATAGATGACAAAAAGGCTCTTGGATTTCATGGTTTGCCTGTTGAATTATATAAAGTAGTTAGGTAATTTTACCTGAATTACTACAGGTTTTCCATCATGCCCTTGAGGTTGGACAACTGCCCAAGTCTATGTCTGAAGCCATTATTAGATATTTTGAAGTCAGATATAATTCTGTTATTACCTTACAGACCTATCTCACTCCTACCAACTGATATTACTATTTTAGCAAAGGCCTGAGTTTTACATTTTTCCAAAAGATTATTTCTCTTATTCACCCTGCCCTGGATTTATGCCAGTTAAGTCTAATGCAATTAATTTATGATGTCTATACTTGAATTTGAAGGTTCTTGTTGATAATCTTGGGCAAAGGATAATATGTTCCCTTGAACCTGACAAGACTTTTGATAGTATTGAGTTGAAATTCTTGTGATCAGTCTTGGTTAAAATGGGGCTTTCCTTCAGTGAGATTACTATATAAAGAACCCAGGACACAGATATTAATTAACAGCTTTATTTCACAGGGGAACAAATTAATCAGGGGTAAATGGGAGGGCTGCCCCTTGTCTCCCTTGCTCTTTGTGATTGCCATAGAACCTGGGCACACATTGTAATTCAGGATTTTACATGAGAGATGAATGAAGAGAAATTCCCCCATACATTTGAAACCAGAGATTTACACACACTATATAAAAAGACACATAGGCATGTTTTTCTCACTATCTGACATGAAATCATAATAAACCTTTCCCGTTTTAGGTCATTTTGGATTACCATAATTATTAATATCTGCCAACTGCCAGAATAATGAGAAACAGAGAATGTTTTAAGGCATTTTTATTGTCTTCTGAAAAGTCACTAGTGTACATATATTGAAATGTTTTTGATATCCTTCCACAAGCTTCTCAAAATAGTTGATAGGAATTTGGGATCATTCCTTTCTTATAGAACTGGTGTAACTGAGCCATGTTTGTAGGTCGCCTTGCTCGCACCTGCCTTTTAAGCTTGGCCTATACATTTTCAATAGGATTGAGATCAGGGCTTTGTGATGGCTCCTCCAAAACATTTATCTTCTTATCCTTAAGCCACTTTGTAAGCAGTTTGGTAGTGTGCTTTAGGTCATTGTCCATTTTGAAGACCCATCTCCACTCAAACTTTAACTTCCTGCCAGATGTCTTGAGATGTTGCTTTAATATTGTCACATAATCTTCTTTCCTCATGATGCCATCTATTTTATGATTCACCAGTCCCTCCTGCAGCAAAACAACCCCACAACATGATGCTGCCACCTCCGTGTTTCAAAGTTGGGATGGTGTTCTTAGGGTTCCAAGCTTCTCCGTTTTTCCTCCAAACGTAACACTGGTCATTATGGCCAAACAGCTCAATATTAGTTTTGTCAGACCACAGGATATGTCTTCAAAAATTTAGGTTTTTGTTCCTGTGAGCATTTACAAACATTAAGCTGGCTTCTTTTGGATTAATGGCTTTTTCCTCACAGAGTGGCCTTTCAGTCCATATTGAAACAGTACTCATTTCACTGTGGATAATGACTCAATCTTACCAGCTTCCGCCATCATCTTCACAAGGTCTTTTGCTTTTGTTCTTGGGTTGATATGAAAATGTCACACCAAAGCTCGTTAATCTTTGAAACACAGAACTCGTCTCTTTCCTGAGTGGAATGATGGCTAGACATTCCCATCTTATTTGTACTTACTAGGGATGGGGCGAGCATGCCCGCCGGTACTCGGTGCTCGCCTAAGCATCTCAGTACTTGGGATGCTGGGCGCTCACCAAGTACTGGCGAGATGCTCGGGCACCCCCTGCCTGCATGTTGGTGCTCTTTACAAAGCCAGCCCACATACAGGGATTGGCTGCCACATACTGTAGTGCCTCAGCCATGTTGGTTGTGGCATTACAGTGATTGACTGGCTGCACAGCATCATCAGGTCTATATCAGACCTGACAGCGCTGTGCTTGTCACTTTGATCCACAATAAGCTACTGTACAGAGAGGTGCTGCTTAGCTAGGGACAGATTTACTGTGTGTCTTAGCGGTGCAGAAGGATATAATGTCACACAGGGGCAGGAATAATTATCAGCTGATCGGTTTAAATCACTTACCAATACCGCTCAGCTGATGTGATTGGTCACCTGCCAGCCTGCTAAACCACTTAGCTGACAGCATCAGCTGTTTGGTGTACCTGAGCGGTGGGCAATTTAAACCAACAGTTGATGCTGTCAGCCGATTGGTTTATCCGGCTGGCGAGTGACCAATCACATCAGCTGAGCGGTATTGGTGGGCGATTTAAACCGCTCAGCTGATGTGATTGGTCACCCGCTGGCCGGCTAAACTAATCAGCTGATAGCAAAAGCTGTTGGTTTAAATCGCCCACTGGTTGATTAAACCAAACAGCTGATGCTGTCAGTTGTTTGGTTTAGCCCATCAGTGGTCAATTTAAATTAACAGCTAATGCTGTCAGCTGATTAGTCGCCTGCTGGCTGGCTAATCCAGTTAGTTGACAGCATCAGCTGTTGGTTTAAATCATCAGCAGGCGACCAATCACATCAGCTGAGCGGTACTGGCAGGCAATTTAAACCGATCAGCTGATGCTGTGATGTGACACGTCAGTTGATCGGCTTCCTGTGGTCAGCTGATTCAGGTCCTGCGATGAGCGGAGATGGAAGCCTCACATTGTGGGCTAGGCGGCAAGTCTGCTGCATTAAGGCAAACAGTCCCCCATGTGTCTGTGTGCTGTGTACCCCGAGATATAGGCTTAGGAAAATTCGCTGTTAGAAGCTATGAAGGCAGACCCTGTGGCTGGAGTGAGCTTGATTGATGGGGGCCATTTCCTCCCCCTCTGCTTCTTTGTGCGGCCTCCTGCTGTGTGCTGTTAATGCATTCCTCCTCTCCTGCTGTCACTCATCCTGCCATGCAAATCATTTGTCCTGATGTCAGCTCCAGATTACTGCCCTGCTCTATGAACAAAGCATTATTAGCACAGCAGGAGACGGCACAGAGAGACAGAGGGGGAGGGAATGACCCCCGTCAATTGAGCTCACTCCAGCCCCAGGTAATGCCTTTGATGTGCACCCAGGGCTGTGGGGTACTCGGCTCTCGGGCTCTCTCTCTCAGTCCGGAAAGTCACGGGTGGCGATCCCGAGGCCGTGTCCCTGGGGGTCAACTGAAAAGGGGAGTATTATTTACAGGGGATTATTTACAAGTTGTCTTTGTCGTGACGCCACCTGCTGAGTCTGGTGATGATCACCAGCGCCGCCACAGTCCTCCGGTGGTCGATGGTATTGCGGCTTGGAAGGAATAGTCCCAGCAGGCGGGACTGGACCACCGGGGCAGTAATGCTGTACACAAGCAGTCTATAATTGAAAATGATGCAGCAGAGTCAGAGCTTCACTTCACTGGGTAACTTTACTTGAACGTTCTTTCAGTTCAACAGTTCATTAGATGGAATCTGGCGAATGCTCTGGGCTGCAATTAGGATTTCTGGCTTGAGATGGAACCCTTCTTTATGTTCCTTCCTTTTCCTTCTATTCTGTTCCCAGTGTGAAGCCTAATCTCTTGTAGATGATCTGGCCTCCTGCCGCTTCTAGCTTCTGTCTCCTCTCCCTTTTGTACCCGTCGGGTTAACCTTCTAATGAATGCCGCAGCTGCCACTGCCTTCTGGCTTCCCTCTTGTGGGATCTTTGGGAGTAAGAGCCATATTTATAATATCCCTGTTTAGCGGATTTTCTATGAGACTTGGAGTACTCACAGGTGCGGGCTCCGGTACCCGCGTTTCTTCCTATGGGGCAAACTCTATCTGTTACTCACTTCCCCACTCAAGTTAACTCTGCAATCCTGAGTTTTCCTGCTTTCTTCGTTACTTGTTTGGCATCTGTGCTCTTTCAGGGCCTCTCAGTTGAGATGGCCCCCTTGGTTACCTGCAGGCTGGCTGCCTGCTCCCTCCTCACTCCGACTCACTACTTAACTTCACTCCACTCACTGACTGACTGACTGACTGAGCTCTCCGGTTCCCTCTAGCGGTCGCTAAGACCCTCCCTGGGTTCCTCCCACTACTGTCCTAGTGTGTGAGTGCAGCTCTGGGCTCCATCTTGTGACCATTGTCCCAATTGCAGTGGAGTACTACACCGCTTTTCTTGGTGCAGTACCCCTATTGTGGCACCTACGTAGTGGGGTGCCACACCTTCATGGCTTCTAACAGTAAGTTTTCCTATCTAGGGGTAAACAGCATACAGACACATGGAGGACCCCTTCCCTAAATGCAGCAGACATGCTGCATTCAGTGCTGCATTTAGATTGCCATGCAGCAGGGGGTGACAGGTTCTCTTTAGGCTCAAGGAACATCAGTGTCAGATCGCACCATCTGTCGTTGTTTGAGCCAAAGCGGACTTCATGGGAGATGACCAAGGAGGATACCATTGTTGAAAAAAAATCATAAAAAAGCTTGACTGGAATTTGCCAAACTACATGTTGACCCCAAAGCTTCTGTGTCCTGACACAGGAAGGAATTTCCCTATTTACACGCCGCTATTTCATAGCAATTTCCTGGAAACAGGCATAAATATCACCAATGCCAGGCAGTTGCTACCTTTCAGTGGTGGTGTGTAAAGGTACCCTAAGGGTACCTTTACACGCCGCCACTGTGGCTAGCAACAGGTATCCACCGCACGTGCACACCCTTGTTTTTAACGGTGGATACCGATCGCCGATGCCTCATATACACGCCGCCATTGCGTGCTCCACTGAAAGTATCTTTGTTCCCCGGAAGTGCCGACGGGTGCCGCGGCTAACTTCCTGTGGAATACCTTCGCTACTTCACACGCCACTACCACAAAGGAATATGGGCGTACATATTTCGCGCCGTAAGTACATAGGCATGACAGAGTTGTGTATTCCGTGATGCACAAGCGTTGATTGGACAACGCAATAGCGTCATGATTGGCCAGCCTGCGCAGGGAGGCTGGCTAATACATGACACCATTGCAATTGTGGATTGTGAATGGATAGCTCTTTAAAGGGATCCTGTCATCTCCAAAACGCCTCCTAAGCTATCAAAACATGTCCCTGCACCATCCTATCACTAATCTCACACTCCTTTTGTCTCCTGAAAGTGCATAAAAACGTTTTAACAATCACTCATTAGTGATTATAATTAGCAGGGGCCATATTCTTTAGTCACCAGGGGGTGTTGTTTTGCAGCTCCAGGATCCAGCCCTCTCTCTGTCTGTGCTGCTGTGAAACTGAAACTGAAGGCCGGACTAATGATTTGCATTCTGTGAGTGATAGAGAGGGGGGAGGGCAATGCCTTGCACATCACAGCAAACACACAGAGACAGGGTGGATCCCTGGAGCTGCAAAACAGCCCGCCTTGGTGACTAAAGAATAGTCACTCTGCTAATTATAATCACTAATGAGTAAGTTATAAAACTTTTCTATGCACTTTCACAGGATGCTTTTAGGAGACAAAAGGAGTGTGAGATTAGTGATAGGATGGTGCAGGGACGTGTTTTGCTAGCTTAGGAGGCGTTTTGGAGGTGACCGGATCCCTTTAAATATGGCGCCCTGTGAAGGGACAGCCAATGGTTACACAGTAGCCCCCACCAATGATCGGTGATGGGGCGTGGTATCCATGATGCTGTGGCACGCCCCTGGGAGTTCACTAGGTGACGCAACATCCATGCCTGTGCCCTGTTTACACACCACTACCATGGCAATTGTGCCTTTCTGTTTTTGAACACGGCTCAGCAACAGGTATTCGAAGCAACTGCTGGACACCGGGAGGAACTGCCCTATTTACACGCCGCTATTTCGTAGCAATTTCATAGCAGCAGGCACAATTATCCCCAGTGCCCGGCAGTTGCTGCCTTCCTGTGGTGGCGTGTAAAGGGGCCTTTAAGGTACCTTTACACGCGGCAACTTTTCTAGGAATTTCACTGGCAACTTACTGGTTGCAGTGAAATCATGGACACATTGTTCCATTTGTACACAGCAACAAGATAGAACAATGTGTCCATGATTTCTCTGCAGCCAGTAAGTTGCCAGTGAAATTCCTAGAAAAATTGCCGCATGTAAAGGTACCCTTATAGGAATTGTGTAATTGCAGTGATTAACGCAAAAGGTTGTGCAATAAAATGTTCAGTTAAGGGACCATCAGTTCTGTCCAGGCCGATTTCATGAGTTTAATTTTTTAAAACATTCTGTTGAAGCAGGGCTGAAAAGCAATGTCTGACTTTCATTTGTTCATTTTCATAGATTTTTTTATTATTACTTTTGTCAAATTCAAGTTATTTCTGTGACCATTGTGGATTTTACTTTCATTAAACGAACGGTACCATAATTTAGACCACGTGTGTAATATGGATTGTGAGCTGAAATGGCAAAAGTGTTGCTGATGTATGTAAACCGCTGGGGAATTAATGGTGCTATATAAGTGAATAAATATTATCACATACACAAAGTTTGTTTGAAAACCAGGAAGATCCTTGGTGTACAATGCTGCTCTTAGTTTACCCCTCTTTGGGATACACCCTGGTTCCCCGAACTTTGTAGCCTGAAGGGCTTTTGGTGATGGAGATTTTAAAGTCTAAGACGTGATAAGAAAATTGTAGATAATAGTGTGCTCAAACAATTTTTAGATATAGAGAGAATCTTTGATTTATTTTCAAATTAGTTTTGTAAGTGTTTACAGGTAAGGTATGCTCTGGAAACCGATGTAAAGAAGAATATTATAAATAGCTTAATTATCTCAAGGGATTTAATATTTATTAGGTTAGATTTTCCAAAGGGACACTAGAACCTATTTGTACTTAATAACACTATCTTAAATGAATAATATTGGAACAATACCCAATCTATATCAAAGAGAAGCAGGAGGGAGATATGGTTTCCATTTAGACTGGCCATATATATATATATATATATATATATATATATATATATATATATATATATAAAACAGAAAAAAAACTGCATAGCACTCACAGACTAATGTGAACCGGTGCCAGCAGGGCTGCTGGATCAAATAACTAGAAAAAAATACTCTGCAGCACTCGGTTACTACCAATGATGTACATATGCTAATAAGCTATATATATATATGAGAAAAAAGTTAAAAACTTACGTTTTTTCAAAAAACTCAAAATCTTATCTTTTTATTTCTGAAGTTCTTGGTACACACATTGGCCAATGTCTGTTTGCTCGTCGACTGCGACAAAGTGACTTCAGGTCCGACGAGTCCTACGCTGATATCCCTATCCTCCTTGTCCACCCCCACCTCTCAGTGGGCAGACTCCATCTCAACCCTAGATCACCTGCAGTCAACAAGGGTGCAAATTGCAGCATGGAGCCAGCCACTCCATAAGATACAAAACAGAAAAAAAAACTGCATAGCACTCACAGACTAATGTGAACCGGTGCCAGCAGGGCTGCTGGATCAAATAACTAGAAAAAAATACTCTGCAGCACTCGGTTACTACCAATGATGTACATATGCTAATAAGCTATATATATATATGAGAAAAAAGTTAAAAACTTACGTTTTTTCAAAAAACTCAAAATCTTATCTTTTTATTTCTGAAGTTCTTGGTACACACATTGGCCAATGTCTGTTTGCTCGTCGACTGCGACAAAGTGACTTCAGGTCCGACGAGTCTACGCTGATATCCCTATCCTCCTTGTCCACCCCACCTCTCAGTGGGCAGACTCCATCTCAACCTGATCACCTGCAGTCAACAAGGGTGCAAATTGCAGCATGGAGCCAGCCACTCCATAAGATACAAAACAGAAAAAAAATGCATAGCACTCACAGACTAATGTGAACCGGTGCCAGCAGGCTGCTGGATCAAATAACTAGAAAAATACTCTGCAGCACTCGGTTACTACCAATGATGTACATATGCTAATAGCTATATATATATATGAGAAAAAGTTAAAAACTTACGTTTTTCAAAACTCAAAATCTTATCTTTTTATTCTGAGTTCTTGGTACACACATGGCCAATGTCTGTTTGCTCGTCGACTGCGACAAGTGACTTCAGGTCCGACGAGTCCTACGCTGATATCCCTATCCTCCTTGTCCACCCCACCTCTCAGTGGGCAGACTCCTCTCAACCCTAGATCACCGCAGTCAACAAGGGTGCAAATTGCAGCATGGAGCCAGCCACTCCATAAGATACAAACAGAAAAAAAACTGCATAGCACTACGACTAATGTGAACTCCAGAGGTCTGATCAAATACAGAAAAAAATACTCTGCAGCACTCGTTATACATGATACATATGCTATAGCTATAATTATTGAGAAAAGTTAAAACTTAGTTTTCAAAATAAAATCTTATCTTTTTATTTTGAGTTCTGTACACACATTGCAATGCTGTTGTCGCGACTGGACAAGTGACTTCAGGTCGACGATCTACGTGTATCCCTATCCTCCTTGTCCACCCCCCACCTCCAGTGGGCAACTCCATTCAACCAGATCACCTGATCAACAAGGGTGCAAATTGCAGCTGAGCACCATCATAAATACAAAAAGAAAAAAAAATGCATGCACAGACTAATGTGAACCGGTGCCAGCAGGGCTGCTGGATCAATAACTAGAAAAAAATACTCTGCAGCACTCGGTTACTACATGATGTACATATGCTAATAAGCTATATATATATAGAGAAAAAAGTTAAAAACTTACGTTTTTTCAAAAAACTCAAATCTTATCTTTTTATTTCTGAAGTTCTTGGTACACACATTGGCCAATGTCTGTTTGCTCGTCGACTGCGACAAAGTGACTTCAGGTCGACGAGTCTACGCTGATATCCCTATCCTCCTTGTCACCCCCACCTCTCAGTGGGCAGACTCCATCTCAACCCTAGATACCTGCAGTCAACAAGGGTGCAAATTGCAGCATGGAGCCAGCCACTCATATAGATACAAAACAGAAAAAAACTGCATAGCATCACAGACTAAGTGAACCGTCAGAGTCTGGATAATACTAGAAAAAAATACTCTGCAGACTCGGTTACTACAATGATGTACATATGCTATAAGCATATATATATTGAGAAAAAGTGTAAAAATTAGTTTTTTCAAAAGACCTCTTATCTTTTTATTCTGAAGTTCTTGTACTTGGATCTATGGTGCTGTCGACTGCGCAAAGTGACTCAGGTGACGAGTTGAGTGGAGTTGCCCACTAGAGGTGGGGTGGACAAGGATAGATATCAGCGGGAACTCGTCGGACCTGAGTCACTTTCGCATCGACGAGCAAAAGACATTGCCAATGTGTGTACCAAAAACTCATAAATAAAAAGATAAGATTTTGAGTTTTTAAAAAACGTAGTTTAACTTTTTCATATATATATATAGCTTATTAGCATATGTACATCATTGGTATAACCGGAGTGCTGCAGAGTATTTTTTCTAGTTATTTGATCCAGCACCTGCTGCACGTTCACATTAGTCTGTGAGTGCTATGCAGTTTTTTTTCTGTTTTGTATCTTATGGAGTGGCTGGCTCCATGCTGCAATTTGCACCCTTGTTGACTGCAGGTGATCTAGGGTTGAGATGGAGTCTGCCCACTGAGAGGTGGGGGTGGACAAGGAGGATAGGGATATCAGCGTAGGACTCGTCGGACCTGAAGTCACTTTGTCGCAGTCGACGAGCAAACAGACATTGGCCAATGTGTGTACCAAGAACTTCAGAAATAAAAAGATAAGATTTTGAGTTTTTTGAAAAAACGTAAGTTTTTAACTTTTTTCTCATATATATATATAGCTTATTAGCATATGTACATCATTGGTAGTAACCGAGTGCTGCAGAGTATTTTTTTCTAGTTATTTGATCCAGCAGCCCTGCTGGCACCGGTTCACATTAGTCTGTGAGTGCTATGCAGTTTTTTTTCTGTTTTGTATCTTATGGAGTGGCTGGCTCCATGCTGCAATTTGCACCCTTGTTGACTGCAGGTGATCTAGGGTTGAGATGGAGTCTGCCCACTGAGAGGTGGGGGGTGGACAAGGAGGATAGGGATATCAGCGTAGGACTCGTCGGACCTGAAGTCACTTTGTCGCAGTCGACGAGCAAACAGACATTGGCCAATGTGTGTACCAAGAACTTCAGAAATAAAAAGATAAGATTTTGAGTTTTTTGAAAAAACGTAAGTTTTTAACTTTTTTCTCATATATATATATAGCTTATTAGCATATGTACATCATTGGTAGTAACCGAGTGCTGCAGAGTATTTTTTTCTAGTTATTTGATCCAGCAGCCCTGCTGGCACCGGTTCACATTAGTCTGTGAGTGCTATGCAGTTTTTTTTCTGTTTTGTATCTTATGGAGTGGCTGGCTCCATGCTGCAATTTGCACCTTGTTGACTGCAGGTGATCTAGGGTTGAGATGGAGTCTGCCCACTGAGAGGTGGGGGGTGGACAAGGAGGATAGGGATATCAGCGTAGGACTCGTCGGACCTGAAGTCACTTTGTCGCAGTCGACGAGCAAACAGACATTGGCCAATGTGTGTACCAAGAACTTCAGAAATAAAAGATAAGATTTTGGTTTTTTGAAAAACGTAAGTTTTTAACTTTTTTCATATATATATATAGCTTATTAGCATATGTACATCATTGGTAGTAACCGAGTGCTGCAGAGTATTTTTTTCTAGTTATTTGATCCAGCAGCCCTGCTGCACCGGTTCACATAGTCTGTGAGTGCTATGCAGTTTTTTTTTGTTTTGTATCTTATGGAGTGGCTGGCTCCATGCTGCAATTTGCACCTTGTTGATGCAGGTGATTAGGGTTGAGATGGAGTCTGCCCACTGAGAGGTGGGGGTGGACAAGGAGGATAGGGATATCAGCGTAGACTCGTCGGACTGAAGTCACTTTGTCGCAGTCGACGGCAAACAGACATTGGCCAATGGTGTACAAAACTTCAGAAATAAAAGATAAGATTTTGAGTTTTTGAAAAAAGTAAGTTTTTAACTTTTCTCATATATATAATAGTTATTAGCATATGTACATCATTGGTAGAACCGAGTGCTGCAGAGTATTTTTTTCTAGTTATTTGATCAGCAGCCTGCTGGCACGGTTCACATTGTCTGTGAGTGCTATGCAGTTTTTTTTCTGTTTTGTATCTTATGGAGTGGCTGGCTCCATGCTGCAATTTGCACCTGTTGACTGCAGGTGATCTAGGGTGAGATGGAGTCTGCCCACTGAGAGGTGGGGGTGGACAAGGAGGATAGGATATCAGCGTAGGACTCGTCGGACTGAAGTCACTTTGTCGCAGTCGACGAGCAAACAGACATTGGCCAATGTGTGTACCAAGAACTTCAGAATAAAAGATAAGATTTGAGTTTTTTGAAAAAACGTAAGTTTTTAACTTTTTTCTCATATATATATATAGCTATTAGCATATGTACATCATTGGTAGTAACGAGTGCTGCAGAGTATTTTTTCTAGTTATTGATCCAGAGCCTGCTGGCACGGTTCACATTAGTCTGTGAGTGCTATGCAGTTTTTTTTCTGTTTTGTATCTTATGGAGTGGCTGCTCCATGCTGCAATTGCACCTTGTTGACTGCAGTGATCTAGGTAGATGGAGTCTGCCCATGAGAGGTGGGGGGTGGACAAGAGGATAGGATATCAGCGTAGGACTCGTCGGACCTGAAGTCACTTTGTCGCAGTGACGAGCAAACAGACATTGGCAATGTGTGTACAAGAACTCAGAATAAAAAGATAAGATTTGAGTTTTTGAAAAACGTAAGTTTTTAACTTTTTTCTCATATATTATATAGTTATTAGCATATGTACATCATTGGTAGTAACCGAGTGCTGCAGAGTATTTTTTTCTAGTTATTTGATCCAGCAGCCCTGCTGGCACCGGTTCACATTAGTCTGTGAGTGCTATGCAGTTTTTTTTCTGTTTTGTATCTTATGGAGTGGCTGGCTCCATGCTGCAATTTGCACCCTTGTTGACTGCAGGTGATCTAGGGTTGAGATGGAGTCTGCCCACTGAGAGGTGGGGGGTGGACAAGGAGGATAGGGATATCAGCGTAGGACTCGTCGGACCTGAAGTCACTTTGTCGCAGTCGACGAGCAAACAGACATTGGCCAATGTGTGTACCAAGAACTTCAGAAATAAAAAGATAAGATTTTGAGTTTTTTGAAAAAAACGTAAGTTTTTAACTTTTTTCTCATATATATATATAGCTTATTAGCATATGTACATCATTGGTAGTAACCGAGTGCTGCAGAGTATTTTTTTCTAGTTATTTGATCCAGCAGCCCTGCTGGCACCGGTTCACATTAGTCTGTGAGTGCTATGCAGTTTTTTTTCTGTTTTGTATCTTATGGAGTGGCTGGCTCCATGCTGCAATTTGCACCCTTGTTGACTGCAGGTGATCTAGGGTTGAGATGGAGTTGCCCACTGAGAGGTGGGGGGTGGACAAGGAGGATAGGGATATCAGCGTAGGACTCGTCGGACCTGAAGTCACTTTGTCGCAGTCGACGAGCAAACAGACATTGGCCAATGTGTGTACCAAGAACTTCAGAAATAAAAAGATAAGATTTTGAGTTTTTTGAAAAAAACGTAAGTTTTTAACTTTTTTCTCATATATATATATAGCTTATTAGCATATGTACATCATTGGTAGTAACCGAGTGCTGCAGAGTATTTTTTTCTAGTTATTTGATCCAGCAGCCCTGCTGCACCGGTTCACATTAGTCTGTGAGTGCTATGCAGTTTTTTTTCTGTTTTGTATCTTATGGAGTGGCTGGCTCCATGCTGCAATTTTGCACCCTTGTTGATGCAGGTGATCTAGGGTTGAGATGGAGTTGCCCACTGAGAGGGGGGGGTGACAAGGAGGATAGGGATATCAGCGTAGGACTCGTCGGACCTGAAGTCACTTTGTCGCAGTCGACGAGCAAACAGACATTGGCCAATGTGTGTACCAAGAACTTCAGAAATAAAAAGATAAGATTTTGAGTTTTTTGAAAAAACGTAAGTTTTTAACTTTTTTCTCATATATATATATAGCTTATTAGCATATGTACATCATTGGTAGTAACCGAGTGCTGCAGAGTATTTTTTTCTAGTTTTTTTCTAGTTATATATATATATATATATATAAGAGAAAAAAAACTGCACAGCACTCACAGACAATGTGAACTGGTGCCAGCAGGGATGCTGGGTCAATATACTAGAAAAAAACCTTGCAGCACTCAGCGACTACCAATGATGTACATATGCTGACAAGCTATATAGATATGAGAAAAAATTTAAAAACTTACGTTTTTTTTCAAAAAACTCAAATTCTTATTATTTTTTTTAAAATCTGAAGTTCTTAGTACACACATTGGCCAATGTCTGCTTGCTCGTCGACTGCGACAAAGTGACTTCAGGTTCGACGAGTCCTATCGCTGACACCCAAGTCCTCCTTGTCCACCCTACCCCACTACTAAGTGGGTGGACACCATCTAGACCCTAGATCACCTGTAGGCAACGAGGGTGCACATTGCAGTAATGGAGCCAGCCACTCCACACGATACAAAAGAGAAAAAAAACTGCACAGCACTCACAGACAATGTGAACTGGTGCCAGCAGGGATGCTGGGTCAATATACTAGAAAAAAGTATATTGACCCAGCATCCCTGCTGGCACCAGTTCACATTGTCTGTGAGTGCTGTGCAGTTTTTTTTCTCTTTTGTATCGTGTGGAGTGGCTGGCTCCATTACTGCAATGTGCACCCTCGTTGCCTACAGGTGATCTAGGGTCTAGATGGTGTCCGCCCACTTAGTAGTGGGGTAGGGTGGACAAGGAGGACTTGGGTGTCAGCGATAGGACTCGTCGGACCTGAAGTCACTTTGTCGCAGTCGACGAGCAAGCAGACATTGGCCAATGTGTGTACTAAGAACTTCAGATTTAAAAAAAATAATAAGAATTTGAGTTTTTTTAAAAAAACGTAAGTTTTTAAATTTTTTCTCATATATATATTACTTGTCAGCATATGTACATCATTGGTAGTAGCTGAGTGCTGCAAGGTTTTTTTTCTAGTATATATATATATATATATATATATATATATATACATATATATATTACTAATGAATTACTCACGGCCAAAGCTAACAGACACTTCTCCATCCTCCTCCTTCTAGACCTGTCCTCTGCATTCCACACAGTCGACCACTGTCTCCTATTACAGATCCTCTCTTCTACTAGCATTACTGACCTCATCCTCTCCTGGATCTCTTCCTACCTTTTCAACTGCACATTTAGCATCTCCCACTTCCACATGACCTCCTTTTGCCCCATCCTCTTTCTGTTGGTGTCCCTCAAGGCTCTGTCCTGGGACCCCACCTTCTTTCAATCTATACCCTTGGCTTAGGTCAACTCATAAAGTCCCATGGATTCCAGTGTCAGCTGTATGCTGAAGACACTGAGATCTATCTCTCTGGCCCAGATGTCATCTCTCTTCTGTCGAGAATCCCAGAGTGTCTATCAGCCATATCCTACTTCTTCTCCTCTCGCTTTCTAAAACTCAATGTAGACAAAACCAAACTCATCATCTTTCCTCCCTCTCATACACCTTCCTTACCATATATCACTCTATCACAATAAATGACAACACACTTTGCCCTATACCTGAAGTCCGTTACCTCGGATTTACCCTTGACTCTGCCCTGTCCTTCAAACCGCACATCTAAGCCCTCGCCACCTCCAACTCTAAAATATTTCAAGAATCCATTCCTTTCCCAAACCTCAATCTACTAAACTACTAGTACATGCAACCATAATCTCCCGTCTCAACTACTGCAACATCCTCCTCTGTGGCCTCCCTGCTAACGATCTGGCACCTCTCTTATCTGTCATTAATTCTGCTACCCGACTAATCCACCTCTCTCCTCACTATTCCTCCACTTCTCCCCTCTGCAATTCACTCCACTGGCACCCAATTCACCAACGTATCCAATTTAAACTACTAACACTGACTTACAAAGCCGTCCACAATATGTCCCCCTCATATATTTCTGATCTAATCTCCCAATATCATCCAACTCGTAATCTTCGATCCTCCCTAGACCTCCTTCTTTCCTCCACACTTGTACATTCCTCATCTAACTGCCTGCAAGACTTAGCCCGAGCCTCCTCAATCCTCTGCAATTCTGCATCCTAAAACATCTGACTATCCCCCACACTCGGAACCTTCAAGCGGAACCTGAAAACCCATCTCTTCAGAACAGCCTACAGCCTACAATGACCACAGTGCCACCTGGCCACCACTAGACCCGGTGCCCCACCACCATCTGACCCGGCGCTCCACCACCACCAGAGCAGACCCAACCTACTGTCTCTCTCCTCACTGCCCTGTAGAATGTAAGCCCACAAGGGCAGGGTCCTCTCTCCCCTCTGTATTGGTCTGTGTCGAGCTCCAGGCCCTGGGGTACTCCGGTATCAGGTACCCGGGGTAGCGTTGCTGTGTTACGGGGAGTGGTGGCCGCGCCTGATCCTGTGTCCTGGGTGACACTTCAAAAAGGGTGTAAATTTACAGTGGATTCTATATACAGTTCACATGATGCCACCTGTAGTTTCTGGTGAGAGGTCACCAGCGCCGCCACAGTCCACCGGAGGTAGCTGGTAATACGGCTAGGATGACTAAGCCCTCTACAGGCAGGGCTGTTCCTCCGGGGCAGCGTTCCTGCAAAGGCAACAAGTTCATGTAGGAAAATACACACAGAAGCAAAGTCACTTTTTCCTAACTCCTCTCCTCCTTCTCCATCCTCCTCGGACTCTCGGTCAAAGACTTAAGACCAAAGACCTCCTTGATCGCCCTAGATGTGAATATATCCCCTCCCGGGTAACCTCCCACCGCTGTGCTAATGTGTGAGTGCTGGGAATGGGTCCCACCCTGCAGCTAGAGTATTTACACCTCTTTTACAGGTGTAGTACCCCTCTGTGACGCCTACATATGCCACTGTCACTGTTAGTTTGTTCATTGTATTTTTAACTTGTTTGTATGTAACCCTTTCTCGTGTACAGCACCATGGAATCAAGGGTCTCTATAAATATATAAATAATAATAATATACTTAAAAGTACATCAAATCCTTCCTTTTAGTAAGGCTCATCATGCATATATATATACAGTATATATATATATATATATATATATGCAGGACATATATATAGTTTTGCAGGGCATCATATGATCTACCTGTTGTTGAAATACAGTTAGGGACAGAAATATTTGGACAGTAACACAAGTTTTGTTATTTTAGCTGTTTACAAAAACATGTTCAGAAATACAATTATATATATAGCATGGGCTGAAAGTGCACACTCCCAGCTGCAATATGAGAGTTTCCACATCCAAATTGGAGAAAGGGTTTAGGAATCATAGCTCTGTAATGCATAGCCTCCTCTTTTTCAAGGGACCAAAAGTAATTGGACAATGGACTCTAAGGGCTGCAATTAACTCTGAAGGCGTCTCCCTCGTTAACCTGTAATCAATGAAGTAGTTAAAAGGTCAGGGGTGGATTCCAGGTGTGTGGTTTTGCATTTGGAAGCTGTTGCTGTGACCAGACAACATGCGGTCAAAGGAACTCTCAATTGAGGTGAAGCAGAACATCCTGAGGCTGAAAAAAAAGAAAAAATCCATCAGAGAGATAGCAGACATGCTTGGAGTAGCAAAATCAACAGTTGGGTACATTCTGAGAAAAAAGGAATTGACTGGTGAGCTTGGGAACTCTAAAAGGCCTGGGCATCCACGGATGACAACAGTGGTGGATGATCGCCGCATACTTTATTTGGTGAAGAAGAACCCGTTCACAACATCAACTGAAGTCCAGAACACTCTCAGTGAAGTAGGTGTATCTGTCTCTAAGTCAACAGTAAAGAGAAGACTCCATGACAGTAAATACAAAGGGTTCACATCTAGATGCAAACCATTCATCAATTCCAAAAATAGACAGGCCAGAGTTAAATTTGCTGAAAAACACCTCAAGAAGCCAGCTCGGTTCTGGAAAAGTATTCTATGGACAGATGAGACAAAGATCAACCTGTACCAGAATGATGGGAAGAAAAAAGTTTGGAGAAGAAAGGGAACGGCACATGATCCAAGGCACACCACATCCTCTGTAAAACATGGTGGAGGCAACGTGATGGCATGGGCATGCATGGCTTACAATGGCACTGGGTCACTTGTGTTTATTGATGACATAACAGCAGACAAGAGTAGCCGGATGAATTCTGAAGTGTACTGGGATATACTTTCAGCCCAGATTCAGCCAAATGCTGCAAAGTTGATTGGACGGCGCTTCATAGTACAGATGGACAATGACCCCAAGCATACAGCCAAAGCTACCCAGGAGTTCATGAGTGCAAAAAAGTGGAACATTCTGCAATGGCCAAGTCAATCACCAGATCTTAACCCAATTGAGCATGCATTTCACTTGCTGAAATCCAGACTTAAGACGGAAAGACCCACAAACAAGCAAGACCTGAAGGCTGCGGCTGTAAAGGCACCGCAAAGCATTAAGAAAGAGGAAACCCAGCGCTTGGTGATGTCCATGGGTTCCAGACTTAAGGCAGTGATTGCCTCCAAAGGATTCGCAACAAAATATTGAAAATAAAAATATTTTGTTTGGGTTATGTTTATTTGTCCAATTATTTTTGACCTCCTAAAATGTGGAGTGTTTGTAAAGAAATGTGTACAATTCCTACATTTTCTATCAGATATTTTTGTTCAACCCTTCAAATTAAACGTTACAATCTGCACTTGAATTCTGTTGTAGAGGTTTCATTTCAAATCCAATGTGGTGGCATGAAGAGCCCAACTCGCGAAAATTGTGTCACTGTCCAAATATTTCTGGCCCTAACTGTATGTTGAAGATTTTCACTTGGTCACTGAATAATTATAACTCGGCTTAGAAAGCCTGTCTAACCGTTGCAATAGCTACTACGCTAACACTGGGATAATTAAATCGTCTTTTGTGCTCACCAACTGGTGTCTTATCTGTTCTTCTTACAGCCTGATACTTGTCACTTGGCATTCTTTCTAAAGCTGTTTTAAAAAGGTTTACTAACTGATTGTGTTGATGGAAAAATCTTTGCAATTTCAAAACAATGTCTTTTTTTCTCAGATGGCTTCTAGCTCCTAATACTTTGCACAAAATACTTGGACTCAGGAGTTATTCTAAACACGTATGAAAGAAGGGGTTCAGGAGGTAGATTAAAGGTACCTTTACACGCCGCTACAGAAGGTTAGAAACAACCGGGTGTCGGAGACAATTGTATCTTGCACCGTCAAAACACCGCGAGGTAGCGGAGTGTAATTCAGGTTGTTGCCGCCGGTCACTGTTGACACTTTCAGCAGTGCTCAAAAACAGGTTGGTTTCAACCCGATGGTAGCGGCGTGTAATCGAGGAACAGGAAGGTTTTTGCGACACCTAGTGAACTCCCTGGGGCATGACACAGCCTCCGGGATACCGCGCTCCATCAGCGATCATTGGTGGAAGATCCTGCGTTACGATTGGTTGTCCCTGCATAGGGCGGCATACAGTTAGGGCCAGAAATATTTGGACAGTGACACAAGTTTTGTTATTTTAGCTGTTTACAAAAACATGTTCAGAAATACAATTAAATATATAATATGGGATGAAAGTGCACACTCCCAGCTGCAATATGAGAGTTTCCACATCCAAATCGGAGAAAGGGTTTAGGAATCATAGCTCTGTAATGCATAGCCTCCTCTTTTTCAAGGGACCAAAAGTAATTGGACAATGGACTCTAAGGGCTGCAATTAACTCTGAAGGCGTCTCCCTCGTTAACCTGTAATCAATGAAGTAGTTAAAAGGTCAGGGGTAGATTCCAGGTGTGTGGTTTTGCATTTGGAAGCTGTTGCTGTGACCAGACAACATGCGGTCAAAGGAACTCTCAATTGAGGTGAAGCAGAAAATCCTGAGGCTGAAAAAAAAGAAAAAATCCATCAGAGAGATAGCAGACATGCTTGGAGTAGCAAAATCAACAGTTGGGTACATTCTGAGAAAAAAGGAATTGACTGGTGAGCTTGGGAACTCTAAAAGGCCTGGGCGTCCACGGATGACAACAGTGGTGGATGATTGCCGCATACTTTATTTGGTGAAGAAGAACCCGTTCGCAACATCAACTGAAGTCCAGAACACTCTCAGTGAAGTAGGTGTATCTGTCTCTAAGTCAACAGTAAAGAGAAGACTCCATGACAGTAAATACAAAGGGTTCACATCTAGATACAAACCATTCATCAATTCCAAAAATAGACAGGCCAGAGTTAAATTTGCTGAAAAACACCTCAAGAAGCCAACTCAGTTCTGGAAAAGTATTCTATGGACAGATGAGACAAAGATCAACCTGTACCAGAATGATGGGAAGAAAAAAGTTTGGAGAAGAAAGGGAACGGCACATGATCCAAGGCACACCACATCCTCTGTAAAACATGGTGGAGGCAACGTGATGGCATGGGCATGCATGGCTTTCAATGGCATTGGGTCACTTGTGTTTATTGATGACATAACAGCAGACAAGAGTAGCCGGATGAATTCTGAAGTGTACCGGGATATACTTTCAGCCCAGATTCAGCCAAATGCTGCAAAGTTGATTGGACGGCGCTTCATAGTACAGATGGACAATGACCCCAAGCATACAGCCAAAGCTACCCAGGAGTTCATGAGTGCAAAAAAGTGGAACCTTCTGCAATGGCCATGTCAATCACCAGATCTTAACCCAATTGAGCATGCATTTCACTTGCTCAAATCCAGACTTAAGACGAAAAGACCCACAAACAAGCAAGACCTGAAGGCTGCGGCTGTAAAGGCCTGGCAAAGCATTAAGAAGGAGGAAACCCAGCGTTTGGTGATGTCCATGGGTTCCAGACTTAAGGAAGTGATTGCCTCCAAAGGATTCGCAACAAAATATTGAAAATAAAAATATTTTGTTTGGGTTATGTTTATTTGTCCAATTACTTTTGACCTCCTAAAATGTGGAGTGTTTGTAAAGAAATGTGTACAATTCCTACATTTTCTATCAGATATTTTTGTTCAACCCTTCAAATTAAACGTTACAATCTGCACTTGAATTCTGTTGTAGAGGTTTCATTTCAAATCCAATGTGGTGGCATGCAGAGCCCAACTCGCGAAAATTGTGTCACTGTCCAAATATTTCTGGCCCTAACTGTATTTAAGAAGCTGACCAGTCACACTACACAATTGCAATAGCATCATGTATTAGCCATCCTTCCTGCGCTGGCTGACCAATCATGATGCTATTGCTTTGTCCAATCACCGTACGAGTGTCTCGTAATCCACAACTCTGGCACGCCTATGTGTTGTCCCTGCTGCCCCAGGTCCTCCCATATTGCCTTGTGGTAGCAGCGTATAAATGAGGGAAGGTGCTCTACAGAAGGTAACCTCCGGCACCCATCGGTGCTTCCAGGGATAGAAAAAACCTTCTGTAGATCACCTTGTAGCGGCGTGTAAATGCGGTATCAGGTACCGTTAGCAACCGTTGGAACGTGCTCGTGCTCGTAAGACACCCGGTTGTTTCTAACCCTCTGAAGCGGCGTGTAAAGGTACCTTAAAGGTGGCAAATTGACTTAGTCATTTGAGTAGCACATTCCATTCCATTCCAAGTTAAATGTTTTTGCTTGACAATGTTCGCATAGTACGTCAATTTTTCCTATTATTACTCTCATATATGACCTATAGTTCTGAACTGGATTGTAAGAAAACGTTTCCAAACTCAATTCATCTTGCCTACTTCTTTGCATAAGTTGCATATGTCATATGTGGTCATTTTGACAACATTTTTACATTCCTTAATTCAGTCTGTCTCATCCCATTCTCCTGAAGACAACATTCCCATCGTTCAGATATTTCAGCTTTCTTTTATTTAGTCTGTCTCCTGCATTTCATCTCAAGTTGACATTCCCGCTGTTCAGATGTTTCAGCTTCCTTTGATTGAGCCTGTCTCATCCATTTCCTTACAAAGCCTGGACTTACATTACTCCCTTAGTCATTTAATATAGTTTTACTTTTTTAGCTTTTTGATTAACTTGCCCAATAGACAATTGTTTTTTTGGGTGGCATTTTAAAAAATAGTCCTTAGTATTATGATCCTTAGTAATTACCTTACACTGATCAGATGTCCAAAATCCATATATAAAGCAGAAAATGTGTGTCCTGAAGGATCTCAAATCATAGTTATAATAACTGCCTCACAGTCAGGATGTTATAGTAGTCCAATCAGAGCAGAGCTTTCACTGTACCTCAGCAGCTTCAATGCTGAAAGCCGCTGCTATCATATTGGGAGGACGGTGATGTCATAATGTGAGCAGGCTCTGTGTCGCTTGGGGCGGCGGCTGTCTCTCCCCCGTGTGCACTATCTGGTCTGTGTGCTGTCTATCCCCCATTTGCTGTCTTCTCCCCCTATGCTCTCCTATCTCCCTCCTGCATTCACTCTCTATCACAGTGTGCAGTCTTCTCCCCTCCATGTGCTGTCTATAACCCATGTGCTCTCGCTCCCCTTTTGCTGTTCTTTCCCCACTTACTCACATGTCCTCTATCCTTGGACCCTTAGGAATACAAGATGCTGGCCATCTGAGTAAGTGCACATGCACACTTACTCAGACGGAGATTATCAGTGTCAGCGGTTCCTAGCATTTGTTTCGGTTGCAGGTGACTGCAGCACCACTTGCGGTAATACGCAATGTGCCAGTACTGCCAGTGGGAACCATATTTGCACATGTGGCGCCCTGCTCACGCAGGTAGCCACAGACTTCCCTAATGCACAGCTGAGTTTCACAGCAGGTACCTACCACATGCAACACATTCCACCCCGGCACAGTAGGGGGAGCTCTACTCAACGGGTTTAGGTGAGTTCCCCTATAAATACTGCTGCTGGGGGAGGAGTTAGTTAAAGTGTGCAGACGCTAGGAGAGCTGCGAAGACGTCCTGATGATCGGTGCCGCAGTTAGGCCCAAACCAGTGGCCCGGAGTGGCCCTTCTGTCCTCCAGCGAGCCTAGGAGTGGGGACAGAAGGCAAGGAGTAGAGCCAAGGGAGCGTAGAAATAGTGGAAGTTCACCCGAAGATGTACCGAACTTCGAGAATCTGCACCTGTAGGATTACTTCAAGACTATAGAAAACCCCGTCATACCATGGAGACTTCAGTCACCCGGTCCCCCTGCATATCGAAAGAGAAGGAGCCAGACACGGCAGTGTAATACAGCAGTGATCAACCCGTGGACCGCGCAGGAGGAGGGAGAGAGGACCCGATAGGGAAGGAGGCCAGTCTGGCTGGAAGCAGACAGTGCTTCAGGAACTGTAGAGAAGCTGAGGAGGCCTTATACCCACTTGCTGTGGAAGCTCACTGTGCACCTGGTCACCCGACAGTGTCCTGGACCCCTTTACCTGCTCATACCACCAGTAAAAAGGTAAAAGAGACTTTCTACAGTGTGTGTGCGTCATTCCTCTCTGCTCACGGTGTCCCTTATACACTGCTCCATCACTCCCTATCCTGACCTAAAGTTCCACTCCAAGCTGCCCCTTTACACAACACTGCGCAGGAGGCCCAGCTCTACCTGTAGGGAGCTTTGCCATCTCAGCCACATTACCATCAACCTCCGGAGGACTGTGGCGGCGCAGGTGACCCATCACCAGGTACCAAAGGTAGTGTCACATGACAAACTCTAATCCCCTGTACAAACACCCCTTATTGAAGTGTCACCCAGGCCATGGGCTCAGGCGCTGCCACCCGTAACATCCCCACGAGAACACCCACCGAGCCTGATTCTCGAGTACCCCAGGGCATGGGGCTCGACACATACCCATCACTTGGGTGTGCAAATATGGTTGTCACCAGAGCGTGATAATAGGACATTTAAGATGGAAGCTGATGACTGACGGGACAGGAGGATTATGTAAGTAGATGCGTATATGTATGTGTGTGTATGATATATATATATATATATATATATATATATATATATATATATGTATAGTGTGCGCATATGTATGTGTGCGTGCGCATGTGTGTATGTGTGCATATGTGTGTGTAAATGTATGTATAGGTGTATGTATGTGTGTATATATTTGTGTATATGTGTACATGTATGTGTGTATATGCATGTATGTGTATGTGTGTGTGTCTATCCAGTCTGGTCTGTGCTGCTGAGCTCTTTCACTGCTCCTGCCTGCTATTACTACTTGCAGCCACCAGAAGGCGCCCACATCCCATCTCCTCTTGCACAGACCACAGAGCCTCGGACTTTCCTTCCAGTTGTGTGCAGCCGGGAGGTGCTGCTGGTGACTGGCGGGGTGCAGGAGGTGGACAGGGGCTGTTGGAAGCATGTGCAGCATTGGCTTCAGTTTTTGGCACAACCACCAGTGGGCACCATATTTGTGCACCCATCACTTAGGTGTGCAAATATGTCTGCCGCGATGGAAGTGTCTTGCGTGTGATAGAAGGACATGAGAAGTCGATGAGGACGGGACAACGTGATTATGTAAGTAGATGAGTTACTTTTTTACTGGCTATAGCCAACCAGAACTAGCTTACTGTGAGGCAAATCTCATAAATGAGGCCCGAGTTACTTGATCACTGGTTGTTGACAACCGTTGCTATAGTTACAGACTTTAGAGAGAGTTACTGGGTTGCCCCACCCTAGTGACTATCTAGTTTCTGCCCCTTTAAGACTCTTTGGATGCCGTCACTTTAATTCTTTAAGAACCTTTGGGCAAAAACTGTGGTTTTTCATTCAACACAAAGACACCCATTTTTTCCTATATTTCTGTAGACTGTAAATTTGGGGGGCCAAATCTAGTGAAGGGGGGGAGATTTCGAGTTATACTTTGCACAGTATTTTTAGTCTGGTATTGAAGACGGGCATTAGGAACCCGTAGGCACGTGCCTAAGGCGCCAGGTGTCAAAGGGGCGGCACCAGGGGCAAGTTAAAAAAATGTTTTATTTTTTATTTTTTTTATTTAATCGTCCTCCCGCCTCCAAACTCTTTATTAAATCCGGAGTGTTTTTGGAGGAGGGAGGGGGCCCGGCGGCGCAGCATTCATTTACAGGCACCATTGCAAATTAACGCGCGCGCCCCTGCACTTCCGGGGTCAGTGGAGTGCATCACTTACTGAGATCTGCTGCACACCAGCACTTCATGCCTTTAAAGGAAAAACCAAAATGGCCGACATGTACTTTTTCATTATGTGAACAGGGACCAAGATCATATTGGAAAGCTACTGAAAGCTATCTAAGATAAATGTGAAAAATTGGTTGATGTGATGATCATGACATCGTAAGCCCAGTAACCGCCGACAAGGTTTTTTCACACTACTGGGTCCTAACTAAAACCTCATGTCTGCAGTCTGGATAAATGTATGGGATAATGCCCTGTGTGCAATTGAAATCCTGCTTATAAAGGAAATGTCCAGGACTATGTGTAGGTTCTCACAGCAGTTACTGGGTGGGGGAGGGTGCCGCATCCAAAAAAAACTATATATATACTAACATTATGGGCGCACACCTCTAGTGTAGGACCCAGTAGTGTGAAAAAACCTTGTCGGCGGTTACTGGGCTTACGATGTCATGATCATCACATCAACTAATTTTTCACATTTATCTTAGATAGCTTTCAGTAGCTTTCCAATATGATCTTGGTCCCTGTTCACATAATGAAAAAGTACTTGTCGATCATTTTGGTTTTTCCTTTAAAGGCATGAAGTACTGGTGTGCAGCAGATCTCAGTAAGTAGTCTTATATATTTTCATGCTAGCACCCAACACTAGAGGTGTGCGCCCATAATGTTAGTATATATATAGTTTTTTTTGGATGCGGTACCCTCCCCCACTCAGTAACTGCTGTGAGAACCTACACATAGTCCTGGACATTTCCTTTATAAGCAGGATTTTAATTGCACACAGGGCATTATCCCATACATTTATCCAGACTGCAGACATGAGGTTTTAGTTAGGACCCAGTAGTGTGAAAAAACCTTGTCGGCGGTTACTGGGCTTACGATGTCATGATCATCACATCAACCAATTTTTCACATTTATCTTAGATAGCTTTCGGTAGCTTTCCAATATGATCTTGGTCCCTGTTCACATAATGAAAAAGTACTTGTTGGCCATTTTGTTTTTTCCTTTAAAGGCATGAAGTGCTGGTGTGCAGCAGATCTCAGTAAGTAGTCTTATATATTTTCATGCTAGACCCAACACTAGAGGTGTGGCCCATAATGTTAGTATATATAGTGGAGTGCATCAGACTCCCCACCCCGACATCTGGCCATGCACTGCTGCAGCGTCACAGCGCTCAGCAGCAGGTGATGAATCATCACCACACTGCCGAGCAGCATCGGGAACAGGCGGGAATGAGCAGGGCGGGAACGAGCAGACTGTGACATGGGGAAGGGAGGAATGAGCATACTGTGACATGGGGGAGGGGGAACGAGCAGACTGTGACATGGGTGACGGGGGAACGAGCAGACTGTGACATGGGGAGGGGGGGAACAAGCAGACTGTGACATGGGGGTGGGGGGGAACAAGCAGACTGTGACATGGAGAGGGGGGAACGAGCAGACTGTGACATGGGGGAGGGGGGGAACAAGCAGACTGTGACATGGGGGAGGGGGGAACGAGCAGATTGTGACAGGGGGGAGGGAAGAGGGAGCAGACTGGGACATGAGGGAGGGGGTGAATGAGCAGACTAGATCATATGGGGGAGGGGGGCAAACAAGCAGGCTAGATCATATGGGGATGGGGGCAAATGAGCAGACTGGGACATATAGGGAGGAGGGGATCCAGCAGCCTGGGTTATATGGGGGAGGTTGCCAGAGTGATGGATGCCTGGTGTCAGGTTGCCTGGTGCTGCCTGGTGCCGGAGACCAGAGATGCAGAGGAAGAAGCTGCTGGAGACCGGGAGCCGCAGAGGAAGAAATTGCAGAGTGCCTGGTGTCGGAGACCGGGAGCCGCAGAGGAAGAAGGTGCCTGGTGCCAAAGACTGGGAGCCATAGAGGAAGAAGCTGCCGGGTACCTGGTGCCAGAGACCGGGAGCCATAGAGGAAGAAGCTACCAGGTGCCTGGTGCTGGGTACCTGGTGTCGGAGACCAGGAGCCACAGAGGAAGAAGCTGTCGGGTGAATAGTGCCGGAAACCAGTAGCCACAGAGGAAGAAGCTGTTGGGTGCCTGGTGATGGGTACCTGGTGCTGGAGACTGGGAGCCACAGAGGAAGAAGCTGTCGGGATCTGGGATCAGTAGCGTGGAGTCAGGTAAGGCGCTGTTACAGCTGAAGATAGCAGCCTGGGGGGGACAGAACTGGATAGATGGATGGATGGATGGGGTCGGCCTGGAAGAGGGGGCAGAATGGGATGGATGGATGGGGTGGCCTGGGAGAGGGGGCAGAATGTGATGTATGGATGGATGGAGGGACCTGGAAGAGGGGGCAGAAAGGGATGGATGGATAGATGGGGCAGCCTGGAAGAGGGGGCAGAATGGGATGGATGGATGGATAGATGGGGCGGCCTGGAAGTGGGAGGCAGAATGGGATGGATGGATAGATGGGGCAGCCTAGAAGAGGGGGCAGAATAGCATGGATGGATGGATGGGGCGGCCTGGAAGAGGGGGCAGAATGGGATGGATGTGTATCAAGTTTGTATATCGAACACCTCCAAAACACACTTTCACTGACATAAGACCCAACCCAGAGCCTGCGACTTTAGGCAGGCAAGGGGAGTAGGCTGAGAGGAAAAGACAGAGCGACCAGTAAAGACAGGAACAACAGAAACCTGACCTGTGCCACCGGGTCTGAGGAAAACGGTAGCGCTGACAAATTACTGACAAGACAGACTCTCCTGACGTACCCAGAAAGTTACACGGGTAGGAAAGAGCCCGGTGATCTCTTGCAAGACAGGGACACTCAAGGCTAGGCTGGAACCAGAGTGTCGGCTCTGAGGGGGACTAAAGTCTCATACCGGCTCCCCAGACAAACTGACGGGGAACACAGATTCCAGATCTGTGTTCCCATTACAGGGTTGGGGGCATAGCAGCAACAAGTGTTAGGCCCCCTGGCACTGCTTCCCTGCTCACCTCTCCTGGGTCGGCATCTCCTTCTCCTCTGTCGACCGGGCGTCCGTCATCCAGGCATGCTGTGTCTCGGAGCTGTTGCCATGTTCTCTTCCTGTCAGCTGACCGCCGGGTTCGCACATGAGCACATTACTATGGTCATTTTCATGAGCCTACTCAGCGGCGCGCTAGGTGCACTCCTTCCCTGTGACTCTAGGGGCTGGCAAATTCCCACCTGACACTCCCCTTGACCAATAGCTGCTCTTCCCATGGTGTATCAGGCCACTTCCTCTGATGGGAGGTGCCTGTTTATTAAGTCAGTTTGCTTCTGCCTTGCTGACTGTTGGTCAGGCCTTCCTTGTGCTCTGTGTCCTGGAACCCTTGCTGTGCTCCTTCCCGGTAGCACCATTCCAGTCCTCCAGCCTTGTACTCTGTTTCCTGGAACCCTTGCTGTACTCTTCCCCGGTAGCACCACCTGGTCTCCTAGCCTTGTGCCCTGTTACCTATAATACTTCTCTTTTCCTTAGTATAGGCTAACCTTACGAGCCGCCCCCCTGATACTAGCTGCTGTGGTATTTAGACCCCCTGGGCTTGCCCTTGACAATCCCTGTATAGGGGTTGGGTAAACTAGGATCAGCTCACCCAGGGGAGTTCGGTATCTCGGCCCAGTGGGTCCACTCTAGGGCTCCTTCCCCGGAAGCGTGACAGAATAATCAGGCCATGGACCCCGATGGTACCTCATTTTCAGTGCAAAAGGAGCTGGCTTATCTTCGTGAAAATCAGAACCATATTATGGCTTTTCTTCAGTCCTTGGATACCTGGTTGGCCTCTCTTCAGACCTCCGACCCAGCATCTGCCACTCAGCTCGCAAACCTACAACAGGAGCTGTCATTGCAACGAGACACGCAGTCTCGCATGCTGTTTTACATATCCTTGCAGTCGGCACCAACGACCTCGGACCAGTCTGTATGCGATCACCGGTCCCCGGGTGGCGCTCTGATCCCTCCGCCCCACCTTGGACAACCGCCTAGATACAGTGGAGACCCTAAGACGTGCAGCGGTTTCCTCAACCAATGTAGCCTACACTTTGAACTGCTGCCTCAGCAGCATCCCACCGATCGGGCCAGGGTGGCTTTTGTGATGTCCCACCTAGAGGGCGAGGCCCTGGTTTGGGTTTACCCCCTCTGGGAGCGTGATGACCCTGCGGTCTCCCACTTGTCGACCTTTCTGGAGACATTCCGGAGGGTCTTCGATGAACCCGGCCGGGTCGCATCTGTCACGGAGTGTCTCTTCAACCTCTGTCAAGGGGCGCTCACCGTTGGGCAGTACGCCATCCGCTTCCGCACACTCTCCTCCGAGTTGGGATGGAATAACGAAGCGCTGACTGGTGCTTTCTGGCGTGGCCTGTCTGGCAGGATAAAGGATGAACTCGCGGGCCGGGATATTCCAGCAGAGCTGGAGGCCTTGATCTCGCTAGCCACTCGCATCGACCTGCGGTTACAAGAGCACTTCCGTGAGTGCCAGGGAGAGGAGGTCCATCCGGTCGCTTCTCTCTGAACGCAGTCCGCCCTGTACACGGCCTGTGGTGTCTGCCGCCGCCTCCCATTCTGACCCTATGCAGGTGGACCGGGTCAGAATGGCGGAACAACGCCGAAAGGAGAGGATGGCTCGTGGCCTATGCCTGTATTGTGGAGACGCATCCCATCAGCGCCGGAATTGTCCTGAAAGGCCAGGAAACTCCTCCGCCTAGGTCAAGTACGAGAAGCCATCGTAGGCGAGAGCGATGCCTCTCAACCTCTTACCCTGCCCGTGCAGGTGATACGTCCACAGAGACGCTACTCTGAGTTAGCCTACGTGGAGTCAGGGTCAGCAGGAAACTTCATTCGGCAAGAGGCAGTGACTCGGCTTGGTATCCCCATAATACCCCTATTGACGCCTCGTGTAATCGCATCGGTGGATGGCAGGCCGCTGCAGGAAACCGTCACCAAAGTGACAGAGGAGGTGGAGGTGCAGATCGGGGCCCTACACCATGAAAAGATTGCCTTCTATGTCCTGCCTGGTCTCTCCCATGCCCTGCTCCTCGGGCATCCCTGACTCCGAACTCATGAACCTGTCCTGGACTGGCGCTCAGGGGACGTTCTGCGGTGGGGTCCTCTCTGCCACGAGAGGTGCCTGCAGTCCGTTCAACCACCCGGTTCCCCGCAACCGGCTTCTGTTCTTACTGGTTTACCTGCTGCGTATTGGCTGTACGCGGATGTCTTCAACAAAATGAAGGAAGAGGTACTCCCACCTCATAGGCCTTATGATTGCCCTATTGATCTGATACCGGGTGCTACACCACCCAGGGGACGTATCTATCCGTTGTCCCCGGCTGAGTCACAAGCCATGTCCGAGTACATCACGGAATTTAGCCAGGGGCTTCATCTGAAAATCCACGTCTCCTGCTGGCGCAGGATTTTCCTTTGTAAAGAAAAAGGAGGGCACCCTTCGACCCTGTATTGATTATAGAGGTTTGAATTCCATCACCATCAAGAACAAATACCCCTGCCACTGATTCCGGAGCTCTTTGACAGGCTAAAAGGGGCTCACATCGTTACGAATTGGACCTACGAGGTGACTACAACCTCGTTCGCATACGTGCCTTAGACGAATGGAAGACGGGATGGCAATTATGAGTATTTGGTCATGCCGTACGGGTTGTGTAATGCTCCCGCAGTATTCCAAGAGTTCGTCAATGACATCTTCCATGATTTAGTGTACACTTGTGTGGTGGTATATTTGGACGACATCCTCATCTTCTCTCCGGATTTGTCCTCTCATAGACAGGACGTACGGCAAGTCCTTTTGCAACTGAGGAGGAATCGATTGTACGCCAAGATGGAGAAGTGTGTCTTTGAGCAGACCTCAATGCCCTTCCTCGGATACATCATCTCTGATTCCGGATTCCGGATGGATCCTGAGAAGCTCTCTGCTGTTCTGAAGTGGCCCCGTCCTGTGGGGACTAAGGCTATTCAGCGGCTCCTTGGCTTTGCAAATTATTACAGGCAATTCATTCCCCATTTTTCATCCTTGATCAAGCCCATCACGGCTGTCATCTGTAAGGGACCAAAAGCTCGTACCTGGACCCCAGAGGCTGAAAACACCTTTTCCTCCCTAAAGCGCTCTTTCTCCGAGGCACCCACCTTGCACCGACCAGAGGTAAACAGACAGTTTATCGTAGAGGTAGACGCCTCCTCCATAGGAGCGAGGGCTGTCCTCTCCCAGAAATCCTCTTTGGGTTGGTTAGTCACATGCGGGTTTTTCTCCAAGGCATTCACCACGTCAGAGCGCAATTACTCAATCGGGGATCGTGAATTTCTGGCCATCAAATTGGCACTGGAGGAGTGGCGACACCTCCTCGAGGGCGCTGTCCAGCCATTCATAATCTTCACTGACCACAAGAACCTGGCTTATCTTCAGTCTGCCCAGAGGCTCAACCCCCGGCAATACCGGTGGTCCCTGTTCTTTGCCCATTTCAATTTTGAACTGCACTTCTGACCTGGTAGTAAAAATGTCAAGGCTGATGCCCTGTCGTGGTCCTTCCAGTCGTTGAATGTGGAAGATGAGCCCTTCCATATCGTCGACCCTACCAAAATAATCACTGTGGCTCCCTTACATGTAGCCGGAATTCCACCGGGTAAGACATTCGTCACCCAGAATCAGAGGAGGACGGTCCTGTCATGGGGACACTCGTCAAGAATTGCCGGTCACGTTGGAGTAAAAAAGTCTCTTTCTTTGATCATTCGTCACTATTGGTGAAATACTATCCGTCAAGACGTCCACGACTTCGTTGCCTCATGTACATCTTGTGCTAGGAATAAGGTGTCCAGAAGGTTGCCGGCTGGACGTCTACTGCCTCTTCCGATCCCGTCGGCTCCTTGGCGACATATAGTGATGGATTTCATTACGGATGTCCCTTGCTTCTCCGGCTGTACGGTCATATGGGTAGTCGTGGATCGCTTCTCCAAAATGGCTCACTTCGTCCCTTTACCCGGTCTACCATCCGCTCCTGAGTTAGCCAAGATATTCATTGAACACATCTTCTGGCTCCATGGATTTCCTCGCCGTATCGTGTCCGATAGAGGAGTCCAGTTCACTTCCCGGTTCTGGAGGGCGCTGTGCAAGCATATGGACGTCACACTGGACTTCTCATCTGCCTATCATCCTCAGTCCAACAGGCAGGTGGAGCACATTAACCAAGTTATCACCACCTATCTTTGGCACCTCTGACAGCACCTTCCCCCCGGTCCTCACCTAAGGCCTGGCAGAACAAAACTGCCACCCGGAGTTAGAGTCGCCAGCCAGCATTTGGATAGGACACACAGTTAAAAAGAAAAACATCAAAACACTGAACAAATGAACAGCAATCCGTTTTGACATTGCCGTGCATGAGTTCATTCTTTTTAGCATTTATTTGTTGCTTTTTCAGGTGGAAAACTGAGCGGATCTGCTCGAAAAATAAAATGCTGCGTGAACATACGCTGAAAGTGCCTAGGGCGGCAGGAACTCCAAATACAGCCCTGAAGACAGGTCATGCAAAATTTAAATAAATTCAGGCTATATGAGACCCCTATATTAATCATATTATTTTAGACTTCGGGACTCTTCAAAGATATAAAATACATACTGCTAAATATGCTCCACAGGTTCTGGTGTCTTGTCTGTCCTTGGAAAAGTCGGGGATGTTGAGCTGGTATATAGATTCTATACTGTAAATGTTGATCTATCCCCCTTCATATAAGTCTTGGGATATGTTGACGATCTCCATGCTTGTGATCCACACAAAACAGCATTAGCGCAGATGTTCAATATGGCTTAAAGATGATTGTACAACATTGTATACAAGAACTTACACTCAAAAAATGAGAATATGTTGAGTAAGGCAATTGGTTTATTTCACCTAAGGATTCTTCATAAGAGACTTGCAATTGGGAAATATGAGGCTTTATAGGCTCAATGGGCGTTGGGATAGGGCTTGCCCCCTTCTATCTGGTTATCGACCTTATACTGTTTTTTTAAATGCCATTTTTTAATACTGCAAAAAATTTCCAATATGTGGCTTAATGACTAGGGATGAGCGAGTACCGCATTATTCGGACTTGCTATACTTGCAACGAGTAGGTTCCGGTACTCGGTACTCGCGAGTATAGCGAGTCCGATTACTTTCGCAGTGTATCTATAGATACGCTGCGAAAGTACCCTAAAAGTGAATAAAAGTTGTTAAAAATAATAAAATTATATACTCACCTGTCCGACGCCTGCACCAGGACTGTCCCAGAAGACCTGCAATCACCGTACAAGGACCTGTGACTTCCAGCCAATCAGATGGCCGGTAGCGATCTGCCCAATCAGATGGCGACACGTCACAACCACGTGATTGCTAGTGGCCACCTAATTGGCCAGATTGCAAGGTCCTAGGTGTACTGCCAGGACCTTGCAATCTGGCCAATCAGGTGGCCGCTAGCGATCACGTGGTTGTGACGTGTTGCTATCTGATTGGCCAGATCAGTTTTGGCCATCTGATTGGCTGGAGGTCACAAGTCCTTGTCCGGTGATCGCAGGTCTTCTGGGACGGTCCCGGTGAAGGCGTCGGACAGGTGAGTATGTAATTTTATTATTTTTAACAACTTTTATTCACTTTTAGGGTACTTTCACAGTGTATCTATAGATACACTGCAAAAGTTATCAGACTACTCAGTACTCGCGAGTAATCATAAGATACTCGGAGAGTAGCGAGTACCCGAATACCGCTACTATTCAGCGAGTTCCGAATAGTAGCAAGTATACTCGCTCATCCCTATTTATGACGTGATATAAACACACATGTGGTGTCCATTCCCTCATATGAGTAGCTTTGTGTTTTATTGTTTTCTTATACTATTATAATTCAATAAAAAATATTTGAACAAAAAGGAAGAAAGCCAGTGATACAGGAAGAGGGATAGTTAAAACAGTTCTATAGTGTTAGATTTCTGTGATTTTTAACAATGAAGGATCATTGGTGGTGTCATCTACATCTACAGAGGCATCTCAATGAATTAGAATATTATCAAAAATGTAATTTATTTCAGTAATTCAATACCTAAAGTGAAAAGCATCCAGAGCCATTACAAGCAGAATGATCAATTTCAAGTGTTTATTTATGTAGATGTTGATGATTACGGCTTACAGCCAATGAAAGCCCAATGGTCATTATCTCAGAAAATGAGAGTAGGGAGGATGAAGGGTTGTAAACTGTGCTTCCATATTCCACAATACATCAAAAAGTGACTATAATATTGATTAATTAGTCAACACGTTTCAGGGCTCCCTGAAACACCCTGAAACATGGCAATATAATACTGATTTCTCTTGAGGTATAATTATGTGCTTAATTGTAAAACACTGGGCAAAACTGTCACTGAAAAAGACCTGGGTGTATGGGTAGATGACAAACTCACATTTAGTGGCCAGTGTCAGGCAGCTGCTGCAAAGGCAAATAAAATAATGGGATGCATTAAAAGAGGCATAGATGCTCATGAGGAGAACATAATTTTACCTCTATACAAGTCACTAGTGCGACCACACTTAGAATACTGTGTACAATTCTGGTCTCCGGTGTATAAGAAAGACATAGCTGAACTAGAGCGGGTCCAGAGAAGAGCGACAAAAGTCATTAGAGGACTAAGGGGTCTGCAATACCAAGACAGGTTATTAAACTTGGGGTTATTTAGCTTGGAAAAACGAAGGCTTAGGGGTGATCTTATAATAATGTATAAATATATGAGGGGACAGTACAGAGACCTTTCTAATGATCTCTTTACTCTTAGGCCTGAGACGTGGACAAGGGGGCACCCTCACATGTGGAGGAAAGAAGGATTAATCATAATCACAGACGCGGATTCTTTACTGTAAGAGCAGTGAGACTATGGAACTCTCTGCCACATGATGTTGTAATCAGTGAGTCACTACTAACATTTAAGAAGGGCCTGGATGCCTTTCTTGAAAACTATAATATTACCGGTTATATATACTAGATTCTTCGATAGGGCGTTGATCCAGGGAATTAGTCTGATTGCCGTATCTGGAGTCAGGAAGGAATTTTTTCCCCCAATGTGGAGCTTAGTGTTGCCACATAGGTTTTTTTTTGCCTTCCTCTGGATCAACATGTTGGGCTATGGGTTGAACTAGATGGACTTAAAGTCTTCCTTCAACCTTAAAAACTATGTTACTATGTGAGGAAGGGGCAGGGAGCCCTGAAACACATTGACTAATAAATCAATATTATATCCACAGTTCAATGTCTTGTGAAATATGGTAGCGTGGTTTTTAACCCTTCATCCTCCCTACTCTATATGCTCCACGCTGGGGACTGTAGTAGCCATGATATGCTATTATATGGTATTATAGTGGTTGTGACTCTCACAACCACACAAAGTGAAGTCTCCTTTACCTATTTAGGTTATATTTCATTTCTCAGACCCTTCATCCTCCCTACTTTTATTTTCTGAGGAAAGGACCTTTGGGTTTTCATTGGCTATAAGTCATAAGTGCACGTGCACTTGTGGACTCTGCAAACCTGGCATCATACTAAGCAGGCAAACAAGCCAAATGAAACTCCCCTGATGACATACCCTGTATAGAAACACGTCGGGAGGCACGTGGTGGGATGTTTGCAACACTGAACTGGATTAAGTGGTTGTCATAGTAAGGGAAGGTTCAGCTGGCTATGCATTCATTATCAGAACGTCCACAAGATGGGTGACAACGTTCTGACTTGCTGGAAATATTTAGGACAATAGTCCTGAGTTATTGGCTACGCATGTTTAAAGGCATAGTAATAAACAAATGCTTATATGTGATTAGCTGATACTCAAGTAAAATCATTGTGATCCTGAATGTTGATCAATTGAGCTTAGTATCACATTACAAGGATCCACTGACACTTGTCGCACTGGTTTTAAATTGTCATTTTAGGTTTATATACCTTTTTAAGTAGATCAGTAAAAGTTAAGTTTTATGTCTTTTACTTTATCTGTTGTCGCCACTCACTGTTGGGTTTGATATATTTAAACAATCATAAGAGACAGTTAAAAGAAAATAAATACAATACAAAAAACAATACAGTACAATACAAAACATAAAACAATACAATAATTAGAGCAAAATAATGACAGCCCTTCTAATAAGAGCTTACAATCTAACACTGAGGTGGGGGTGACACAAAGAACAGGTGCTTATTTATAATGATGGTATAGTCAATGTGAGGAGATGGGGAACAGATAGGAGCAGTATAAGTGGCCACAAACCATTATTTGTGATCCACTTGAGACTGGTGGAGCGGGTAGGCTATGTCTAGATGACTTTGACTAGGGATCATGATAGGCTGCCCTAAAAAGATGTGTTTTTAGGGATCGCCTGAAACTATGTAAGTTGTAGATACACCTAATTTCTTGGGATAAAATATTCCAGAGAATTCGTGCAGCTCGGGAAAAGTCTTGGAGCCGGGAGTGGGAGGTTCGGATTACTGTAGATGTGAGTCTAAAGTCACTTCCAGAGCGAAAAGAATGGGTGTGGTGAGAGAGATGAGAGAAGAGATGTAGGGAGGTGCTGCCCTGTGAAGAGCTTTGTGGGTGAGAACAAGCAGTTTGAATTGGATCCTATAGGGTTTAGGCAGCCAGTGCAATGACTGGCATACAGCACAAGTGTCCGAGTAACGGTTAGCTAGATAGGTGATCCTGGCTGCTGCAATATGGATAGACTGGAGAGGGGAGAGTCTGGTGCGGGGAAAACCAATTAAAAAAGAATTACAATAGTCAAGGCGGGAGTGAATCAGGGCCACAGTGAGGGTTTTGTAGTTTTCGAGATGAGAAAGGGGCAAATCTAGAGATGTTCTTCAGGTGCAAGCAGCAAGAGCGGGCGAGAGATTGTATATATGGGGTGAAGGAAACATCAGAGTCAAACATGACAGCAAGACGGAGAGTCTGCTAACTAGGCATTATCGTGGTGCCGCACACTGAGAGAGAAACGTCATATTTAGGGAGGTTAGAGGAGGACAGGAGCAGAAGAAGTTCAGTTTTGGAAAGGTTGAGTTTCAGGTAGAGACATGATATAGGAAAACTCCTTTTAGACAGTCATTGGTGTCCATTATTAGAGCGGGAGCAAGGTCAGGGGAAGAAGTGTATAGTTGTGTGTCCTCAGCATAAAGATGGTACTGAAAGCCAAATCTGCTGATGGTCTGTCCAATCGGGGCCGTGAGAATAGAAGAGGTCCAAGGACTGAACCCTGAGGGACCCCAATATTGAGAACAAGAGGGGAGGAAGTGGAGGCTGCAGATGATACACTGAATAGCAGTCAGAAAATAGGAAGAGAACCAGGAAAGGGCAATGTCCTTGATGCCGATGGAGTGCCGCATGGAGAGTAGGAGATGGTGGTCAACAGTGTCAAAGGCTGCAGAGAGATCAAGAAGAATAAGCAGAGAGTGGTCACCATTACATTTTGCTGTCAGAAGGTCATTGGTCACTTTAGTGAGAGCAGTTTCTTTAGAATGTAGGGGGCAGAAACCAGACTGTAATGGGTCTAGAAGAGAGTGAGTGGAGAGGTAATGAGTGAGGCTGGAGTAGACCAGGCGCTCCAGGAGTTTAGAGATGAAGGAAAGATTGGAAAATGGTCTGTAGTTCTTTGTGCAGGATGGGTCGAGAGAATTTTTCTTTAATAATGGAGTGATGATAGAGTGTTTTAAGGAGGAAGGGAAGATGCCAGAGGAGAGGGAGAGATTGAAGATTTTGGTTAGGTGAGTGGTGACCACCAGATAGAGAGACTGAAGTATGTGTGAGGGAATGGGGTCAGCAGTGCATGTGGTGGGACGAGTAGAAGAGAGGAGCCTGGAGACTTCTTCTTCTGTGACTGGGTCAAAAGTGGAGAGTGAGCCAGAGGATATATGGATAGAGGTAGGGGTAACAGCGATTTGAGGTTGGGAGTTGATTTCCTGACGGATGTTTTCTATTTTCTCTGTGAAGTAAGAAACCACATCATCAGCACAGAGGTCAGTGATAGGGGTCTGCACTTTAGGACTGAGGAGAGAGTGAAATGTGTGAAACAGTTTTTTTGGGTTGTTGGATAGTGAGGAGACCAGGGTGGTGAAGTAGGAGGTTTGTTTGGCAAGGTGAAGGGCAGAGTTGTAAGTTCTCAGCATAAATTTATAGTTAATGAAGTTTTCTGGAGTGCGAGTTTTCCTCCATAGATGTTAAGCACTCCTAGAGCATCGCTGAAGGAATCGAGTTTGCAATGTGAGCCAGGGCTGTTTCACTGTGTTTGTTTGGAGGTTCTGAGGGTGAGGGGCGCTACTTGGTCCAGGGAGCTTCTGAGAGAGTAAGGCTATGTGCCCATTGGACGTTTTGTGTGGGCTGTTTTTTAGCATTTTCCGTCTGTGTTTTCCGCTGAGTTTTAATGGGCTGAGTTTCCGATGTTAATTTATGTTAATCCTAACCACCGGTTGGATTAACATGCTAGTCAATGGATTTTAGAAAACGCTGTGTACATTAGAACAGTTTTTTTTGTCTCCTTTCCACTTTGTTCACCGGTTTTCCACCGGTTTTCAAAGATAGAGCAAGTGACTTCTTTTGAGCGTTTTTCCAGCGGTTCTAGCTTACAAGTGCACAAAAAACCGTTCTAAAAACGCTAAGAAAAACGCCGGGGAAATCGCCGAGAACACGCTGTACAAATGCTAATAAACCGAACACAAAACATTAGAAAAACGCTAACAAAACGATGAACACTGCTGAGGTCAGAAAACTCAGTTTCTGCAATTCTCCACCGGTTTTCTGACGGTCTGCAAAGATGCAGAACCGTCCAGTGGGCACATACCCTTATTTAAGCGATTTACTGCCAGATCGGGACAGGAGAATTAGGAGATTGGGGACAGTGATGAGTGTAGAGCGTTTGTGAATGTATGAGGGATAATCATCAATATTACAAGAAATAAATAACTGAAATAGATCCCTCTGTGTGTATTGACTCTATATTATATATGTATTTCACTTTAAGTATTGAATTACTGAAAGAAATTAACTTTTTGATGATATTCTAATTTATTGAGATGCAACTGTATGAACATACTTTTTGGAGGATTGAATATGTTAAACGAAACCAAATACAGGATTCTATATGATAATGAATGGAATTCTGTAGAAGTGGACATCGTATGTCCTGTAGAAACAATACTGTCCTAATTCACACATCAGTATTTTTTATCATAAAAATTGTATGCCAAAACCAAGAAAGTCTCAAAACACAGAATGGGTCAATATTTCAATTATTGTTTGTCTCTGTAAGTTCTGTTCTTGGTTTTGGCATACATACACTGATGCAAAATACTGACCAAATACTGATGTGTGAATGAGCCCTTATATTACAATAAATGGCACATCTGATCACATTGGTTGCCCTTATTCTCATGGCTTCTAACAAAAGATATATAAGATTTCAGAAGTATTTGGAAGTACAGCTAGGGCCCAGTGATTGTATGGGCACCATACAAAATTATAACAGACATTGCAGCAGAGTCTCCTTAAACATATTACATATCACATAAATCAGGACTTTACATAAACTTTAAATATGAAAATCTATTCAGGCCACACATACTGTAGCCTTAATTATATTATACATATTAATAACATTAAAAGAATTATAATATACTTACATAACCATCAATATTTAAATTCTTATTTACATAATTTGCATATTTTACATGCATGAACGTATTGAGTTACAAAATAAAAGTGACTCAACCTTGGTTTACATAGTCTGTCTGTGATAAAATATTTAGTACGGAGGCATCATGTGCACATTAAATATTTTATATCAGGACTAACAGAGAAAATATTTCTTGCAAATGCATGCAGGGAGAGCGATCTGTAATAAAAGACAAATAAATTCAATTGTCAGATAATGGTTCGGCAGTGTCATTACATTTGTTCTCACAAGGTCTTGTGCAGTTTGAATGTAGAAAACTAATTTGGCATTTTTTTTTATATGTGCAAGTGAGAAATCCAGTATGCATACAAAAGCAAGAAGAGTAAAGATGCCTGGTATTGGTTCGAGAAGCAATGTTACAGAATATTTTTCTATTGATATATATATGATATAGATATATATCTATATCTATATCTATATATATATATATTGTACAGAATATATTTCCTAATATTATCACGGTGGCTCAGTGGTTAGCACTGCAGCCTTGCAACACTGGGGTCCTGGGCTCAAATCCCACCGATGACAACATCTGTATGGAGTTTATTTTTAAATACATGTAAATATGATAGTTGTAGACAGGCCTGGACTGATAGGCGGGAGATTAGGGTTGTTTACCGATGGGCCGGTGGTTGTGGAGTGGGCGGGGCCACAGCACTCGCTCCTTCAAACGCATTTTATGACTTTGTGGCCGCCGCCGCCCGCCGGCATGGCAGGGTCTGGGGAACGGCGCCAGCCGCTAACTTGCCAGTACACATCATCAGAGAGAGAGTGACTCACTCTTCGCACAGTCACAGACTCACACCAATCGGCGGGCGGGCGGCCCTGACAGCGGCTCTTAAGGAGAGCCCAGCTGTACAGCACGTTCTTTGTGGGCGGAGAGAGCACACACTCTGCTCTCCTGCCCATGAAACAGATCGCGGCCACCCCGGCCATTACCAAGTGGGCCCGTGTGCAGGCAATGGAGATGGCCTGCAGGCAGCAGTCAGCAGCTGGTGACTTTGTCTCAGTCATAGACTGAGTCTCCTCACTCCTCCTGTGACCTGTCTCAGCTGCGGACCCAGGGGCTGCCAGTGCGGGGCAACAGGCAAAGCTGAGGCAAGATACTTTCCCTTTCGTCTGACCTGAGATGTGTGGGGTAGGGGTGGCGCAGGGAAGGCTGCTGTGTGTGTATTTGTGTGTCTGTGTGTGAGACAGGCTGCTGTGTGTGTATTTGTGTGTCTGTGTGTAAGGACAGGCTGCTATGTATGTGTGAGTGTGTGTGAGGACAGGCTGCTGTGTGTGTGAGTGTGTGTCTGTGTGTGAGGACAGGCTGCTGTGTTTGTATGTGAGTGTGTGTCTGTGTGTGAGGACAGGCTGCTGCGTGTGTATGTGTGAGTGTGTATGAGGACAGGCTGTTGTGTGTGTGTGAGTGTGTCTGTGTGTGAGGACAGGCCACTGTGTGTGTATGTGTGAGTGTGTGTGTGTGAAGACAGGCTGCTGTGTGTGTGTGTGTGTGTGTGAGGACAGGCTGCTGTGTTTGTATGTGTGTGAGTGTGTGTGAGGACAGGCTGCTGTGTGTATGTGTAAGTGTGTGTGAGACAGGCTGCTGTGTGTGTGTAAGGACAGGCTGCTGTGTGTGTATGTGTGAGTGTGTGTGAGACAGGCTGCTTTGTGTATGTGTGTGTGAGGACAGACTGCTGTGTGTGTATGTGTGAGTGTGTGTGTGTGAGGAAAGGCTACTGTGTGTGTGTATGTGTGAGTGTGTGTGAGACAGGCTGCTGTGTGTGTATGTGTGAGTATGTGTGAGACAGGCTGATGTGTGTATGTGTGAGTGTGTGTCTGTGTTTGAGAACATGTTTCTGTGAGTGTATGTGTGCGTGTGTGTCTGTGTGTGAGGGAAGGCTGCTGTGTGTGTATTTGTGTGTCTGTTTGTGAGGACAGGCTTCATGTGTGTGTGTTGAGGACAGGATGTTACATGTGTGGGTGCTGGGCAGGCTGTTACATGTGTGTGGGGACCAGGGAAGATTGCTGTGTGAATGTGTGAGTGTGTGTCTGTGTGTGAGGGCAGGCTGCCGTGTGTGTATTTGTGTGTCTGTGTGGCGTCCCTGCGTCCAGGAGGCCCCAAAGGGAACTGCAGCCAGGCAGGTAGGACAATTGTTGCACAACAACACCCTCACAGCCCACACAACCCACGTGCAGTAGATGGTAGCATCCGGCCCTAAGATTGGCTACTCTAGGCAGTTGAGGGGTGGTGGATTTAGGGAAGTGGGTTGGGCACACACGTAGTCAGGTGACTTGACAGTAGAAATAGTGAGGGGGAGGAGGAAGGAGTTCAGTAGGCCCAGGGTGCCGAGCTGTAAAGACCAAGAGTAGGCCATAGTGAGCTGAATAGCAAAGACCAAGAACAGGCCGAAAGACAGCAGAAGGTTGAGTGAAGCTGAGCAGACAGAAAGACCCACACGTCCTGAGAGTGTAAGGTGTAGGAGCGCAGAATCCGTACCGAGCCAGTGTGAGCCGGAGGAGAGAGAAAGCACGTCGAAGCTGATACCACCAGGAGTGTGAGGAGAGAGGGAGGGACGGTGATACCCTGGCCCTAGACTTACAGCTGAAGCCACCGACTGCATGCGGAGTAGCCCTCCTATGATACCGAGAGATGCAGAGAGAAGGAGCCTGGTAGAGCCTCACACTTGAGGACTGCTGGAGGCTGGACTGAGTAGAGTGTCGGCTCTAGAGGGGACCGTAGTTTACCCGAAATCCCCAAACAACACGATGGGGGACCACAGCTACATGTTAGGGTCCCTACCCCAAAGGACAGGCAGCTCAGTGACAAACAGGAGGACCCACAGGGGCCCGAGTCACCGCCATACTGTCTGGTGTCACACACAACGAAGCAACCTAGGAAACGTTAACAGCCCGGAAAGGACACAGAGACTGTGTGAGGGGTCACAGAGAGAGAGACCTGGCTGCAGAGTAAAGGGAACCCGGAGAGGGAAAGTGTGCCCGTGTGTTAAGAACTGAGACGTGTACTTGAACTTTGTAAGAACTGTAACAGACTTGTGAACTGTCTGAAGAACTGAGAGTAAACACGGAAAACCCTGAGATTGCCTCTCTTGTGTCTCTGCATGAAAGCAATTCTCTCTATACAGGATTACAGAAAGCCATCCACCTGCAGAGCCACAGCACGGCCTGTCAGCACCAGCATTGAGGAGAGATTCCTGCAGCGTCTGCACAGTAAGTGTACCGAACATTCCACAATAGACTTAACCCTTACTGCCCCGGGGAATACAGTTCTACCCACTGGAACTATTACATATAAGCTGCTATTCCATCATCCCCGGAGGTTTTGCAGCAGCGGCGGCCCCATCACTGGCCGCATATAGTGGGTGGCGTCACGACTGACAATCCCCTGTAAATATTCCCCTTTTATTTGCTGGGGCCCGGGACACGGTCCAGACCAGGACCACCCGTGACTTTCCCAAGAGTAGACGCGGTCCGGTACCGAGTACCCTCGTCCCAGTGGGCTCGAAATCTGTGTGTGAGGACAGACTGCATTGTGTGTATTTGTGTGTCTGAGGACAGGCTGCATGTGTGTGTTCGAGGACTGGCTGTTACATGTGTGGGTGCTGGGCAGGCTGTTACATGTGTGTGGGGACCGGGGCAGGTTGCTGTGTGTGTGGACAGTCTGCTGCTACGTGTGCGGGGGCCAGGGCAGGCTGCTGCATGTGTGTGTGAGGACTGGCTGCTGTGTGTGGTGGTCGTGGCAGGCTGTTGCATGTGTGTGGGGCCAGGGTAGGCTGTTACGTGCGTGTGGGGTCCTTGGCAGGCTGCTTACATGCGAGTGGGGCTGAGGCAGGCAGTTACGTATGTGTGGGGGCCAGGTAAGGCAGCTATGTGTGTAGGGGCCAGGGCAGGCTGCTACGTGTGTGTGGGGGCTGGGGCAGGCTGCTACATGTGTGTGTGTGGGGGGCCAAGGCAGGCTGCTGAGTGCGTGTGTGTGGCAGGCTGCTACATGTGTATGGGTAACGGGGTAGGCTGGTGCATGTGTGTGGGGACTGGGGCAAGCTGCTATGTGAGTATGTGTGTGTGTGTGTGTTTGTGTGTGAGAGAGGGCAGGCTGCATGGGGGTATATATGTGTAATCCTCAGTATCTTTACTCTTATGTATATATACTGCACATTACTGCTTTTTCTGTCCTAAATACTAGGTGTAATCCTCAGGATCTGTATTATTCTGTATATATACACAGTGCAGGTTTTCAGGATTTCCTCTATATTGCACAGGGGTTGGAATAATCACCAGTTCAGGTGGTTATATTATCAACTGTGCAATATAAAGGATATCTTGAAAACCTGCACCGTGTGGGGCTCTCGGGGCTTGGAAATTGAGATCCCTGCTGTACAGTACACCTTCCCCTGTCCTATATACTGGGTGTAATCCTCAGTATCTGTATCATTCTGTATATATACACTGCACAGTACCACTTCTCCTGTCCTGTATACTGGGTATAATCCTCAGTATCTGTATTATTCTGTATATATACACTGCACAGTACCACTTCTCCTGTCCTGCATATTGGGTGTAATACTCAGTATCTGTATTATTCTGTATATATACACTGCACAATACCACTGCTCTTGTCCTGTATACTGGGTGTAATCTTCAGTATCTGTATTATTCTGTATATATACACTGCACAGTACCACTTCTCCTGCCCTATATACTGGGTGTAATTCTCATCCAGCCGCTTTATGACTAAGACCACAGTTATGGTCGAAACGCGTCAATGTACATGATTTTAAGCTCTTGAAAATAAAATAAATTATTTTAAGAAGACGTGGAGCTAGACAGATTTCTTTGGATTACTGGGTGTAATTCTCAGTTTCTGTATTATTCTGTATATATACATGGCACAGTACCACTTCTCCTGTCCTGTATACCGGGTGTAATCCTTGGCATCTGTATTATTTTGTATATATACACTGCACAATACCACTTCTCCTGTCCTGTTGTCAGATATGTGGTTTTGAAATTTGATTTTCAGCATTTAAATGTTGCTTAATTTGATTATCCCTAATATGGAAGTCATCACTTCTATTTTGTATTGGTGATGATTTGCCCTTCGCTCTGGATCTGACCACTGGGACCCCACAATCCTGAGAAACATGACTTTGAAGAGCACCATGTAAATGGAGCTGTTGTAGATTGTATACTCTGCTACACCATTCACATGTGGCTCTTCAAATAACTTCTTTAAGAAAGTGATGAGGCCATGACAATTTAAAGGGAACCAGTCAGTTCCATAAAGCTGTCAGACTATCACTACCTGTCTCTACACCTTCCTATTACTACTCTAACTATCCCTTTCTGTGCTAAATCTGCCCTGTGACTGTGTAATAAAAGCTTTTTAGCACTCACTCATTAGTATGATAATGAACAAGAAGGCTACCGTTGCTAGACCCCCTGGACATCCTCTTTGTGTCCCGTGGCCGCCTCCTGTATAGTTTATCATGCCCCGATGGGCGTGATGTTGACATCCAAATGCACGCCCCCCAGGCTGGCTCGCTCTGCAGAATGGCGGGTATGACGCCGAGCGTTGTAATTTCCGGTACTCATCCACAGAGCTGCGCATTGCACATGCTCTGTGGAGCACATTACGTTAGCTCATCACAGATGAGGTGACGTAATGTGCTCCATAGAGCATGTGTACTGTGCAGCCTGAAGTCCCGCCTGCGGAATATCGTAAATGACGCGTTTGAGTGATAAAAAGCTTTTAGTACACAGTCACAGGGCACATTTAACACAGAAAGGATAGTTAGAGAAGTAATAGGAAGATGCAGGGGCAGGTAGTGATAGCCTGTGGGACTTAACCCCTTCCCGACCCTTGGCCCACCGTTTGGGCCATGGAAACAAGTTCGTTCCCGACCCTTGGGCCAGGGGGTGGGCCATGGATTGATCGGGCTCCTGCAGGCCGAGTGAGGGTCTCACTGACCTGTCACTCGGCCTGCAGGTACATGGGGTGTTGTACAACACCCCATGGGGGGTCGATTTGCCCCCACCCCCACCCCCCCGGCTACAGGCGCGGTGATTGGCACTCAAAAGTGAAAGTGAAAATCACCGCGCCTATCATGCTTCCCTGCCTGCCCCTGCTCTCCCTACCTTCCGATCTTCTCCCCTGTCATACTCTAACTGCCCCCCTGTCCCCCACCTCTCTATCCTGCCCCCTCTTCATCTTTCTTACCGCCCCCCGCATTCCTGTCCCTGCGCCCGCTTCCTGTCCCTGCGCCCGCTTCCTGTCCCTGCCGCCGGCTTCCTCTTCCTGCCGCCCGCCTCCTCCTCACTGCCCCCGCTTCCTCTGAGTGCCCCCCCATCTCCTGTCACCCCCCCTCTTCCCCCTGCCTGCCCCCCCCGATCACCGGTGCGGCGATCGCCTCTCCCACTCACCCCTCCGGCGATCGCGCTCCATCCTGCACGGCTGCGTCCCGCTCCTCCTCCTCTTCTCTCCGGCCGCTTCCGCCATCTGACAGCTCTGTGCTGGAGCTGTCAGATCACTTCTACAGCTAGATCCTGAGGATCCAGCTGTAGGAAGTGATCTGACAGATCCAGCACAGTGATCCACAGTGACCATTATGTGATCACTGTGGATCACTGTACTGGATCTGTCAGATCACTTTCTACAGCTGGATCCTGAGGATGCAGCTGTAGGAAGTGATCTGACAGATCCAGCACAGTGATCCACAGTGACCATTATGTGATCACTGTGGATCACTGTACTGGATCTGTCAGATCACTTTCTACAGCTGGATACTGAGGATCCAGCTGTAGGAAGTGATCTGACAGATCCAGCACAGTGATCCACAGTGACCATTATGTGATCACTGTGGATCACTGTACTGGATCTGTCAGATCACTTTCTACAGCTGGATTCTGAGGATCTAGCTGCAGAAAGTGATCTGACACCCCGGGCGCAGTGACCCACTATGTGCATCACTGCGCCTGGGCTGCCAGATCCCTTTCCGCAGCTCGATCCCCATGCATGGGGATCGAGCTGCAGAAAGCTATCTAACACCCTGGGCGCAGTGATGCACATAGTGGGTCACTACGCCCAGGCTCTTAGATCGCTGCTCTGCAGCCCGATCTCCCTGCATGGGCATCGAGCTGCAGAAAGCAATCTGACAGCCCGGACGCAGTGATGCACATAGTGGGTCAATGCACCTGTGCTGCCAGATCGCTTTCCGCAGCTCGATCCCCATGCATGGGGATCGAGCTGCGGAAAGCGATCTGGCAGCCCAGGCGAAGTGATGCACATAGTGGGTCACTGCGCCCAGGCTCTTAGATCGCTGCTCTGCAGCCCGATCTCCCTGCATGAGCATCGAGCTGCAGAAAGCAATCTGACAGCCCGGACGCAGTGATGCACATAGTGGGTCAATGCGCCTGTGCTGCCAGATCGCTTTCCGCATCTCGATCCCCATGCATGGGGATCAAGCTGCGCAAAGCGATCTGGCAGCCCAGGCGCAGTGATGCACATAGTGGGTCACTGCGCCCAGGCTCTTAGATCGCTGCTCTGCAGCCTGATCTCCCTGCATGGGCATCGAGCTGCAGAAAGCAATCTGACAGCCCGGACGCAGTGATGCACATAGTGGGTCAATGCGCCTGTGCTGCCAGATCGCTTTCCGCAGCTCGATCCCCATGCATGGGGATCGAGCTGCGGAAAGCGATCTGGCAGCCCAGGCGCAGTGATGCACATAGTGGGTCACTGCGCCCAGGCTCTTAGATCGCTGCTCTGCAGCCCGATCTCCCTGCATGGGCATCGAGCTGCAGAAAGCAATCTGACAGCCCGGACGCAGTGATGCACATAGTGGGTCAATGCGCCTGTGCTGCCAGATCGCTTTCCGCAGCTCGATCCCCATGCAGGGAGATCGGGCTGCAGAGCAGCGATCTAAGAGCCTGGGCGCAGTGACCCACTATGTGCATCACTGCGCCTGGGCTGCCAGATCGCTTTCCGCAGCTCGATCCCCATGCATGGGGATCGAGCTGCGGAAAGCGATCTGGCAGCACAGGCGCATTGACCCACTATGTGCATCACTGCGTCCGGGCTGTCAGATTGCTTTCTGCAGCTCGATGCCTATGCAGGGAGATCAGGCTGCAGAGCATGGGGATCGAGCTGCAGAAAGTGATCTGGCAGCTCAGGCGCAGTGATGCACATAATGGGTCACTGCGCCCGGGGTGTCAGATCACTTTCTGCAGCTCGATCACCATGCTGGCGGATCGGGCTCCAGAGTAGCGATCTGAAAGCAAAGGTGATCGAGCATCGTGGGACCTTCGTTGTGGACTACGTCGGAGACAATCAAACGTCGTGGGACCTTCGTTATGGACTACGTCGGAGCGATCGAGCGTCGTGGGACCTTCGTTGTGGACTACGTCGGATCTTTTTATAATAAAGATGGAGTCCGAATTGTGTCTGTGTTTTTTTTTCAAATAAAAAGATTTTTCTCTGTGTGTATTTATTGACTATTTACCGTACTAGAGATTCCTAATGGCGGGTCTAACATTGGCCCTATATTATGAATCTCGGGCTTAGTGCCAGCTGCCAATAAAAAGCTGGCATTAACCCCTTTATTACCCAGTTAGCCACCGGCACCAGGGCAACTGGAAGAGCGTGGGTACAGCGCCAGAAAATGGCGCTTCAATGAATGCGCCATTTTCTGGGGCGGCTGCGGGCTGCAATTCGCAGCATGGGTGGCCCAGAACGCTTGGGCCTCTCTATGCTGAGGATTCCACCCCCAGCTGCCTAGTTGTACCTGGCTGGACCAAAAATATGGCGGAGCCCCACGTAATTTTTTTTTCTAGAATTAGTTCTAGAAATTTAAAAAAAAATGGGCTTTGCTGTATTTTTGGTTCCAGCCAGGTATGACGAGGCAGCTGGGGTGGGTGGCAGTCCATAGCTGCCAAGTTGTACCTGGCTGGACCAAAAATATGGCGGAGCCCTATGTCATTTTTTTTCTAGAAATATTTCTAGAAGTAAAAAAAAATAGGCTTCGCTGTATTTTTGGTTCCAGCCAGGTATGACGAGGCAGCTGGGGGCTGGTGGCAGTCCGTAGCTGCCAAGTTGTATCTGGCTGGACCAAAAATATGGCGGAGCCCTATGTCATTTTTTTTCTAGAAATAATTCTAGAAATAAAAAAAAAATAGGCTTCGCTGTATTTTTGGTTCCAGCCAGGTATGACGAGGCAGCTGGGGGCTGGTGGCAGTCCGTAGCTGCCAAGTTGTACCTGGCTGGACCAAAAATATGGCGGAGCCCTATGTCATTTTTTTTCTAGAAATAATTCTAGAAATAAAAAAAAAATAGGCTTCGCTGTATTTTTGGTTCCAGCCAGGTATGACGAGGCAGCTGGGGGCTGGTGGCAGTCCGTAGCTGCCAAGTTGTATCTGGCTGGACCAAAAATATGGCGGAGCCCCATGGGTCCCCTATGCTGCGAATTGCAACTACTAGACTAGTATGTTTTTTCACAAAAAGTTTCTTTATTCATTTATACGTCTCAATTTGTGAAGCACATGGTGGTTCAAAGTGCTCACTGTGCATCTAGATATGTTCCCTGGGGGGTCTAGTTTCCAAAATGGGGTCACTTGTGGGGGAGCTCCAAAGTTTAGGCACACAGGGGCTCTCCATACGCGACCTGGTGTCCGCTAACAATTCCAATTGTTGGCAAACACCAGGTTGCGTATGGAGAGCCCCTGTGTGCCTACACATTGGAGCTCCCCCACAAGTGACCCCATTTTGGAAACTAGACCCCCCAAGGAACGTATCTAGATGCATAGTGAGCACTTTGAACCCCCAAGTGCTACACAAATTGATCCATAAAAATAAAAAAGTACTTTTTTTCCACAAAAAAAATTATTTTTTCATTTTTACAGATCAATTTGTGAAGCACCTGGAGGTTCAAAGTGCACACTATGCATCTAGATACATTCCTTGGGGGTCTAGTTTACAAAATGGGGTCACTTTTGGGGGAGCTCTAATGTTTAGTCACACAGACGCTCTCCATACGCAACATGGTGTCCGCTAACAATTCCAATTGTTAGCGGACACCATGTCGCATATGGAGAGCCCCTGTGTGCCTAAACATTGGAGCTCCCCCACAAGTGACCCCATTTTGGAAACTAGACCCCCCAGGGAACTTATCTAGATGGATAGTGAGCATATTGACCCCCCAGGTGCTTCACAAATGAATGGAAAAAAATTTTTTTTGCGGAAAACAAGTACTTTTTCATTTTTACAGATCAATTTGTGAAGCACCTGGGGGTTCAAAGTGCTCACTATGCATCTAGATAAGTTTCCTGGGGGGTCTAGTTTCCAAAATGGGGTCACTTGTGGGGGAACCCCAATGTTTAGGCACACAGGGACTCACCAAACGTGACATGGTGTCCGCTAACAATTTGAGCTCATTTTGCATTCACATTGTTAGCGGACACCATGTCGTGTTTGGAGAGCTCCTGTGCATCTCCACATTGGTGCTCCCCCACAAGTGACCCCATTTTGGAAACTAGACCCCTCACGGAACATATCTAGCTGCATAGTGAGCACTTTGAACCCCCAGGTGCTTCACAAATTGGTCCGTAATAATGAAGAAAGAAAATTTTTGTGGAAAAAAAAGTGCTTTTTCATTTTTATGGATGAATTTGTGAAGCACCTGGGGCTTCAAAGTGCTCACTATGCATCTAGATACGTTCCCTGTGGGGTCTAGTTTCCAAAATGGGGTCACTTGTGGGGGAGCTCCAATGTTTAGGCACACAGGGGCTCACCAAACGCAACATGGTGTCCGCTAACAATTTGAGCTCATTTTGCATTCAAATTGTTAGCGGACACCATGTCGTGTTTGGAGAGCCCCTGTGCGTCTCCACATTGGAGCTCCCCCACAAGTGACCCCATTTTGGAAACTAGACCCCCAGGGAACATATCTAGCTGCATAGTGAGCACATTGAACCCCCAGGTGCTTCACAAATTGGTCCGTAATAATGAAAAAAGAAATTTTTGTGGAAAAAAAAGTGCTTTTTCATTTTTATGGATGAATTTGTGAAGCACCTGGGGTTTCAAAGTACTCACTATGCATCTAGATACGTTCCCTGGGGGTCTAGTTTCCAAAATGGGGTCATTTGTTGCGGAGCCCCAATGTTTAGGCACACAGGGGCTCACCAAACGCAACATGGTGACAGCTAACAATTTGAGCTGATTTTTATTCAAATTGTTAGCGGACACCAGGTCGCTTTTGGAGAGCCCCTGTGTGCCTAAACATTGGAGCTCCCCCACAAGTGACCCCATTTTGGAAACTAGACCCCCCAGTGAACATATCTAGATGGGTAGTGAGCATATTGAACCCCCAGGTGCTTTACAAATTGATCTGTGAAAATGAAATAGTACTTTTTTTTTCACAAAAATTTTTTTTAGCCTAAATTTTTTCGTTTTCACATGGCAACAGCATAAAATTCATCCTAAAATTTGTTGGGCAATTTCTCCTGAGTACACCAATACCTTATATGTGGTCATAAACCACTGTTTGGGCACACAGCAGGGCTCAGAAGGGAAGGAGCGCCATTTCACTTTTTGGATGTAAAATTAGCTCCAAAATTCAAATTGCGCTCCTTCCCTTCTGAGCCCTGCCGTGCACCCAAACAGTGGTTTATGACTACTATGGGTAAAATCCTAGAGGGTTTTCTAAGAGATGCAATACTGGAGTATCTGAAGAAAAATAACCTCATGACCCATTATCAACATGGTTTTACGAGGGACCGTTCCTGTCAAACTAATCTAATAAGCTTCTATGAAGAAGTAAGTTCTGGACTGGACCAAGGAAATGCAGTGGATGTGGTGTATATGGACTTTTCAAAAGCTTTTGATACGGTGCCACACAAAAGGTTGATACATAAAATGAGGGCAATGGGGATAGGGGAAAATATGTGTAAGTGGGTTAAGAACTGGCTTAGTGATAGGAAACAAAGGGTGGTTATTAATGGAACACACTCAGAATGGGTCACAGTTAACAGTGGGGTACCACAGGGGTCAGTGTTGGGCCCACTTCTATTTAATATATTTATTAATGACCTTGTAGGGGGCATACAGAGTAGAATCTCAATATTTGCAGATGACACTAAACTCTGCAGGGTAATCAATACAGAGGAGGACAATTTTATATTACAGGAGGATTTATGTAAACTAGAAGCTTGGGCTGCTAAATGGCAAATGCGCTTTAATGGGGATAAATGTAAAGTCATGCACTTGGGCAGAGGAAACAAAAGGTATAATTATGTGCTTAATTGTAAAACACTGGGCAAAACTGTCACTGAAAAAGACCTGGGTGTATGGGTAGATGACAAACTCACATTTAGTGGCCAGTGTCAGGCAGCTGCTGCAAAGGCAAATAAAATAATGGGATGTATTAAAAAGAGGCATAGATGCTCATGAGGAGAACATCATTTTACCTCTATACAAGTCACTAGTGCGACCACACTTAGAATACTGTGTACAATTCTGGTCTCCGGTGTATAAGAAAGACATAGCTGAACTAGAGCGGGTCCAGAGAAGAGCGACAAAAGTTATTAGAGGACTAAGGGGTCTGCAATACCAAGACAGGTTATTAAACTTGGGGTTATTTAGCTTGGAAAAACGAAGGCTTAGGGGTGATCTTATAATAATGTATAAATATATGAGGGGGCAGTACAGAGACCTTTCTAATGATCTCTTTACTCTTAGGCCTGAGACTGGGACAAGGGGGCATCCTCTACGTCTGGAGGGAAGAAGGTTTAATCATAATCACAGACGCGGATTCTTTACTGTAAGAGCAGTGAGACTATGGAACTCTCTGCCACATGATGTTGTAATGAGTGAGTCACTACTAACATTTAAGAAGGGCCTGGATGCCTTTCTTGAAAACTATAACATTACCAGTTATATATACTAGATTCTTTGATAGGGCGTTGATCCAGGGAATTAGTCTGATTGCCGTATCTGGAGTCAGGAAGGAATTTTTTCCCCCAATGTGGAGCTTAGTGTTGCCACATAGGGTTTTTTTTGCCTTCCTCTGGATCAACATGTTAGGCTATGGGTTGAACTAGATGGACTTAAAGTCTTCCTTCAACCTTAAAAACTATGTTACTATGTTACTATGTTACCATATATGAGGTATCTGTGTACTCGGGAGAATCTGCACAACACATTTTAAGATCCATTTTATCCCGTTGCCCATGTGAAAATGAAAGAATTGAGGCTAAAAGAACATTTTTGAGAAAAAAATTAAAATATCCATTTTTTGTTTCCAATTTGCCTTAGGTCCTGTGAAGCACCTGAAGGGTTAATCATCTTCTTGAATGTAGTTTTGAGTAGCTTGAGGGGTGCAGTTTTTGGAATGGTGTCACGTTTGGGTGTTTTCTGTCATGTAAACCCCTCAAAAGGACTTCAAATGTGATGTGGTCACTAAAAAAAATGGTTTTGTAAATTTTGGTTGAAAAATGAAAAATTGCTCATGAACTTTGAACCCTTATAACTTCCTACCCAAAATTTTTTTTTTTTCCAAAATTGTGCTGATGTGAAGTAGACATGTGGGAAATATTATTTAATAACTTTTTTCTGTCACATATCTCTCTGGTTTATCAGAAAAAAAATAAAAAATGTGAAAATTGTGAAATTTTCAAAATGTTTGCCACATTTTTGATTTTTTCACAAATAAACACAAAAATTATCGACTTAAATTTAATACTAGCATGAAGCCCAATGTGTCACGAAAAAACAATCTCAGAATCGCTAGGATCGGTTGCAGCGTTCCAGAGATATAACCTCATAAAGGGACACTGGTCAGAATTGCAAAAAATGCCAAGGTCTTTAGGGTCAAAATAGGCTGGGTCCTGAAGGGGTTAATGGAGGTGACAGGTTCCCTTTAAAAGCAAACTTCACTGATCAGGGCTAATGGGTGATATAGTGTGTGGGCTGGTGGGGTTTGTTTTCCAGGGCTGCTTTCTTGTCCCAGTCCGGCCCTGGTTGTAGATGTGAGTTAACAAAACCATATTGAAAATATTGATTATATAGGGGTGTAACTAAAAGGTGTCCTGGAGCATAAGAAGGCATTCTGATGAGAAGAAACCAGTGTAGAGACATAAGGGTCAGTGGCTGCTCTCGTCAGCTGGCCTTGCTGTCTTTAGAAAGACTGTATGGGCAAGCGCTCATCCCACTGAATGCCTCACTTCTTCCTCTTGGGCAGAACATTACTCAGACAACACAATGTGAGATAACCACACATTGTTAAGATTTTATTCAATCAGCAGCAGCCAAAATCATATCGTACATTCCCAGCAAAAACACAAGATAGTAAAACAACAACAAAGTCTCGTCCTTCTGCTGGCTCGCCGGGGATTAGAATCTTCTTTACTTCGGTGATTCCAAGGCCAACTACCCAAATCAGAGAAAAAAAAAACATATTTGGCCACTTACAAATATCCATTGCATTTAGCAGAATGCTTTTTTCCACTCTTAGGGGATAACCCATGTCTCCAACACCGATGCTCAATCTCCTACAACCCTGACATGGGGGCGATTGTAGCATCTGCGTCCATCCGTGGCAAACAGCATTCTACTAAATGCAATGGATATTTGTAAATGGCCAAATACGTTTTTTTTTCTCTTCTCTGATAATTATGTAACCTATTCGGTGAACTCTCAACTACCCAAACCAACAGAACCCTGCTTTTGGCAGGCACCCACTAAGACTTGATAGCGGCAAGTACAACCCCTGGCAAAAATTATGGAATCACCGTGCTCGGAGGATGTTCATTCAGTTGTTTAAAGTTGTAGAAAAAAAACACAGATCACAGACATAGCACAAAACTAAAGTAATTTCAAATGGCAACTTTATGGCTTTAAGAAACACTAACAGAAATCAAGATAAAAAATGTCGTACTCAGTAAGTGTAATTTTTTTCAGACCAAGCAGAGGGAAAAAATTATGGAATCACTCAATTCTGAGGAAAAAATTATAGAATCACCCTGTAAATTTTCATTCCCAAAACTAACATCTGTATCAAATTAGATCTGCTCGTTAGTCTGCATCTAAAAAGGAGTAATCACAGCTTGGAGAGCTTTTCGCACCAAGTAGACTGATATGAATCATGGCTCCAACATGAGAGATGTCAATTGAAACCAAGGAGAGGATTATCAAACTCTTAAAAGAGGGTAAATCAACACGCAATGTTGCAAAAGATGTTGGTTGTTCATAGTCAGCTGTGTCTAAAATCTGGTCCAAATACAAACAACATGGGAAGGTTGTTTAAGGGAAATATACTGGTAGACCAAGGAAGACATCAAAGCGTCAAGACCGGAAACTTAAAGCAATATGTCTTCAAAACAGTAAATGCACAACAAAACTAATGAAGCAACGAATGGGAGGAAACTGGAGTCAATGTCTATGACTGAACTATAAGAAACCGCCTAAAGGAAAAGGGATTTATATACAGAAAAGCTAAACATAAGCCATGATTAACACCTAAACTGAAAAAAAATAAGGTTACATTGGGCTAAGGAAAAGCAATCGTGGACTGTGGATGACTGGATGAAAGTCCTATTCAGTGATGAATCACGGATCTGCATTGGGCAAGGTGATGATGCTGGAGCTTTTGTTTGGTATCGTTCCAATGAGATTTATAAAGATGACTGCCTGAAGAGAACATGCAAATTTCCACAGTCATTGATGATATGGGGCTGAGTGTCAGGTAAAGGCACTGGGGAGATGGCTGTCATTACATCTTCAATAAATGCCCAAGTTTACATTGATATTTTGGACACTTTTCTTATTCCATCAATTGAAAGGATGTATGGGGATGATGAAATAATTTTGCAAGATGATAATGCATCCTGTCATAGAGCAAAAACTGTGAAAACATTCCTTGAAAGAAGACACATGAGGTCAATGTCATGGCCTGCAAATAGTCCAGATCTCAATCCAATTGAAAGTGAAGGTGGAAGTTGAAGAAGATGGTCCATGACAAGGCTCCAACCTACAAAGCTGATCTGGCAACAGCAATTAGAGAAAGTTGGAGCCAGATTGATGAAGAGTACTGTTTGTCACTCATTAAGTCCATGCCTCAGAGACTGCAAGCTGTTAAAAGCCAGGGGTGGTGCAATAAAATACTAGTGATGTATTGGAGTTTTCTTTTGTGTTTGTTTTTCATGATTCTATAATTTGTTCCTGCAGAATTGAGTGATTCCATAATTTTTTCCCTCTGCTTGCTCTGAAAAAAGGTACCCTTACTGACTACTACATTTTTTATCTTGATTTCTTTTAGTGTTTCTTAAAGCCATGAAGTTGCCATTTGAAATGGCTTTAGTTTTGTGCCATGTCTGTGATCTGCTTTTTTCTACAACATTAAACAACTGAATGAACATCCTCCGAACACAGTGATTCCATAATTTTTGCCAGGGGTTGTATATGAAGCTGACCAAGCACAGCAGGGTATTGTATCTAGATGAGGGAATTGTCCCAACCTGGATTCTTCAAGCAAATTGGTGGGCTCAGTGTTCGGCAGTAAAGCAGTTCTAGGATCCTCCAGCTGGTTAGATCCATGGATCCTAGTTTGAAGTCCTGTAGAATGAGTCACGGCAACAGGTGAAAGGCCCTTTTTATACCATCAGTTTTCACTTCAGGGTACTGTGTATCATAGGATTGATGGGAGATGGCTGTTCACCAATTTGTCACGAGTTTAATTTGACTGCATTGTTATCTTGTGAATGATGTAGTCAGTGGGGACTCAGGCAATCCACAAATTAACAGAGAATAGGACTCTGATCAGTCTGACATGAAACAATGGCTAATGTCTAATAACTTACAGAACAAAGGAAAAATACATCTGGCCTAATTAAGAACAGTTCACCCACCACAAAAGAAGCCAGATTCTGAGTCATCACAACCAGTACTATAAATTTCACATACCAGTTGGTGACCTTGTTACAAATTTTGCACTGGGGCATAGAAGCTTTGAGTTACCCCTGTGATGTTAGTATGAAATTTCTATCAATTTAGAATAACTATAAGAAGAAAACAAATGTGCAATATAGGGTCTTATCCTAGTAACACAAAAACAATGAGACAGATGTCACTGCTCACCTGGGTCAAATACAACATTTGAAACCGCTGCTGCAGGAACAACAATCCACATGTGCACAGTAATAGCCAGAAACGATCCCAAAGTGACAATATGGTATGATTCGCGCTGTCATACAATGAAGCGACCACAAGGATCTGTCAAGCAATGGTGGCTTTATTTTAATGCATTTCGGAGTGCTCTCCTTCCTCCTTCCTCAGGAAACCAACCATATTTATGCTGCTAAACTTATAACTGCTAAAAAACACGCATTACCTGTAGTCCTGGCACCTGTTTGAACTTGTTATCAGTATAAAAGACACCTGTCTACACCCTTAAATAGTTACACTCCAAACTCCACTATGGTGAAGACAAAAGAGCTGTGAAAGGAAACCGGAAACAAAATTGTAGCCCCGCACCAGGCTGGGAAGACTGAATCTGCAATAGGCAAGCAGCTTAGTGTGAAGAAATCAATTGTGAGAGCAATAATTCAAAAATGGAAGACATACAAGACCACTGATAATCTTCCTTGATCTAGGGCTCCATGCAGAATCTCACACCGTGGGGTCAAAATGATCTCAAGAACAGTGAGCAAAAATCCCAAAACCACACAGGGGGATGTAGTGAATAACCAGCAGAGAGCTGGGACCAACATAACACATGCTATCATTAGTAACACACTATGCCGCCAGGACTCATATCCTGCACTGCCAGATGTGTCCTCTTGCTTAAGCCATTACATGTCCAGATCCATCTGAAGTTTGCTAGAGAGCATTTGGATGATCCAGAAGAGTATTGGGAGAATGTCATGTGGTAAAATGAAACCAAAGAAGAACTGTTTGGTTGAAACACCACCCATTGTGTTTGGAGGAGAAGGAATGCTGAGGTGCACCCAAAGAACACCATACCTACTGTGAAACAAGGGGGTGGAAACATTATTCCTTGGGGCTGTTTCTCTGCCAATAGACCAGGACGACTGATCCATCTACATGAAAGAATGAATGGGGCCATGTATCAAGAGATTTTGAGTGCAAGGTCATCAGCAAGGTCATTGAAGATGAAACATGGCTGGGTCTTTTAGCATGACAATGATCCCAAGCATACCACCAGGGCAATGAAGGAGTAGCTTTGTAATAAGCATTTCAAGGCCCTGGAGTGGCCTAGTCAGTGTCCAGCTCTCAACCCTATAGAAAACCTTTGGAGGGAGTTAAAAGTCTGTGTTGCCCAGCGACAAACTCAAAATATCACTGTTTTAGAGGAGATCTGCATGGAGAAATGGGCCAGCATACCAGCAATAGTGTGTACCAGCCTTGTGAAAAACTTACAGTAAATGTTTGACCTCTGTCATTGCCAGCAAAGGATATAAAACAAAGTATTGAGATAAACTTTTGTTATTGACTAAATACCGTATATACTCGAGTATAGGCCAAGTTTTTCAGCACAATTTTTGTGCTGAAAAGTGCCCCCCTAGGCTTATACTCGAGTCAGTGGGGGGGACAGTGTCTGGGGGCTGGAGAAGGTGGGAGAAGGCTGCAGAAGGAGTGGGAGGTCATGTGACCCCGCTCATTAGTGTAATGTAATAAACACTGCATCCCCCTGTCCATCACCGATGGGGGGAGCGGCGCACATTACAGTACATTAAGTGATCTCGCCCCCCCCATCACTGTATAAATGCTCCCGTGCAGCTGCACATAAAATAATAAAGATTGAACTCACTCTCCTATGTCCTGCAGGCATCGTGCATCCTCCCGCCACTCTTGCTGTTTGTACTTGGTTTCTAATCACGTGATCGATGCAGCAGCGATGATGTCACTGATACGCCGGTCACAGCAATAGAAGTCGAGTACAAACAGAAAGAGCAGAGGGAGGATGCCTCAGTGCCTGCAGGACATCGAAGAGTGAGTTCAATCTTTATAATTTTATGTGTCGCAGCCTTTATACAGTGATGGGGGCTGTAACCAGTGATGGAGGGGCAATATGCCAGTGATGGGGGGGCTGTATGCCCGTGATGGGGGGGCTGTAACCAGTGATGGTGGGGGCTGTAACCAATGATGAGGGGGCCTGTATACCAGTGATGGAGGGCTGTAACCAGTGATGAGGGGGCTGTATACCAGTGATGGGGTACTGTAACCAGGGATGGGCGGGCTGTAACAGTGATGAGGGACCTGTATACCAGTGATAGGGGGCTGTATACCAGTGATGGGGACCTGTATACCAGTGAGGGGGGTGCTATATACCAGTGATGAGGGCTGTATAGCAGTGATGGGGGCGCTATAAACCAGTGATGGAGGTTATATACCAGTGATGGATGTTATATACCAGTGATGGAGGAGCTATATACCAGTGATGGAGGAGATATATACCAGTCATGGAGGCGCTATATACCAGTAATGAGGGTGCTGTATACCAGTGATGGCCGCTATATACCAGGATGGGGGACTATATACCAGTAATGGGGGGCCATTTACCATGATGAGAGGGGCTGTATACCGTAATGAGGGTCTGCTGCATTTCTCACCGTAGGCTTATACTCGAGTCAATACGTTTCCCTAGTTTTGTAAGGTAAAATAAGGGGCCTCAGCTTATACTCGGGTCGACTTATACTCGAGTATATACGGTACTTATTTTCCACCAAAAATTGAAAAAAAATTATTTCCGAATCAGACAATGTGAATTTCAGGATTTTGATCTCATTCTGTCTCTTATAGTTAAGGTCTACCTATGATGTTAATCACAGGCCTCTCTCATCTTTTTAAGTGGGAGAACATGCACAATTGGTGGCTGACTAAATACTTTTTTCCCCACTGTATAATCTACAGATATTACAGATTTTATTGAAACAGCCTAAGAAGTAACACAACACTGGAATTAGGGTCTCGGCTCCTACATCATGCTGTTCTTGGATTAGATAATACCAACCGGCTGAAAGATTCTCTTCACGACTAAGGACATATATATACATACTTGGTTGTGTCCTGCTCCCTGAAGCAAGCTGACAAGCTGAACTCGCATCCTTCGACACACATTTCAGCTGATCTCAACAGTTGAAATGTGTTGATAACATTACCAATCGGATCAACGATCGAATCGGTGGTGTTAACCCTTTGGATTGCGCTGTCAATGACTGACATCATGATCTATAGCATTGCGGTGGGGATTGCTCTGTTCCCTACTGTGATCAGAGGTCCCATTAAATAGAAAGACACTGTTGAAGAGTAAGCACTACTCAAAACGGGCTCCGTCATCCCAGCACCTCCCTCCCCGCACCCTCTACTGATGTAATACCGCGACTGAAATAAAGAAACCTGTCTTCACCGGTCCAATAAGTGCCGCCTCCTTCTTTCTTTATGGTCCCATGAAGTGATTACGGGACCTCCTCTGTTACCTGCACAGCCCATGGTCCAGTAAAGACCCCAGAAGCTGTATGGAATCACTTTCTGCTGTTGATCTCCCAGTGAGGTTAGCAGAAGAAAGTGATCACTTCCTCTGTGTTCAGATAGGCTGTAGCCCATTGGAATACAGGGAAAGCGATCAGACAGTTAAGTGCTGATGCCCTCTAGTGGGCAAAGTGTGGCAACATGCTGGTCTGGCCTCAACCGGGAGTACTGCACTCCTCCATTAGCAGGAGAGTAGTGCTCCTGTTCTCTGGAACTGAAATTGAGACCCCACACCGCAACACACACATTGGACCCCGGGCAGGGACAGTGGGTGGACCTCGGAGGCTTGGCCCAGTCTCAGAAAGGGGGTCATGGGGTAGAACGTAGAGAGAGTCGATAAGAAGACAGCAAAGGAGTAGAAGTGAAAGTCGAGAGGTGGTGAAGGTGTTAGCTCCCGCGGGCTGGAGCACGGTGACACTCGCCCTGGGAGGGAAAGACAGGAAGGTGTAGAAGGATGATGAAGGAGCCCTTGAGGTGCGGAAGAAGACTAAGATTTCCCATATACCCATATCTGGCAGAAGAACAGAGGGGCTGGTGGACAAAACTGGGGACAGGCCCTGAACAATGCGCGGAAGCTGTAGGCCCGAAAAATTGAAACCAGAGGTCATCAGGTCTTACAGGGAACCATGGCCCAAAAACCCAGCATACCTCAGAGAAGGCAGCTGTACTAAAACAGGGAACAAAGAAGCGGTGCCAATCAATTCCTGTGGCTTTCGGTACTGGAGCTCTGTGCGTGGAGGCATTGACGAGAGAGGTGAGATGAATTTGAGGCGCTGAGAGTACCACCAGTGAAAGGAAAACAGAGCATGAAGAAAACACAGTGAGAGAGCAAGGAACACCTAGGGGGCTCAACGACACGGACGCGGTTTTTGAGAAACAGCTGGACCACAGGTTGGCAGAGGAAAGCACCCGGCGGCCTGGTTGGAGTGTTGTAGTTAAGGTACAGAACTCCTATATACGTGTGTGAGATTTCTCTTTGCGGTGCCCACCAACTGCAGAGGCCACCTGATACACTGAGGTGCTGAATACCCAATGAACACCGGGCCAAGAGTGAACTGATGAACTGACTCCTCTACCAGTGCCCTGGGAATACCACTCCGCCCTCGGGGAGTGAAACCATCCAAGCAGCCGGTCATCGTCCCCAGAGGTTCTGCAGCAGCGGCCGCCGCACATAGCCGCATACCGCACATAGCGTCATGAGTACCCCTTTCCCAATTTCCCCATCATCAAAGCCCGGCATCCCCTTTGCTAAATGACACTGCCAGGACCATGAAGCCGGGTCACCGCTGTAACATCCCCCGAACGACAAAGGAGCGTAGCAACTGGCCCGGTCCCGAATATCTTCATTGCCCTGGAGTGGGTGTGTCAACTTGGTATCACGAACAGGATATGAATGGCCCAGTAACACCGGGTCTCGTGCACCTTTGAACAAGACAGAACTGTTCAAAAATGTTGTGTAGCGAAAGAACTCGTAAAATGGCGACCAGAAAGACCATGTGCCACGTGTAAGCCTGGGGCGTGTCCAGGCCCCCGTCGTGGAAAGACAAAGGAGTTGAGCCAGTTGCTGTGGAGGGCACAGGGGTGGGACATCAATACCTGGAAGCAGGCCCAGCTGAAGAAGTTGGTTCAGAGAGTCCAAGTGCCAGAGCCTGCAGTACCGCTGGTGGGGAAGCCCCTTGTGAAAAAGCAAACGCGAAACGCGCGTCAGGGAGGGCAGCCACAAGCAGGTAGTTATTTTGACCCTATCCATTGCCTTGATTGTATTTTGATGGTAACCACTTGGTACATATATGTTTTGGGGTATGTGGCAATGTTATACTTAGGTGGGCTATTTGGCTAGGAGAAATATTGGATTGTTATCCTTGCACCTTTGTGTTGTATTTTGGTGGGGGTCCTGCTTGTGTGCTTGCTAGTGATGGGCGAGTCCTAAATTACTCGGAATCGCTTGACTCTAGCGAGTCCGAGCCCGGGACTCGCTACTCGTTGCGAGTCTAGCGAGTCCAATGTTAATGAATGGGGAAGCGAGAAATAGCGAGAAGTGTGCGATTTACAAATCGCAGATGTCTCGGAAAGCGCTCGCATTGCCGTTTTGGAAACCCCACTCGCAACAGTTTTTTGCTGCTGTGTCCGTGTATGTTGTTTTTATCCAAATTATATGATAACAAGAAAACAAGAGACAGGGTTTAATAGGGATATTGTCCCATCCCTGTCTGTAATGTGTGTTTTATAGACACTAGGTGTGGGAGAACACTTTTTTGTTATTTTAACAAATATTTATTAAAGGTTATATTTTAAAAGAGCACCTTAAGTAAGAAATGTGTCCGTGTCTGTGTAGCAGCACACTAGTCCCTGCAAAAATTATTAAGTGCGCACAAGTAGTCGCACAAGCAGGTGGCGTACGTGCTATTTGCAGGTAAGAGAGCAGCAACGCACTGGTCTGCCACAGAGAAAATAAAGCTGAAGGGGTTATTATGACCCAAAATCTATCAGGTGCAAAAAAATAGGAAATAGTACCTCAGCTAAGCCTCTGACTTCAGCTATTAGGACAGCTGAGTGAGTAAGCTAAGCTATGAGGTCGGTCCTGTGTGCACTGTAAGGCTGCTCCTCCCTGCCTGCCTACAGTCCTCTACACAGTACTCCTCTGTCCTCCTGGTAGCTCTCAGAAGAGCTGTTTGGGTTAAATATAAGGAATCTTGAAGTTTCCCTACACTGACTGACACTCCCTATGATCTGCTCCAGCATCTACCTCACCCTGCACTAGGCTCAGATCGTCACAGGAATGTGGAGGAAATGGCGGTGGCAAGGCTTATATACAGCCTCGCCTCTCATACATGACATAGGCATCACGATGGACAGAAGCCAATCATAGTCCTGCCACAACCAACATGGCTGTGGCATTACTGAATATGATTGGCTAACATGCTTGTCCATCTTCACAAGTTTTCTGACCTAACACGCTAGGCTGTCTCGGAAGCTTTGTCGGAACATAACAGATTCTGTATTCGCGAGTCCCGAATACAGTATACAGGACTCGGATTCGTAGACTCGCTCAGACTCGCTCAGACTCGCTGCTGACAGCGGGTATCCGTGAAGCGGTGTGATTGTTTAAACGATTTGGGGAGATTCAAGCTACATAGTGATGTGATATAGCGAGTCTAGCGAGTGAGAAAAAGTAAACTCTGACAAAACTAGGATTGCCATTGACTTGCACTGGACTCGCTACTGTGCGAGTAATCGCTGGGAAACTCGCAGAGTACCGAGTCCTGCGAGTCCCTTACTACTCGCCGAGTAACGAGTCCTAGCGAGTAGACTCGCCCATCCCTAGTGCTTGCTAGTAACATCTTTGCTATGAGCTGACATATGTTGTTAATAAAGTTTGTTATGATTGCATAATATTTTGGTCTCACTCCTGGTCTTTTTCTATGAAGTCTCTTATGGTTGGAGGGCCTGATAATTAAGTTACCATTGGTCAAGTATATGAATTTATTTTTATGGTGGAGAAGCCAGCAGCCAAACAACACTGCTTAGACAAGTTGGCTACCCCGGTGGAGACAGAATTGCCGCCCGCAGCCGTACTAGACCTGTCTGAACCAGCACCGAAGCCTGAGGGTGGCACAAATGAGCCAGAGAGAGTTGTGGGTCCGGCGGAATCCCCAGAGGCCAAGAGCAGGAAGGTGCACTGGACATGAGAATGCAGAAGTGGGGTGCTCGGTTGCAGCCCAGACTGGAGAGACCACTGTAGAAAACAAGCCCAACAACAGCTATTGGGAACGAAGACAAGTGGTTAAGACCATTGGAGGCAGCAGGAGGAGGTCAACTTTGAAGAGAAAGACCGAGTCTGGAAGACTCCTGCACCTGACCCGGCGGAACGGCGCCGCTGAGTAGTTGTGTACTTCCACCTCCGGAACGACTGGGGGTTCATCATGGAGTACAGCTTGGAGGAGTCATTTTTGCAGCCGATGTGATGTGGAGTCGTATCTCCCGAAAGGACACCCCGGTAGGGATCTTTACCCCAGAGAGGAGGTCGGGTACATCCGGCACATGGGACACCAAGGCTGGTATGCGCTGAGAGTGTATAAGATAATACCGCATGTGCAGGGCCGGCTGAACTTCTGGGTGGTGAGAACGGTTTGCAGGGAAGAGGACCTCGCCCATAAAGTAAGACCTGGAAAGTCAATTTACAGAACTCTAAATAATAGTATGTAGATAGTAATCCATTGCGATGTACAGTGTATAGTTAGTTAGGTACCAGGGATTGTAAAAATGTTAAACGTGTAATTAGTTAACCCGCCGTAATCATTGAACGAAGTGGACAGTGGAGAAAGTCTAGCCAAGGCAGAGGGCGCTGCACTCGAACAAGAACTGAGTTGGGCCTCAGCAGGGGGGGTAATTAGTGCTGCGATCCGCAGGATTGGGAACTTTGTACTTTATTTATATTATTCTACCCCGGGACTTAAAGAAATAATATACGTCTTGTTACTGCAACGTTCAAGTACGTGCCTCCTGATAGGGATGAAAAGAAAGCGTATGTTCAATTGCTCTTGTTGAAAACAAAATGTGCGTTTTGTGCCTTATTAGAGGTTGCTCGGGGATGAGCTAACCTTTGCCAAGGGGGAATGTGGCGCCCCGCTGGTCTGGCCGCCACCGGGAGTACTGCACTCCTCCATTAGCAGGAGAGTAGTGTTATTGTTCTCTGGAACTGGGATGGTGAAATTGAGACCCCACACCGCAACACACACGTAGCACCTCGGCCAGTGATGGTGGGTGGACCTCGGAGGCTGGGCTCAGTCTCAGAGAGGAGAACATGGGGTAGAATGTAGAGGGAGTCAGGAAGAAGACAGCAAAGGAGTAGGAAGTCGGAGTGAAAGTCGATAGGTGGTGAGGTGTAGCTACCACGGGCCTTGAGCATGGTCATGCTCACCCTGGGAGGGAATGACGGGGGGAGTAGAAGGAGGAAAGAGCCCTTGGGGTGCAGAAGAAGACTAAGATCACCCGTATGCCCATATCTGGCAGAGGAACAGAGGAGCTGTTGGACAAAACAGGCGACCGGCCCTGAAAACAACATGGCAGCTGTAGGCCCGAACCGTTGAAATCGGAGGCCATAAGGTCTAAAAGGGAACAGTGGCCCAAAAACCCAGCATACAACGGAGAAGGCAGCCGTAATAAGGGGCGGCACTAGGAACCGGTGCCAATCAATGCCTGTGGCTGTCGGTACCCGACCTCTGTCCACAGAGGCACTGACGAGACAGGCGAGATGAGTTAGAAGCGCTGAGAGTACCACCAGTGAAAGGAACACAGAGAGTAAAGGAAACACCGTGAGAGAGCAAGAAACACCTAGGGGTCTCGACGACACTGTCCTGGTTCTTGAAAAACAGCTGGACCGGAGGTTGGCAGAGGGAAGCACCCGGGGGCCTGGTAGGAGTGTTGAAGTAAAGATACAGAACTCCGACAGACATGTGTGAGACTTTTCTTTGTGGCGTCCACTGACTGCAAAGGCCACTTGATGCACGGAGGTGCTGAATATCCGATGAACACCGCCAATAATGAACTGACTCCTCTATCTAATGCCCTGGGGATCCCACTCCACCAACGGGGAGCCAAACCATTCAAGCTGTTGATCTTTGTCCCCAGAGGTTCTGCAGCATTGATGTCCACACATAGCCGCACACCACGGGTGGCATCATGAATACCCCTTTCCCAATTTCCCCGTCATCAAAGCCCATCAAAGCCCAGCACCCCCTTTATTAAATGACACCACAACGGCCATGAAGCCGGGTCGCGGTCGTGACATCCCCCGAACGACAAAGGACCGTAACAACTGGTCACGTCCCCATTAGGTCACGTCCCCATTTCTATCATTACTTTACTTTTGAAATGCCCACTCCAGGGCGGAGTGGGCATTTCAAAAGTAAAGTAATGATAGAAATAAAAAATAAAATAAAAATAAGTTATTAAAATATGACAAAAAACACAAAAGTTCAAATCACCCCTTTTTGCCCTATTGAAAATAAAACAATTACAAAAATAAAAAATATACACACATTTGGTATCGCCACATTCATCAATGTCAAAGATCTGTAAATTGTGTGACAGAAAAAAAGTCCGAACAACAAAATTATGTTTTTTTGGTCAACGCAACATTGCAATAAAATGCAATACCAAGCAATCAAAACAACGCATCTACCCAAAAATGACTTAATTAGAAACATCAGCTCAAGATGCAAAAGATAAGCCATCACACAGCCCCAGATCCTGAAAAATGAGAACACTACGGGTCACGGAAAATGGTGCAAAAGCTCAATTCTTTTTCTTTAAAAACCTGTATATTTTTTTACCACTTAGATAGAAGTAAAAGTATACATTGTTGGTATCTACAAACTCATACCGACACAAGGCATCACACTGTAATGTCAATTTTACCATATAGGGAACATGGTGAATAAAAAACCCAAAAAGAATGTGTAATTGCACTTTTTTTGCACTTTCACTATATTTGGATTTTTTTTTTCTTTTTCCTGAACACTATATGGTAAAATTAATGATTTCCTTCAAAAGTACAACTCATCTAGCAAAAAACAAGCCCTCATATGTCTATATTGATGGAAAAATGAAAAAGTTATGGCTCTTGGAGAACGAAAAATCGCCTGGGGGTGAAGGGGTTAATGCAGCAAGTCTTGCAAAAATTCCCTTTATGTTAGGTTTGTTAGCAATGGCAAGGATATGTTTAACTCCTTACTATAAGAACTAAACCAAAACCTTAGGCTACCTTCACATTTGCGTTCCCCTCCGCAGCATTCTGCGGAGGGGATCCGCAATGTGACCGCAGCACCGCAAGCCCCTATCTTTATAATGGGAGCGTACGGTGCTGCGCTTGACTGCGCATGACCGTGCGCACCCATTCACTGCCATATGTGATCAGTGCGCAGGCGGATGCCTGCGCACAAATCACACACTCGCGTCCACACCAGAAATGCAACATGTCGCGTTCATGGTGCTGACGAGACTGGGTGATTTGTGCATCTGCCTGCGCACAGATCACATATGGCAGTGATGGGTGCGCACGGTCATGCGCAGTCAAGCGCAGCACTGTGCATTCCCATTATAAAGATAGGGGCGTGCGGTGCTGCGGTCACATTGCGGATCCTCTCCGCAGAACACTGCGGAGGGGAACGCAAATGTGAAGGTGGCCTAATATTTTTACTATAATCTGCAATGTAGACCTATATTTGGCCAGTTATACAAAAGGGCTAACTCATACAAAATAATTAAGCCCTCTAGAAGAAGTGAGTTAATAGCCAAAACATATAATATATATTTTCTTTATTGAATCAGTTATATGCAAACATATTAAAATAGGGGATACACCAATGAAATAAATCTAAATATTCGAGAAAGAAAAAGCCAGGCGGCACTCACTGATTTCTGATATCCTTTTATTCGTCCAGTTATTCACAAGACATAATCAAGCGGGGAGAGGGAGTGGGGAGCATGGACGAAGGCTGCCGTTTCGCGGAGCAGTGACGCCTCAACGGGTCCATGTCCGAGAGGCACCCTGACCCAGGATTGCTTTCCTCAAAGCCAAGGAAGACATCTAAGCTTGAACCCGGTAGGTGCCCAGTATTTTCTTCTCTATTGCACAATGAAATAAATCTGTCTAATGATATTTTCTACTCAAAATACATAGGCATAAGGACACTGAAAAAAGAAATAGACAAAAAAAATTAAAATAATAGTAATGCTGAAAAAATATTTATGCAAAACTTTGCATTTATATTATTTTCTCTGCATTATTATTTTTTGTTTTTTGTTTTCTGTTTATTTCTCTTGATTAATTCAGTAAAGAAAATATATACCGTATATACTCGTGTATAAGCCGAGTTTTTCAGCCCAAAAATTGGGCTGAAAAGTCACCCCCTCGGCTTATACACGGGTCAATACGGTAATATATGTGTGGGGGCTGTGTCCGGGTGCTGGGGAGGCTGGAGGAGGCGGGGGGAGGCTGATGACTGAGCGGCCCGTCACGTGGGGCCGCTCATTAGATATGCACGGCTCCCCCCGCCCATCACAGCGGCAGGGAGAGCCGTGCATACAGCCCCCCCAGTGTATACAGGCAGCCCCCCAGTGGCACTGTCCCCCCCCCATCATGGAAAGAGCCCCCACACTTGGCAGAGCCCCCCCCCCCCCGTTGCTTTACCATCCAGTGTCGCCGCGGGTCCTGCGCGCTGTCATCCCGGTCTCACGTGACCCGGCGCGCTGACGTCATTCCACAGCGACCGCCGGGTCACATGAGACCGGGAAGACAGCGCGGGAGGAAGGACGTGACAGCCCGCCGTGATGAAGACGCTGGATGGTAAGTTAATGCAGCGGGCGGGGGGGGGGCTCTGCACAGTGTGGGGGGCTCTTTCCATGATGGGGGGGCTAGTGCCACTGCGGGGCTGCCTGTATACACCTTGGGGCCAGCTGTATACCCCTGGGGCCAGCTTTATACCCCTGGGGCCAGCTTTATACCCCTGGGGCCAGCTGTATACCCCTGGGGCCAGCTTTATACCCCTGGGGCCAGCTTTATACCCCTGGGGCCAGCTGTATACCCCTGGGGCCAGCTGTATACCCCTGGGGCCAGCTGTATACCTCTGGGGCCAGCTGTATACCCCTGGGGCCAGCTTTATACCCCTGGGGCCAGCTTTATACCCCTGGGGCCAGCTGTATACCTCTGGGGCCTGCTGTATACCCCTGGGGCCAGCTGTATACCTCTGGGGCCAGCTGTATACCCCTGGGGCCAGCTGTATACCCCTGGGGCCAGCTGTATACCCCTGGGGCCAGCTGTATACCTCTGGGGCCTGCTGTATACCTCTGGGGCCAGCTGTATACCCCTGGGGCCAGCTGTATACCCCTGGGGCCTGCTGTATATACTCTGGGGCCTGCTGTATATACTCTGGGGCCTGCTGTATACCTCTGGGGCCTGCTGTATATACCCTGGGGCCTGCTGTATACCTCTGGGGCCTGCTGTATATACCTCTGGGGCCTGCTGTATACCTCTGGGGCCAGCTTTATACCCCTGGGGCCAGCTTTATACCCCTGGGGCCAGCTGTATACCCCTGGGGCCAGCTGTATACCCCTGGGGCCAGCTGTATACCTCTGGGGCCAGCTGTATACCCCTGGGGCCAGCTTTATACCCCTGGGGCCAGCTTTATACCCCTGGGGCCAGCTGTATACCTCTGGGGCCTGCTGTATACCCCTGGGGCCAGCTGTATACCTCTGGGGCCAGCTGTATACCCCTGGGGCCAGCTGTATACCCCTGGGGCCAGCTGTATACCCCTGGGGCCAGCTGTATACCTCTGGGGCCTGCTGTATACCTCTGGGGCCAGCTGTATACCCCTGGGGCCAGCTGTATACCCCTGGGGCCTGCTGTATATACTCTGGGGCCTGCTGTATATACTCTGGGGCCTGCTGTATACCTCTGGGGCCTGCTGTATATACCCTGGGGCCTGCTGTATACCTCTGGGCCTGCTGTATATACCTCTGGGGCCTGCTGTATACCTCTGGGGCCTGCTGTATATACTCTGGGGCCTGCTGTATATACTCTGGGGCCTGCTGTATATACTCTGGGGCCTGCTGTATACCTCTGGGGCCTGCTGTATATACTCTGGGGCCTGCTGTATACCTCTGGGGCCTGCTGTATATACTCTGGGGCCTGCTGTATACCTCTGGGGCCTGCTGTATACCTCTGGGGCCTGCTGTATACCTCTGGGGCCTGCTGTGTATACCCTGGGGTCTGCTGTATATACCCTGGGGTCTGCTGTATATACCCTGGGGCCTGCTGTATATACCCTGGGGCCTGCTGTATACCTCTGGGGCCTGCTGCATACCCCTGGGGCCTGCTGTATATACTCTGGGGCCTGCTGTATACCTCTGGGGCCTGCTGTATATACCCTGGGGCCTGCTGTATACCTCTGGGGCCTGCTGTATATACCTCTTGGGCCTGCTGTATACCTCTGGGGCCTGCTGTATATACTCTGGGGCCTGCTGTATATACTCTGGGGCCTGCTGTATACCTCTGGGGCCTGCTGTATATACTCTGGGGCCTGCTGTATACCTCTGGGGCCTGCTGTATATACTCTGGGGCCTGCTGTATACCTCTGGGGCCTGCTGTATACCTCTGGGGCCTGCTGTATACCCCTGGGGTCTGCTGTATATACCCTGGGGTCTGCTGTATATACCCTGGGGCCTGCTGTATACCTCTGGGGCCTGCTGTATACCTCTGGGGCCTGCTGTATATACTCTGGGGCCTGCTGTATATACTCTGGGGCCTGCTGTATATACTCTGGGGCCTGCTGTATACCTCTGGGGCCTGCTGTATATACTCTGGGCCTGCTGTATATACTCTGGGGCCTGCTGTATATACTCTGGGGCCTGCTGTTATACCTCTGGGGCCTGCTGTATATACTCTGGGGCCTGCTGTATATACTCTGGGGCCTGCTGTATATACTCTGGGGCCTGCTGTATACCTCTGGGGCCTGCTGTATATACCCTGGGGTCTGCTGTATATACCCTGGGGCCTGCTGTATATACCCTGGGGCCTGCTGTATATGCCTCTGGGGCCTGCTGTATATGCCTCTGGGGCCTGCTGTATATGCCTCTGGGGCCTGCTGTATATACCCTGGGGCCTGCTGTATATGCCTCTGGGCCTGCTGTATATGCCTCTGGGGCCTGCTGTTTATACCTTTAGGGATGCTGTATATACCACTGGGGGGATGCTGTATACTACCACTGGGAGGCTGTATACCTCTGGGCCTGCTGTGTATACCCTGGGGTCTGCTGTATATACCCTGGGGTCTGCTGTATATACCCTGGGGCCTGCTGTATATACCCTGGGGCCTGCTGTATACCTCTGGGGCCTGCTGTATACCCCTGGGGCCTGCTGTATATACTCTGGGGCCTGCTGTATATACTCTGGGGCCTGCTTTATACCTCTGGGGCCTGCTGTATATACCCTGGGGCCTGCTGTATACCTCTGGGGCCTGCTGTATATACCTCTGGGGCCTGCTGTATACCTCTGGGGCCTGCTGTATATACTCTGGGGCCTGCTGTATATACTCTGGGGCCTGCTGTATACCTCTGGGGCCTGCTGTATATACTCTGGGGCCTGCTGTATACCTCTGGGGCCTGCTGTATATACTCTGGGCCTGCTGTATACCTCTGGGCCTGCTGTATACCTCTGGGGCCTGCTGTATACCTCTGGGGCCTGCTGTGTATACCCTGGGGTCTGCTGTATATACCCTGGGGTCTGCTGTATATACCCTGGGGCCTGCTGTATATACCCTGGGGCCTGCTGTATACTCTGGGGCCTGCTGTATACCTCTGGGGCCTGCTGTATATACTCTGGGGCCTGCTGTATATACTCTGGGGCCTGCTGTATATACTCTGGGGCCTGCTGTATACCTCTGGGGCCTGCTGTATATACTCTGGGGCCTGCTGTATATACTCTGGGGCCTGCTGTATATACTCTGGGCCTGCTGTATATCTCTGGGGCCTGCTGTATATACTCTGGGGCCTGCTGTATACCTCTGGGCCTGCTGTATATACCCTGGGGTCTGCTGTATATACCCTGGGGCTGCTGTATATACCTGGGCTGCTGTATATGCTCTGGGCCTGCTGTATATGCCTCTGGGCCTGCTGTATATGCCTCTGGGGCCTGCTGTATATACCCTGGGGCCTGCTGTATATGCCTCTGGGGCCTGCTGTATATGCCTCTGGGGCCTGCTGTTTATACCTTTAGGGATGCTGTATATACCACTGGTGGGGATGCTGTATACTACCACTGGGGAGGCTGCTGTATACTTCCACTGGGGGGGATGCTGTATACTACCACTGGGGAGGCCTGTATACCACACTGCTGGGGGCTGTATACCTGTGCTGGGGTCCACCCTCGGCTTATACACGAGTCAATAGGTTTTCCCAGGTTTTGGGGTCAAAAGTAGGGGGTCGGCTTATACACGGGTCGGCTTATACACGAGTATATACGGTATTTTATTTTTTGACTATTAACTCACTTCTATAGGGTTTAATTTTTTTATAATCCGTAGTAGATGTTTACGTAAAATGCTATGAAAGCTACAGTGAAACAGCCAAATTTAGTAATCATTTGTTATACAGTGCATTCAAAGATGTGAGAGTAAATTAGTTAGTATGCTATTTGAGCTAATACATTTTACTTTTTCAACATTTTTATATTTAATTATCCTTCAAGTATTGCAAAGAAGAATTTTTGTAACATACTTCATTACCTTATTTTAGAGATGAGTGAATTGAGCCACTGTACATGACAGGAGCCCTGTAAACCTCCTCCTACCCGCTGGCATCTGCAGATCTTCTTTTGATTAGCCAGCACAATATCATCTTTGCGATGTACTCCCCATTCAAGCTGGCTAATCAAAAGAGGATCCATGGATTCCAACAGGTAGAAGGAGTTTCAAGGGGCTCCCAACCCTAGAAGGTAGGAGGAGGTTCACTGGGCTCCCATCCCAACCGGTAGAAAGAAGTTCACAGGGCTCCCACCCCAACAGGACAGAGGAGGTTCATAGGGCTCCCATCCCAGAAGGTAGGAGGAGGATCACTGGGTTCCCATCCCCATAGGTAGGAGGAGGTGCAAAGGGCTCCCATCCCAACAAATAAGAGGAAGTTCACAGGGCTCCCATCCCAACAGGTAGGAGGAGGTTCACAGGGCTCCCACCCCAACAGGTAGAAGGAGGTTTACAGGGCTCCCATCACAACAGGTAGGAGGAGGTTCACAGGGCTCCCATCTCAAAAGGTAGGAGGAGGTTCACAGGACTCCCATCCCAGTCGGTGGAAGGATGTTCACGGGGCTCCCATCCCAACAGCTTCTATGCAGTAGCCACAGAATATTCACCAGCCAACAATGGACCTACAAATTTACCACTCATCTCTACTTGCCTTATTTCTTTCTCTGCTAAGCACCATGCTGTAGTGATGTTGGAAGAGGCCATATTTTATTTCTTTAGAAGTTCTTTTCAACTGCTTCTTAGCAAGATACGGACTGTGTGCTGCGAGGGTTCGCCAGTTTCTAAGTTGAGAACGGACCTCAATTATGTGGTATGCATGTTCCTGGCCAGAACCTGACTAGTGGTTGTGGAATTGCTCAACACAAGTGTATGTAACAAGACCGCTCCCATTAGTATTGAGTGAGACTGCGCTCATTAGTCCTGTTGTTGCCGGGAACATTCAAACCACATAGTTACGGTCTATTCCCGGCTTAGAAACTGGGAAATCCTTGCAGCGCACAGTGGATTGAAAAGTCTGCAGTTATATTGAGTGACCATAGAGTTACTGCAGAATTAACCCCTTTAATACAGCAATACACACAGTAATTATATAAAGTTGAAAAGGAGTTGGAAAGTATTGACATGTACTTGTTTGTTCCTTTTATGTCTTTTGACCCAAAGACAATCCCATCATGGCTGGGACTGTTTTCTTTGATTTGAGCCACATTCAGATCTTCATTTTGATCTAAAAAGACTTACAGTAGAGTAGATCTCCCCTTCGGAGCCTAACATCACCTCAACTCTGCATGTAAAGTGTAAGCATACAGAGAAAGGAACATCAAGAAATTACAGAAAAGATCAGTGGTAATATTACGGGGACAATATTCTCACTATTTATGTTTTAAAATTGTATTTCTAATTATTGATTTTTTTTCTTAACTCAAAGAAATTAGATAAAAGATTAAAATATTTGTAACTTGTAATCTCATCACTTTAGGGACATGTCTGGTATTAATTTCATGAGAATGCTTATATTTTTGCAGAAATCCATGCACTGGTCACACATTCTTAAATGCAACTGATTGAATATTGAATTCCAATATCAGTAGTAAAGCTTGATTGCTATTTCATATATTAAACTTTGAAACATCAATGTGTGTTTGCTCATCAGCAGCCTGTATCCACAGTGTGCGGTCCCTTTTGCATCTGCAGAAAAAGAGTAATCTAGAATATAATGAATGTACTTCATGAATCTTCAAATACAAGATTACTTTCTCTATATTGTAATTCTGAAAAAAAGTTCGAAAATAGTTTTATTGGTGAAAATGTATCATACTATGTTATTAGGATAATCATAAGGGTTATGTGTTAAATCAAATTTACTAAAGGGAATCTGTCATCTGTTTTTTGCTTCCTCATCTGAATGCAGCACGAAGTAGACAGAGACCCTGAATCTAACAATATATCACTTAAAGTGGCTGGCAATTTGACGTGAGCGCACACGTTTTGGGCACTTTTTTGCACATTGCCGTCACCCTGTCACACATAGAGATCTCGCGTGCGATGTTCGGCGATCCAGTTCCGGAAATCGCCTGGCGCAGACCGGAAGCAATTTGACATTCCCACATCACTGCCAAATCGCCGCATCACACACCACCACCACATCAGCGAATGTGGATGTAGAGTGTGAGCGCGGCGAGGGACAGGCGTTCAGAGTGTTGTATACCTGCCCCTACCACTCCGATTGGCCAACACAACTGCGTCGCCATTGGTCAGCCTTGTCAGGAAGTTTGTACATGACGCATGCGTTCTTTCTACTATATCGCTATTCAAATATGGCACCTTAGCCATGGCCAGCCAATGGGAATGCAGGAGCGACTACCAATTGCGGCTGACGGGGTGCACCAAACAGAACGTTCAGGCATGCCTCTTTAATTGCTTCCAGATGGCCTGAGCTTGCTTTCTACATCGCTATCGCCCAGTCACACGCCATGATGCACAGGAATCGCCTGGTGGAAATCGCCTGATTTCTCAGCAGAGCAGGGCGATCAGGCGACGCACCACCGGCGATTTCTCCCGTAATATCGCCCTGTCACACGCTGCAGCAACGCGATGTATCGCCGCATTCGAGATTGCTTAGCAAATCTCCTGGCGATATCTCCACATGTGATGGTGCACTTTAGATTAATGGGTGCAGCAGTTCTGACACAATCAAAGTTTTTAGATAAATATGTAACAGAGCTCAAAACGCTGCCCCTGCCCTCAGCCGGCTCTATATGTACAATCTCTATAGACAGTGTGAAGTTGCTAATCACTGAGGTGGGTGTGCCAGACGTGTGTTCAGCAGTTTTAAGTTATTGGTACTATTGGTGCTAAAACAAACGTAGCAGCTAAAAAATATATAGAGTATGTAAGACATGATTAGCTGAAATTGCTGTGTTAACCCATACAGCTTGCTGTATTCAGATTAATAGCAAACAACAGATTCCCTTTAAGGTTCTATTCACATAGCAATACCCATCCCCCATGTATATAGGTTTGGACTAGATCTTGTAAATCCCCTGGTGGCCTCTTAACAAATTAGTACAAAAGCTTCCCATACGTCTTCTAGTAAAACTCCGGAGATTTTCTACTGCGTTTAGATTATGATTCAGGACTGGACATTTCATTGTTTCAATTTTTTGTTTTTCAACGAACAGCTTTACCCCTTTCGCTGTGTGAGTGGGGGATTGTCCTGCATGAATATCTACTTGCTGATTAAGTGCTGACCGCAAGTAAGGAACCACTTGTTGTTGAAGGAGGTTCTGATACACACTTCCATTCACTCTGCCGGTTCAACCCCTACAGCAGAAAACATTGCCCAAACCAAACATTTCTTTCTATTTGAAGAAAGAAACAGGCGGCACTCACCATTGAACAGTTGCAGCAAGAACTCCTTTATTCAAGTTCAGTCAAAGGACATCTTCAATCCATGACAAACCCGTTGAAGCTGTAGTAACAGCGAAACGGCTCGCCATCATCCGCCCACCCCACACTCCCTCTCCCGCATCCTGTCATGGATTGAAGATGTCATTTGACTGAACATGAATAAAGGAGTTCTTGCTGCAACTGTTCAATGTGAGTGCGCCTGCTTTCTTTCTGCAAATAGATTTTATTATGTGTTCATGGTGTGCACCCCAGCAGCTAAAGGGAGTAATTAGTGGTGGAGCAGCATAATATGCTTTCCCTGGAGTGAAGCAGTAGTGCCCGTTTTTTTCAGCACTTTTTCTGGAATAAGGCTGGGGTCACAGTTGCATTTTTCACATGCGTTTTGGAGACCTGCGTTTCAAAAGCATTAAAAAACGCACCTAGGCCCCCAAGTTAAAAAACGCATGCCCTAATAGCCAAAAAGCATGTGTGACAGTTCCATGCGTTTTTGGAGCTTTTCCAAAACGCATGCGTTTTTTAATATGGGGCCTTATGGAAACGCATGCAAAAACGCATGTACAATTAGTACATTCAAAACGCATGCGTTTCCCATAGGAGCCATGTTAAAAAAACGCATGCGTTTTAGAAACACATGTTTTTTTTTAACATGGGTCCTATGGGAAACGCATGCGTTTTTGAATGGCACTAAAAGGTACTAATTGTACATGCGTTTTTGCATGCGTTTTCCATAGGGGCCATGTTATAAAAACGCACCAAAAATAGTACATGCACTATTTTTGGGTGCAGATTCCAAAACGCAGCCAAAACGCAGGGAGCCATCAGACACCTTAAAAAATCATGATGACATGAAACGCATGTAAAAAGCATGCGTTTTAAAGGCACTAAAAAACGCATGTCAACTGTGACCACAGCCTAACATTTGTTTGACCACCTTTCACTGACCTCTTTACACACTTGGGTTCTGTCTTCCCCAGTTTGTCGATGAACATAATGTTTCCCATCAGCCTTTAAAGTAAACTTGCTTTCATCACTAAATGAACTGTTGACTTTTTCTCTCTATCACACAACATGCTCTTTCCAAAGGTGATTTTAGCCTTTGATTCTTTCTGCTAATGAGAGTTTGGTCACTGCAGAGTGGGTTTCAGTCCAAATGCTCTAATGTTGTGACCTGTATGATGTGAGAGATCCTCACCCTATTCAGTGCTGAACTGACGAGCTATTCCAGCTGAAGTGTTGAAGCGATTATTTCATTTCAATGTCCTTTTTATTCAAAGAATAGAAATGTACAGAATAATAAACATGTAATGTTTTTTGGATATTCATATTAACGATTACCCATGGAGATTTTCCCCTTTATCCTGTCCTCTCTTGCATTAGTCTTTCAAGGGTGACCAGCCTTCTTGTGGGACCTGAAAACGTTTTTGATGTTAACATGCAGTGTTCTAGAAATCACATATTTGGAATGCCCAACTTTTGTGCTATGGCTGATAGTGTGACCTCTTTGACATTCTTCTGGACAATCTGCTGTTAGGGAATATGAGTCACTTTGTAATGACACACAATTTTTGCAAAGTGAATGCAAACTGAAAAGCTAGGCTGACAGATAGGGTCACACATAAGCCCTGGATCCGTTATTGGCATCAGTTTTTTAACTTTATGTTTCTAAGTCCAAAAACTGATGCTAAAAACTGATCCTGGGATCAAGTGTGACTGCATTGTTAACAAAAGGTATTTGTCTTTTTACTGGACCCAAAAAACACTGCAAGCAACTATTTTGGGTGCAGTAAAAAAAAATGGATCCAATTTTGCTAGCATTTTTTGGCAAAAAATGGCAAAGTCCAAAAAATGCATAGTTGCACAGGAGGCTGCTGCTTCTGTTGTGCTAGCTCTGCCCTCCTCCTCTCTGTCACTCATCGTGCCGCACACAGCATGCAAATCATTTGTCCTGACCTCAGCTCCATATTCCTGCCCTGCTGTCTGAACAAACCATAAACAGCACAGCAGGAGGCGGCACAGAAAGTCAGAGGGGGGGGGATGGCCCCCGTCAATCGAGCGGGCTCCTGCACCAGGGACTGCCCTCATGACTTCTAACAGTGAGTTTTACTAAGGCTATATCTCGGGGTACACAGCATACAGACACATGAGGGACCCCTTCCCTGAATGCAGCATACATGCTGCATTCAGTGCTGCATTTAGATTGCCATGCAGCTGGGGGTTGACAGACCCTCTTTAATTAAATTGTGTGTTGTTAGAGAGAGATTGGTAATGTTTTGTGGTAAGAATATAGTGTCTAATTTATTTTTATTGCGAGGGCTAAAAGTGGTACAGAATGCATATGAAAGGGTATGTATCAAGATCTAAAACAGAAAATATAATTACCCCTTAAACTATTGTTTTGTTACCCCAATACTAGTGCAAAAAATGAAAATTTACTATAGTTAGTATGGCACACTAACAGGATCAAAAGATCCTGAGATAAATTCACAGAAAACAAACTAAAAAAGGGATGCATTTGCAAAGAAGTCTTAGAGAGGGGGAACTCATATACTAGCCCTAATCAGGCCTTGTTGAATACCATACCATATCTAGCTGTGGAGGTTGACACCGTAATATCGGCGAAATGGTGTCCCCACTCCTCGACACTGTTGACCACCATCTCCTACTCTCCATGCTGCACTCCATCGACATCAAGGACACGGCTCTCTCCTGGTTCTCTTCCTATCTTTCTGACCGCTCTATCAGTGTATCATTTGCTGGCTCCACTTCGTTCCCTCTTCCTCTCACTGCCTAAACACTATAGGATCCAATTCAAACTGCTTGTTCTCACCCACAAAGCTCTTCACAGTGCAGCACCACCCTACCTTCCAACCCTCATCACTGTCTATCACCCCACCCGTTGTCTTTGCTCTGAAAGTGACTTTAGACTCACTTCTGCATTAATCGGAACCTCCCACTCCCGGCTCTAAGACGTCTCCTGAGCTGCACCAACTCTCTGGAATGCTCTACCCCAAGAAACTACGTCTATCCACAACTTAAATAGTTTCAGGCAAACCCTAATAACACATCTTTTTAGGGCAGCCTATCATGATCCCTAGTCAAAGTCACTTAGACATAGCCTATCAGCCCCACCAGTCTCAAATGCATTACAAATAATGATTGGTGGCCACTTATACTGCTCCTATCTGTTCCCCATCTCCTCAAGTTGACAATACCATCATTGTAAATAAGCATCTGCACTTTGTGTCATTGCTAGATTGTAAGCTTTTATGAGCAGGGCTGTCATTATTTAGCTTTAATTATTGGATTTTGCTTTGTATTGTATTTTGTATTGTATTGTGTTTGTATTGTATTGTATTTTCTGATAACTGTTTCTTATGATTGTTTGAATATGAACCTCTGAATTGTGAAGCGCTATATAAATAAAGATTATTATTATGGTGAACCCTCCTATAAGTCACTGCTCTTTCCCTTGTTTGTATAGGACGTAGTACACAGAAAATATAGTATAACCAAATTAAGTAATAAATAGCTCTTATCCCAACTAAAGTTTAGCAAGTAATCCAAGGTGACTCCTGGTCATAAAGGGTCAGGGATCATCATCAATTGTGCTCTCTGGAGCCCAAGGTTATGTGTTACAAACTCCGACACAACACTGACTTCTTTCTTTCCAATTCCCTTAACTTTTTAAGCCATCCAGCTCTCACTAAAATATGGATCCAACAGCCAGACAACACCATCGTTGCTGCTCTATATTTTACATACATCTGAAAGTAGACAATGTGGAGACGATTGTTTGATCTTTTCATTACAAATCTTTCCAGATATTCCATTCCGTATGTTTCCTTCTTTTGAGGTCCATACCGTTAGACTCCTCAAAGCCTTCTACCTGCGGGCAGAGGCTGTGTATCACCCTAGAGGTAAAACCAAACAGATCCTGGATCACTTTGTCATTTGGCTTCCACATCGTCTAACATGTGACATTCCCATTCGCACCAGGGGAACTTTAATATTCCTATTGATAATCCACTCTCTGTATTTGCTTCTCACCTTCCTCTCATGTCCTTTCACGGCTAACTCTCATACACATGAGGATGGGAATATAGTTGACTTCTCCCGACCTTGCACAATGTATGACTTTACTAACACCTTTCTACACTCTCTGACCACAACCTTTTTTCTTTCTCTGTCAAAAACTGTCACCCTGTCACCACTGTCAAGACTTAACACACATTGATAAATCTACGTGCCATATTCAGCAGCTCATGAACAATCTACAGTAACCCTTAGCTCCCTAGCTCCTCTCTCCTCTCTCTCCTGTAAAGACTTGGTATTCTCAAATTATAATAAGACATTGGAAAGTAGCCTGAATGAGGCAGCTACTACCAGCAGAATACCCTGACAAAGCAAAAGGTAACCCTATTGCATGCTGTAAACATGTTTTATCCAACAATGCTTTAGGTGTACCATGCTTAAATAAAAAAAAATCCCTTTCAGTGGAGGTCTTCATCCATTATAAGTTTTCGCTCAAAAATGATAATTCTGTTCTCCATCTTGATAAACAACCAACTTCTGCACTACACTATAAGACGATCTGGGCGCTTATTTCCAAGAAAAAAATCAACCATATCCATCTGGACTCATTGCCCAAACCCCCCACAGCCTGGATCACTATTTCCTGTACCTCAAGTTTACACCTTTGGACCTATCACAGAAGAAGTTAGCAGGCTCCTTGCTTTTTCTTGACCCCTAACCTGCACCAATGACCCCATTCCCTTTGTATGTCTTTCATTCCCTATCACCGGCTGTCACTGCCCATCCAACTAAAATATTTAACCTTTCTCTTTCTTCCAGAAACTTTTCCTCCTCATTTAAACATACCATCATAGCCCCTTTACTATAATAAAATATTCCTCGACCAGAACTGCATTACCATGTACAAACCTGTCTCTTACCTCCCCTTCATCTCTAAACTCCCGGAACACAGTCCACTCTCATCTAATCTGCTGTCTCCCAGGAAACTCTCTTTTTGAATCTTTATAATCTGGTTTGTGATTTTACACTCAGCTGCAACTGCCCTTATTAATGTCTCTAATGATCTTCTAGCAGATATATGTAATGGTCACTACTCCCTGCTGATTCCCCTGGATCTCTTTACTACATTTGACACTGTGGATACCAGTTCATCCTCACTATTCTCTGTTTTTTCAGCCTCAAAGAAACTGCTCTATGTGTTGGTTCTTCTACTTCTCAGACACTCCTTCACTCTATTTTAACCATCTCTTCGTCTTCTTCTCTTTCCCTTACTGTCTCAGTTTTCAGTTTGTGGCCCCTTCTATGCCTGTCCCTACTGTATTTATCTCGCTAAATATATTTATTACTAGAAATAGGCCCGATGCTATCGCATCGGGAGTGCGGTGAAATGAACAGGTGCAGTAGAATCATCCGCTGAAAAGTACAGTCCTCTCTCCAGAAAGTACGCTGTTGTTGCAGAATTTATATGGAGTATATGGTGGCTTACTGGTTAGCACTGTATGGTGGCTCAGTGGTTAGCATTGAATACGGTGGCTCAGTGGTTAAACTGTATGGTGGCACAGTGGTTAGCACTGTATACGGTTGCTCAGTGGTTGGCACTGTATACGGTGGCTGAGAGGTTGGCACTGTATACGGTGGCTCAGTGGTTAGCACAGTTTACGGTGGCTCAGTGGTTAGCACTGTATACGGTGGCTCAGTGGTTAGCACTCTATACGGTGGCTCAGTGGTTAGCACTGTACAGTGGCTAAGTGGTTAGCACTGTAAGGTGGCTCAGTGGTTAGCACTGTACGGTGGCTCAGTGGTTAGGACAGTATGGTCGCTCAGTGGTTAGCATTGTACGGTAGCTTAGTGGTTTAGCACTGTATGGTGGCTCAGTGGTTAGCACAGTGCGGTGGCTCAGTGGTTAGCACTGCACAGTGGCTTAGTGTTTAGCAAAGTATGGTGGCTCAGTGGTTAGCACTATATGGAGGCAGAGTGTTTAACTCTGTATGGAGGCTCATTGGTTAGCACAGTATGGTGGGTCAGTGGTTAGCACTGAATAAGGTGGCTCAGTGGTTAGCACTGTATAAGGTGGCTGAGTGATTAGCACTCTATTGTGGCTGAGTGTTTAACACTGTATACGGTGAGTCAGTGGTTAGCATTTTATGGTGGCTCAGTGGTTAGCACAGGTTGGTGGCTCAGTGGTTAGCAGTGTATATGGTGGCTCAGTGGTTAGCACTGTACAGTGGCTTAGTGATTAGCACTGTACGGTGGCTCACAGGTTAGCACTGTACGGTGTCTCAGTGGTTAGCACTGTACGGTGGCTCAGTGGTTAGCACTGTACGGTGGCTCAGTGATTGGCACTGTGCGGTCGGAGATGGCGGCTGGAGCGGCGAGAGGCAAGATGACGGGAAGGAGACTTCCCGCCGCCATCTTGCATGTCGGCGCTCTGGACAGGGTAAAACCAAGATGACAAGCAAGAAGTATCGCGAGATTTTCCGGGCGCCATCTTGGTTTTGCTCTGTACGGGGCGGCGACATGCAAGATGGCGGCCGGAGCGGCGAGAGGCAAGATGACGGGCAGGAAGACGGAGGCGTCGCAGAGAAGAGGATGGGGAGGGGTGGTGAGTTTAATGTGAGTGTGGAGGGACAGAGCAGGGGCAGAGCAGCAGCTTATAATCGGTAGTGGGGCAGTGAAAGTCCCCGCTACCGACAAAGCGGCAGCCATATTGGCTAGAGTTTAAGGTAGCTTCTAAGCCAGCTTCTGTCGGATGTGACGTCATAACCGTTACATAGTGACGGAAGCTGGCTTAGGGGAATTATTATATAGGATATATCCCATAGATAGGTGATAAGTATATGATCACTAGGGATCAAACTATTGTAACCCACACCAATCCCAAGAACTGGGGCCCCAAAAGTCTCTGCATGATTGGAGCAGATGTGCACTTGCTCAAACACTATCCCATTCAGTTGTGTGGGAATGGCACAGATATACTGTAGCAACTCTTGTGTCATTTATTCAAAATTGATTGGAGCAGTGATAGAGTCTACGCTCCGCTGCTCGGTTCCCAGACAGGATTTTGGGACTCCCCTTAGGACCATTAAAGGACCCGGCTATCATACATTTATCTTCTATCACTGAACAACAGTTATGGAAAACAGCTGCAATTGCTTAAGTAAACATGTCTTATTCCTTTGTGAAGAAATAGTCTTATCATGCTCTTTTAAGGCTGAATTATCTAGACGATACATTTCCACAACTAGCAATAGTTGACGACATGCATGACTTTAATTATATTTTTAAAATGCAAATCTGTAGATCAGATTTTCATAATTCCTTTTCACTTGTATTTAATCAACTCCCTCCATCAGACATGGTTAGAATATTTATGAAAACAAATACATTTTAATTGCCTAGTCATGCTTTATTTTCTTTTAATTGAACCAGTGTGTCCCAAATGCTTCGTTCCAACACTGCCAGAGAACTAGATAAGCCGTTAGCAGGAGCAGTTGGAAATTACAATAGCAGTTCTGCATGCAGAGCAAACTTATAATGAAAACTTTTAATGCATTTTTGTGTGTAGTAATCAACTTATTACTGTTTGACAACATGGTCTTTACCACAGGGTACTGGAGTTCATTAAAAGTGATTTACCGGCACTGAAACGTAAAAATACAGACCTATAAGTTTAACTTTTATGCAGATGGAATTAAATATTTAAATCGTTTCAAACATAACACTCACTTATTAACTAGTTTACAATATAGTTTAGTATAATCTCTTAGGCCAGCTTCACACCACGATTTTTGGGATCCAGGGCTGTCCAGTGTGAACCGATTTGGCCCCTATGATATCCCTTTTGTGCCGGATGGGGCCGGATTGCAGCTATTTGCCATCTGTTTTGTTGTCTATCTGGCTGGATCCGAGGCATTTTGTTTTTTGCCCCAGACACAAAGTCGGAGCTTGCAGCATTTTTTGTGTCTGGGGCAAAAATCAGACAAAATTGAATCCTCCCAGATCCGGCGCGATCTGGTGCCCCATAACATGGGTGTATATGGGCGCTGCATCGGCCCGGATCCGTCAAAAAAACGGACCGGTTCCCGGACGCCGAGTGCTAAATGAGCGGCAGCTTTGAAATTCAATTTCAAAGCCACGCTCGTTCAGCACATGGACAGCGCAGTTAAAAGAGCCGCCGGCTCAAATTTCAGCACGTGGAGAGCTCCACTGCTGACATTTCAGCACTTGGACAGCGGCAGCCACTTGCAGGGAGGATTCCGGCAGAAAACAGGATCGGAGGACATATTTGCCCTCCGGTTCTGTCCGGTGTCAGGTTCTGTCCGGTGCCTCCTGCAAAACACCAGACACAACCTGACAGCCGAAAACCGTCGTGTGAAACTAGCCTTAAGGTTAGGAGTCATTGACAGTGCAATGTGTAACAAGCAGTAGGGAGGCATGTTGAGCCTATGTCACTTTGCTCTATGAAGCAATAAGCAATCCATATGTAAGAATTTGATGAAATGCTATAGATGTATTTTACTCAAAAAAAAAGTTTAGCCCAGAGTTATGTGACACAAATTTTGCCATTTTAGCTGTTTACCAAAATATATTCAAGAATCAGATATATAATCAATATGGACTTAAAGTGCAGACTCTCAGCATTACTTAAAAGTAGTCACATTCTAATTGGAGTAAGGGTTTAGGAATTACAGCTCTTTAATATGTAGCTGCCTCTTTTTCTTGGGACCAAAATTAAATGGAGAATTATCTCGAAAGTTCTTTAATGGGCTGCATGGGCTATTACCTCATTAATCCAGCATTGTTTAAGCAGGTAAAAGGTCTGGGGCTGATTCCAGGTATTGCATTTGCATATGGAAGTTCTTGCTGTGAATCCACAACATGAAGTTCTCAAATAGAAACAGACAATTATTAGGCTGAAGAAAAAGGAGAAATCCATCAGAGAGATAGCAGAATCGTTAGGAGTGGTCAAATCAACAGTTTGGTAGATTTTGCAAAGAAAAAGAACAGTAAACCAGTGAGCTTGGGAATTCAAAAACGCAAGGAAGTAAACAGAAGATAGCAGAAGGGGATGATCACAAAATCATTTCCATGGTGAAGTAAAACCCCATCACAACAACCACCCTAGTGAAGAACACTCTCCAATGATTAGGAGTTTCAGTATTTAATCTATCATAAAGAAAAGACATTGAAGAAAAAGTTATTCCATTTTTGCAGTGCTACCAGGTCATAAGGAGATAAAATTCTTGATGTCATAAAACAATTCATTAGTGATGAATATAAAATGGGCATATAACGCAAACACATTTTGGCTTTATAATAAAATTAAGCCTTCTTCAGCATGTGAACTCTTGATTGAAGTTCCTTTTTATGGCATCTGAAATCAGTACATCCTTAGGGCAGGTGGGTGAGGGAATGAATTCAAAGGGTTCAACACAAGGTACAAACCATAAAACAGCATTAAAAATAGAAAGACAAGACTAGACTTTGCTAAAAAAAATCTAAGGAAGCAAGTCAAGTTCTGGAAAAGCATTCTTTCAACAGATGAAACTAAGATCGACCTCTACCAGAACGATGGGAACAAGGAAGTATGGAGTATGGATGGGAACAAGGAAGTATGAAGTATGGAGAAGGTTTGAAACAGCTCATGATTCAAAGCACACAACATTTTCTGGAACATTTGGAACCAGTGTGATTGCCAGGCATGCATGGCTTCCAATGGCCCTGTGTCAGTAGTGTTTATTGATAAAGTGACTAAAGAGTTGATGAGTTTTGAAGTGTACAGTACGATACTTTCTGCTCAGATTCAACCAAAGGCAGCAAGGTTGATTGGATGGCGCTTTAAAGTATAGATGGAAAATGACCCAGAACGTACTGCAAAAGAAACCCTGGAGTTTTTAAGGCAAAGAAGTGCATTATTCTTCAAAGGACCACCCAATCACTAGATCTTGGAGCCAATTCATTGTTTGGTGATGTCTTTGACTTCTAGACACCACCATCATTTTTGTCCATGCTTATTTCATGAGTTTAATTAAAAAAAAATTCTGTTGAAGCAGGGATTAAAAGCAATGTCTGACTTTCACTTAAGGTACCGTTACACGCTACAATGTCGTAACGATCTCACCAACGATCTCATGGAAGCCCGGTCGTTAGGACATCTTTTTGAGACCGCTGGTGAGATATCACACGTCTAGATATCGTGAACGGAGCACCAACGATCCAACGATACAGAGATCGCTGGAACGACACAGCCAACGATCTTGGTGGTCGTTATCAAGCTGTCACACGGCAACTGGGTGAACGAGTGTAACCTCAATGTGGGTGTAGTTTGTGACACAGGCTAGGAGTTAGGCGTGCCAGATTGTGTTTTCCCGTGCCCCTACAACTCCGATTGGTGGCCACAACTGCGTTACCATTGGTCAGGCTTGTCTGGCAAGATGGCCACTTTATTAGAGCTCTTGCCCTTTCAACCATCTCACCATTCAAGGCTATTTTCATTTGGTGACGCCTGTGCAAGCCACTGATGTGTCCCCAAGTTGTCACACATGAACACTCGTGTGTGCACTGTTGCCAATACAATGTATGGCTATGTGTACGTGTTGTTTTCAAGATGGTACGCTATACAAAACACTATATACATACGTGTATGCATATTAGGATGCATGCAGTAATTATGTGTCTGTGCATAGATGTATGTATGTGTACATGTAACTGTATATTGTTGGTTATGTGTACAAATGTGTGTATGTACTTTGCATCTCTGAATTAAAATCAAATATGTTGACATACTTTAGGTACCAATGTGGCAGATATACATGACCAATGAAGTTCTGAAGGTTGCCATATGTGTAAATTTATTTAGATATGGTGCACATGTTGCCTCCTACATTTAAAAAAAAATAAGGATTTAACATAAGCACATGCATATATATCTAGGACTGCTCAAATGTATTGTTACACCAATTATTTATTTGCGTGCAAACGCGGGTCGCTAAACGCCTAGAGAAAAGGATGGCGACTTCAATGGGTCTCCTTGTTTTGATTTTGATCTCGCTGCATATCAGGCCCAATGCGGGGACCACGTTCATCCTCCAGCTCACATATATAGATGTAGACATCTCCTGTGCGGGCTGCTCCAGGTCTAGTGAAGCACCCTTGGTCCCTGTGGTGTTGAAAAACATCACGTCATCCAGCGCAGGCATCTCTTGAGGCAGATCCATCACATCTCCAAAGTGCAGACTACAGGCACACAGTAGCACAATGTTGCTGCATTTTATGCTAATCAATCAACAAGATAGCACTGGCCTTTGCAATGAAACGTCTTTGCTTTGCCTTGTGGCCCACCTCTTCCAGCGTCAGGATACAATCACTTACAGGATAATACTATGTACCCAATCTTGTTGTCTAGCTCCTCATTAAGCCCTCTATGGGCTGAGCTGCAGAACGTACCTGACTTACAAATCTCATTCCCCATGACACAGGTAACACCCGGGCTTGCGGTTGGGGAAACTGATTATTGAAACCTGACATATTTAGAGGAGAAATAAGAGAAAGAAAATAGTTTTTTCAGCTCATCACCATTTCATCAGGAATGTTGAATAAGGCTAGTGAGCAATGCACAGACAGGTCCAAGATGAATGCTATAATAACACTTGTGCACATGTTGGACATCTGTATTCTAAATGTATGGAATGAAATTAAATAAAGGATTGCACATTTTCAAGAAGCAATTTCCATTATATGGTGTTTCATGACTGTGAACAGACCTACAAGACTATGTATGTTAAGCATATATTGTTCAAATGCTATTTTTATCTGAATTGCTAGATGATAATTGTAGAAGAATGGCATTGCACGCTACTGACCCTCTACAGTAAAAAAAAGGTTTGATCTTTAAACAAAAATAAATAAATAATTTTTTTAAAACAAATGATAAAATAAAAATAATTTTAAATAATTAAAGGGAACCTGTCACCATTAAAAATGCAGTGCAATCTTCAGGCACCATGTTATAGAGCAGGGGGAACTGAGTAGATTGATGAGAAAATCAGTATAACCTATGATTTCATTATTTAACTCCTGCTTTTTCTGGGATTTGGGGTCCAGTCGGTGGCCCTATCAGTTAGTGACAGCTGTTTCTGTATGCACACTTATACAAGGATAGCTGCCAGTCACGGATAGGACCACCCTCTGGACCCAAAATCCCAGAAAGAGCAGAGGTTTAAGTGATGAAATCACACATTATACTTAATCTTTTCTCACAAAACTATTTTTCAATATACTCAGTTCCACCTGCTCTATAAGGGCCCTTTCACATCAGCATGAAAAAACCGCATCTGCCGCGATTACCGCATACCGGCTGCACTTGCGGCGCGGTTGCGGTAAACGCCATGCAAAGTATAGGCGTACTTGCGGCAGGTGCGGCAAGTGCGGTTTTGCACTGGCGGCAGGTGCAGCCGCGAAAAAAACCGCGGCTGACCGCGATTTTTTTCGCGGCCGCAAGTGCAAAACCGCACTTGCCGCACCTGCCGCAAGTACGCCTATACTTTGCATGGCGTTTACCGCAACCACGCCACAAGTGCAGCCGGTATGCGGTAATCGCGACAGATGCGTTTTTTTCACCGCATCTGCCGCGAATTTCAAAAAACGCTGATGTGAAAGGGCCTTAACATGGTGCCTGCAGATAGCACTGCATTTTCATGGTGATGGGTTCTCTTTAAAAGCTCTCTTAAAGGGATGTGTAAAGGAGATTTTAAAGTTCCTGGATTTCATAGCTGCTGCCATATCTGGCACTGTGTCAAAAATTCACTGCCTACAAGTGTCCAACACCTAAACTAAAGGAAGCTTAAAAACTTTCTTTTCAGCTCCATTAAATTCCACAGGCTGAAGGAAACCAGTCTTAGGTTAGGGGTGTTCTCAGCTACCGGGTCTTCCGGTGAGTGTTTTGGCTCCAAAAATTGAAGGACAGTTTTAGGGCCATTTAAAAATTTCAAACTTTTTCCCCAAACAGAGAAGCATTCGGTGATTTTTTAGCAAATTGCTTTAATTTCACGATCATGAACTGAAATGTTTGTGCCTAATTTGAAATTGGTGAACATGTTCAGGGAAAGTTTACTCATCTCTAATAGGGACACATTTAGAAGTACTTTCTTGAGGTCCCTCTTTACTGTGGTCAGCAGATTCTTTACCTCACCAACCTGCTGCTCCATAGCATTGAATCAGTCAATAAGAAATTTAAGATCTTGCCCAAAATATAGATATGTCACTTTTCAGATTACCCACCTGAGTAGAGAGTGTAAGATGGGAGGTATTGTATTTAGTAATAGCTGCAATATTTTTCATGACAAGCTCTCCTACAGGCTGTGATGCTGAGCTCCTACCTGCACTTATCACATCAGTTGGTAAAAATTGAACAGGTTGCACCACCATTACTAGTGCATCCTTATTGCATTCACCCTCCTTGAGCTCCTGACCTTGGTAATCAATTATGTCGCAGCTGGATGATCAGCAGCATCCTTGCCTGCACAAGTAGCACTTGACCACATTCGGCCCACAGGCAAATCTCTCCCAGCAGGGTGGCTTTCATCATTAGTTCAGCACCATATTGATTCACTTTCTTAGTCTGGGGAATCTTAACCAAAATCATGCCCAATCATTGAGTTAGCACATGCATTCACTCACGCCTCTGCCCTGACCACACCCCTCCAGGAGCTGTTTTGCAATACTACAATGCCTGGCCTCATTTTGCTTATATAACTATGACCAGCCTAAATGTGCTACCATGGCCTACAGCATCCATAAACTTGACTCACATCGAGCACATGTGGGTCGTCATTAGAGTCCCATTGAGAGCTGCCAGCAGTGGATCTTGATTATTTGCCCAATGGCATTAAGTGGCACAGAACATTCTAAAGACAATTATTAATAACCTCATTAATAGCACACCAGGATGTTAGTGTGAGTATATCTATGTGTATTTCTCATACTCAGTAATAATTGTTGCTGTTATTTACATATTTTCATGACCTTACCTATTTTGTATTACAAATATAATATCAATAGTCCAAGTAGAAGAACACTGGGCACTGCACGTATTCAGTTAGGGCGGGCTGTCACTGCCGTGACATTTCTGCAGCTGTACCTGGTGGTGCTGGCTCTTAATAGCGGGAATCCAGCAAAACAAAAGAAACAATGTCCACACTCACCGGTAGTAGATCTTGACACTTTTAATTCCTGTTCATATAAACAAACATGAGCAAATCAGCAAGGGAGGGGGTGCAGGGGCGAAGGACGACGGCTCGCCGTTTCGCGGTCATATAGAGGACCCGTGGAAGTGGTATACGACCACGAAATGGCGAGCCGTCGTCCTTCGCCCCTGCACCCCCTCCCTTGCTGATTTGCTCATGTTTGTTGATATGAACAGGAATTAAAAGTGTCAAGATCTACTACCGGTGAGTGCGGATATTGTTTCTTTTGTTTTGACAAATATAATATCGTATGTGTAAATGAAAAGATACATTAATTGTGGCAATGAAAATTATTATAGGTATTTAAGATGTAACAGATGAAGCCAATTATTAATATAAGTCAACGTTTATGAATACAAGTAAACATTTGCTCACAGTGAGGCTAAACATGAATATGTTTATTAAAAAAAACTGGGCCAAGAGGGTCAAGAATGCTGTGGAGGTGGGATGGAAAGAATATACAATGAATAGCAGTCCATCAACATGTCAAGAAGAACACCCAGGTGAATAATTAATTGCTGCAAACTTAGCAGAAATATCCATTGATAGCAATGCATGTAAAGTAAATCTTTGAATGTAAAGAATGGTGTAGAGTTAAGGGAAAATTATGTAAAAAAAATATATACGCATAAAACAACATCCAAATAGTTACATATGTATATTAGACAGAAATTTAATTATTACCGTATATACTCGCGTATAAGCCGAGTTTTTCAGCCCAAAAATTGGGCTGAAAACTCCCCCCCTCGGCTTATACGCGAGTCAATACGGCCCCCTAAAAAGTTTGGCGCCCCCACCTCACTTTCTGGGCCCCCCCGCATGCAGCGCTGCGCATATACATTACCTGTCTAGCAGCTGTCACCCTCCGATGGCGGATCGCGGCTCCCGGCTCCGGGCTCCATCTTCCTCGCTGTCTTCCTGCTTGTCAGGTGACCGGCAGGCGTCGCGATGACGTCATCGCGATGAGCCCCGGTCACAAAGCAGGAAGACAGCGAGGAAGATGGAGCCCGGAGCCGGGAGCCGCGATCCGCCATCGGAGGGTGACAGCTGCTAGACAGGTAACGTATATGCGCAGCGCTGCATGCGGGGGGGCCCAGAAAGTGATGTGGGGGCGCCAAATTATGAGGGGGGCCCTGCTGGGGCCCTGTATACTACCACTGGGGCTATATACTACCACTGGGGCTGTATACTACCACTGGGGCTGTATACTACTACTGGGGCTGTATGTATACTACCACTGGGGCTATATACTACCACTGGGGCTGTATACTACCACTGGGGCTGAATATACCACTGGGGCTGCTGTATACTACCACTGGGGCTGTATACTACTACTGGGGCTGTATGTATACTACCACTGGGGCTATATACTACCACTGGGGCTGTATACTACTACTGGGGCTGTATGTATACTACCACTGGGGCTATATACTACCACTGGGGCTGTATACTACCACTGGGGCTGTATACTACTACTGGGGCTGTATGTATACTACCACTGGGGCTATATACTACCACTGGGGCTGTATACTACCACTGGGGCTGAATATACCACTGGGGCTGCTGTATACTACCACTGGGGCTGTATACTACCACTGGGGCTGTATACTACTACTGGGGCTGCTGTATACTACCACTGGGGCTGTATACTACCACTGGGGCTGTATATACCACTGGGGCTGCTGTATACTACCACTGGGGCTGAATATACCACTGGGGCTGCTGTATACTACCACTGGGGCTGTATACTACCACTGGGGCTGTATACTACTACTGGGGCTGCTGTATACTACCACTGGGGCTGTATACTACCACTGGGGCTGTATATACCACTGGGGCTGCTGTATACTACCACTGGGGCTGAATATACCACTGGGGCTGCTGTATACTACCACTGGGGCTGTATACTACCACTGGGGCTGTATATACTAATGGGGCTGCATGTATACTACCACTGGGGCTGTATATACCACTGGGGCTGCTGTATACTACCACTGGGGCTGAATATACCACTGGGGCTGCTGTATACTACCACTGGGGCTGTATACTACCACTGGGGCTGTATATACTACTGGGGCTGCTGCTGTATATACCACTGGGGCTGCTGCTGTAACACTGCTGGGGCCTGTATATACCACTGGGGAGGCTGCTGTATACCACACTGCTGGGGGCTGTATACCTGTGCTGGGGTCCACCCTCGGCTTATACACGAGTCAATAAATTTTCCCAGGTTTTGGGGGCAAAAGTAGGGGGGTCGGCTTATACACGGGTCGGCTTATACACGAGTATATACGGTAAATTAGATTATACAGAAAAAATATTTTGCATGCCCCAAGAGCATTTTCGGCTTTGTCACAGCTCCTTCATGTCATGCTTTGCTCCAATTAGATGTGATAAAGAACCTTTATTGTGACCCCCTTTCACAGTTTTATACCGATTAATTAAAATTTTGAATATACATTTACATGTTGTAACGTTTGTTAGTTCAAAAATGCTACATTGAACAGACATGGCGCTAGCTATTTCACCCAACAGATCCCAGAGAAAGCTCCAACCTTATCCCTTTAAGGGTATGTCTAAATGATCTGGAGACACTGCATTCTAGATGCAATGTCTCATCTCCTGTAAGTCAATGATCTTGCAGGTGAATGCAGCTGTCCATACCCATGGCAAGTGTATGGGGACCAGCAGCTTTTCCCTGCATTCACCCGCTAAGATCGCTTACGACTCCGCAGAAATGAGTTGACATGCTGCAGCTTGGGAAGCTGCCCCTATTGCCAATTTATGCTGCGTAGAAAACAAGCACAATGTCTACAAAATTTCTCTAAATCCCACTAACTCTGCTTGGACTGTACAATGCAGTGGTTTGAACGTAGTGAAAACAGGATTAGTCAATATTAGGGAGCAAAGCGGGTCAGCATCAGAAATAGGAGAAGAAAAATCCGGTAAGGGTTTAAGAAGTATCCAGGTACAATAACTGTACAAGGTAGAAGGAATGGAGTTTTAGAGTGTGGTACTGCTGCGTTGGCCTCAGCAGGTAGTGATTACACATGCTGGGCTTGTGAACCCCCATTCAAGCCCCCAATTGGCCTTGCTGAGAAGAACAACAGGTCTCCACCATACTAGTCCCTGGCTAGACAGTGTTTTGGAATGGAATCAGATGTAGCAGATCTGAGTAGAGATGTGACACATGGGGAAGATCTTTTCAGAATTATTACTACTCAACTATATGGTAACCCATGTATATGAAATATAGCCAGCAAACCTACAATGCACGAATAAACCTTTACAGGGAGACTACTGCCAAGAAAAGGGAGACTGCTGAATTTTCAAAGGCTGAGGAAGATGATAAAATGGTAAAAATATTTACACTCCTCAAATAAATTAAGGGAACACCTAAACAACACAATGTAACTCCAAGTCATTCACACTTCTGTAAACTCAACCTGTTCAGTTATGAAGCGACACTGATTATGGATCAATTTCTCCTGCTGTTGTGCAAATGAAACAGACAACAGGTAGAAATGATCGTCATTTAGTAGGACACCTGCTAAAGGAGCGGTTCTGCAGGTGGTAACCACCGACCATTTCTCTGTTCTCATCCTTTTTGGCTGTTTTGGTCTCTTTTGCATTTTGTCATTGGTCTCACCCCTAAAGGTAGCTTGGAGTTAGAGCAATGGCAAAACGCAAAAGTGACCAAAACAACAGCCAAAAGGATGGGAACAGAGAAATGGTCTGTGGTTACCACCTGCAGAACCGCTCCTTTATGGGGGTGAACTGCTTTCTACCTTGATTTCACAGAAATGTGATTGACTTGGAGTTACATTGTTTTTGAAGTGTTCCCTTTGTTTTTTGAGCAGTGTATAATAAAATGTTTTATATGTACGTCCGCTGATTTATGCACAACAAAAAATATGTCTAAATGTCTAAAAATGGTTAGAAAAGTTTAAACATACAACATTCAAGTTTACACAGGAGTGAGAATAAGAAATGTGTGCAATGTAAGCTTCTAGGTCACTGGTGTCAACTTTAATAGTTCTAAGAGATGTCCCATGGGTGTCCGTACAGCAACCCAGACCTAAGAATACCCTTTGTTTCGGAGATCATATGCTTAACTGCTTTGTAAAAAATATTATTTTTAGTTGCTCTTTTTAAATCATTTGAACAGATGCCATCTTGGCTGAAATATCTGTGCTTAAACCAAGTATTAATGTGACTGAATCATGCTGTGATTTAAAAACAGCCAAAATATTGTAGTAAAGGGAAATTCTTTCGGCTCAGAATGTACTGTCACAAAGTATCACTTCACCAAAATTTCAGTTATACCAATTAAAAAAGAAGCACAATGGAGCTTCAGGTCATCCTTTAGGATCCTTGTTAAAAAGTTTTTCCAAGTTTGTGATAATGATGAACTATTGTAAAGATAAGAAACAAACAAAAGAGCGGGCACTACCAATAACTGAGGGATAGACTCATCACATATGGAAAACTAGCTGTGAGCCCGACTCTAAAGAATCGGGAGTCTAGAATCTGGAGAGAGAAAGGGAGAGAGAGAGGGAGAGAGAGAGAGAGAGGGAGAGGGAGAGGGAGAGGAGAGGGAGAGGGAGAGAGAGAGAGAGGGAGAGGGAGAGAGAGGGAGAGAGAGAGAGAGAGGGAGAGGGAGAGAAAGAGAGAGAGAGAGAGGGAGAGGAAGAGGGAGAGAGAGAGAGAGAGATAAATAGATATAGATAGATAGATAGATAGATAGAGATAGATAGATAGAGATAGATAGAAATAGATAGAGATATAGATAGATAGATATAGATATAGATAGAAAGATATAGATAGATAGATAGATAGATAGATAGATAGATAGTTAGTGAAAAAAGGCTGCAGCACACTTATTTGGATGATTTCAGCCTTTATTGGCTCTCTATGGCAATAGATTGAATAGAACGCAATCTATTGCCATAGAGAGCCAATAAAGGCTGAAATCATCCAAATAAGTGTGCTGCAGCCTTTTTTCACTAAATATGACTGAAGCTGGTGCCTGAATACCACCCTGATGGACTGCTAAGCACTGGGCTAGTGCCAACAAAGGAACGCTGCTCATAATTTTTTCTATTTAGATAGATAGATAGATAGATAGATATAGATAGATATAGATAGAAAGATAGATATAGATATAGATAGATATATAGATATAGATAGATAGATATAGATAGGCGAGTCGTTGCAGCCACGGTCACTCAGCACGTAGGTCCATTGCGAGTTTCATGGGCCGGCGACGACCGACGACAGCCGAGCACCGTGGCCGAAAATCGAACCAAGGGGCCGGCCATGCATCGCTCGAAACACCGCTATGTATGTCTATGGGAAGTGAGGTGCTATTCTCATTGGTCGCTGTGTGCTGGCGGTGACCAATGAGAATAGCGCCTCACTTTCAGAGGTAAATTTGAAACTCAAAGTCATCCATTATATGTCTATGGGAAGTGAGGCACTATTCTCATTGGTCGCTGTGTACTGGCACCTCCTGGTGCGATCATGGAGGGGGCTGAGGAAGCTGACCCCCCAATTGTGCCCCTTGTCCCCCCCTCACCTCCTGACGGGCTGCACCCGCCAGCCAGCCGCCTCTGCTCTGGTGTGCAATTCCAATTGTTTGCGGACACCATGTCCCGCATGGAGAGCCCCTATGTGCCTAAACATTGGAGTTCCCCCATAAGTGACCTCATTTTGGAAACTAGACCCCCTAAGGAACGTATCTAGATGCATAGTGAGCACTTTGAACCCCCAGGTGCTTCACAAATTGATCCGTAAAAATAAAGAAAGAAAATTTGTGTGAAAAAAAAATACTTATTCCTTATTACGGATCAATTTGTGAAGCACCTGGGGGTTCAAAGTGCTCACTATGCATCTAGATAAGTTTCCTAGGGGGGTCTAGTTTCCAAAATGGGATCACTTGTGGGGGAGCTCAAATGTTTAGGCACACATGGGGCTTTCCAAATGCAACATGGTGTCCGCTAACAATTAGAATGGAAAATCAGCTCAAATTGTTAGCGGACACCATGCAGCGTTTGGAGAGTCCCTGTGAGCCTAAATATTGGAGCTCCCCCACAAGTGACCCCATTTTGGAAACCAGATCCCTAGGGAACTTATCTAGATGCATTGTGAGCACTTTGAACCCCAGGTGCTTCACAAATTAATTCGTAAAAAACAAAAATTAAAAAAATGTACGGAAAAAAAATACTTTTTATTTTTATGGATCAATTTTTGAAGCACCTGAGGGTGCAAAGTGCTCATTATGTATCTAGATAAGTTCCTTGAGGGGGTCTAGTTTCCAAAATGTGGTTACTTGTGGGGGAGCTCTAATGTTTAGGCACACAGGGGCTCTCCAAACGCGACATGGTGTCCACTAACAATTTGAATGGAAAATTAGCTCAAATTGTTAGCGGACATCATGTCACGTTTGGAGAGCCCCTGTGGGCCTAAACATTGGAGCTGCCCCACAAGTGACCCAATTTTGGAAACTAGACCCCCAGGGAACTTATCTAGATGGGTGGTGAGCACTTTGAACCCACAGATGTTTCACAAATTGATCAGTAATAATGAAAAAGTACTATTTTTTCCACAAAATTTTATTTTAGCCAAACTTTTATCATTTTCACATGGACAGCAGGATAAAATGCATCCTAAAATTTGTTGGCCATTTTCTCCTGAGTACACCGATATCTCATATGTGGTCATAAACCACTGTTTGGGCGCACAGCAGGGCTCAGAAGTGAAGGAGCGCCATTTCACTTTTTGAATGGAAAATTAGCTCCAAAACTCAAATTTTGCTCCTTCCCTTCTGCGCCCAAACAGTGGTTTATAACCACATATGAGGTATCGGTGTACTCAGGAGAAATTGCTCAACAAATTTTAAGATCCATTTTATCCTGTTGCCTATGTGAAAATGAAAGAATTGAGGCTAAAAGAACATTTTTGTTATAAAAATTAAAATGTCCATTTTTTCCTTCCACGTTGCTTTAGTTCCTGTGAAGCACCTGAAGGTTTAATAATGTTCTTGAATGTAGTTTTGAGTAGCTTGAGGGGTGCAGTCTTTGGAATGGTGTCACTTTTGGGTGCAGAGGTGCACAAAGCATCCCTGCCGCCTGAGCCGCAGTTGAGGAGCGGGAAGGGGGGGAGGGCGGTGGGTGCTGTTGGACAGCCGTGGGTGAGGAGCGGGGGGGAGGAGGTGATGTTGGCAGCTGCGGGGTGGAGGTGGAGTTTGGGGGTGCTGTTGGTGGTGGCCGCCTGCGGGAGTGGTACGGTACCTACTGACATCCAGGCTGAGCTGAGTGTAGCAGCCGCCCCCAGCGGTGTAACTAGACTTCATGGTGCCCGGGGCAAAGATCTATTCTGGCCCCCCCCCCCGCAGCCTTGGTTGAGGAGCGCGTGGTGGGGTGCTGTCAGTCTCAGTGCGCCCACTTAACACATGCTGGATATATATATGACACAGTATAATATATATATTCATATGTATAAAAGGCTGTGGACCATAAGATTACTATTATATTGTGCCCCCGGAGTGCCATCATACTGCTATTTTATGCCCCAGGCTCAGCCTGCACCACCTCCACACACTGACCTCTGAGGCGGTGCTGGGCTCCGGTGTATGCGGTGCCGATGTCTGGCTGTGGTCTGGCTGTGGAACACAGAGGAGAGGAGATGAGATTGGGTGACGAGTCTCTTCTGTGCGTTCCACACACCGCCCGCAGGAAGAGGAAGTGAGGGGGCAGAACGGGGACCCTCTTCTATGCGGTCCACAGTGTGGAACACCCACAGCAGTGGAAGTGACAGCCTGGAAGCGGGGGCGGAGCGGGGGAGGCTGGCAGCCGGCGGCCGACAATAATGAAGTGTGCACCATACCATACCACGCTGGTAAGAGATAATAAATAATACTGGCACGGGGCGGGCTTTGTTTGAGGAGCGGGGGGGCAGTGGGGTGCCACTGGCGCCCCTCTCTGAGTTGCGCCCGGGGCAAAGGATCCGGCTGCACCCCCCTAGATACGCCCCTGGCCGCCCCCTTCAGCTTTGCCGCTCCCCCTCTCTCCTTGCCGCCTGAGCCTGAGGGCTCACATTGTCCAATGGGCAGTGTGGCCCTGATTGGGTGTTTTCTCTCACGTACGCTCCTCAAACGGACTTCAAATGTTATGTGGTCACTAAAAAAAATGGTTTTGTAAATTTTGCTGGAAAAATGAAAAATTCCTGATGAACTTTCAACCCTTATAACTTCCTACCAAAAAAAAATGTTTTTTTCCCAAAATTGGGCTGATGTAAATTAGACATGTGGAAAATGTTATTTATCAACTATTTTGTGTCACATAACTCTCTGGTTTAGCAGAATAAAAATTCAAAATTTGAAAATTGCTAAATTTTCAAACTTTTTGCCAAATTTTAGATTTTTTTCACAAATAAATGCAAAAAATATTGACCTAAATTTAATACTAACATGAAGCTCAATATGCCATGAAAAAACTATCTCAGAATCGCTAGGATCTGTTGTAGCGTTCCAGAGTTATTACTTCATAAATGGACACTGGTCAGAATTGACAAAAATGTCAAGGTCTTTAGGGTCAAAATAGGCTGGGTCCTGAAGTGGTTAATGCAGCACACTGAAAAGTACATCAGTGCCTAGTCTTCCCATTCTGACACTGGGGTGGAAAAGTCCTTGGAGATCCATGATTTGTTCATCTTGATAATTGTTAGGCAATCTACACTGTTGGTGGACAGCCGGATGCGGTTCACCGTCAGGACTACAGCAGCGCTGAAGACACGTTCTGAGAGAAAACAGGCTGCCAGGCACGACAAAATCTCCAAGTCATGAGTGATATTCTCGGCCACTTTTCCAATTTGGAAGCCCAATATGCACAAGGGTCCAGTTCCACAGTCATAGGATCGATGCTGAGCTGTAGGTATTCCTGCACCATCGTCTCTAGGCGTTCCCCATGTATCAGACTTGCCCTTTCTTCTGATGTTGCAAAGAAAAGTCTAAAAAAAACTGTCAAATGACTCCCAGAAATTGCTGGTAATAGGTACACTGCTGCTTGTAATACTGCTCTGGTGACGCCTGGACATTCACATGGTTTGAGGTGTAGAACTGCGATGCGCACTTTGTCCGCCACTGCTGCTTTGGGGAAAATCAGTCCGAGTGTCTAAAAGGTTATTTTGATACTCCTACATGTGTGTGTCTCTTTCCAGGGAGGGAAGCATTTGACAAAGTTGAGTTTTGTACCGGGGATACAACAGTGTGGAAACCCAATAGTCTGCATAATTTTGAAGCTTAACATTCCATGAATCATGTTCCAGTTAATGCAGAAAGAAGGCACTCATGCATCTTGCACATCCAGGAGGTCCAAGTTCTTGTTGTATTGGTGGTGGCGGGATAACATTCCCACTGGTTCCTCCATCTGCTCCAGCCAGTCTCGCACAACAGAAATGTGACCAAAATCTCCCTCATCTGCTGAGTCTTCCATAAACATCACCTCTTCGTCCTCCATTTCTTACGCGCCTCCTGCACCCTCATCAACTCTTTGGCTGCTTTCATCAATCCCTCTCCTCCACCCTCCAATGCCACATACTTCTGTGTTGATGAAAGTCCAAAACTTTCAGATCTTGTTAACCGTTCTGCATGCACCTCCTCATGTACTTCATTTTCTTCCTCTTGGACCGCCACGTGACTCATATTGGTCAACGTTTCCTCCAGCATGTATATGACCAGAATAGTCATCTTGATAACAGCATCTTCAATGCTAAACATTTAGTCGCCATTTCAAAACTGTGCAGAAGGTTGTAGAGGTTCTTTGATATGTGACCATTTCAGTAGTGTGATTTGCCTCACCGCAGGATTGCATTGGCCCAGGCTATACGTCTAGCATACTGCACCAGGGCTCGTCACTGTGCCACAGTCGCTGCAACATGTGCAGAGTGCAATTCCATCATGTCGGCACATCGCATATCAGACGGTTAACCGGCAGGCCAAAAGACCTCTGCAGCATTGCAAGTCATTGAGCGGCGCAGTGTGAACGGGGGAAGTGAACAGACAGCGACCATGTCATGTGTAGAAGCACATCTAGGCCAGGATAGTGGACTAGAAATTGCTTGAAGATCAGGTTCAGGACATGAGCCTTACAAGACATGTGTTTCACCTTGCCACAGTGTAGGGCCACATTCAGGTTTGCAACGCTGTTGCACACGGCCTTGCCTGGCAACAGGTTCAGTTGAGACAGCCATTGATGAAACTCGGTCTCCAAAACTAACCACATCTTCTCAGCTGTGTGACTCACTTTTCTGAGGCATTTTAACATAAAGACAGCCTGATGATGTTCAACCCTGTAGTAAGGTCTGCTTGATTCCTTCTGCACAGTTAGAATGCTTGTCACATTCCTAGAGAGGTTTTGGAGGAAGTGGAGGTCCTAGAGGAGGTAGAGAACGCAGAAGCAGTGTAGGAACTGTTACATACAGAGGTTTCATTTCCATACCATGGGGATAGCAAGACATGTTCAGCAGCCTCTTCTCTCAAAGCCACCAGAGTCAACCAGTGAACATTCAGCTACATGTAACGCCCCTGGCCATGCTTACTCATCCAGGTGTCTGTGATGAAATGCACCCTGTCACACACAGAGTTTCTCAAGGAAGCAGTGATGTTGTCTGCAACATGCTGATGGAGTGCAGACACAGCTGTCTTCGAGAAGTAGTGGCGACTGCGCATCTGGTACTGGGGAACTGCGGCGGCCACAAGCTTTCAAAAACCCTCAGTATCAACCACGCGGAAAGCCAGCATTTTTGTGGCCAATAAATCAGAGGTGGGGAAATTTAAAGAGGACATGCCACCAACCCTAGTGCTTGGCAAACAAAATGCAGCATGCTGCTGCATTCAGGGAAGGGATCTTCATGTCTCTAGCTCCTCTGTAAGCTTTGAAAAAGACTTTAGAAACCTAACAGTTAAGAGGTCGACTGGGTTGGATCTTATTAAGAGTTCCTGGCTGCTGGCCCCGTCCTCCCTGCTTCCTCCTTGTGTATTCAGCCCCTTCTATGTGTCTGCTGCCGCCCCCTCTTGTCCTGGGTCTGCCCTCCTCTTCTACTCTTCTGACAGTCACACCAAGCAGGAGCAGAAGAGGAGGGCAGACCAAGAACAAGAGGAGGTAGACACATAGAGGGGGCGGAACACACAAGGAGGAGGCGGGAGGCTGTGCCAGCAGTCAGGACCTTTTAATAGGATCCAACCCAGTCGACCTCTTAAATGTAAGGTTTCTAAAGTCTTTTTTAGACGATTACAGGGGGGCTAGAGACATGGGGGACCCTTTCCCTGACTGCAGCAGACATGTGGCATTCAGTGCTGCATTCAGTTTGCCAAGCACCATGGGGTTGACAGTCCTCTTTACCCTCTTAGCTTTGACATGGCTACGAGGAAATGGTCATTTATTGAACACATCTGCCAGACAGTGCAGATTAGGGTAATCCAGACAAAAGGCAGGGGTAGGTTATGTTGCCTTCATGAAGAGGTAGTTCTCTCGATATCTCAAAGCGCTCAACACCAGCAGGCACATCCACTTCCAAAACAGGTGACGGCCTGACAATAACACTGACTGTTGCAGGAAAAGAGTGGATGTTGTGCAGGTGAAAGTCTGCGTGACAACAGTCCCCACAGCCATGGAGGATAAAGAAGCCACATATACCCTTGATGGGGTATTCAGTGGCTGGACAGGGCCGTTAAGTCACGTTTTAGCATGGTGAGCTTCCCACTGTAATTTATGCGCATCTCCATATGACGGTTCATACATGAATTACTGAAATTATTTATTTATTTTTCCTCTACTAAGATTTTGCTTAGAGATTTGGCAGATGAAATGAGTTGGGTAATCCTTCGCGATCATGAAAAAGGCACAGGCTAGGCAAGGCTTACCGTCAATGTCAACTGCAGAGCCGCCACGGCTTCTTCAACGATGCACGGTTGTGGCTGAGAACACAGTGCTTGATGTGCTTTCAGCACTCTGTCTCTGTCCAGGAAGCTGCAACCTAACCTTGTCAACTTCATCATCCTCCTCTTCCACCTCCTCTGCTAGTCTCATCAACTTCCTACCTGTGGGTTGACAGTAAGTGGGATCAAGAACCTCATCATCACCCTCTGTGTTTTCACACTTCTCGCCCTCAGAACCACCCTCTTCCTGCCCTGACTGCAAACTCACCTAGGTGTCCGCCTCAGGTGTTTGATAATGAGGCTCCACATTAACCCAGACCATTATTTGTCACAAAGATTTTGTGCATCGGTGCAGATCATTTCTTCACCATGAGTCAGTGAAGCTTTGGAGCTGACCTCTAATTCCCAGGCTATAGTAAGCATGAACATCTCTGCAGACTCAGCCATCTGTGTTCACCCGGCGTTAGTAGAGCATCTGGAGACTTCTAACACCTGTGAGGACTGCACTGTGTGTCCTGTGGAACTTGAGGTGGAGGAGAGGCACTTGATGGAGCGCTTGTCATCCTTTGTAGTGTGGCGCCCTGCTTATGCAGGTAACCACAGACTTCTCTAATTCACAGCTGGGTTTCCACAGCAGGTACCTACTACATGCAACACGTTCCACCCCGACACAGTAGGGGGAGCACCACTTGCTGCCCTTAGGCAAGATCCCCTATAAATACTGCTGCTAGGGGAGGAGTTAGAGTGTGCAGAAGCTAGGACAGCATGCGAAGACATCCTGGTGGTCGGTGCCGCAGTTAGGCCTGAACCAGTGACTCGGTGTGGCCGTTCTACATCCCGCAAGCCTAAGTGGGGACAGAAGGCAAGGAGCAGATAGCCAAGAGGGAGTGAGGAACTTGAGGAAGTTCGCCCAAAGAAGTACCGGACATCAGGAATCCGCACCTGTGGCATACTCCAGGACCACAGAAAACCCTTTCTCACCGTTGAGGCTTCAGCCACCCGGTTCCCCTGTAGGTCAAGAGAGGGAGCCAGACATGGCAGTGCATCACCGCAGTGATCAGAGAGAGTAACCCGGAGACCGCACAGGAGGAGAGACAGACATCAGAGTCAGGAAGAGAGAGGAGCAAGTCTGGCTGCATGCAGGCTGTGCTTCAATCACACAAAAGAACAGAGGAGGCCTTATACCCACTTGCTGTGGGGACCCACTGTACAACCTGTCCACCCATTAGTGCCCTGAATTTTACCTGCTTAACATCAGTAAGAGGTAAAAGAGACTTCCTTTCCACTCCCAGTATTCTCCATAGACTGTTCCAACTCTCCCTATACAATCCTAGCTCCACTCCAACCTGTCCCTACTCACTACGCTGCCCCGGAGGTCCCAGTCCTGCCTGCGGAGGACCATCTCAGTCGCAATACCACTGACCTCCAGAGGACTGTGGAGGCGCTGGTGCTACTCACCAGAAACTGCAGGTGGCGTCACGACAAATAACATTGTAAATTGTCCCTTGTACATAATAATCACCCTTTTCAAGAGAACCATCTCCTGGGATACGGGATCAGGTGCGACCGCCATTCCCCGAGACACAGTTAACCCTTTTGCCGCCTGATACCCGAGTACCCCACATCCTGGGGCAACACATCTGTGCATACCGATTAACAATCAGTGCATAAAATGACTAAACTCTGAAATGTAAACAGCTGACCAGTAATCATGTAATTTAAAGATAAAGAGGCATTGAGAGACCTTAGTGGAAACTAAAAAAAACACAATTCACTGTATAGAGTGTGTAGTTCAATAAGAGTAATGAGCACTAGTGCACTTTTTGTAAAATATTACTAGCATGAAAAGAAATAAATGGAACAGCATAATGATTTTAATTGAGATCTAATGTGTAAAGTGTATATAACCCTGGTCAGAAAGGCCAGAAGTAGCTGGAGGAAGGGTTTGTACACCCGAAATGTCGCTGTTGCCCATGCTGTGATGTTGAATAAACCTTTTTTCACCTAAAGAAGGATTGGAGTGCTGCAACTTCATTTATATCATATATTGGAAACCTTGAAAGGGAGAAGTTTGGTTGCTGGCACCCTTATGTAAGCTCTGTGCTGCATATTTTTTCATTATATATTTACTAGCTGTACTACTTGGCTACGCCAGAGTTAATAAATAACTGCTGTTAGCTATAACAAAATAGAATTTGAATATGTCATATTAATGACCTGTAGGAAAATAGAAGCTGAGCTGTGATTGGTTGCTATACGCAGTCTGATAAATCTCGAGCCAACAGTAAACCCTCCCCCTGGCCGGGCAGTATATATTACCTCACACATACACATAAAAGACAGCTCATGTGACTGACATCTGCCTTAATTCCCTATATGGCACATGTGTTGCACATTGGCTGTTTTTAATCAGATGTTTATTTTTGGAAATTAAAGATAGCAGACGTATGAGGCAAGTTGTGTGAGGCGATTTGTGCACATCTTTGTCTGTCTGTGTGGTGTGTGTGTCCCTGGGGTGTGTGTGTGTCCCTGTGGTGTGAGTGCATGTGTCCCTATTGGGTGTGTATGTGTGTGTATCCCTGTGGGGTGGGTTTGTTGTGTGTGGGGTGTGTCTCTGTGTTGTGTGTGTCTCTTTGTGGTGTGTGTGTCCCTGTGGGGTGAGTGCATGTGTCCCTATGGGGTGTGTATGTGTGTGTGTCCCTGTGTGGGGTGTCTGTGAGGTGTGTGTGAGTCTCTGTGTTGTGTGTGTCTCTTTATGGTGTGTGCGTGTGTGTCCCTGTGGGGTGAGTGCATGTGTCGCTATAGGGAGTGTGTGTGTCCCCGTGGGGAGTGTGTGTGTCTGTCTCTGTGTTCTGTGAGTCTCTTTGTGGTGTGTGTGTGTCCCTGTGGGGTGAGTGCTTGTGTCCCTATAGGGTGTGTATGTGTGTGTGTCCCTGTGGGGTGTGTCTGTGTGGTGTGTGTGTCTCTTTGTGGTGTGTGTGTGTCCCTGTGGGGTAAGTGCATCTGTCGCTATAGGGTGTGTGTGTGTCCCCGTGGGGTGTGTGTGTGTCTCTGTGTTGTGTGTGTCTCTTTGTGGTGTGTGTGTATGGGTGCATGGTGAGTATCCAATATTGGGGCTGCACCTTAGCGACTATACACTTGCTGTTACTCTTTGTGTGCAAGTGGTGTGTATACATGTTCCCGTGCATTGTGAATATCCCATGTTGGGGCCCCACCTTAGTGACTATATGCTGATGTATGCTGTTAGTCTTTGACGCTGTCATTAAGCCCCTCTCATTCACAACTGTCAACTGGTAGCTGTCACTTTTTCCCCATTATGTAGATAGGGGCAAAATTGTCTGGTGAATTGGAACGCGTGGGGTTAAAATTTCACCTCACAATATAGCCTATGATGCTGTCGGGGTCCAGACGTGTTACTGTGCAAAGATTTGTGGCTGTAGCTGCAGCTGTCGATTTTCTTCCAACACTTTTCCTTTCACTTTTTCCCCATTATGTAGATAGGGGCAAAATTGTTTGGTGAACTGGAGCACGCAGGGTTAAAATTTCGCCTCACAACATAGCCTATGACGCTCTCGGGGTCCAGACATGTGACTGTGCAAAATTTCGTGGCTGTAGTTGCAACGGTGCAGATGCCAATCCCGGACATACACACATACACACACACATACACACATTCAGCTTTATATACATACTAGCTGTAGTACCCGGCTACGCCCGAGTTAATAAATAACTGATGTTAGCTATAACAAAATAGAATTTGAATATGTCATATTAATGACCTGTAAGAAAATAGAAGCTGAGCTGTGATTGATTGCTATAGACAGCCTGATAACTCTCCAGCCAACAGTAAACCCTCCCCCTGGCCGGGCAGTATATGTTACCTCACACATACACATAATAGACAGCTCATGTGACTGACATCTGCCTTAATTCCCTATATGGCACATGTGTTGCACATTGGCTGTTTTTAATCAGATGTTTATTTTTGGAAATTAAAGATAGCACACGTATGAGGCGAGTTGTGTGAGGTGATTTGTGCACATCTGTGTCTGTCTGTGTGTATGTGTGTGTCCCTGTGGGGTGAGTGCATGTGTCTCTATAGGGTGTGTATGTCCCTGTTGGGGGGGGGGGTCTGTGTGGTGTGTGTTTCTGTTGTGTGTGTCTCTTTGTGGTGTGTGTGTTCCTGTGGGGTGAGTGCATGTGTCCCTATAGGGTGTGTATGTGTGTGTGTCAATGTGGGGGTGTTCTGTGTGGTGTGTGTGTGTCTCTTTGTGGTGTGTGTGTGTGTTGCTGTGGGGTGTGTATGTGTGTGTGTCCCTGTGGGGGGGGTCTGTGTGGTGTGTGTGTGTCTCTTTGTGGTGTGTGTGTGTGTGTTGCTGTGGGGTGAGTGCATGTGTCCCTATAGGGTGGCTATATGTGTGTGTCCCTGTGGGGGGGTCTGTGTGGTGTGTGTGTCTGTGTTGTGTGTGTGTGTGTCCCTGTGGGGTGAGTGCATGTGTCGCTATAGGGTGTGTGTGTGTCCCCGTGGGGGTGTGGGGGGGTGTCTCTGTGTTGTGTGTGTCTCTTTGTGGTGTGTGTGTGTTTGTTCGGGTGCGTGGTGAGTATCCAATATTGGTGCTGCACCTTAGCGACTATACACTTGCTGTTACTCTTTGTGTGCGTGTGATGTGTATACATGTCCCCGTGCATGGTGAATATCTCATGTTGGGGCCCCACCTTAGTGACTATATGCTGGTATGTGCTGTTTGTCTTTGGCGCTATCATTAAGCCCCTCTCATTCACAACTGTCAACTGGTAACTGTCACTTTTTCCCCATGTATGTAGATAGGGGCAAATTTTTTTGGTGAATTGGAATGTGCGGGGTTAAAATTTCGCCTCACAACATAGCCTATGACGGTCTCGGGGTCCAGATGTGTGACTGTGCAAAAGTTTGTGGCTGCAGTTGCGACGCTGTAGATGCCAATCCCGGATATACATACATACACACATACACACATTCAGCTTTATATATTACTAGCTGTGAGCCCGATGCGATTGCATCGGGATTCTAGAACTGGTGTATAGTTTATTAAATTACATTTTTAACTAATAATCCAATTATTCCATGATAGATGGCGGCTCAATTGTAAAGAATCGGGAATGTAGCATGCATATATACATTATTCATTCAAATTTGACAATAATGCACATAAGACATGATATCTATCTATCAACTACCAATGTTTGTATGGTATATATCAGTGTAGTACATGTCATGATTCTAAGGCAAGGCTTTTCGTACAGATACTGGCACTGATGTTTTGTACAGACTACGTATATTCAATTTATATATGAATATTAATAATCTATGATTGAGCCAGTACATGTTTCCCCACCAACCACGGGAAGGTAGCCTTACAACTGTGGGACCTACTCTACTCTACCCCTAATAATTAATAGTTAGACTCCTTTTAAATCAGATATTTTTTGGCTATTTGCAGAAGGTGTAGAATAACCAAATACAATTTCTGCACTTTGCACCAAAGGACCTACCTACAGCTCACTTTTAGCAAGTAACATGTAATGTATATGGAACTTGCAATTAGCTTGTAGTAAATACGGCAAGCACAGCTTTAACAGGTTGACTAAATGCAACCACTAAAAATCAAAGCTAACTGTGATTTTGGCAGTTGAAACTGTTGAAAGCACATGTGCCGCAACTACTGCAAGTAAAGCACAAATTGCATTAACATTTCATGCAACTTACAGTAAGAGTGCTGTAGGTCACCATTAGACAGCAAGTGTCAAAATTGATGTGTTCACACTATAAATTCCACAAATAGCAGAATAAGTCAGATTTAAAATGAAAATGTATATTCTTTCCCTATGTGTCTAAATATGTACCTATATGTATGTATGTATTTATATGTACAGAACACACTTCAAGATAGAGATGTGTGTGAACAGCTGTCCCACCCGTCTCTAATACTGCCTTCAGACTTGCAGATGCATCTGCACCATTTTGCAGATGCATCTGCATGCAGACAGTAAACCCTATCTTTATAATGGGACGCACAGTGTCTGCAGATGCTTCCAGACAGCCGAGCACAACCATTCACTGCTATATGTGATCTCTGCGCAGGCAGATGCTTGGGTACAGATCACAGACTCTCCTCCGCAGCAGGGACACGACATGTTGCATCCCTGGTGAGGGTGGGAGTGTGTGATTTGTATGCAGGCATCCGCCTGCGCACAGATCACATATAGGAGTAAATGTGTGTGCACGGCTGCCTGCAAGCATCTGCAGACACCGTGCGTCCCATTATAAAGCTAGGGTCTACCATGTGCATGCAGATGCATTTTCAAAACGCTGCAGATGCATCTGCAAATGTGAAGGCAGCCTTAGCTGTTGACAAAAACCTGACCCTGTGTAAAAAGAAAATAAAATCTCGCAGCAACTATACTGCTGGAGCTTCAGGTTATTATCACTAAATGCAAGCATTTAGATGATACACATCTACAATCTACTACAAAATGTGTGTTTATATACATATACAATGAAATTTAAAAAGAAATTTTAAAAGCTAAAAAAGTAAGAACAATATATTTTAAATAACTATTTTATATCTAAAACCTATTTTATAATATCTTTATAACGAAATAAATATTTTTGGTATTTTTGTCTATTTCTATTCTTCTACATCTATAGCTAAATTAAATTATTGTAATATTTGTGTTTAATTAGAAAGTATGTATCTAAATAGAATATGTATGTAAATAATTGAAAGTAAAATATTTTTATACACTATATTTTCAGTGAAAAGCAAAACTAAGGACTATATTTCTTAAAGACGTATTTAATATCTAATAACTAATTATAATGTCTTTATCTAAAACTAAAGTAATTTGTTTGGTATGTTGGATTATTTCTATTGCTATACATCTATTTTTAAACATTTTTTTTATAATTTTTTTGGTCAATTCCTATACAGCTATGGGTAAAGTAATTTTTTTTTTTTTTTTTAGTACTTTACATCTATGGCTAAACTATTTTATGGTAATATTTTTGTTTAATTAGAAAATAATTATGTATCTAAATGTAATATGCATATAAAGAATTTAAAATAAAATATTTCTCTATACTATATTGTAATTGAAAATGTACACTAATGACTATATTTCTTAAATAACTATTGTATATATAAGAACTAATTTTAATATCTTTTTGTATAACAAATAATATTTTTTTTTTTTTTTATTGCTATACATCTATGACTAAACTAATTTATTGTAATATTTATATTTAATTAGAAAGTAAGTATGTATTTAAATCTAATATGTATCTAAAGAATTTTAAATAAAATATTATTAGAGAGAATATTTGTAGTAAAGAGTATTTCACTACTGGGCAGCAATTTGACTTGAATGGGTGTATCCAACACTTTCACCTTAACATTGCATCGTATTTTCACTCGTGAAAAATCCACATATAACTGTCCATGTCCAAAAACTGTTTGTGACAAAAAAAATCCATACTTTCTTCAGTGTATTGGCTTGGGATTTGTTGATGGTCATGGGAAAAGTAGACTTCACGGGAAATTGTTGACGTCTTAACTTGAAAGGTAAGGCAGTGTCTGATGGAGATAAATAAATCTTTGGAATAAAACACCACATTTCCTTCTGCAGACCCAGTAATCACTTTTGCTTGAATGAGATTGTCAAACAAAGTGATGACAATGAAGCGATTCCCATTGCAAAGACCTTTTATGCTGTTAAAGGTGTGCAAAATCATGACAATGGTACCAATGTGTAATTTGAGGCGATGATAAGGCATTTCCATTGGTGTGAGTGAATGTAAAAATTCCACTGGATATTGGTCTGAATCTTCAGTCTGAATGGAATCATCACTAATGTACTCAGTGTATTCATCAGCAATGCAATCCATAACCTGAGAGTTCACCATTTCCACATGGACATTTTTAGGACAAAGATTGTCATGTGATGCAGGAATGTGAATGCTTTCATTGTTATATCCATCAGGTATGTAAATGTAATATATATCGAAAGAATTTAAAATAAAATATTCTTATAGGCAATATTTTTTGTAAAGACTTTTTCTGAATGAGGCAGCAACTTTCCTTGAATGGGTGTATGCAGTACTTTCACCTTAACAATACATCTTCTTTTCACTCGTGAAAAAGCCACATATAACTGTCCATGTCCAAAAAACGGGTTGTGGGGCAAAAAATCCCTACTTTCTCCACTGTTTGGCCTTGGGATTTGTTGATGGTCATGGGAAAAGTAGACTTCACGGTAAATTGTCAATGTGTTAAGTTAAAAGGTAAGGCAGTCTCTGATGGAGATAAATCAATCCTTGAAATAAACAACACATTTCCTTCTGCAGACCCAGAAACTGACTTTTGCTTGAATAAGATTCTCAAACAAAGTAATCACAATGAAGCGATTCACATTGCAAAGACCTTTTATGCTGTTAAAGGTGCGCAAAACCATGACAATGGTACCAATGTGTAATTTGAGGCGATGATAAGGCATTCCCATTGGTGTGAGTGAATGTAAAAATTCCACTGGATATTGGTCTGAATCTTCAGTCTGAATGGAATCATCACTAATGTACTCAGTGTATTCATCAGCAATGCAATCCATAACCTGAGAGTTCACCATTTCCACATGGACATTTTTAGGACAAAGATTGTCATGTGATGCAGCAATGTGAATGCTTTCATTGTTATATCCATCATGTATGTAAATGTGATATATATCTATAAGAATATTTTATTATAAATTCTTTAGAGAATATTTTTTGTAAAGACTTTTTCAGAATGAGGCAGCAACTTCCTTGAATGGGTGTATGCAGTACTTTCACCTTAACAATACATCTTCTTTTCACTCATGAAAAAGCCACATATAACTGTCCATGTCCAAAAATGAATTGTGGGGCAAAAAATCCCTACTTTCTCCAGTATTTGGCCTTGGGATTTGTTGATGGTCATGGGAAAAGTAGACTTCATGGGAAATTGTCGATGTGTTAACTTAAAATGTAAGGCAGTCTATGATGGAGATAAATCAATCCTTGAAATAAACAACAACAATTCCTTCTGCAGACCCAGAACTGACTTTTGCTTGAATGAGATTGTCAAACAAAGTGATCACAATGAAGCGATTCCCATTGCAAACACCTTTTATGCTGTTAAAGGTGCGGAAAAGCATGACAATGGTACCAATGTGTAATTTGAGGCGATGATAAGGCATTCTCATTGGTGTGAGTGAATTTAAAAATTCCACTGGATATTGGTCTGAATCTTCAGTCTGAATGGAATCATCACTAATGTACTCAGTGTATTCACCAGCAATGCAATCCATAACCTGAGAGTTCACCATTTCCACATGGACATTTTTAGGGCAAAGATTGTCATGTGATGCAGCAATGTGAATGCTTTCATTGTTATATCCATCATGTATGAAAGTGTAATATATATCTAAAGAATTTAAGATAAAATATTCTTATAGACAATATTTTTAGTAAAGACTTTTTCAGAATTAGGCACCAACTTTCCTTGAATGGGTGTATCCAGCACTTTCACCTTAACATTAACATCTTCTTTTCACCTCGTGAAAAAGCCACATATAACTGTCCATGTCCAAAAACAGGTTCTGGCAAAAAAATCCCTACTTTCTCCAGTGTTTGGCCTTGGGATTTGTTGATGGTCATGGCAAAAGCAGGCTTCAAGGGAAATTGTCGACGTCTTAACTTGAAAGGTAATCCAGTCTCTGATGGAGATAAATCAATCCTTGGAATAAACACCACATTTCCTTCTGCAGACCCAGTAATGACTTTTGCTTGAATCATATTGTCAAACAAAGCAATGACAATCAAGCGAGTCCCATTGCAAAGACCTTTTCTGCTGTTAAAGTTGCGCAAAAGCATGACAATGGTACCGATTTTTAATTTGAGGCGATGAGAAGGCATTCCCGTTGGTGTGAGTGAATTTAAAAATTCCACAGGATATTGATCTGGATCTTCAGTCTCATCAGGATCAATGAATCATCACTAATGTATTCAGTGTATTCACCAACAATGCAATCCATGACCTTAGAGTTCACCATATCCACATGGTCATTTTTAGGGCAAAGAATGGCATGTGATGCAGCAATCTGAATGCTTTCATTGTTATCTACATCAATGACAATGTTTTCACCAAATATAGCAAGAATGATTGAGCCAGTGCAGATCATGTCTTGTGGGATTTCAATGGTATCATCTCCAAGGTTGAAATCATTAGACAATTCACCATTTCCCAGTTGAAGTAACCAACGGCTATAATCAGGATCAATGGAGCGCATATTGTTGAAGAGTGGCAATTGAGTGAAAAGCTGCCATTGTCGTGAGTATTTAATACAACTCTCTATAATGTCAGTTCTTGTACCATGTGGGATGATAGGCAGACACTGTCGAAAGTCTCCTCCCAGAACAATGACTTTCCCTCCAAAAGGTGTTGTATTTTTCTTGGAGATATCTGTTGTCATGACATCACGTAAAAGTTGATCTATCACATGCAATGCATATTTAGATAAGAGAGTGGACTCGTCAATAATGAAAAGTTTGGTACTTTTCAAATGTTGTGCAGCATCTGTATCATTTTTAATCCTTGAAACGGAAGTTTCATTGATTGGAATTGGTATTCCGTAAAGCGAATGGATAGTTCTAACCTCCTTGCAGTAAGTTAGCTGCAATCCCTGTACTGGCTGCAGGTGAGACAATTTCGCCTTCTCCTCTTAGTTCATGAATTAATAAATCATACAGATATGTTTTGCCACTGCCACCTGGACCGTCAATGAAAAAGCACTTAGGTTGTCCACTTCTATCGTGTAAAGCTTGATTGATCGCATCATAGGCCAAAAGTTGGTGGTCATTAAAGTAGCTTTCATTTGCTGAGCTCTTCTTAACTCATCATCCTTGTTGTATAGTGGAGCGATGTATGGCTTTCTTTTTGGTCGTGGTAGATTAAAATCAGTAAAAGTTTTGCCATGAAATTTTAGAATAGTTTGGACATCAGTCATAGCATATCCTTCACAATTCTCACACTCCTCAGTGTTGGAGTGATAATGCATGGCAGTAGTCTTGGATAAAGTCTTGTTTAAATTCTTTCCACAACTCCAATGGATGAGCTGGAGGACCAAAAATACATATATATGCGAACATATCACGAAGCTGTGCAGGCATGTTGAGAACACAGGCATCCAATAAAGTATTTCTCCAAACAGTGTCATCGAAGAGCAATCCAAGAGCTAATGCTGCCTCTTTGAAAGTTGGGTATGTCACTTCATTAACAGTCTTAATGTTGTCAAAACTTGTTGCTCCTTTGACATGCAGTAACAACAACCTTAAATAGTACCGTTCTTGATCTTTCATACTGACAGTATACATTCTTCCAATCACTGAAGAACCTCCTCGCTTTCTAACTTCCCATGCACCTTCTTTCCAAACATAGTGCTCTGGAATTTGGGGGTAGAAGTAATCATGAGCATGCGGGTCACTCTCATTCAGCTCAAAGTACCCCATCAGAGTAGATTTTCTGTGCATTGTGGAATGATGTCGTCAACAGAGTCATCCTCATGAAAATAAAGCGGTTGAGAATGTGGGAGATGTACGGCCAGGCGAATAATGGAGTGCGATTGTCTATGCATCGGGTAAGCAAATATTCGCCAAGCTGCCTCCGGTGCACTGACGTATCTTGAATCCATGAATTGATGTGTTTCATCATGGTGGATATTAGTTTGGCAAATTTCAAGATTGGCTTTATCATGTCCTTTGTAGACATATTTGAAGAGGTATTTAACACTTTGAATGGAAGCACATACCTCAACATTAATATGACACTTGTATGTTAATAGTAGGTAAGGGTTATAGGGAACAACCCAAGAATTATCAATCATCTTTGAACGTATTTGAAAGGATGATCCTTCCTTTCTTTGATAAGTAGGGTATGCATCCTTAGCTATGAGTGTTCTTGGTTGGAAATCTTTAGGAAAACCTTTCTTACACTTGCCAAGATCCATACATGGAGAATTGGGGTTGTGTTGACCACAGGGTCCATGAATCATGTGTTGCATCACAATGTCATGGAGCAGAGGGTATTCTTCTGGATCAGGGATTTCAGCCCAAACTATATTATCCACTTCAACCTCAGTTCTTAGTTTGGATTTGCCATCCAGAATGATCAAAATGTGAGCGTGTGGTAGGCCACGCTTTTGGAATTCAATAACATGAACCATTGCACAAACTTTGCCAAATAATCCAGTGTTAATTTCTTTTAATAGTGCTTCCAATTTAATTCTGAAGACACGGGCCACTAAATCAGGTCTATGTTCCACACGCTGCCATGGCTCTAAATTGTTTGTAATCTCCCTCCATTTAGGATTACAGGTCATGGTTACAAAAAGATCTGGTCGTCCAAATTTAGTCACAATAGCCATGGCATCCTGATAGCGTTGCTGCATGTTTCTGGGACTGCCTTCAAAAGAAGATGGTAAAATGACCGTCTTGCCAATGGGAATACCTTTGTCAACAGATTGTTTCAGAAGATGTTCCTGGAGTACGCAATAATCCTCCACTTTTAAATCCTTTTGATGATGACGGATAAAATTTAAGCGATTAGCCTCGATTTTTACATACGCATCCACTAAGTACTGCTGTGTTAGTTTGCCACCATTCAGGACAGGATTGAACTGATTCCGTACAGACAGCAAATAGCAGTAATACTGGAGCTGTGTAATCGGCGTTGACTTTTGCCTTGATGCTTGAGTCCCTCATGCCAGCCTTGTTCTCCATGAGGAAAAAATAAAGGATAGAGTAATGCATCTAAATTGCTGTGTAGATACTGACTTGCTGTGTTTTTGGGGCCAAGGGGTTATTTGGATCAGGTTTCAAATGAATTAAAATGTCTCTATTGAATGGTGCTCTCCATCAGCATTTTCAAAGACCACAGCAACTTCATTGGCAGTAGGATTGTTATAGCGTCTCGGGTCTTGGCCTCTGTCTTGTTTAATGGCCATGATAATATTTGGCATTTTTGTGCCATGTTCTCTTGCCTTCTGTTCTTCTTCTACTTCAACTTGACGTAGCATTTTGTAGGCCGAAACAAAGGGATTAATATTATCCAATTGAAGAGCAATGATACTCATTAAAGTAGCATTACATTTAACATTTTCTGGAGACTGTAGCCGTTGGTCAGTAGCGCTTAGAGTATCTAAAATGTACAGTTGTGCATATGCTGGAGTTTGATCTTGAGCAGGATGGAGTGTTCCAGTGCGATGATAAATTTGCCCATGAATACGAAAGCAGTATGGTCCATGTCCAGGAGGTAGAGAAACATGGGCACCCATGGAGGCAAAAGCAAAAGAACTATTAATGCTCCTTATATTCTCCATCAAATTTTGACTGTACTCACTCTCTCCTTTCAGCAGGCGTTGGAAGACGTGCGGGTATTGAGGTAATGGTACCTTTACTTTTCCCTTGTGGCAACAAAGAGTAAACTGTTGATCTGATGGTCGTTCAGCAGTAAAATGTCGAGCCTCACAATGTTCACATATTACATTCATGAAACCACAGAAATGTTCTGCAATAACATGATCCTGATCAATAAATCCCCTTTCATGTAGGAGAGATGAATAGAATGAACGTAGAAATTTATTATGTAATCCTACATAAATGAGACGTGGAAGGGATGTAGATTCCAAACATTCAATAAATGAAGAAGTGGAATATAAATTCCGTTCTGCCTGTTGCAATATAGAAGTGGAAGAAGAAGTTTGACGTTCTTCACGACGTAATGTAGCCAAATGGGCCAAGTGGACTTGTCTAGATGTAGGAGATTCTGTATCTTGACGCATCTGTCTTGTCCTTTTAAGCCTCAAAATTTTACACTGTTTGCTGTATGGCGTCTCCTCAGCACAGTGTTTTCGTTTAGATGTGGCCTTGCGATGCAGTAAAGGCTGTTCAGTTGTAGTCAAGATAGTAGAAGAAGAGGTGGCAGGAGTCTGAGCATCAGACAAAGAGGTGGCAGCAGTCAGAGCATCAGATGAAGAGGTGGCAGCAGTCTGAGGATCAGACGAAGAGGTGGCAGGAGTCTGAGCATCAGACAAAGAGGTGGCAGCAGTCTGAGGATCAGATGAAGAGGTGGCAGCAGTCTGAGGATCAGACGAAGAGGTGGCAGCAGTCTGAGGATCAGACGAAGAGGTGGCAGCAGTCTGAGGATCAGACGGATCCTCCTGCAGGCATTAACTTTTTCTGTTTGCGTCGTTGAGGCAGAGTGATAGATTTTTTGCCTAATCGTTCTGTCCTTCCTTCTAAAGACTGTATTGAAAGGGTGTGTTTTCAAAGCAGACTTTTCCTTGTCCAAGGGAAGTTGTCTTTCTTCCGAACTCTCCTCCACACCCTTCTTGCGCATACGCACAGACACCTTGCGAACCTTTCCTTTTTTGATTTCCATAGAGGTAATGGGAGGTATTAAAGGCAGTTCACTTGGTAAAATGTCAGTACACGAAGAGGCAGGAGTATCATCTGTGTCAGACGGTTCTTCAGTGACTGGAATTTTTGTTTGTTTGCATGTGGAACGTGCAGTCATGGCTCTTGTTTGCATTCGTTGGCTTGTTTTTTCAGAAGACACCCGAAATACGTGTATGTAAACCGGTCTTTGCAGCATCCAACGAAAAACGTCTCAGTGGAGAAGAGAGTTTACCAAACCGTTTGAGTTTAGCAGCCTTAGCCCTATCTAACCGAATACGTCTCTCTGCAGAAGTCTCATTTGCAAGACGTTTGGCGTAAGCAGCCTTAACACGATCTAAGCGAATACGTCTCCTTTCTAAGGTCTCTTCAGCAAGGCGTTTTGCCTTACCAGCCTTATCAGTATCTAAGCGAAGACGCCTCTCTTCTGAAGTCTCCTTTGCAGTACGTTTCTCCTTAGCAGCCTTACGCAGATCTAAACGAACACGTTTCTCTTCCAAACTCTCCTCTGCAATGCGTTTAGCTTTAGCAGCCTTATCTTGATCTAACCGACGGCGTCTCTGTTCCAAAGTTTTCTCTGCACGCTTCTTCTTCGGTGTAGATGCAGCCTCCTTGGCAAGAGTGATATTTTGTGTTGGAGAACTCATCTTACAAAGAATAGTCAGCGAATCAAATCCAAAATGAGCTAGAGTGTGTTAGTTAAGGAAACAATGAATAATAACTGTGTAAACAGACAAAAACAATAAAACTAAAGTATGGTTTTCCAAAACCTGTGATAATGAAATGATAGACTTATTTAAAGTAACAAAGAAAGATGTAATGATGTTAACTGTATGGAGTATTGAATGGCAATGAGTGTGTTAAAATTCCTTAAAGTGCCGTGAAAGCAAAAAAAATGGATGTAATGAGCCTTTGCGATACACGGTATCAAAGCAAATTTTCAACATTGTAATAAAAAAGTTAATAGAATCTGGATGACATTAATTTATGCATAACCACCAGCAAGGTTGTTGTTTCATAAGGTGTTGAAAAAAAACAGAGTTACGGTAAATTTCTACCAAGAACTAAAGGTTTTGGTATTATATCAGAAGTAGTGGTTTTTATTTTTGTTGGTGGAATAGGGGAAACAGCGGGCTAAACGTGAAGTATGAAATGGCAGAATGTGACAAAGCAGGGTGAAAAAAGAAATAAGGCAACTTGCGTATGAGATATTGTAAGAGTCAGATCAATGTAAAAAGTAACGTAAATGCGATGATGTAGTGTAACGTTACGCAACTACAGCCCTGGTGACGGGTATGGGAGAAATCGAGTTTAAAATTAAAATCTTAGGCCATGTTATAAAAGTATGTAAATGTGCATATACAATGGACGTGTGAAAGGGTACCCAGTCAGTAATAGAGTGTAAAATATTATGTATGTAAAAGTAGTGAATATCCTACTGGAATGACAGAGACTTTGACATGAGCATTAATTTCAAATAGCATCTAAGCATTGGAAAAACAGCATCTGGTGCATTGTGGCGCATAGCCACAGCATAACTGCAGGACTTGCAAGCGTTTACGTGAATCCCCATACTCATTATAATCGGCATAATAGTCAGTATGTATTTATTTGCAGTAGGTGCAGCAATTTGGATTTTGCACTTGTAGCAGGTCCTGTATGGAAAAAAAAAGATGGTTGACCACGCTTTTTATGGTGGCGGGAGCTGTGGCAAGTTCCCCTATACGTACAATGGGGATTAGCGGAACGACACTGCAAGTGCAGCAGTTATGCGGTGGCAATGCAGCAAAGCAAGCGGATGCAATTGTGTCAGGACATCTAGTGCAATTTCAAATAACCGCTGATGTCAACTGTGCAGGTAGCATTACCACCAAAGTGTTAAAATAAGACAGGTAGTAGTGCAACAGAGGCATTACTAAGAAAAATAATAAAAATTGACATATAATGGGTTAACGTACTCGTAACGGTGTGATGACTGACTCCTAACTCCAAAAGAAAAAGTCAAAGAGCCAGTAAGTAGTTAATATAGCATTGGCAGGCATAAAAAATACTGGACGATTAATAAAAATAAAATTAGTATGAAAGTATATTGTAATTAAATGCCAGTAGTATACCACATAGTGACATAGACAGTGAATAGTCAAAACAATAGAAGACGTTAATGTAGGACTTACATCCTATAAAAGTTTGTGGATGTTAAAATAAATTTCAAATAGTATAGAAGAGTTTAAATTGCAAATGCCCTGAGTACAGCACCTAGTAACACAGTTAGTGAATAGCAAACTGAAAGTAGGGGTTTATGTAGCATTTCGAACCCTATAAAACATAGTGTTGGAAAACAAAATGGCAAATGGCATAGAAGAGGATAATGTATAAATAGCCTTAGTGGACCACATAGTGAGATAGCAAGTGGGGCAGAAATAGAATAGAACGGGTTAATGTACAAATTGCCTTAGAGCCCTTTGACATCAGGTGTTTAGATAAAATTGCAGTAGATGCAGTGAAAAAAAACATCTGCTGTGATAGCCACATTAACATTGCAGTTGCAGTGCGGTAGCGGTAATCCCTATAGAAACCATAAGGGGCCTTGCGGCCGGTGCGATTTAGCAGTTGCGTCAAGTGTTGCTCCAAAAAAAAATGAACTTGGCGCACCTGCCGCAAGTATTCCTATAGTTTGTATGGGTATTCCCGCAACAGCGCAGCAAGTGCAAGGTTTAATCGGCAATCGCAGCAGATGGGTTTTTTTCTGGCCATGTGTGTTGAAATTGTAAAAGCACAGATGTCCAGCAGATAGTGACACAGTAATTGAATAGGAAACAGAATAGAAGGGGTTAATGTATGAGTTTAAACCCTATGAAATAGTCATGGTGCAAATAAAATAGAAAAGGCATAGAAGAGGTTAATGTAAAAATGTCCTTAGTAGAGCAGATAGTGAGATACGCAGTGTGGCACTAATAGAATAGAAGGGTTACTATAAAAAAGGCCGTAGTACAGCAGATAGTGAGATAGGCAGTGTAGGACTAATAGAATAGAAAGGGTTAATATTAAAATGGCCGTAGTACAGCACATAGTGAGATAGGCAGTGTAGCACAAAGAGAATACAAAGGGTTAATATTAAAATGGCCGTAGTACAGCACATAGTGAGATACGCAGTGTAGGACTAATATAATAGAAAGGGTTAATATTAAAATGGCCGTAGTACAGCAGATAGTGAGATAGGCAGTGTAGGACGAATATAATAGAAAGGGTTAATATTAAAATGGCCGTAGTACAGAACATAGTGAGATAGGCAGTGTAGCACTAATAGAATAGAAGGGGTTACTATTAAAATGGCCGTAGTACAGCAGATAGTGAGATAGGCAGTGTAGGAGTAATAGAATAGAAAGGGTTGATATAAAAATGGCCGTAGTACAGGAGATAGTGAGATAGGCAGAGTAGCAGTAATACAATAGAAAGGGTTCATATAAAAAAGGATGTAGTACAGCACATAGTGAGATAGGCAGAGTAGCAGTAATACAATAGAAAGGGTTCATATAAAAAAGGATGTAGTACAGCACATAGTGAGATAGGCAGTGTAGGACTAATAGAATAGAAAGGGTTAATATTAAAATGGCCGTAGTACAGCAGATAGTGAGATAGGCAGAGTAGCACTAATAGAATAGAAGGGGTTAATAGTAAAATGGCCGTAGTACAGCAGATAGTGAGATACGTAGTGTAGCACTAATAGAATAGAAAGGGTTAATATTAAAATGGCCGTAGTACAGCAGAGAGTGAGATAGGCTGTGTAGCAGTAATAGAATAGAAAGGGTTAATATTAAAATGGCCGTAGTACAGCAGAGAGTGAGATAGGCAGTGTAGCAGTAATAGAATAGAAAGGGTTAATATTAAAATGGCCGTAGTAGAGCAGATAGTGAGATAGGCAGTGTGGCAGTAATAGAATAGAAAGGGTTAATATTAAAATGGCCGTAGTACAGCAGAGAGTGAGATAGGCAGTGTAGCAGTAATAAAATAAAAGGGTTAAAATTAAAATGGCCGTAGTAGAGAACATAGTGAGATAGGCAGTGTAGCACTAATAGAATAGAAGGGGTTAATAGTAAAATGGCCGTAGTACAGCAGATAATGAGATACGTAGTGTAGCACTAATAGAATAGAAAGGGTTAATATTAAAATGGCCGTAGTACAGCAGAGAGTGAGATAGGCTGTGTAGCAGTAATAGAATAGAAAGGGTTAATATTAAAATGGCCATAGTACAGCAGATAGTGAGATACGCAGTGTAGCAGTAATAGAATAGAAAGGGTTAATATTAAAATGGCCGTAGTACAGCAGATAGTGAGATAGGCAGTGTAGCAGTAATAGAATAGAAAGGGTTAATATTAAAATGGCCGTAGTAGAGCAGATAGTGAGATAGGCAGTGTAGCAGTAATAGAATAGAAAGGGTTAATATTAAAATGGCCGTAGTACAGCAGAGAGTGAGATAGGCAGTGTGGCAGTAATAGAATAGAAAGGGTTAATATTAAAATGGCCGTAGTAGAGCAGATAGTGAGATAGGCTGTGTAGCAGTAATAGAATAGAAAGGGTTAATATTAAAATGGCCGTAGTAGAGCAGATAGTGAGATAGGCAGTGTGGCAGTAATAGAATAGAAAGGGTTAATATTAAAATGGCCGTAGTAGAGCAGATAGTGATATAAGCAGTGTAGAAGTAATTGGATAGAAAGGGTTAATATTAAAATGGCCGTAGTACAGCATATAGTAAGATAGGCAGTGTAGCAGTAATAAAATAAAAGGGTTAAAATTAAAATGGCCGTAGTAGAGAACATAGTGAGATAGGCAGTGTAGCAGTAATAGAATAGAAGGGGTTAATATTACAATGGCCTTAGTACTGCACATAGTCAGATAGCAAATGGAGGAGAAGTGGAATAGAAGGGGTTAATCAAGTATGAAAAGAAGAGGGCACTATAGATAAATGTAGCTGATATATAATGTGTAAAAAGAAAGGGTTAATATAAGCATAGGCATTAGGAATATATAGTCTGATGTGAGAATGTACTGTGAAAAGAGCTTTTTTACTTTTTCATAGTTCACAAATTCAAATTTCCCGCTCTAAGGGCCCTTTCACATCAGCGTTTTTTTAAATTTGCGGCAGATGCGGTGAAAAAACCGCATCTGCCGCAACTGCCGCATAACGGTTCCACTTGCGGCACGGTTGCGGTTTTTTCCATAGGAAGTATAGGGGGACTTGCGGCAGATGCGGCAAGTGCGGTATTGCACTTGCGGCAGGTGCGGCAGAGAAAAAAACCGCGGCTTACTGCGGTTTTTTTCTCTGCCGCACCTGCCGCAAGTGCAATACCGCACTTGCCGCATCTGCCGCAAGTCCCCCTATACTTCCTATGGAAAAAACCGCAACCGTGCCGCAAGTGGAACCGTTATGCGGCAGTTGCGGCAGATGCGGTTTTTTCACCGCATCTGCCGCAAATTTAAAAAAACGCTGATGTGAAAGGGCCCTTAGATGGCCGAGGGGAAATCTTCATTCATAAAATGGCGCTAGACTTCAGCCGCCGTGTGATTGGCCAGCGTAATCTTCATACACATGGCGCCGTGAATCCGGTTGGTCGGCGCAATTGTGTGAAGATGCCGCTGTCCAATCACAACTCAGCGGGGCGGAGCTACAAACTTACAGCCGGCCGAACGGCATATCCGAAAATCGTACCAGGCGCTCGGCCAGAAAAATTTCGAAGTCCCCGCTGAGCGGTGACCAATCGGAATCAAAGCGCCATAAAGAAGAACCAATCAGAATCGCAGCTTATTTCTCAATGGATGTCTACGGGAAGTCGACATCCAATGAGAATCGCGGCGGGAAGTTTGAAAAAGCACGGAACTTTCCTTGCCGAGCCCCTGGAGCGATTTTCGGACACGGCGTTCGGGAGAGTGGAAGTCTATAGCTCCGCCCCGCTGAATTGTGATAGGACAGCGGCATCTTCAGACAATAGCGCCGACCAACCGGATTGACGGCGCCATGTGTATGAAGATTCCGCTGGCCAATCACACGGCGGCTGAAGTCTAGCGCCATTTTATGAATGAAGATTTCGCGTCCGCCATCTTAGAGCGGCGAGTTGTACGGGCGGCGCGTGAATGCATGTTCGGACACAGCGATCTCATAGACCGCGGAGGCCGCTAGAAGCGCCGAAGTTTGCGCTTGTAGCGCAGAAGTCGGCGCTTTCAGCGGCGAAGTGTCCGAACAGTGGCGGACGCTCCATGCAGCGGCGATTGGCGCTGCATGGCGCAAAATAGTAAAAGAGGTGAAAAAGAAAGATAGTAAAAAAGAGGTGAAAATAAAAGTCAGCATCAGGAATATAGGCTCTGATGTGAAAAGGTAGATTGTCCAAAGGATATCTTAGCTGATCAATCGCAGATCCCGATCCGGCGCTTGCTTCCCGACGTCCCGCACGAAGGATGGATATCTCGGCTCAAATGTTGTCCAACAGACGGTCCAGCGGTAGCTTCTCGTTGTCCTCGAAAGACCCTCAGGAAGGATGGATTTCTCGGCAGAAAAATACTCCAACAGATAGTCCAGCGATAGGTTCTCGTTCTCCCACAAAGAGGATTCAAAGAGGTAGAAGATTCAAATTTCGCGCGATAAATAAGCGGGCTTATCTGATTGGAGGGCGGCAACTTCAGAAAGCTGGCGCCATGAATGTGATTGGTCGCTATGTATTTTCAAAAAAGGCGCGGCGATTGTGATTGGACGGCGCCTTCCTATGGAGAGAGATAGAGAAAAGAGGCGATGTTATGGGCGAGCCGCTGGTTGCAGCGGGCAGACGACTCGGCTCAGAGCCATAATTCGACGGGGCTGTAAAGTGTCAATCAGCGATTCGCGTTAATAAATACCGTAATAGCAACGACTGTGTGTGTTTTTTTTTTTTTTTTTTGTTTTTTTTTTATTAATTTTTTGGTTTTTTTTGTTATTATGTAATAATATTTTTTTAATAATTTTTGTGATTATTAAAATTTTTATAAATTTTTTTTGATTAGTATGTTTTTTTATTTTTATTATTTTGATATAATTATTTTTAATAATTTTTTTATTTTTTAATTTTTTTTTTTTTTTTTTTTTTTTAAAATAATTGTTAATAATCGTAAAATTTTTATAATATTTTTTTAATTATTATTTTTAATTTTTTTATTATTTCTGTATTTTTTTTAAATTATTTAATGAATTATTTGTAATTATTTTTTTTTTTATTTTTTTTTTTTTTTTTTAATTTGTTATTTTATTATTAAAATTTAGATAATTTTTGTTAAATTATAATTTTTTTTTTTTTTGGTATGATTATTTTTGTATTATTTTTTAATTATTTTTAAAAAAATTTTTTTATTATTTATTTATTTTTTTTTTTTTAAGTAAGACGGAGACAAAGTTCTCATTCAGGTCGGCCTTTTTTCAATTTTTTTAAAATTATTGTTATTTAATTATTTATTATTTTTTAAGGATTTATTTATTAATTTTTAATTATTTTTAAATGATTTTTTTTATTATTTAATTTATTTATTTTTTTTTAAGTTAGACGGAGAGAGAGTTCTCATTCAGGTCCGACCTTTTTTTTTTTTTTTATTATTATTTTTATTTAATTATTTATTATTTTTTAATGATTTATTTATTATTTTTTTATTATTTTTAAATGAATTTTTTTATTATTTAATTTATTTATTTTTTTTAAGTTAGACGGAGAGACAGTTCTCATTGAGGTCCGACCTATTTTTTTTTTTTTAATATTATTTTTATTTAATTATTTATTATTTTTTAATGATTTATTTATTATTTTTTTATTATTTTTAAATGATTATTTTTATTATTTAATTTATTTATTTTTTTTAAGTTAGACGGAGAGACAGTTCTCATTCAGGTCCGACCTTTTTTTTTTTTTTTTTAATATTATTTTTATTTAATTATTTATTATTTTTTAATGATTTATTTATTATTTTTTTATTATTTTTAAATGATTATTTTTATTATTTAATTTATTTATTTTTTTTAAGTTAGACGGAGAGACAGTTCTCATTCAGGTCCGACCTTATTTTTTTTTTTTAATATTATTTTTATTTAATTATTTATTATTTTTTAATGATTTATTTATTATTTTTTTATTATTTTTAAATTATTTTTTTTATTATTTAATTTATTTATTTTTTTTAAGTTAGACGGAGAGACAGTTCTCATTCAGGTCCGACCTTTTTTTTTTTTTTTTTAATATTATTTTTATTTAATTATTTATTATTTTTTAATGATTTATTTATTATTTTTTTATTATTTTTAAATGATTATTTTTATTATTTAATTTATTGATTTATTTTTTTAAGAGAGAGTGAGACGCAGTTCTCATTCCGGTCCGCCTTATTTTTTCCCCATTAACATACATTACCGGTGTGTCGGCGATTTTATAGCCGGGCACCTGGTTCTATTAGTCGGCCCTAAAATCGCGGACACACCGCTAATGCATGTGTATGGGCAGTGAGCTCGAATTCTGATTGGTCGGCGTTCAATCCGAAATCGGGCTGACTGGCCATAGAGATGCATTAGCGGTGTGTCCTCGATTTTAGGGCCGAGAAATAGAACCAGATGGGCGGGCATAAAATCGCCGACACACCGGTAATGTATGTCAATGGGGAAAAAAAAGTCGGACCTGAATGAGAACTGCGTGTCAGTTGTGAGGGGCTCTTCTGATTGGCTGAGGGCAGTATACATCGACCAATCAGAAGAGGGCCTCAGATCTGATTGAGATACAATGGGGGATTTTTGTTCCATTGTATGTGAATGAGAACGAAGAGGACGTCGGAGGGAAGATCCCCGGGGCCGGACGAAGAAGCGGAGATGGCGGAAAGAAGACAGAAGACCCCCGGGGCCGGACGAAGAGGCGGAGATGGCGGAAAGAATACAGAAGACCCCGGGGCCGGAGGAAGAGGACGGCTGGCCGGACGGAGGACTTGTGGATCGGACGGACGATCAGATGACTTGAAGGCATGTAAGTGATCGACGGGGACGTTAGCTAGGGCACGGCGGGGGTTAGAGGTGTAGGAGCTTAGGTGATAGCGGCGTTAGGTTAGGGACCTGCGGGGGCTTAGGGTGTAGGGCTTTAGCGAGAGGGGCAGGGGAGAGCGGCGGGAGGTCAGGGGCGGCGGTGCCTTAGGGGATAGGCGTCGGGGCTTAGCGACAGCGGCGGGCATAGATGGGGCGGCGGCGGGCATAGATGGGGCGGGTCGGGGCTTAGGGTATAGGGGTGCGGCGGTGTTAGCGACAGCGGCGGGCATAGATGGGGCGGCGGCGGGCATAGATGGGGCGTACAACGCGATGGTATACTACAGTCCCATGGCGCTTATGGGCATGGGACTGTAGTATACTATAGCGGTGTACAGTAGAGTAGTAGAGGCTTCTGTGTCTTAGAGCGGCAGGAGGCTGTAGTGTACAACGCGATGGTATACTACAGTCCCATGGCGCTTATGGGCATGGGACTGTAGTATACTATAGCGGTGTACAGTAGAGTAGTAGAGGCTTCTGTGTCTTGGTTAGTGGTGGGTGGCAGCGACTCGCAATGCCCGCTTCGCGGGCATTGCTTCGCGAGGCTGCAACGACTCGCAACGCCCGCTTTGCGGGCATTGCTTCGGGAGTCGCCGTGGCCGCGTAGCGGCCACGGGGAGAGTCCAGGAGAAGCAGCTCGGACTCGCTAACCAAGCCACCGGAAGCAGCGCCGCTCCGACGGAAGTCGCTACGGCAATTATATAATAGATATCTATTATATAATTGCCGTAGCCACTTCCGTCGGAGCGGCGCTGCTTCCGGTGGCTTGGTTAGCGAGTCCGAGCTGCTTCTCCTGGACTCTCCCCGTGGCCGCGTAGCGGCCAAGGCGACTCACGAAGCAATGCCCGCAAAGCGGGCATTGCGAGTCGTTGCAGCCTAGCGAAGCAATGCCCGCTTCGCGGGCATTGCGAGTCGCTACACCGCTAACCAAGCCACCGAAGCCGAAGCCCATACTCCTGTAGTGTACACCGCTATAGTATACTACAGTCCCATGCCCATAAGCGCCATGGGACTGTAGTATACCATCGCGCTGTACACTACAGACCCCTGCCGCTAGTCGCTACAACCGCTAACCAAGCCACCGAAGCCGAAGCCCATACTACTGTAGTGTACACCGCTATAGTATACTACAGTCCCATGCCCATAAGCGCCATGGGACTGTAGTATACCATCGCGCTGTACACTACAGACCCCTGCCGCTCTAAGCCACTACGCGCTGTACACTACACTAACCAAGCCACACAACCCCAAGCCCCTACCCCCTGCCGCCCTAACCCCTAAGCCACTACCCCGACGCCGAAGCCCCTACCCCCTGCCGCACTACCCCGCCGCACCCACTACCCTCTGCCGGAAGCCACTACCCCCTGCCGCCCTAACCCTAAGCCACTACCCCGCCGCCGAAGCCCCTACCCCCTGCCGCACTACCCCGCCGCACCCACTACCCTCTGCCGCAAGCCCCTACCCCCTGCCGCCCTAACCCCTAAGCCACTACCCCGCCGCCGAAGCCCCTACCCCCTGCCGCCGTAAGCCACTAGCCCGCATCCGCACCTAAACCCCTGCCGCCGCAAGCCCCTAACCCCTAAGCCGCACCTAATCCCCTACCCCTACCCCCTAAACCGCACCTAAACCCCTGCCGCCCTAAGCCCCTACCCCCTAAGCCGCACCTAACCCCCTACTCCCTGCCGCCGTAAGCCACTACCCCGCATCCGCAAATAAACCCCTGCCGCCGCAAGCCCCTAACCCCTAAGCCGCACCTAACCCCTAAGCTGCACATAATCCCCTACCCCTACCCCCTAAACCGCACCTAAACCCCTGCCGCCCTAAGCCCCTACCCCCTAAGCCGCACCTAACCCCCTACCCCCTGCCGCCCTAAGCCACTACGCCGCATCCGCACCTAAACTCCTGCCGCCGCAAGCCCCTACCCCTTAAGCCGCACCTAATCCCCTACCTCTACCCCCTAAACCGCACCTAAACCCCTGCCGCCCTAAGCCCCTACCCCCTAAGCCGCACCTAACCCCCTACCCCCGTAAGCCACTACCCCGCATCCGCACCTAAACCCCTGCCGCCGCAAGCCCCTAACCCCTAAGCTGCACCTAATCCCCTACCCCTACCCCTAAGCCGCACCTAAACCCCTGCCGCCCTAAGCCCCTACCCCCTAAGCCCATCCGCACCTAAACCCCTGCCGCCGCAAGCCCCTAACCCCTAAGCTGCACCTAATCCCCTACCCCTACCCCCTAAGCCGCACCTAAACCCCTGCCGCCCTAAGCCCCTACCCCCTAAGCCCCTACCCTCTAAGCCTCGCCGCTTTCCCTAACACCTAAGGCCCTACACCCGAAGACCCCGCCGTCCCCTAACCTAACGTCCCCGTCGATCACTTACATGCCTTCAAGTCATCTGATCGTCCGTCCGGCCAGGCGTCCTCTTCCTCCGGTCCCGGGGGTCTTCTCTCTTCTTTCCGCCATCTCCGCCTCTTCGTCCGTCCCCGGGGATCTTCTGTCTTCTTTCCGCCAACTTCCAGCTCCGACGTCCTCTTCAACTAACATTAAGATACAATGGACGATCAATCCGCCATTGTATCTCAATGAAATGTGAAGGGCTCTTCTGATTGGTCGCTGACCTCAGCCAATCAGAAGAGCCCGTCATTCAGTTCTCATTCAGGTCCGTCTTTTTTCCCATTGACATACATTAGCGGTGTGTCGGCGATTTTATGGCCGGCCACCTGGTTCTATTTGTCGGCCCTAAAATCGCGGACACACCGCTAATGCATGTCTATGGGCAAGTCAGCTCGAATTCTGATTGGTCGGCGTTCAATCCGAAATCGGGCTGACTGCCCATAGAGATGCATTAGCGGTGTGTCCGCGATTTTAGGGCCGACAAATAGAACCAGGTGGTCGGCCATAAAATCGCCGACACACCGCTAATGCATGTCTATGGGCAAGTCAGCTCGAATTCTGATTGGTCGGCGTTCAATCCGAAATCGGCCTGACTGCCCATAGAGATGCATTAGCAGTGTGTCCGCGATTTTAGGGCCGACAAATAGAACCAGGTGGTCGGCCATAAAATCGCCGACACACCGCTAATGCATTTCAATGGGAAAAAAGAAAGGCGGACCTCAATGAGAACTGCGTCTCAGCCTAAATAATAAATTAAATAATAAAAAAAATAATTAAAAAAGAATTAAAAAATAATAAAAATATTAATTAAAAATAATAAAAAATTCAATAAAAATAATAATAAAAAAAATAAAATATATGCTAATAAGATCAGCCCTTTGCGGACCTGAATGAGAACTGCCTCTCAGCCTAAATAATAAATTAAATAATAAAAAAAATAATTAAAAAAGAATTAAAAAATAATAAAAAAAAAAAATTAAAAATAATAAAAAATTCAATAAAAATAATAATAAAAAAATAAAATATATGCTAATAAGATCAGCCCTTTGCGGACCTGAATGAGAACTGCGTCTCAGCCTAAATAATAAATTAAATAATAAAAAAAATAATTAAAAAAGAATTAAAAAATAATAAAAAAAAAAAAATTAAAAATAATAAAAAATTCAATAAAAATAATAATAAAAAAATAAAATATATGCTAATAAGATCAGCCCTTTGCGGACCTGAATGAGAACTGCGTCTCAGCCTAAATAATAAATTAAATAATAAAAAAAATAATTAAAAAAGAATTAAAAAATAATAAAAAAAAATAATTAAAAATAATAAAAAATTCAATAAAAATAATAATAAAAAAATAAAATATATGCTAATAAGATCAGCCCTTTGCGGACCTGAATGAGAACTGCGTCTCAGCCTAAATAATAAATTAAATAATAAAAAAAATAATTAAAAAAGAATTAAAAAATAATAAAAAAAAAAAATTAAAAATAATAAAAAATTCAATAAAAATAATAATAAAAAAATAAAATATATGCTAATAAGATCAGCCCTTTGCGGACCTGAATGAGAACTGCCTCTCAGCCTAAATAATAAATTAAATAATAAAAAAAATAATTAAAAAAGAATTAAAAAATTATAAAAAAATAAATAAAACATAATTAAAAAATAAATAACAAATAATAAATAATAATTAAAAAAAAAATGCTAATAATAATATTACTGCTAATAATAATGCTATTAATGCTAATAATTATGTTATTAATGCTATTATTAATGCTAATAATGCTATTATTAATTCTATTAATGCTAATAATAATGCTATTAATGCTATTAATAATGTTATTAATGCTATTATTAATGCTAATAATCCTATTATTAATGCTATTTATGCTAATAATAATGATATTAATGCTATTAATAATGTTATTAATGCTATTAATAATGCTAATAATGCTATAATTAATGCTATTAATGCTAATAATAATGCTATTAATGCTATTAATAATGTTATTAATGCTATTAATAATGCTAATAATGCTATTATTAATGCTATTAATGCTAATAATAATCCTATTAATGCTATTAATAATGCTATTCATGCTATTAATAATACTATTAATGCTATTAATGCTAATAATAATGCTATTAATGCTATTAATAATGTTATTAATGCTATTATTAATGCTAATAATGCTATTATTAATTCTATTAATTTTAATAATAATGCTATTAATGCTATTAATAATGTTATTAATGCTATTAATAATGCTAATAATCCTATTATTAATGCTATTTATGCTAATAATAATGCTATTAATGCTATTAATAATGTTATTAATGCTATTAACAATGCTAATAATGCTATTATTAATGCTATTAATGCTAATAATAATGCTATTAATGCTATTAATAATGTTATTAATGCTATTATTAATGCTAATAATGCTATTATTAATTCTATTAATGCTAATAATAATGCTATTAATGCTATTAATAATGTTATTAATGCTATTATTAATGCTAATAATGCTATTATTAATGCTATTAATGTCAATATTTATCCTATTAATGGTATTATTAATGCTATTAATGCTAATAATAATGCTATTAATGCTATTAATGCTAATAATAATGCTATTAATGCTATTAATAATGTTATTTAATGCTATTATTAATGCTAATAATGCTATTATTAATGCTATTTATGCTAATAATAATGCTATTAATGCTATTAATAATGCTATTAATGCTATTAATAATGCTATTAATCCTATTATTTATGCTATTAATGCTATTAATGCTAATAATTTATCCTATTAATGGTATTATTAATGCTATTAATGCTAATAATAATGCTATTAATGCTATTAATAATGTTATTAATGCTATTATTAATGCTAATAATGCTATTATTAATTCTATTAATGCTAATAATAATGCTATTAATGCTATTAATAATGTTATTAATGCTATTATTAAATGCTATAATCCTATTATTAATGCTATTTATGCTAATAATAATGCTATTAATGCTATAATAATGCTATTAATGCTATTAATAATGCTATTAATCCTATTATTTATGCTATTAATGCTATTAATGCTAATATTTATCTATTAATGGTATTATTAATGCTGTTAATGCTAATAATAATGCTATTAATGCTAAAAATAATGCTATTAATGCTATTAATAATGTTAATTAATGCTATTAATAATGCTAATAATGCTATTATTAATGCTATAATGCTAATAATAATGCTATTAATGCTATTAATAATGTTATTAATGCTATTAATAATGCTAATAATGCTATTATTAATGCTATTAATGCTAATAATAATCCTATTAATGCTATTAATAATGCTATTCATGCTATTAATAATACTATTAATGCTATTAATGCTAATAATAATGCTATTAATGCTATTAATAATGTTATTAATGCTATTATTAATGCTAATAATGCTATTATAATTCTATTAATTTTAATAATAATGCTATTAATGCTATTAATAATGTTATTAATGCTATTATTAATGCTAATAATGCTATTTATGCTAATAAAATGCTATTAATGCTATTAATAATGCTATTAATGCTTATTATGCTATTAATGCTATTAATGCTAATATTAATCCTATTAATGGTATTATTAATGCTATATAATGCTAATAATAATGCTATTAATGCTATTAATGCTAATAATAATGCTATTAATGCTATTAATAATGTTATTAATGCTATTATTAATGCTAATAATGCTATTATTAATCTATTAATGCTAATAATAATGCTATTAATGCTATTAATAATGCTATTAATGCTATTAATAATGTTATTAATGCTATTATTAATACTAATAATGCTATTATTAATGCTATTAATGCTAATAATAATGCTATTAATGCTATTAATAATGCTATTAATGCTATTAATTATGCTATTAATGCTATTAATGCTAATATTTATCCTATTAATGCTATTAATGCTAATAATAATTCTATTAATGCTAATAATAATGCTATTAATGCTATTAATGCTATTAATTATGCTATTAATGCTATTAATGCTAATAATAATGCTATTAATTCTATTAATAATGCTATTAATGCTATTAATACTGTTATTAATGCTATTATTAATGCTAATAATGTTATTATTAATGCTATTAATGCTAATAATAATGCTATTAATGCTATTAATAATGTTATTAATGCTATTATTAATGCTAATAATGCTATTATTAATGCTATTAATGCTAATAATAATGCTATCAATGCTATTAATAATGTTATTAATGCTATTATTAATGCTAATAATGCTATTAATAATGCTATTAATGCTAATAATAATGCTATTAATGCTATTAATACTGTTATTAATGCTCATAATACTGCTAATAATGCTATTAATACTGCTATTACTGCTAATAATAATGCTATGGCTTATATTATTGCTATTGATGATGCGATTATTATTTAAAAATCTTTAAAAAAACAATAAACATATTTTAGATACCCGATGCATTTGCATCAGGCTAACAGCTATAACTACTATAATCAAATTAATGCACGTTCTAGAATCCCGATGCATTTGCATCGGGCTCACAGCTAGTATTTTATATATATATATATATATATATATATATATATATATATATATTTTATCCTGTGTGAACACAGCAAGCGCAGTAAGCCATCTAGTATAGGTTCACTACAGATTGCTCTGTTTAGTTTGATATGCCTGTGTAAGGAAATTTTAGAAAACTGATAGCGCTTCATAACAAACAGTTGTGAACAGGTGCAAACTGAACATGAAATATACTCTTGGCAAATAAACAGCTGCCCTCTGAAATGCTAATTAATGAAAGACTGAATAGAAGAGTTTAGACATGTATTACTGCTGAGGAGATACCGCTTGACACTGGCTGCTGGGCTCACATAAAAATTGGCCTTTTGTTACGTTGTGTCTAAATTTTTAAATTTATTCCCTTAGCAGTAATGCATGTCCAAATTCCATATTTACTGTAATCTTTGCATACCTTAACATTAGAGAATACAGCCATTTATTTGTTTGAGTGCCTGTGTAAACTGGTGATCAAACTATCGCCCATCGGTATAAGCTTACTGATCGTGCTGTTGGTTTGTCTGTGTAAATGGACCCTAAATCTACTAGTTGCTCCCCAAGAAAATTCTCAATTCCTACACTCATGTCAGGGAAATAAATCAAGAAAACCTTTGGGCACCAGGCAACTGTAAATTAACCTCCCTTGTCCAAACCTTATGACCTTGTGGTCCTGTTTTAGGCTACCTTCACATTTGCGTTCTCCTCCGCAGTGTTCTGCGGATGCAATGTGACCGCAGCACTGCAAGCCCCTATCTTGCTTGCAGGCGGAAGCCTGCGCACAAATCACCCAGTCTCATCCGCACCACGAACATGCTGCATTTCTGGTGCGGACGAGACTGGGTGATTTGTCCGCAGGCCTCCGCCTGCGCACAGATCACATATGGCAGTGAATGGGTGCGCACGGTCATGCGCAGCACCATGCGCTCCCATTATAAAGATAGGGGGTTACGGTGCTGCGGTCACATTGCGGATCTCCTCCGCAGAACGCTATAGAGGGGAACGCAAATGTGAAGGTAGCCTTAGAGACTACATTTCAGCCGCACTCCCAAACACACACATTCCTCCTTATATCTCCTTCCATAGTCTGCTCATCCCTCTACACATATTACTCCCCTATTTCACACAGACTACACACTAAAGCACCTTCATGTCTCGATGCTCCAAAGCAGGCAGCTGAACATCTGTAACTCCTGAGACCATTAAAGCTACAGTACTTTTCAGAAAACACAGTGTGAATGAGGCTATATCTCAAGGTTTGGGCACATGCCTACCTATAGTACAGCCAGGCTTGGACTGGCCCACAGGGGAATAGGAGAATCCTCCGGTGGGCCCCTTTGCAGTAAAATTACACTCCTTCCCCTACATAAACAGTAGTTGGCACAATAACTTGTTTCACTATGTAGAGATAAAGGAACATCTCATCATCTATTTTACAAAGTACTCAGTATAATATTATGTAGATGCATAGGTAAATTTGTGAATGTCATAGTTGCATTTGGTTGATCAGTGGTACCCAGTGTCAATGTTACTGATGGGCCCCTGCTGCCCTAGTTTGACACTAAGTACAGCACCATGAAAATTTAGGCCAGAGCAGCCAATTTCAGTTTGTGATAATATTCATTATAATCATCAGAACATGACCACAGTATGTAAATGGAAGGATTTTATATCCTTGTAATTTTACCATAATCCTATTATCCAACCTGTATGAACTGATTATTAAATGCATGATATGATAGTAGTAGCCTATTGTTTTTTTCTACTCTATTTAGATGATATTGGATAATATTAATAACTCAGAGAAAACCCCATTTTGGAGAAACAATCATGTTTATTTGTAGAGAAGAGGGAATACATTTACAAGTCCCTGATCCTCCAACAGCTGGATGGGAAGTCTGTGAATCACCTACCTGCGGAGAATCCCTGGCTCCTTGCCTTATTAGCCAGCTTGGTATTATGTACACGCGTATGGGATGTATGGCGTGTGGGGTGTACATACAGCATCTCATGCGAAGTGGCATCGAGTGCTAAGTGGCTTGCAGTTACTTCAATGGCAGTTGACTAATATTCATCCTCTCTTAATAATAATAATAATAATAATAATAATAATAATTTATTCATTTATATAGCAAGTGTGAATCTCTGGTGCAAGTCTCTGTCATAATGTTGGCTGGCTGCCTTTGATCATCTATTTATCCCTGCTGTGAGGACTAGCTGCTAATTACCTGAAACCACTTGGTTTACCACAATCCCCCTCACCTGATGTTTTAGTTTGTCCTATAAATTTAGTTCTGTCTTAATGGGTACCCGCTTGTGGAGTGTACCTGCAGCATCTCGTGCGAAGTGGCATCGAGCGCTAAGTGGCTTGCAGTTACTTCAATGGCAGATAGTCAGGGCAGGAGTCAGGTAACCCACTCTATTTCACTCTCTTTTTTTAACAATGTCCATTATTTTAATGTCTATCTTCCTATGTGCCTTTGCCATTCACTTTCACCTCCCCATCCCCCCTCCATCACCCCTCATCCACATAAGCCCCTCACCTTCCCTCTACTATGTACAGCTTCCATACTCTCTGCACAGCACTGAATAATCTAAGTCTGTCATATTTCAGGGTATTGCATCAGAAAACAATGTCACAATTAAAAAAAACTACACTGTGTGCAGAATTATTAGGCAAATGAGTATTTTGATCACATGATACCTTTTATACATGTTGTCCTACTCCAAGCTGTATAGGCTTAAGCGCCAACTACCAATTAAGTAAATTAGGTGATGTACATCTCTGTAATGAGGAGGGGTGTGGTGTAATGACATCAACACCCTATATAAGGTGTGCTTAATTATTAGGCAAATGCCTTTCCTTAGGCAAAATGGGTCAGAAGCGAGATTTGACGGGCTCAAAAATTGTGAGATGTCTTGCAGAGGGATGCAGCAGTCTTGAAATTGCCAAACTTTTGAAGCGTGATCACTGAACAATCAAGTGTTTCATGGCAAATAGCCAACAGGGTCACAAGATGCGTGCTGGGCAAAAAAGGCGCAATAACGCCCATGAATTGAGGAAAATCAAGCGTGAAGCTGCCAAGATGCCATGTGCCACCAGTTTTGCCATATTTCAGAGCTGCAACATTACTGGAATATCAAAAAGCAGGTGTGCTGTACTCAGGGACATGGCCAAGGTAAAGAAGGCTGAAAAATTACTACCTTTGAACAAGAAACATAAGATAAAATGTCAAGACTGGACCAAGAAATATCTTAAGACTGATTTTTCAAAGGTTTTATGGACTGATAAAATGAGAGTGACTATTGATGGGCCAGATGGATGGCCCAGAGGCTGGATCAGTAAAGGGCAGAGAGCTCCACTCCGACTCAGACGCCAGCAAGGTGTATGTGGGGTACTGGTATGGATTGGTATCATCAAAGATGAACTTGTGGGACCTTTTCGGGTTGAGGATGGAGTGAAGCTCAACTCCCGGACCTACTGCCAAGAAGAAGTCGGTATCGTTAAAAAAAAACATGATTTTCATGCAGGACAATGCTCCATCACATGCATCCAACTACTCCACAGCGTGGGTGGCCAGTAAAGGTCTAAAGGATGAAACATTAATTACATGGCCCCCTTGTTCACCTGATCTGAACCCCATAGAGAACCTGTGGTCCCTCATAAAATGTGAGATTTACAGGGAGGGAAAACAGTACACCTCTCGGAACAGTGTCTGGGAGGCTGTGGTGGCTGCTGCACGCAATGTTGGTTGTAAACAGATCAAGCAACTGACAGATTCTAAGGATGGAAGGCTGCTGAGTGTCATCATAAAGAAAGGTGGCTATATTGGTCACTAATTTTTTTGTGTTTTGTTTTTGTATGTCAGAAATGTTTATTTCTAAATTTTGTGCAGTTATATTAGTTTACCTGGTGAAAATAAATAAGTGAGATGGGAATATATTTGGTTCTTATTAAGTTGCCTAATAATTCTGCACAGTACTAGTTACCTGCACAAACAGATATCCTCCTAAGATAGCAAATCTAAAAAAAAAACACTCCAACTTCCAAAAATATTAAGCTTTGATATTTATGAGTCTTTTGGGTTGATTGGGAACATAGTTGTTGATCAATAATAAAAATAATCATCTAAAATACAACTTGCCTAATAATTCTGCAAACACTCCTGCACTAGACTCTCCCCTCTCCAGTCCATTGTTAATGCAGCAGCCAGGATCACCTATCTAGCTAACTGTTACTCAGATGCTTCCGCTCTATGCCAGTCATTGTACTGGCTGCTTTTACACTATATGATTCAATTTAAACTGCTTGTTCTCACCCACAAAACTCTTCACAGTGCAGGACCACCCTACCTCTCTACCCTCATTTCTGTCTGTCACCCCACCCATTCTCTTCGCTATTTTAGACTCACTTCTGCAATAACCCGAATCTTCTGCTCCCGGCTCCAAAACTTCTCTCGAGCTACACCAATTCTCTGGAATGCTCTACCCAAAGAAATTAGATCTACCCACAACCTACATAGTTTTAGACACTCCCTAAAAACACATCTTTTTAGGGTGGCCTATCATGATCCCTAGTCAAAATCACTTAGGCATAGCCTATCCGCTCCACCAGTCTCAAATGCATTACAAATAATGGTTTCTGGCCACTTATGCTGCTCTTATCTTTTCCCTATTTCCTCAAGTTGACTATACCATCACTGTAAATAAGTACCTGTTCTTTGTGTCACCCCCATCTCATTGTTATATTGTAAGCTCTTTTGAGCAGTGCTGTCATTATTTTGCTTTAATTACCGTATTTTTCGCTTTTTAAGACGCACTTTTGTTCCCCCCAAACTTCGGGGGGGAACGGGGGTGCGTCTTAAAAAGCGCATGTAAAAAAAAAATATTAAAATTTAAATATTACCATATGAGGGGGTTTGTGGGGTGCAGCTGCCCAGTGGGGGGCCGGAGGCAGGTTCCGGTGGGTGGGGGCACGCTGCAGGACCGGAGCAGCGGAGATGTACCGGCGGCAGCTAGCGGTGGGCGCCGCCATGTTTCTTCTGGTAGCCGGCGGTAGAGGTAGAGGCTTCAAAATGGCCGCGGGTCTCCATTATGGCCGCGGCCATTTTGTTGAACCTCTACCGCTGGCTGCAGTGTTAATGAATGCAGCAGCCACAAAAACATGGCGGTGCCCACGCTTACTGCCGCGGTACATCTCTGCTTGCTCTGGTCCTGCAGCTGTGTCCCTACCCACGAGAACCTCCCTCCGGCACCCCGCTGAGCAGCTGTACCCCCTCGGTGAGCCATGGGGTCTGGGGGGGAAGATGCCCTATAGCATAATCAAAGGTTGGGGATGGGGGCATAATACAGGATAGGGGCATATACACAGGATGGGGCACATACAAAGATGGGGGGGCACATACAGGATGGGAGGACACATAACAGGATGGGGGGGAAATACACAGGATGGGGGGCACATACACAGGATGGGGGCAATACACAGGATGGGAGGACACATACACAGGATGGGGGGAACATACACAGGATGGGGGGCACATACACAGGATGGGGGGGCACATACACAGGATGGGGGGCACATACACAGGATGAGGGGCACATACACAGGATGGGGGCACATACACAGGATGGGGGGCACATACAAAGGATGGGGGGCACATACAAAGGATGGGGGGCATATACAAAGGATGGGGGGCATATACACGGGATGAGGGGCATATACACAGGATGAGGGGCATATACACAGGATGGGGGCATAAACACAGGATGGGGGGCATATACACAGGATGGGGCATATATACAGAATGGGGGCCATATATACAGAATGGGGGCCATATATACAGAATGGGGGGCATATATACCAGGATGAGCAATATACATACCAGGATGGGGACATGTATACGAGGATGAGAGACATATATGCCAGGATGAGGGATATATATACCAGAATTGGGGGGTTTATGTACCAGGATTAGGGACATATATACTGATTGTAAGACGGACACTGGCATTATAAGACGGACCCCATTTAACATTAAAAACTATTTTTTTTCTCATTTCCTTCACCAAATTTGGGGGTGCGTCTTATAATCCGGTGCGTCTTATAAAGCGAAAAATACGGTACTCTATTTTCTGATAACTGTTACTTATGATTGTTTGAATATGAACCTCTGAAATGTGAAGTGCTGCGTAATGTGTTGGTGCTATATAAATAAAAATTATTATTATTAATATTATTATATTATTATTGTAGCATGATGCATGATGTCATGCTAGGCTAGTTAATCAATGGAGGATCCTTTGATGACAGTATGTAGGAGGCGAATCATGGGGCACTTGTTCGGCAGCCACCTAGTACAGACATGACCACTAGATCAATCAGTCTAAATCGTTTTGCTCTTCTCTAACTACTTGCCCATTTCAGACCTCTGTCGTAATATAAAAATGGATTTTCCTTCTCAAGTGTAGCTTGAATGACCTAACTATATATCAAGAATATATGAGTATGAAGCAGAAAGTTATATTTACCCAAAGTTATATTTTTTTCTGTGTTGCATTCTTCAAATTCTGTACACCTAACTATTTATTGTATAAGGAGACACAGTTATTTCTTTTTAACCAGGTTCTGCTGCAGAAATGTGAGAAATAGCTTTATTGCAATGTATTTCAATGTGACATTTGAACCTTCCTATTTGCTAGATCTCCATCTATCTATCTATCTATCTATCTATCTATCTATCTATCTATCTATCTATCTACCATATATACTCGTGTATAAGCCGAGTTTTTCAGCCCAAAAATTGGGCTGAAAAGTACCCCTCTCGGCTTATACGCGAGTCAATACGGCAGCTCCGGCAGCCCCAGCAGCCCAGTAATCCAGGGCCCCCCCCAGCCTTGCTCCGGTAACCTGTAAAGTAAAATATACTTATCACTGTCCCGCTGCCGTCCGCGCCCGCCGCTGCCGACATAGCGATCCTCCATCTTCATGCGTCTTCTTCCGGTTTCCTGTGTTCGTTGCAAGCAATGACGTTATTGCCGGCGACGAACAGAGGAAACCGAAAGAAGACACATGAAGATGGAGGATCGCGATGTCAGCAGCGGCGGGCGCGGACGGCAGCGGGACAGTGATAAGTATATTTTACTTTACAGGTTACCGGAGCAAGGCTGGGGGGGCCCTGATTACTGGGGCTGCTGTATACTACCACTGGGGCTGCTATATACTACCACTGGGGCTGCTGGGGCTGCTGTATACTACCACTGGGGCTGCTATATACTACCACTGAGGCTGCTGGGGCTGCTATATACTACCACTGGGGATGCTGGGGATGCTATATACTACCACTGGGGCTGCTGGGGCTGCTGTATACTACCACTGGGGCTGCTGGGGATGCTGTATACTACCACTGTGGCTGCTGTTGCTGCTGTATACTACCACTGGGGCTGCTGGGGCTGCTATATACTACCACTGGGGCTGCTGGGGATGCTATATACTACCACTGGGGCTGCTGGGGCTGCTGTATACTACCACTGGGGCTGCTATATACTACCACTGGGGCTGCTGGGGCTGCTGTATACTACCACTGGGGGGGCTGCTGGGGCTGCTTATACTACCACTGGGTCTGCTGTATACTACCACTGGGGAGGCCTGTATACCACTGGGGGGGCCTGTATACCACACTGCTGGGGGCTGTATACCTGTGCTGGGGTCCACCCTCGGCTTATACATGAGTCAATAGGTTTTTCCAGATTTTTGGGGCAAAAGTAGGGGGGTCGGCTTATACACGAGTATATACGGTATCTATCGATCTATCCCATCTATCTATCTATCATCTATCTATCTCTCTGTCTGTCTGTTTATTCACCTATCTATCTACTTATCTAATTTTTTCAATGAGTCAATACGACAAATTCTAATACTGAATCCATTACTAAAAGCATATAATTATTTAACACGGCTTTTCCTCTGGATTCTGCTGAAAGGTTTTTGAAAGCAAAAAGCTCAAAACTAATATCCTTGAATGGATTCAAATACTTCCATTGCTGTCTGTGCAAAATTATTATTATTAACCCCTTCATGGCCAAGGACATACTGGTACGTTGTTTGTGCCTCCCTGCCTTTGATGCAACTCACATGTTGAACTCGCATCTTTCCCTGCACATGTAAGCTGATCTGATTAGCTAACATGTGCAACTAACAGGCACCGGTGAATCAGAGATCAACCCATGCTTGATAACTTGTTAGATTGCACTGTCAAACTCTAACAGTGCTATCTAACATGCAGGGAGCTCGCCAATTCCTGCTCCCATCGGTGCCTCTGTGATGTCATTGCAGGGTGCCAATGGGATAGCATGACAGTCAGGGGTCAGATGATGAACCCTGTCACTGTCATGACTCACTGCCTTTGAACACAGTCTGTGTGTTGGCATTCCCAGGAGACGATCATTTGTGCTGTGCAGAGCTATGCATCAACATGGCTTTGCACAGCACAAGCAATCAGAGATTGGTATCTTCTAGTAAAAACAATTAAAAGTGAAAAAAGTTTTAAAAATATGAAAAAATAAGTTTAAGTCACCTTCCTTTTCTCCCATTGAAAATAAAACAATACAAAAAAAAATAAAATGTACACATATCTGGTAATGTCGCATTCAGAAATGTTTGATGTGTGAAAATATAAAATAAATTAATATACGGTAATCGGTGAACGGAAAAAAAAGTGAAGATGCCAAAGTTATGTTTTTTGTTCACCACAACATTGCAATAAAAGTGCAAAAACAGGCAATTAAAACATCGCATTTACAACAAACTGATATAATTTAAAGCAGCAGCTTGGGATGCAAGAAATAAGACATCACTGCTACAGATCTTGAAAATCGAAAATGCTAAGGCCGGCTTCACACTACGGTTTTGGAGCTGTGAGGCTATGTCCGGTGTTTTGCTGGATGCACCAGACACAGCCTGACAGCTCCAGACAGAACAGAACCGGAGCTGTTTTCTGCTGGATTCAGGACTGCACGGCTGCTGCCGCTGTCCAGGTCCTCACATTTTAAAATCTGAAATCTCAGCGGGGAGCTCTCCATGCAGAGGTTCAGCGCTAAGCTTCCGCACCCGGCGTCCGGAAACCGGAAATGTTTTTTCATTGGGTCCGGCGCGATCCGGTGCCCATAGACTTCCATGTTATTGGGCCCCGGATCATGCCAGATCCGGGAGGATCCGGTTGGATCCAGTTTTGTTTTGTCTGGCTTTTTGCCCCGGACAAAAAAATGCTGCAAGCTCCAATTTTATTCTTGAGAATAATGTTCAGGAATCAGTGTCAAAGTTGTAGTTGTGGATCTTTCAGCAAGACAATGATCCAAAACACCGCTCCAAATCTACTCAGGCATTCATGCAGAGGAACAATTAAAAATTTCTGGAATGGCCATCCCAGTCCCCAGACCTGAATATCATTGAACATCTGTGGGATGTTTTGAAGCGGGCTGTCCATGCTCGCGACCATCAAACTTAACTGAACTGGAATTGTTTTGTAAAGAGGAATGGTCAAAAATACCTTCATCCGGATCCAGAACTCATTAACAGCTACAGGAAGCGACTAGAGGCTGTTATTTTTGCAAAAGGTGGATCTACTAAATATTAATGTCACTTTTCTGTTGAGATGCCCATACTTTGGCACCTGTCAAATTTTGAAATAATGCATATTTCACATTTTCAGTTAGTACAATAAACCTCATTTCAATCCTGAAATATTACTGTGTCCATCAGTTATTACATATATCACACTTAAATAGTGTTGCAAAAAACAATTTTAAACAAAAAAAATTAGCAAGATTAAGAGGGGCCCAAACTTTTTCATATGACTGTATGTAAAGTAAATGGGTGGGTATGCAAAATGTTTTGCAATTTAGTGTTGAAGAATATTTTTTTTAATTAAATTACAATATTTAGATGAAGGTGTTTAAAGATTGGTGATTGACCAACTTTGCTTCTGGAAGAGACTTTGCCTCACTGACATACTCTTTATATACAGTAGATGTGACAGTAGAAAACTTACCCCCCTGCTGTTTTTCATTTGTATTATTGACTTCTCAAGCCTATTGTTATCCCTGCTTCCACTTCTTTTGAGAAGCATTGCTGCCAATCCCACCCCCTCTAGACTGTGAGGCCTAGTGGACAGGATCCTCTGCCCTATTGTAACCGTATGACTGATTTGTCGTCGTTCTACTACTTGTCTTTGTCTACCCTCTCACTTGTAAAGCTCCATGTAACATAATGGTGCTATATAAATACATAATAATAATAATAATAAAAATATATATAAAATTAGTAATTTTTAAAACTAAATGGAAAATAGTCCAATGTTAATTTTCTGATCTGTATTCTATTTCTATTGCGATTAAAATATGGCTATAATAGATTTCCAAATCCATGCATTCTTATTTTCTCAATGTTTTACACAGCCTCCCAACTTTTTAGAATTGGGGGTGTAATAAACTTGCGCATTACTCATCATCACCAGCTTTAAAAATGTCTCACAGCTGCTGCTCCCTGTCTATATGAACAGACTGCAGTCGTGATGTGATGGCTACAGCGCACGTGATTGCTGTAGCAATCACTGGGCTGAGGGCTTTGTTTAGTGTATGTAGATGTCATGAACCTAGTGATTGTGAGACCAAGGAAAAAAGGAGGGGGCATTCCTAGAATAACACCCGGTGGTCACGTTGAGTATGTTTGATGATTTCACTAACCTGGGGTGCCACCTGGCAGTCAGTTTTTCTGCCTGTTGAAAACCTGATTCCGCTTTTGGAGATTGCTATGTTTGCAACCCAAAAACACTATGCGTTAACGCTATGCGTTAACCCATAGTACCTATATGTACCTTACGTTAAAGGATGTGTTTCCCATAGGGCCCCATGTTAAAAAAATGCAATGCATTTTTTTTACTGCACCCAAAAACACTGCTAGCAGCGTTTTTTGATGCCGTAAAAAAGCACATAGCGTTTGTTAGCAGTGCATTTTGACACTGCGTTTTTTGCATGGGACCCTATGGATCCATTAAAACCATCCATTTTTCTCAAATTTTCAGTTGAAAAACTGATGGTTTTAACGTATCTAGGGCTCAAATGTGACCCTAGGCAAAGGCCTTCAGTGTGTAACGCGCACCATACATGGTCCTTGCTTCTGCGTCTGATGCTGGTGGGTCACGTGACCAGTCACATGAGTCAGACTTCACTGAAGGTCCTTCCGCCCCAAGTCCTGTTTGCGGTAAAACAAAAGATTCTGCGCTGTGCCAACCGCTAACCCACAAGGGGATAATGCCATGAAGAAATAGTGAAAGCAGTTTGATCGGGCGCTCAGAATCAAAGGCAAGGGGCACAGGTCTAAGGTTGAGATTCTCTTTAATGATCACTTCATCTCTTTATCAGTACATGTTTTGGCGGTTAGCTCCGCCTTCATCAGATGACTTCCTGATCAGTTGATATCCTTAAACCTGTGCCCCCTACTTTTGATTCTGATTGTCGATCTAACCGCTTTTACAATTTCCTCGTGAGCCTTGTGATTGGCCGCATTGGTCACTTGTGTTGCATTTGTGACATGATTGCTGTAGGCTATCAACAAATACTAGAGCAGACATGGAGAGGCAGCGCTGAACCTAGGAAAGGTGAATTACACTTTAGTTTACAATTTTAATCTAATGGAAGCTGATTGGATAAAGATCTTTAAGAAAATCAGCACTTTATAGTGTAAGTCTCCCTATATAATATAATGCACTATTGCATGTCATTATTACTGCATCCGATAGACACTGCACTGTTATGTGAACACTCTTCCATAGGGTGAAATTGTCTGGACCAAAAAAAAATGTCTTTTCATATTGGATTTGAAACATTACATGGAAATATATGTTTGCAATGCATATGAGAGAACTGTGCGGCAATGTTTTAGGATGTTAAACTAGGCTACATTTTCCTCTGCTTTTTTTCTTGCACGTTGGCAAATAGCAAAGTATTTCTACTTTGCATTAAAGTCATTAAGTCATAAATAATTTATGAAAGATAGATATTGAATATTGAAATGGCCTCACAAGAGAAAACAAATGAGTATAGACTAGCAAAATAATGAGACAGCAGCAAACTATTTTTCCTTTAAATGGAATTAACCCTTTCTTCAAATAAAGGCAAGAAGCACAAACAATGTAGAACATTGCGAATTATGACTGGTAAAGACTTTAGTACTGAAATTATAGCCCTTGTTTTACATGAATTTCCCATTTTATAGAAACAGTTATTTTTTTTTTTGCTTGAAATTCAAAATATTGGTCCTATAGCGATTACTTTATTTTCTTTTATAAAAGTCATGGTGAATAATAAGAGTAGATATTGGTTGACTTTACTTCGAAAGTTTAAAAGTATTTCTACAAATTGTATCTAATTGGTTGTGCATTGATCCAACATCTTTCCAATGCTTCCAATATCTTGGTACTTTTTAGCACTCAGCTAAAAAATAAACAGCTCTCGATTCAAGAAGCTAAACATACCCTCTTCCATAAAACAGTATCACTCTAGACCAATAACATATTTTAAACATCAATCTAAAACCTTATTTAGATGTCCATAAAGCACTATCTGTATATGAGGCTGTCCAGTTCAGGTCAAGAGACCCGCGGCTAGTCCATGAATTGTGGTCTACAGTATGAGCATGCTTCACAGACATCTGAATGAGTCTTAAGGCCCTGTACACTCAGTCTCCGATTAATAGCACATGGGCGTGCCTATCAGCGCCGACATCGCCCCTACGTTCGCTAATGTAAAGGTGATGTCGCACCGCCAAAGGGTCGCCTGGTTTCACTCAGTGATTGAAACAGGCGGCCGATATGGGACGATGTGTACACATCGCCCCTTGTAACGCTGCCGCACACAGGCGATGTGAAGTCATATGCTCCCATTTTCCTGCATCGCCGCTGGGTTGAGCACCCCGGCGGCGATGCACATCCTTTCAGTTCCAGGGCCGCCGAGATGTCGCCTCTGTAAATGGGGACGGCGATGCTGGCGGGCCCAAAAATGTGCACTCACCCGCAGTCGCTGCCGACATCTCCGGCGGGTGGCAAAGTGTAACGGCACCTTAAGGTTTAAGTGTCTACTGTACCTGAACACTTAACTGAACATATGTGCCAGGAGCATGCAGACTCCTCTGTCAAATGCAAAGAGTCATCACATAAACACTAACCGTCCTGTGTACACTTTTGCAATAAGATCCTTTAGTAAATGGCCACCCTTAGATTTTTACCTAATGAGCCTAAAAATAGATTAAAAAAAAGCATGAAGAAAACCAAAAGCTGTATTCTTTTATCCTATTTAAGTCATCTAGCTCAACAGGAGCCTCCTCATTCTAAACCATTTTCTGCAGAACTATAGAACTTTGTATTTTGTTGAAGACACCAACCATGTGTCATATACTAGTATGAACTTTGTCATGTGTCTATGTATATATTTGTGTTTCTATGTATATGATGTATCAGGGATATATAATGTGTTATGAGTATAGGATAATATGTGACATAGCACTTAAGATAGGAATAATGTATATAGAATAGTGTATGATAAGTTAGACGCTTGTTCAGCTAAAACTGTAGGGCAAGCAGTAGTTAAGTAGTGGGATCAGCACACCGGGGGTGCAGGAGCCTTAGGCTTAGAATAAGCTCCATCTTAGTTTAGTTAGTTGAGAAGTAGTTATTTCAATCCACATACAAGTCGTGTAAATACTTTATGTCGCAGCCAGCGGGTGTTTGAGCCAATTGACACCCTAACATCGGTGGACAGAGGGAATAAATCTTCTGAGAAGTACTCAAGTAAGATGTATAGAGAACTAGTTCTGTTCCAATATTACATGTTCCAGGACTGGGCTGAAAATAGATATCCCTTGTCAGTGGACTGGCTCCAGTGGAGCATGTCCTCAGGAGGAAGCTTGGCATAGGCTTGGCAAAAATGTCAACACATTAACGGATCTTAAAAGAGGAAAGTCTGGTCGATGGTTGTATAATCATTGGTAAACGGATGCCTGTGAGGTGGGAAACCAACCTGTAGTCAATAGATACTAAATGACTCTGCGTGCAGGAGTGTGGTGCTAAGTGGAGAGGAGAAGGATGGTCTAGCAACAGCAGTGGTACTAGAGTTATGGAGCAGTCAAAGGGAAAAGTGTGCTGTTAAAGACATTATTCAAGTATTATTCTTGCAGTATCAATGTTTTCAAATTGCTGTGCAAAACGTTAAGCAAAAGACCATTGAAAAAGAATCTAGAAGCTGTGTTAGTCACTAGACAGCAGACAGATTCTGGCATGTTAGGTGGCCTAAATAAAGGTAAGGCTTTCACCCAGAAAGACCACACACCCAGCCCGGATCACCCCAACCACCACATTCCTTGCTTCGTGGGGATGGGGGTGAACGAATACCAGGAGAGAGCCCCTTGCCCCGATTACTGCCGTGGGTCACCCTCACAGGATAAAAAGATTATTTATACAGGTTCCCTTAGCTAAACGGCACTTAGCAATCCCAAGCCAAATATGGAGCAGGACAGCAGGAAAATTACATAATGATTATGCTCTTAATCTCTACAACATTGTTTCAGCAACATGCAGAAATTCCAGGTAGGTTTGTAATTATTTTTTATCTGGTTCAGTTTTGTTATTAAGTAGTAATTATTAAGCTTACGGTTCATTCAAAGGGAATCTGTCACTAGGTTTTTGCACCTCATCTGAGAGCCGAATAATGTAGGAAAAAAGACCTTGAAGCCAGAGATGCATCACTAAGTTTACCGAGTTCAGCGGTTGTGACACCATCAGAAGTTTTAGGCCTGAGTAGACGACCAAATAACTTGGACGAGGATCGCTTTGCAATGCTTAGACTGTCTGGCTGTTCTCTGAGGAAAAAAATGACAGCTGCATATATATATAGCTGTCACGCTTGGGTCAGGAGAGCTGCAGCCTGCGAGTGCACAGCAATGCGATCCTCCTCTGAGTTACGGTATATTGCCGTCTGACTACAGTCTTAGCATGTAGCAGAGCTCAGAAAGCTAACCCCACCTATGCCACTGATTAGCACTTTCTGTGTAGATCGTATATTTTCAGTGAACTGCTAGTCCCTGCTGTGAGTGTGGTTGGATCAGGATGCACGCAGGCACCTAGTGTGGCAGTATTAATCTCCTGCACTCATTATGAAACAGCAGCACACTGTTAAAAATTACACAACACTGAAATCATTTCAGAACAAAAAGGAAAGAGTTTTTATGCATCCCATTAAATGGCCAACTGAAGTAAAAACTCAAAAGATAGATCAATTGCAAGTGCTATGATTTATTACTAATTCCATCAATGAGACATGACAACTGGTCAAAAAGTAACAATAGTGATCATGAAGAACAATGCTATTACATGAGGATAGATACAGACCAACTGACATCACATACATAATAGAAATGGGTATGCATGCCAAATAAGATAGACAGGATCCCTCATAATAATAACTGGTATGGTTGGCACAAGAAAAACTACACGATCAGGTAATATTGCATATATACAGAAATTCCATATAATGTATTGTAGTCATGTAATCTAAATAAAAAGATGCCACAGAGTAATATCTAAGGTGCATGGGGTCCGCATATCCAACTAGGGTCACTCACCCATCACTTAAAGTGCAAGTTATGGTGACCGGAAGACCGTGTCTGGGCGCAGACTCGAACACATGTTTCATTGGCTTATTCCTGGGGTACTGTGAGGGGAGTGTTGGGAATTGTGTCCTAAATAACCAAACCACCATATGACCCGCCCAAGGCTTGAGATACTCAGATCCTGGGCGATTGGATACAGGGGACTATTGCCCTGGACCGTGCCCTGGGGTTGCTTTAAAAAGGGGGGAATATGTACAGGGATTTGATTGAAGAAGTTGTGACGCGACCTACGGAGTCTGGTGATGGCACTAGTGCTGCTGCAGACCTCCAGGGATGTTGAATGGGCAGCCTAATGGTATAGATCCCCATAGGCAGAGCGGGGTACCCAGGGCAGTGATGTAGGAATAGGAGTTGGCACAGGGATGAGCTCTCAGGCGGGAGGAAGTTACAGACTCTGTGCTGGACAGAAGCAGGGCTGTAAGAACTGACAGCACACCGGGACTAGATTTTCCGTACCTTCACTGATGACAAGTTGGCACTGTCCAGGGTACACTCAAGGTGGTCTGATGCCTTCAGGATTTCCACAGCGAGTGATTTATAAGGCCTCCTTGTCTCTTCTCCTACTTGTGGTGAAGCCCGTGACCTGTATAGAACTTGGCCTGGCCTCCTGCACGTTTCTCATCCTTTGTAACTCTGAGCTCGGGTAAGAACCTTCTCTGATTGCGCTACCTCAGAGGATTTTGTGCGGGTCCTTGCTCTTTGTTTGGTTATGGTCACAGGTGACCAGGGAAACTGAAGTCTCCTTGGTCGGACCAGTGTTCTTCTGCTGGGCTAAAATGCTCCTTAGCAGACTTGGACCCCGGTGTCCGGGTTGCTTCAGTGGGTGAACCGTATGGCTCCTCTGGCCCCACTCTGTTACTCTCTAGCCTTGCCTATGACCCTCACTCTCGAGTAGCTCACTCTGGCTAGACTGTCCTCTGGTTCGGCCTAGCATGGCTCCGGCACCAGGTTGTCTTCACAGTACTGCTCCGTTCTGCAGGACTGACTAACTCCGCCCCAGCACCGGTATTTATAAAGGATCTTGCTTAAAGGCAACAAGTGGAGCTCCCCCTACAGGTCTGGGGTGGAAGGTGTTGAGTGTGTAGTTAGCTGTTGTGGAAATCCCTCCATGCACTAGGTCGTACTGTGGCTACCTGTAAGGGCAGGGTGCCACACATATCATTAGCAGGTCCCGATCGCCTACATCTGTGGCCCCAACTGCCATCACTAGCGATAGGCATTATAGCTACTTCCAGGGTTGGAAGAGAACTTCCAGTGAGGTCACCAACTGGAAGCTCCGCATCATGACTGTCGTGCGCGATCAACGGGCTCTCACTGTGCAAGCGTTGGGCGCTGCTCTATGATGGAGAAGGGCAAGAATGGGCAACAGCACTCTGAGTGTAAGACTGCTGTATATAATGCAGCACATATACCTAGACCACAGCAGAGAACCTGTAAAGCATTCAAGGACCCCCAAAGCACTGAAATAAGAGTCACTAAACCACATATGACATATAATCATTTCTTCAATCTCTACACCAGTAACAGGCTAATGGCAACAACATATGGTATGTCTTTACAAGAATCCATACAGGGACATCACTGATGTAGAGTCATCACAAGCATTCAAGCTGTGTGATTTTGCAGAAGATCTTTATGAGGTCTTTCATACTGTATACATCCAGCAGTTGTTCCTCACACATTTCATGTGGCAAAAGTGCTACTAGACACAAAACACCTGTGAAGACAAGTGAAGGATAAAAACTACTAACATTAACATTTTATGTACACATATTGCCTCTAAAGGCATACTATAAGACAGAACAGGCAACATGAAACACACCAAATAATCATTGAGGAGCAGATCAGGGGACACAGCACAGAATATCATCATAGGAAAGATGATAAGCTAAGTTTCTCATTAAGACCGTTAGGGTTCATAGTTCCCAATTAACAATCAAAATGGCACTCTAAATGGGCTAACCTTTTCTTTAGATCACCACCTCTGTCCCCAAGTTAACCATATTAATACCACGTACCCACAAACACTTAGGATTGCAGTTGTGGTACAGTTTATAGTGCCTGGGGATAGTTCTCAAAGAGGACACATCCTTAATGGTTTTAGACCCAATAATGTCCTGCACATGTTCCCTCACACGTGTCCTGAGCTCTCTGGTGTCAACCAACATAGACGAGACAGCACCCACATGTGTATAGTAGATCACCCCCCCTTTATCTGCATGAGATGTACTTCCTAATCCTAATAGTGAAATCCCTCAGGCCGTCACTTACTTAAAGGTCTTTGCTCTTTCTATGGTTTGATAGGCCATGTAAAAGCAGGGAAAAGAGCCCAGCCTTGGTGCTGCCATACAGAAAGGGGAGAAAACATTTGATATGTAATGACTGTTAACAAGAGTGACCCTGAGGCACCTAATTCATCTAGCCGTCCTCAGAGGGCAGTCTGGAAGGAAATCACACAGGGTAGGTTCTGTTTTCAACTCATAAAGTTCAAAGGCTTCCAGTAACACCTGTAAGCTGATGAGGCTCATATCTACATCTCTGGCCCAGATGTCATCTCTCTGCTGTCCAGAATCCCGGATATCAGCTATATCCTCCTTATTCACCTCTTCATTTCTAAAACTAAAGTAGACAAAACCAAACTCATCATCTTTCCCCCATCTCACGCATCTTCCTTACCTAATCTATCTATCACAATAAATGGCATTTCACTTTGCCCTGTACCTGAAATCCACTGCCTCAGAGTAACCCTTGACTCTGCCCTGTCCTTCAAACCGCACATCCAAACGCTCGCTGCCTCCTGCCGCCTCCAGCTATAAAATATTTCAACAATCTGTCCCTTCCTCAACCCTCAATCTGCTAAAATACTAGTGCATACCCTCATCATCTCCCTCCTCGATTACTGCAACATCCTCTTCTGTGGCCTCAATGCTAACATTCTGGCACTTCTCCAATCTGTCCTTAACTTTATTGCCCAATTAATCCACCTTTCTACTCACTATCCCTCCCCTTCTCCCCTCTGCAAATCCCTTCATTGGCTCCCAAATCCCCAGCTTATCCAATTCAAACTACAAACATTGACTAATCTCCCAATATCATCTAAATTGTAATCTTTGATCCTTCCAAGACCTCCTTCTCTCCTCCACACTCGAACGTTCCTCATCCAACCGCCTGCAAAAATTTGCCTTAGCATAACTCATCCTCTGGAACTCTTCACCCCAACACATTCAACTATCCTCTACACTCAGAACTGTCAAATGGAACCTGAAAACCCATCTCTTCAGAACAGCGTACACCCTGCAATGAACCCACCACCACCGGACCTGGCACCCTACCACCAACCCATTGTCTCCTCCCCATCATCTTAGAGAATATAAGCCCGAGAGGGCAGAGTCCTCTCCCCTCTGTATCAGTCTGCCAGTACTAGTTTGTTTATTATATTTTTAACTTGTTTTGCATGTAACCCTTTCTTATGTACAGCACCATAGAAGCAATGGTGCTCTATGAATAATAATAATAATAATAATACAGCCCATTGTTGGTGAGAATGGAACGTATCCAGTCTCACTGTTTATTAAATACCAAAATAAATCATTGCCTATGCCCTAACTTCATTCTGCCTTCAGATTACATATCAAAATCTACTGACAAATTCCCTTTGAAGGGTTAGGCGGCCGTCACACGCTGAGATATCTCTAGCGATATTGTAAGCGATCACATGCACGTGCAATCGCTTACAATATCGCTCACATCGCTGGTGAGCTGTCACACAGACAGACTCACCAGCGATGTGGATCCGCGATCTCGCTGGTAACTATGGTACACATCGGGTAACTAGGCGCCGCGCGTCGCTTAGTTACCCGACGTGTACCATAGTTACTATCTCCCAGCATAGGCTCTGCGCTGGGAGATCGTTCATCGTGGTGTTATACACCACGATGAAGCAGATCGTGGCATCGTTCATCGCTAGATCTGAGAACCGGAGCTCAGATCAGCGATGTCACGATCAAGCGATTTCACATCGTAAATCGCTTGATTACATGCAACGATTTCTTGCCCGATATCGCTTAAGCGATCAAAAAGGAGATCGCTTAAACAATATCGGGCAAGAAATCGTTGCGTGTGACGGCCGCCTTAAAATGATTGTTTGACTTTCTGTTCAGCCAGTTCTTCTGAGGTATAATACTGCTCCCTTTATCTTACAAGTGATTTTTCAGTGATGACTGGTTTATACAAAATACTTGGGGCAATATTTTGTACTTTTTTTATAGCTTGTGGATGTCCGTTGAAAGCAGCAATTAAAAATTAGTACTTTGGCATTATTTCAATTCCCACAGCCAAAATATGCTGCTATTAGGCACTCAATGTCATCAAATCTTAAACTATGGCTTTCCAAATCAATTTTTCGTTTCAGATCATTTAGACAAAGGTTACAGTATAAAAGCAAAAACAAGTTTCTAGCTCCAAAATGAAGGAAAAAAAAAGATATAGAATGAATGATAATATTCCAAATTGTCACTTCAGTGAGGAAGTGAGAAACTCTAATGCCACCCTATAAGGGTAGCAATCCTTAAAGTAATAATTGACTTCAAGGGGCTGAAGAAAACAGGAAAACACGTGTTGGAGCTCCATCCACCTCTTTGGGTATGTTCAGCACTTTATGCCACAGTGCACTTGCAAGGGTTACATTGACAATCTGGTACAGCTCTGTCAGTCATCTAAATATAATTGTATGTGATCACATTGACATGTTGTATATAGATTGATTCTTGTTTTATCTTTTGATATCATGATGTGCAGTGGTTACTTATACCATACCCTTGGTGTTTGCTGAATTTTGAGGCACACAGTGCCTTCTGTCTCCCTAATTGTCAGCACCTTCCTTTTTTATGTATTTTTACATGGTTTGAAATTTGTCTGCTTGCTTTTAAGTGTAATAAACAGAAAATTTTACTTGCAACCAAACTATTTTTCATATCCAAGTTATTTAGGTGCATTATACGTTGTTACTTGTGCTGGCTTGCATTTGTGCGTGGCACCATATTACTATTTTAAATTCTAAAATTTTTTTCCCAAACAAAACTGCGTCCACCGTTCTTTAGGTAAATTATTCAGTTTTCCGATCGCAAACAGAATTGTCAATGTTAATGCTGAATGTGAAATTGCCAAGCATGTTCAGGGAAATTTTACTCATCTCTACTGACTACCTCACAAAGTGTGCAAAGTTTGCATGCCATGCACAATTTTTGGCACACCTTTTTTACTATTCAAATTTTACATAAGTAAAGAGACAGATAAATTTATAGACGGATCCATAGATCCAAAGATCCAATAGACAGATGGATGTTTAGATAGATACTGTAGCTATATAATGTAGATAGATAGATGGACAGACAGACAGACAGACAGACAGACAGATAGATAGATAGATAGATAGATAGATAGATAGATAGATAGATACAAGGATAGAATAAGAAAAAAGTAGTAGCACTATAATATACTGTGCAAAACAGAGGACTTTTTTATTGGAAAAGTTTCAGTTCCATTATAGAACCTTTCTCAAAAAACAAATGGGTGTATCATTTTAAAATATAAATATCTATTAATCAAGAACATAACTCGGATATCATTAAACGTATTTGTTCAAAAATGCAATATAACAATCATACAAATGTGAATCTATTATATAATTGCCGTAACTGACTTCCGTCGGAGCGGCGCGACTTCCGGTGGCTTTGTTAGCGAGTCCAGGGTGCTTCTCCTGGACTCTGTCCGTGGCCGCGTAGCGGCCATGGTGACTCACGAAGCAATGCCCGCAAAGCGGGCATTGCGAGTCGTTGCAGACTTGCGAAGCAATGCCCGCGAAGCGGGCATTGCGAGTCGCTAACAAAGCCACAGCTACCAGGGACTCGCATAGCGCTGTAGTGTACACCGCTATAGTATACTACAGTCCCATACCCATACGCTTCAGGCCTGACAGGCGTATGGCCATGGGACTGTAGTATACCATAGCGCTGTACACTACAGCCCCATGCTCTTAGCCATCCCCTCAGTGCGCCGCCCCTACCCCTAAGTCATGCTCTTAGCCACACCCTCAGTGCGCCGCCCCTACCCCCTAAGCCCCGCCGCACCTAAGCCCCTACCCCCTAAGACCCGCCGAACCTAACCCCTACCCTCTAAGACCCGCCGCACCTAAGCCCCTACCCCCTAAGCCCCGCCGCACCCTCTAAGCCCCGCCGCTCCTAAGCCCCTACCCCCTAAGCCCCGCTGCACCTAAGCCCCTACACCCTAAGCCCCGCCGCACCTAAGCCCCTACCCCCTAAGTCTAAGTCCGCCGCACCTAACCCCCTATCCCCTAAGCCCCGCCGCCTCCTAAGCTCCCGTCGCTTTCCCCCGCCGCTGTCGCTAACACCTCCGCACCTAAGCCCCTACCCCCTAAGCCCCGCTGCACCTAAGCCCCTACAGCCTAAGCCCCGCTGCACCTAAGCCCCTACCCCCTAAGCCCTGCTGCACCTAAGCCCCTACCCCCTAAGCCCCGCTGCACCTAAGCCCCTACACCCTAAGCCCCGCCGCACCTAAGCCCCTACCCCCTAAGTCTAAGTCCGCCGCACCTAACCCCCTATCCCCTAAGCCCCGCCGCCTCCTAAGCTCCCGTCGCTTTCCCCCGCCGCTGTCGCTAACACCTAAAGCCCTACACCCGAAGCCCTCGCCGTCCCCTAACCTAACCTCCCCGTCGATCACTTACATGCCTTCTTAGTCATCTGATCGTCCATCCGATCCACAAGTCCTCCGTCCGGCCAGGCGTCCTCTTCCTCCGGCCCCGGGGGTCTTCTCTCTTCTTTCCGCCATCTCCGCCTCTTCGTCCGGCCCCGGGGATCTTCTATCTTCTTTCCGCCAACTTCCAGCTCCGACGTCCTCTTCACTTCTCATTAACATAGAATGGACGACAAATCCACCATTCTATGTCAATGAGATGTGAGGGGCTCTTCTGATTGGTCGCTGTCTACTGCCCTCAGCCAATCAGAAGAGGCCCTCATTTCCCATTGACATACATTAGCGGTGTGTCGGCGATTTTATGGCCGCCCACCTGGTTCTATTTGTCGGCCCTAAAATCGCGGACACACCGCTAATGCATCTCTATGGGCAGTCAGCCCGATTTCTGATTGGTCGCTCTCTCGAGCTCACTGCCCATAGACATGCATTAGCGGTGTGTCCGCGATTTTAGGGCCGACAAATAGAACCAGGTCGGCGGCCATAAAATCGCCGACACACCGCTAATGTATTTCAATGGCAACAAATAAATTTAATAATAAAAAAAATAATTAAAAAATAATAAAAAAATAATAAAAAAATAAATAAAAAATAATAAATAATTAAATAAAAATAATAATAAAAAAATTAAATATATGCTAATAATATCAGCCCTTTCAGCGGACCAGAAAGAGAACTGGGTCTCAGCCTAAATAATAAATTTAATAATAAAAAAAATAATTAAAAAATAATTAAAAAATAATAAAAAAATAAATAAAAAATAATAAATAATTCAATAAAAATAATAATAAAAAAATTAAATATATGCTAATTATATCAGCCCTTTTAGCAGACCTGAAAGAGAACTGGGTCTCAGCCTAAATAATAAATGTAATAATACAAAAAATAATTAAAAAATAATTAAAAAAATAATAAAAAAATAAATTAAAAATAATAAATAATTCAATAAAAATAATAATAAAATAATTAAATATATGCTAATTATATCAGCCCTTTCAGAGGACCTGAAAGAGAACTGGGTCTCAGCCTAAATAATAAATTGAATAATAAAAAAAATAATTAAAAAATAATTAAAAAATAATAAAAAAATAAATAAAAAATAATAAATAATTAAATAAAAATATAATAAAAAAATAAATAAATGCTATTAATTGTATTATTAATTTTATTAATGCTATTAATAATGCTATTACTGCTAATAATAATGCTATTAATGCTAATAATTATGCTATTAATGCTAATATTTATGTTATTAATGCTAATAATTATGCTATTAATGCTAATAATTATGGTATTAATGGTAATAATAATGCTATTAATGCAAATAATATTGCTATTAATTCTATTTATTAATGCTATTAATGCTAATTATTATGCTATTAATGCTAATAATTAGGCTATTAATGGTAATAAGAATGCTTTTAATGCAAATAATATTGCTATTAATGCTATTATTAATGCTATTAATATTAATAATTATGCTATTCATGCTAATAATTATGCTATTAATGGTAATAATAATGCTATTAATGCAAATAATATTGCTATTAATGCTAATATTTATGCTATTAATGCTAATAATCATGCTATTAATGCTAATATTTATACTATTAATGCTAATAATTATGCTATTAATGCTAATATTTATGCTATTAATGCTAATAATTATGCTATTAATGGTAATCATAATGGTATTAATGCAAATAATATTGCTATTAATGCTATTAATGCTAATAATTATGCTATTAATGTTAATAATTATGCTATTAATGCTAATAATTATGCTATTAATGCTAATAATAATGCTATTAATGCAAATAATATTGCTATTAATGCTATTATAATAGCGTCCAGGCGCCGTCTGTAGACCACAGCTGACGCCATGTTGTATGGGATTGTGATGTCTGATAACTGTTTCTAATGATTGTGTGAATATGAACCTCTGTATTGTGAAGCGCTGCGGAATATGTTGGCGCTATATAAATAAAGATTAATTACACTGGTCAACAGCATTTTTGGTGCCAAAGATATTTCATTGAATTTAGGGTAACTTTGGGGTGCTGATTCTGAATATGTCATCAGTTTTGCCAGATTGGCTCAAGTTTTTGAGATTTTTCGTAAAATGTGTAAAAAAAAAGACGTTTTTTGCTACACGCGCATTAACTTTATTGATATTGTCATGAATACAATAAATTTAACAAAGTAAATGTTGATTTTAGTTTATTTTAACTAGTTTTAGAAAGTAATCTTCAAAAATGAACAAGACATGAAAGATAGACATTTAATCGCTGGAAAAGCGCTTTTTATATGATTTCCTTCTATGTGAGCTATTGGGGCAGTCACGCTGTAGATTCCAGCAGTAATCAGCCATCATATGTCTGTCCCATCTGCCTTGGTACCTTTCCTCCATCACCATAATATCCTGATGAAATCTCTCCCCTTGTTCTTCGCTAAAATCTCCAAGGTTTTCTGGAAATCTGTCCAAGTGACTGTGAAGATAATGCAATTTAATGCTCATGTGTACACCCAGATTTCTAAATCTCAATAGCATGTTTTGTACCAGTTCTTCATAATTGTCTGCCTTTTGATTTCCCAAGAAGTTCTTCACTACCAACACAAAACTACACCATGCAGCAGCTTCAATGTCATTCATTTCCTTTGGAAAATTTGAATCTTTAATGAGTTTCCGAATTTGAGGACCATCAAAGATTCCTGCCTTCAGTTTTTCGCTACTAAGACCAGGGAAAGATCTGCAGATGTACATGAAGCAATTACCATCTTTGTCTAATGCCTTGACGAACTGCTTCATTAATCCTAACTTTATGTGAAGTGGTGGTAGAATGATTTTTTCCTTGTCCACCAAAGGTTCGTTCACTATGTTTGATGCTCCTACTGTCAAGGTGTCCCTTGGAGGCCAATTCAGTTTCTCCCAGTGCTGATGTTTTGCTCTACTATCCCACATGCAGATGAAGCAAGGATACTTTGTGTATCCACTTTGCTGTCCAAGTAAAAAGTTGACCATTTTTAAATCAACACATATCAGCCACGAATGTTCATGGTAGCACAGTTTCTCCAAGACCATTTTGACATTTTGGTATTGTTCTGCAAGTTTAGTTGAGTGAGCTACTGGAAGAGATGCACACTGATTGCCATTGTTCAACAAAACACATTTCAAACTCCTTTTAGAACTATCTATGAAAAGCCTCCAGTCTACAGGACAATATACTTGTAAACCCATTTGCAGCATCAGGCCAGGAATATCCTTACAATATACAAGTAGGTCATCTTCACAGAAAAATGGAAGAAGTGCTTCTTCTCTGGTCCTGTAAGATGCAATTTTAGTTCCAGGCGTCAGACAATTTTTTTCACTTAGCCTTGAAGCTAAAAGTTCGGATGCACTTTTTGAGAGGTTGAGGTCTCTTATTAGATCGTTGAGCTCTCCTTGGGTAAATTGCGTAGGTGTTCTGAAACTTCCTTCATATTCTAGTTCACTTCCAGAACTAATGCTTAGCTCCATACCCTGCATTTCATCATCATCATCAGGTGGGGGAAGGTCAGGTAACATGGTAAACACAGGTACAGGCACATCTTCACAATGAGGGACAGGCCTTCTTGCAGATTCCATGTTAGGATACTCCCATTTTCGTTTCTTATGCTTATTGAATCCTTGTACTTGCACTGCACAGAAATAACAGTCATCATGATGATTTTTTTGCTCTCTCCACACCATTGGAACACCAAATTTGAAGCTTGTTCTATGTCCTTTGCTCCATTTTCGTAATAATTCGATACATGCTTTGCACACTATGTGTGGTGCCCAAAACTTGTCTTGGTCCCCAAGCATAACCCCAAAATAGGCAAAATACACTTTTTTAACGAAGTCTGTTATGTTTCTTCTATGTTTTGTCAGTGTATATTCACCACAAATGTAACAGAATGAGTCTGGATCGTTAAGACAACTTCTTCTTGATGAGTTCATGCTTTTCACTGGAAAACAGACAACAACATAAAGTTAGTGCAAAAATCAAGCTATGAACAAACTTTTAGAACACTAATTAACACAAAACTATATTGAGAACTGCTCAGTTCAAGTACTAATCCAAAGAAATTAATGAGATGATGCGTCGCATTTACCAACAAGTGCTATAAATAAGATACCAAAAATCTCAAAAACTTGAGCCAATCTGGCAAAACTGATAGCATATTCAGAATCAGCACCCCAAAAATACCCCAAATTCATTAAAATATTTTGGGCACCAAAAAAAAAAATTTTTTTGTTGACCTGTGTATTAATGCTATTAATGTTAATAATTATGCTATTAATGCTAATATTTATGCTATTAATGCTAATAATTATGCTATTAATGCTAATATTAATACTATTAATGCTAATAATTATGCTATTAATGCTAATATTTATGCTATTAATGCTAATAATTATGCTATTAATGGTAATCATAATGGTATTAATGCAAATAATATTGCTATTAATGCTATTAATGCTAATAATTATGCTATTAATGTTAATAATTATGCTATTCATGCTAATAATTATGCTATTAATGGTAATAATAATGCTATTAATGCAAATAATATTGCTATTAATGCTAATATTTATGGTATTAATGCTAATAATTATGCTATTAATGCTAATATTTATACTATTAATGCTAATATTTATGCTATTAATGCTAATAATTATGCTATTTATGGTAATCATAATGGTATTAATGCAAATAATATTGCTATTAATGCTATTAATGCTAATAATTATGCTATTAATGTTAATAATTATGCTATTAATGCTAATAATTATGCTATTAATGATAATAATAATGCTATTAATGCAAATAATATTGCTATTAATGCTATTATTAATGCTATTAATGTTAATAATTATGCTATTAATGCTAATATGTATGCTATTAATGCTAATAATTATGCTATTAATGCTAATATTAATACTATTAATGCTAATAATTATGCTATTAATGCTAATATTTATGCTATTAATGCTAATAATTATGCTATTAATGGTAATCATAATGGTATTAATGCAAATAATATTGCTATTAATGCTATTAATGCTAATAATTATGCTATTAATGTTAATAATTATGCTATTCATGCTAATAATTATGCTATTAATGGTAATAATAATGCTATTAATGCAAATAATATTGCTACTAATGCTAATATTTATGCTATTAATGCTAATAATTATGCTATTAATGCTAATATTTATGCTATTAATGCTAATAATTATGCTATTTATGGTAATCATAATGGTATTAATGCAAATAGTATTGCTATTAATGCTATTAATGCTAATAATTATGCTATTAATGTTAATAATTATGCTATTAATGCTAATAATTATGCTATTAATGGTAATAATAATGCTATTAATGCAAATAATATTGCTATTAATGCTATTATTAATGCTATTAATGTTAATAATTATGCTATTAATGCTAATAATTATGCTATTAATGCTAATATTAATGCTATTAATGCTAATAATTATGCTATTAATGCTAATATTTATGCTATTAATGCTAATAATTATGCTATTAATGGTAATCATAATGGTATTAATGCAAATAATATTGCTATTAATGCTATTAATGCTAATAATTATGCTATTAATGTTAATAATTATGCTATGCATGCTAATAATTATGCTATTAATGGTAATAATAATGCTATTAATGCAAATAATATTGCTATTAATGCTAATATTTATGCTATTAATGCTAATAATTATGCTATTAATGCTAATATTTATACTATTAATGCTAATAATTATGCTATTAATGCTAATATTAATACTATTAATGCTAATAATTATGCTATTAATGCTAATATTTATGTTATTAATGCTAATAATTATGCTATTAATGGTAATCATAATGGTATTAATGCAAATAATATTGCTATTAATGCTATTAATGCTAATAATTATGCTATTAATGTTAATAATTATGCTATTCATGCTAATAATTATGCTATTAATGGTAATAATAATGCTATTAATGCAAATAATATTGCTATTAATGCTAATATTTATGCTATTAATGCTAATAATTATGCTATCAATGCTAATATTTATACTATTAATGCTAATAATTATGCTATTAATGCTAATATTTATGCTATTAATGCTAATACTTATGCTATTTATGGTAATCATAATGGTATTAATGCAAATAATATTGCTATTAATGCTATTAATGCTAATAATTATGCTATTAATGTTAATAATTATGCTATTAATGCTAATAATTATGCTATTAATGGTAATAATAATGCTATTAATGCAAATAATATTGCTATTAATGCTATTATTAATGCTATTAATGTTAATAATTATGCTATTATTGCTAATATTTATGCTATTAATGCTAATAATTATGCTATTAATGCTAATATTTATGCTATTAATGGTAATCATAATGGTATTAATGCAAATAATATTTCTATTAATGCTATTAATGCTAATAATTATGCTATTAATGTTAATAATTATGCTATTAATGCTAATAATTATGCTATTAATGGTAATAATAATGCTATTAATGCAAATAATATTGCCACGTTCTAGAATCCCGATGCATTTGCATCGGGCTCACAGCTAGTATATAATAAGCAAGTAAATCTGTAAAATTGAGTCATTCCATATTATGTACAGTTGAAACCAGACGTTTACACACACTATATAAAAATACACGCATGCATGTTTTTTTCAGTATCTGACATAAAATCAGAATAAATCTTTCCTGTTTTAGATCAATCAGGATTACCATAATCATTTATATTTGCCAAATGCCAGAAGAAGAGAGAATGTGACCTGCCCCAAGGCCATAAGGTACGAGGTCACGGGTGTTTAGTTCATGGGAGATGCCACTGGGGCCTGTTGCCTTGTCGCTTAAAAAGGGGAAAACAGTCAATAAAAATAAAATAAAAGTGTTCCGTGATGCTGCCTACGGTTCCGGTAATGCTACCAGCGCTGCGGGACAGCCCTCCGGGGTGATGGTGGGGCAGCTAGATGGTTACACTCCCCATAGATCGAGCAGGATTCCCCAGGCAGTTGTAGTAGTTATTTTACACAGGGAGGCAGCTTACCACATGGCACAGTCACTTGTCCTTTCGACTGCAGCAAGTGTGCGGTTCATCAGGAGCAGGCAAATAAAGTACGGCACACAGTCTTTAACTCTGCACAGGTTTACTGGCAGTACTTCAGACAGGTCACAGATGTTACAGTCTTTTGTGTCTTTCTGGCCTGGGTAGTTACCAGGGAACGGGGATGACTCATTTAGGACCCTTGGTGGTGTGCTTGCTGTTCCTTTCCAGTCCCTTACTATGCTTTCTCCTGTCTCCCTTGAAGCGCTTCCATGTGCAGAGCCTCAAGCCGGCTCCCACAGGCCCTCTGTGTAGGAGTCTTCTCCGGGTCCCCCTGACCCTATTCGGTATGCCTTTTTAAGGATGTGCCAGGTGTTCAACTGCGACTTACTCTAGAAGCTCAGGTCTCCGGTTCAATGGCTGGGGAATAAACGCCTGCACCGTGTTCAGAGCCTGTCCTCTGTTCCGGCACCAGATCCCTCCGGTCAGTAAACGTACCGGGTCCGCACTACCTGGTGCCCCTAGGATCTCTCTTTCCCGATGGCTTCTCCGCCGTCCTGCACTTCTCACTCCCCAATGGGAACTCTGTCTGTTCTGAACTCTGACTATTCTCCACTAACTCTCCTCCCACCCACACACTTTTCTATTCTCCTAAGCTCCACCCATGGGACTGGGTCCTCCTTACAGCAGGTCCACCCACAGTCCCATACTCTAGTCTGTGTGTAAATGAGTGTTGTAAGGGTCCCTTATGTGACATCCCAATTCCCTGGTCACAGGGATACTACACACTCTTATATGGGTGCAGTAACCCCTACGTGGCGTCCCGACCAGTGAGGCGCCACAAATGTTTTAAGGCATTTTTATTACTTCATGCAAAGTCACAAGTTTACATACATTTCATTAGTATTTGGTACTCTACCCGTAGACTTTATAGCTTGGGTCAATCGTTTTAAATATTATTCCACAAGCTTCTCACAATAGTTGGTAGGAATTTTGGGCCCATTTCTCCTGACAGAACTGATGTATCTGAGCCATTCTTGTAAGTCACCTTGCTCCATCAGTCTTTTTAGCTTTGCCCATACATTTTCAATAGAACTGAGATCAGGGCTTTGTGAAGGCCACTCCAAAACATTGATTTTGTTATCTTTAAGCCACTTTGTAACCAGTTTGGCAGTATGCTTTGGATCATTGTCCATTTGGAAGACCCATTTTCTACCAATTTTTTATTTCTGGCTGCTGTCTTGAGATGTTGTTGTCAGTATTACTGCATAATCTTCTTTTCTTTCTCATGATGTCTTCTATTTTCTGAAGTTCACGAGTCCCTCTTGCAGCAAAACAACCCCACCACATGATGCTGCCACCCTGGTGTTTCACATTTGGGATGGTGTTCTTAGGCTTCCAAGCTTCTTCCTTTTTTCCTCCAAATGTAACGATAGTCATTATGGCCAAACAGTTCAATTTTAGTTTTGGCAGACCACATGACATGTCTTCAAATGTAGATGTAGGTCTTTCTCTCTGTGTGCATTTGCAAACATTAATCTGGCTTTTTTTAGGTATTACATTTGGAGTAATGGCTTCTTCCTTGCAGGAGGGCTTTTCAGTCCATGTTGATACAGTTTCACTGTGGATAATTACACATTCCTACCAACTTCTGCCATCACCTTCACAAGGTCTTTTGCTTTTGTTCTTGGGTTGATTCTTTGGGTTCTTTTGGCCCCTAAAATTCAAGTTGCATGTATCAGCCCTGAAAATCTTGTAATTGCATGGAAAATACATTTGGATGAGAGGAAAAGAAGCCATGAGATCTTACATTTTGCCGGTGAGAAAGAGAGGACCTCACTGATGAAAAGAGATTACACTCTACAGGAGAGAGAGAGAGGCAGAAAACCCTGTAGAGCAAAATAGCTTATACTCTACAGGTGAGTTACCCACTGACTCTGGGGATGGAAAATGTCTCAGCCATCAAGGTTTGTTTAGCTGGGAACTGCTGATGTGTGACTTTTTTTTACAGACAAGCAAAAAAGTGCTCTATTTGTAGAGGATGTCCCTGAATTTCTGGATATTGGTTAACCTGTTCAATAGGGAAGAGGGGCAGAACTATGGAGGTATGTGTATGGCTACACCACGCAGGGCCATCAGGCAAGCACTGCTGTCTATGGCTTTCCATGCATATTAGGTAGAGATTCAGAGAAGGACACTTTGTCCAGTGATGCCACTGCTTGAAGTAATATACATTGAAGTCTCTTTATCAGTATTAATACTGTACTTGGACTGCAGCGGTGTTATACCCGGAAGGAACCGCCCACTTAATTTGAAACTTGGGACCACATTTCTGAATTAATGCTCATGTCCACTGGGGCATGATACGACTGAGTGATGGAGAGAATGGACCTGGAGAGACCACCCACATGTCGCCCACACATCTAGTAACGCCCTCATAAAGGGGGAAAATGTAAGTTATTAAATCAGTTTTCTCAATAATTACAGGACACATTTAGGTTAGACAGGGATGAAGTAGGAAGCTGCAGGGACAGGTAGTGATAGATCTGTGGGCATAAATGACCTGACAGGTTCCCTTTAAATTATATTGTAGGCAACTTTTAAGGGGAACAAAAATCTGACTATTTTTTTTGTGGGGTAGAGAGGGGATAAGGTCTTCAATACTTTTGCAAGGCGCTATAGAAATAAACGATTAAAGTTAATTATTTTTCTTACTTAGCTTTAAAGTGATTACAAATATTGTATAATAATATATACACAATCAGAAACAATGAGCCTGACAATGTCATGACAACTAATTTATGTCTTTTCAAATTTAGCCATTCTGCTTTTTATATTAAAGTGTACTTTAATTCAATGTCATGTGAAGGTGAGATTTTCACAAAAATGCTTAAATTTGGTAGTTAGAATTTTTATCAATACTGCATGTTTCAAAGTGGTGAGACATACATAATGTTTGACAAGTAAGCCGTGAATAGAAAATGTTGGTAATGACAATGACAATAATCATTGTTGATGTATCTTTTACTCAGATTTAGGATAAATTAATTAAATATTTTACAATTGCTTAAAGTGGCTGTATTGTATGTACATCTATAGGGTTCCTCAGTTTATTATTATTATTATTATTATTATTATTAACAAATCTTGAACTATGGCGACTTGATGGATAAACACTCTGTAGGAAATTGATCTTTTGTAACTTAGATAGCTCCACCGGGGTCTTCTTTTCCACCTTCTTGATAGTACCAAGCCATTGGATTGCTGGTCTTCCTCTTTACCGTGTTCCTTTTATTCTTCTGACCAGTGGTGGTCTTATCCACACTTGCTTTCTCTTTTCATGTGTCCAAGGTAGGCATGTCGTAGCTTGTTGATACTTACTTTGAGTGACATGCTGGCTTGATTAGTTCCAAATTGATTTGGTTATTCTCAATGCCACCCAAGGTATTTATAATATTCTTCTTCATCAATGTATTTCAAAGGCGTTTATTCTTCTTTGTATTTTTTTAGTTGTCATCCATTTTGCATTCCATATGTTATTACAAAAAAAACAGACCATGTACAAGTCATGTCTTAGTCACCAGTGAAATGTTTCTGAAGCAGAAAACTTGATTAAGTATCCAAGAAACTTTGACATGGAAAAATTGATGATTGTGTCAAAGTATCTTATAAATCACAGGCCTTTTTGCATGATCTTTGTGTAATCAATACACAATTAAAGAATCCACATCGGATCCATAACAGACCAAAATCCACAACTCCCAAATAAGCAGTTAATCAGACCCAAACAGAATAGAAATGGGCTTTAAAGGTGGTTAAATATTAGTGCCCCATTTCCCCGGACGACTCTAAAAGAAGACTCAGTAAAGTTTATGCACAAAAATATGAAAATTATTAAGAGACTCACTGGGATAGTATAGGTAGGTCAACACTATTAAACAACAATACAATTGGAGTCAGGTATAAAGGGAAAGAGGAGGGTAGGAAATTGACCCCCAGGAGAAAAAAGCAGAAGTAAAAGGGGGGATTCAGAAGTCACAAGTTCATCAAGACTAAAGGAACAGTAATAACCAGAGGTTACAGCAAATTCGCAAGAGGAATATAACCATGTCCCTAAAGGGGATCACACAACCTGCAGACCTGCACCACATAAGTATTAACCAAGCGCCAAGATGCATCAAAAGCACTAACCCATAATGACAAATCAGTTGCCTATAAATCTCTGGGGTCCTCGCCGCCATCTTTGCTGTAGGCAAGACTTATGCTCAGTAATAGGGAGTCTCCAGCACTAAAGAAAGTGCCCAGAACCCTAAAAACCCCTGCAAAACACTGGGATAAGTCGGGCTAACACCAGTAATAGCCTAATATCTGTAATTTATATTTTTTAATTGTTCTCCCAGAGTGGCGGGAATTATTATCTAAAGTGGCCACAAGAGGCAGCAGAACATTTAGGGCGACGATAGACAGCTACAATAGCAAGTGAAAGATAAAAGTTTAAAGGGTAAAGTTATACAGACAAAGTGATTTCAGAGACCAACAAACATAAGCATCCCCTCATCCCCTGGCTGCTTCATCTCATCCCCCGCCTGCTTCAGCTCACACCTGGCGCATCATCTCCCCCTGGGCTACATCATCTCACCCTGTCTGCTCCACCCCAGCCCAGCTGCTTCACTTCACCCCGGCTGCATCACCTCATCACGGCTGTACCACCTAATCCTCAGCTACTCCACCTGCGCCAACTCGTCCTGGCCACAACGGCCTCAACTGCATCATCTCTTCACCGAACTGCACCTCACCCCTGAACTGCATCTCCTCCCCCGGACTGCATCTCATCACCTGGTCGCACCTCAAACGCGGCTAACCACCCATCATTTTGAACTCGCCCTTACCACACCAGATCCCCGGTACCTCTGACCCCATCCACCTCTCCCACCCTCTCCCCCCACCATGCTCCCGCTCCTCCTCACCTTTACTCCCCCTCCACTTCCTACTACCCCCACCCATCCCCCCACTGTGCAAAGGAATTCTGCTTCCACCCTCCATCCTTCCAACCCACCTCACCCTATCCTCTGAACTATTCCCCCACTTTCAACCCATCATCTCTAGATGTACACGCCCACCACGCATGCTCCCCTGCTCCCACCTCCTAACCCTCTCCTTGCTCCTCCTACTCTCTGGTGACATTCCCCCAATCCTGGCCCACCCCACCTCACCACCTCACTCACCTCCATCCCACTCCAACGACCCATCACCAACCCTCGTAACCCCCTTAACCTTCGACCCATTCCCCCCACCCCTGTCCCCTTACCCGGCGCACTCTGGAACGCCGCTCGGTCCCTAACAAACTCACACTTATCCATGACCTCTTCATCTCCAAAAAACTCTCCTTCCTCGGCCTCACAGAGACCCGGCTTACCCCCTCTGACACAACCTCCCCGGCTGCCCTCTCCTATGGTGGATTCACGCTCTCCCACACTCTCCGCCCCACCAACACCCGTGGCGGAGGTGTTGGCCTACTTCTAGCCAATGACTGCTCCTTCTCCCCACTTACACCACCCCCCCTCCCCTCCTTCGAGGCACACGTGTTCGCATCTACTCCCCCTGCAACCTCCAAGTGGCCGTTGTCTACCGCCCCCCTGGATCCCCCTCTACCTTCCTTGACCACTTCGCCACCTGGCTCTCCACCTCCTCTCCTCCGACATCCCCACCATCGTCATGGGTGACTTCAACATCCCCATCGACACCCCCAAAGCCGCTGCCTCCAGACTCTTATCCCTCACCTCCTCCTTCGGCCTCTCCCAATGGATTCCTCCGCCACACACACTGGTGGCCACACACTTGACCTAGTCTTCACCCGCCTCTGCTCCCTCACCGACCTCACATACTCAACCCTCACCCACTCCGACCACAACCTACTGACATTCTCATCCCTCTCCCCCCCTACCATGCTCCCCCCTCTCCGGACACTCCTCCACCCCCGCAGAAACCTTAAGCTCATAGACTTCGACTCACTCTCAGAATCCCTCCTCCCCTCTCCGACTTGGTCTCTTCTCAAGACGCTGACTCTGCCGCCTCCCTGTACAACTCAACTCTCACTACAGCCCTCAACCAGGCCGCTCCACTCACATTTCACACAACACTAGTACAACGACAACCCTGGCTCACGACCCTCACCAATAAAATAAACTCAGACGGACAACTAGGGCAGCCGAGCGGAAATGGAAGAAATCCACTCCGCAACACTTCGCCTATACAAACGTTCCCTCAATACCTTCAAGACTGCCCTTGACTCTGCAAAACAAGCCTACTTCTCCTCCCTAATTACCGCCCTCTCTCACCACCCCAAACAACTCTTTAAAACCTTCAACTATTTACTTCATCCCCCTGCACCTCCTCCCTCACCCGTCATCTCCGCCGACGACTTCACCACCTTCTTCAAAGACAACATTGACAAACTCAGACAAAGCTTCGACCCTCACTCCCCCCTGCCCTATCCCACCTCCAGCTCATCCCCCTCAACCAAATGCAGTTTCACCCCCATTACAGAGGACCACCTCTCCTCCCTCCTAGCACGATCACACCTCACCACATGCCCCTTGATCCACCCCCTTCCCACCTAATCCCTAACCTCACCTCAGTCCTCATCCCTGCTCTAACACACCTCTTCAACATTACACTCAAATCCGCACACTCCCCTCACCCTTCAAACACGCCCTAATCACGCCATCCTAAAAAAAACATTCCTTGACCCTACAACAGTCTCCAACTACCGCCCCATATCTCTCCTCCCGAACTGTCCTCCCACCTCACTTCCTGTACTCTCTTTGATCGCCTTCAATCCGGCTTCCGACCACTCCACCGAAACAGCCCTAACCAAAGTCACTAACGACCTTCTGATCGCCAAGAGCAAACGACACTATTCCGTCCTCATCCTTCTCGACCTCTCTGCTGCCTTCGACACTGTTGACCACTCCCTCTTACTCCAAATTCTTGAGTCTCTTGGCATTTACTGACCTTGCCCTCTCCTGGATCTCCTCCTACCTAACGGACAGGACATTCAGCGTCACCCACACTCCCACACCACCTCCTCGCCCACCCCCTCTCTTTAGGTGTCCCCCAAGGCTCGGTCCTGGGACGATTACTCTTCTCCATTTACACCCTCGGCCTAGGCAACCTCATCGAGTCATATGGACTCCAATACCACCTCTACGCCGACGACACCCAACTCTATCTGTCTGGCCCTGATATTTCCTCCCTTATATCCAAAATTCCTCCCTGCCAATCCACCACTCGCATCCTTCTTTTCTACCCGCTTCCTAAAACTCAACATGGACAAGACCGAGTTCATCGTCTTTCCCCCGAACAACCCCGTCCCGCTCCCTGACCTATCAATCACCGTCAATGACTGCACACTCTCACCTCCCCCCCCACACCAAGTGCCTTGGGGAATCCTCGACTCCTCCCTCTCCTTCAAGACCCACATCCAAGCCCTCGCCACTGCCTGTCGACTCCAACTAAAAAACATTGCCGTATCCGTTCCTTCCTTGACCACAACACGGTCAAGACACTTGTCCACGCCCTCATCATCTCCCGCCTGGACTACTGCAACCTCCTGTTCACCTGCCTCCCTGCCTCCTCCCTTGCACCCCTCCGCGTCATCCTCAACTCTGCTGCCCGACTCATCCACCTATCTCCCCGTTACTCCCCCGCCTCCCCTTTCCGCCGAGCCCTCCACTGGCTCCCCTTCCCCCAGCGATCTCGCTTCAAAACCCTAACCCTGACATACAAGGCCATACACAACCTGTCCCCTCCCTACATCTCCGACCTAGTCTCCCGCTACCTCCCCTCACGCAACCTGCGCTCCTCTCAGGAACTCCTTCTCTCAACCCCCCGCATCTCCACCTCCCACAACTACTCTCGTGCTTCTGCCAAACTCTGGAACTCCCTCCCCCACCACATCAGACACTCCCCGACCCTGGTAACTTCAAGAAAAACCTGAAGACCCACCTATTCCTACAAGCCTACAACACCCACTGAGACCCTATCCACTGCACTCTCTCACCTCTCCCCCTCCTACTGTCTCCCTCCCCACCCCCTCTAGACTGTGAGCCCTGCGGACAGGATCCCCAGCCCTATTGTACCTGTATGATTAATTGTGGATTTGTCATCGTTTGTCTTCGTCTGTGGTCGTCTTTGACCACTTGTCTTTGTCTACCCTCGAAAATGTAAAGCGCCATGTATCCTAATAGCGCTATATAAATACCTAATAAAATAATAAGCACAATAGCCAAAATGACAACAATAAGAAAGGGATACACTAAGGCTCCAGATGTATCCATACACTCCCTGAAGAAGTTATGTCGCTTATCCATGTTATGTAAATAAAAGCTTATAACCTGATGTTAAATTCATCCATTGGTTGTATAAATTACTCTTGTGAAAGCTGAAACCCTCCGACATTTGGTTTAAGCTAAGAAAATAAATTGGTATCAGTGCTGAAATATTTATCATTTAATGAACACAGAATGGTCAGTTTTTGTCGCCTGGTTCATATAATACACCCGATCCTAGTTTACATCCTCACCTGTGCTCAGTAAATGATCGGTTAATTAGTGGGTGTGTCTAAAAAGAAAACCAGCACCCCAGACATTCACTTGAGCTGCAACTTGAGCCCTGACAACATGCCAAAAATCTACCCTGAGACCAAACCTTGATTATCAAGTGGCGGAAGACCAGATCCACTGCAGAAGTGGCTGGTACATTTTAATGTGTCTCAGTGTCAAATACAAAGAATTAAAAAAGATTTGAAGAGACTGAGATGTGTTTGACAAGCCCAGGTCCAGCAGACCTCGCAAGACAACTGCTCAGAAGGAACGTTTGTTGGTTAGAAAATCCAGTTCAAACTCCTCTTTACTGCAGCAGAGCTCCAACAAGCCTGGTCACCTCAAGTCCCTGTGTCAACTAGAACAGTTTGTAGGATTCTGTCTCAAAATGGCCTCCATGGTCGAATCAATGCCCAAAAGCCAGCACTAAACAAAAGGCAAATAAAAAACCATGTGGCATTTGCAAAGTCCCACAGCCTACTAAACAGATGGACGCTGGAAAAGTGTCAGAAGGTGGATTTCTCAGATGAATGTTCAGTAGAATTACACTACAAGTACCGCAAATACTGCAGGAGACCTACTGGTGCCCGTATGGATCCAAAATACACCGAAAACAGTTAAATTTGGTGATGGAAAGATCATAGTCTGGGGTTACATTCAGTATGGGGGTGTGCGAAACATTTGCAAGGTGGAAGGCAATATCAATAGACTAAAATATCAAGAAGTAGTAAGTACCTCTTATATTCCAAAACATAAAAGGGTCAAATTCTGCAGCAGGATGGTGCTCCATCTCATACATCCATCTCTACAACAAAGTTCCTCCAGGCACAAAAGATGAAGGTGCTCAAGGACTGGCCAGTCCAGTCACCAGACATGAACATCATTGAGCATGTTTCGGGTAGGAAGAAAAGGAAGCTTGGAAGACAAAACCAAAAATCTAGATGAACTCTAGGAGGCATGTAAGACTGCATTCTTTGGTATTCCTGATGACTTCATTAATAAATTGCATGAATCATTGTTGAACCACATGGATACAGTCCTTCAAGCTCATAGAAGTCACACAAAATATTAAATATGACTCTAATAGCACCACTACTTCATTCACAAATGTTATGCAACATACTGTATATTTATATTTTAAGTTAATTATTTGTTTGAATATCACATTACTTTCTGTGGGCGACAAATCTTTTGTCTTGCCAAAATCTGACCATTCATGTGTTCATTAAATTATCAATATTTCAGCATTGATGTCAATTTGTGTTCTTAACCTAAACCACATTTGAGAGGGTTTCAGTTTTCAAATAAGTAATTTATAAAACCAATTGGATGAATTTAACGTCAGGTAATAAGCTTTTATTTACATAACATGGATAAGCGACATAACTTCTGTCAGAGAGTTTATGGCTTGAGCCAAAACATCAGATATTTTCCAGTCACACAAGGTTTCGCCAAAATCTTCATCATAGTGGTACACAAATGATCAAAGGTAATATGAAAGTTACTAATAAATGAAAGAAAAAATAGTCACAGATTAAAATCCAAGAATAATGTGGAATGGATTACGACAACCTTCAAATATGAACGTTATACATTAAAATGGACACAAGAGTTGCCAAGGGGATCAAAAGGGGAAACAAACATGCAGACAGAAAGCTACAGAAATGAAGAGAAATTTATTCTCTCATTAAGGCCCGCTGGGTGAGAGTACCCAGACGAAAAATGCACTTGCTCTCAAGCTGGGTGAGGGAGCACTTGACATCGCCACTCCTAATACCAAGCCTAAGAGCGTCAATCCCCCTGACCTGCAAACCCTTAAGGTACTGTCACACGCGGTAATACTGCTTGCAAATTTACTGGCAATTTGCTGTTGCAGTGAAATCATGCACACATTATTCTATTTTGTTGCCGTGTACAAATGGAACAATGTGTCCATGATTTCACAGCAACCAGCAAATTGCCAGTGAAATTGCTAGCAATATTGCTGCGTGTGATGGTACCTTAAGGGTCACTGTTATAGTATTCCTTAAAGTGATGAGGGAGCGTCCTCAGGGAATCAACATCATCAATATCAACCGATGGTGCGATATCCATGACGTGCTCCCTCATCCTCTGACGGAGCTAACGAGAGATCAGGCCAACGTATATAAGGCTTTTGTGCTACAGGATATAAACTGGTGTATCTGGTATGTCCATATGATTTTAACATATAGCAAATTGTGCGGTATTGGTTTGTCTTTTGGTCCAAAACACATAAGCTTGTGAGCCACTACACGGCTCCCGGCACATCACAATTCCTATCCACTAAATTCTTATCTAAAGTGAGCAAAGGACACAAATAGAAAATACATTTTCTTACCACAGCAGATTCAGGTCAGACGACCATTACACTCAGTGCTGTGTGCAGCTTTGCCCAGGTTATAAATGAAGGCATCATGAATGCAGGAAACCAGCCCCACTTTTCTCACAGAGGGAGTGACCACTGGTTGTCCTGCAAACAGAATGGGATTCATATAGGGCGCAGTTCACACAGGTTTGCACAGTGTATGCCCAGCCTCTTACACTAGCCCCCATCTCAGTAGGCAGACTGTTATGGCATTCAACACTGCTACCTGCCGGAACAAACGCACCCATATTGCCCAGCTACACACAGCAACAAAAAGAGTGCAAGAAAAAACCACAATGACAGGTGCTGAAATTGTGGAAAATTAGTTTTTAACATATAGCAAATTGTGGGGTATTGGTTTGTCTTTTGGTCCAAAACACGTAAGCTTGTGAGCCACTACACGGTTCCCCATATGTCACAAGTCCTATCCACTAAATTCTTATCTAAAGTGAGCAAAGGACACAAATAGAAAATAAATTTTCTTACCACAGCAGATTCAGGTCAGACGACCATTACACATTCCGGCAGATAGCAGTGTTGAATGCAATAACAGCCCGCCTACTGAGATGGGGCTAGTGTAAGAGGCTGGGCATACACTGAGCAAACCATTGTGAACTGAGCCCTATATGAATCCCATTCTGTTTGCAGGACAACCAGTGGTCACTCCCTCTGTGAGAAAGGAGGTTGATAGTGATTGGGTCTGGTGTGCTGCATTCATGATGCCTTCATTTATAACCTAGGCAAAGCTGCACACAGCACTGAGTGTAATGGTCGTCTGACCTGAATCTGCTGTGGTAAGAAAATTTATGTCCGTATGATGTTACTGCAGGCCACACATGATCCACATGGGAAACAGCCCCATCTTGATTTTCCCAGGCCATACAGCGAGGTATCACTGCGGACGTAGTGGCTATGCACCAGCAAGTCCCTGAGGCTCCTGCCCCGCCTCACGGTCATTAATGGTCTCTCAGGCAAGAGTTCTTTAAGACATTGATTGGTACGTAGAACCGACCACTTTTTGGCCAAGATACCCCTTAAATATCCCCACTGGCTATTATAAGTGGAGATGAAACAAACCAGTCTTTTTCAGACCTTGATTTCACCTTATCAGGTAGTAGTTTTTTTCTCGGGTGTGCTTTGCATGGTTGTAACCTTGCTTTATAGACCTCTTGCTGTAGCCCCTGTCATTGAACCGATTGCGAAGGTTGGCTGCCTGAGCCTCAAAGGACCGGTCGATGGAACAAAACCTCCTCATCCACAGATATTGCCCCACAGGAATGGCACGGATGGTGGCCGGAGTGTGAGATTATGTGGCGTACAGCAGGGCATTAACTGATGTCTTCTTTCTGAAGAAATCAGTCTCAATAGTCCCATCATTTGCCTTCCTAATTTTGGACAATAGGTGAGCTTGATATTATATTCATTTTCATTCAATGAGAGCAAGAAATTGTCAAGTTTGGGGATTGCTCCATCACAGACGACCAGCACATCGTCTATATATCGCAGTCAGCATTGCACATGGGAGGAGGCAACTGTGCCATCACCAAAAACCTCCCTCTCCCAGAAACCCAGGAAGAGTTTGGCATATAAAGGCGCTCAAGGGATATACTTTGCATATTTAGGTCCCCCTTGAAATTTCTTTTCACCATTACCTCCTCATTGAAGGTTCTATATTTATGTCTGTCAAAAATGTCTGTGTTTTAATACTTCAAATAAAATTTAGTTTTTTTATTGGATGTTTTTGCATCCTTTAATATTCAGTTTAACTGGATCAGTGATTATTGACTTTAATAGATGCACTCCGGTCTCTTATTAAACGATGTGTGCTGCGTGAACAATAGGTTTACAATAAAGAAAGAATGTTGAGAGAAATAATATGATTGGGTGACTTGTGATGTCACCGCGCTGTATTCCAGCACACCCCACTCCCTGGCGCTTGAAGTTTTGTCAGATATTTTGTCTAGGACAAGCTTATACAACTCAGACATGAAAGCTTTTATTATGATGTGCACTAAACACTTGCTCACTAGTTAATCTTTTAAGTTCGACTGCTCATATTACCTCCAGGTGTGCGGCTGTCCAATGGGGGCTAATTTTTTTTCCCTCAATGGCAAATTTTTACATGAGTGTGTGGGAGAGGAAGTTTAGTGGGGAGGTACATCGACGATGTGATCGTCATCTGGCGGGGATTGGTTGATGTGCCCCCCACACTGCCGCATGGGCAGATTCGCCGATTTCATCAGGTATATAAATGAAAATGATGTAATGAGGACCTGTCACCCCCCTGGTGCTATGCTAACTGAATGCAGCACTGAATGCAGTGTGTCTGGTGCATTCATGGAAGGGTTCCACCATGTTTCTAGCCCCCCTGTATGTTCTTAAAAAGACTTTATAAAGTGTACAGATAAGGAGTCAGGAAGGACTTACTCATTAATGAGTCATTGCTGTTGCTGGTGTCCTCCCTGCCTCCATTCTTCTGTGTTCCACCTCCAGCCCTCAGCAATGACACATACAGGAGGCTGAACAAGAGAGGGCTGGAGGTGGTGCACAGAAGGCTGAAGGTGAGGAGGAGGGCAGACACATAAAGGAGGCTGAACAAGAGGTGGTACAGAGAAGGCTGGAGGCAGGGAGGAGACCAGCAACAGTGGTGACTCCTTACTGAGTAAGTCCCTCTGGTCTCCTTATCTACAGTATACACTTTATAAAGTATTTTTAACAGCTTACAGGGGGTAAGAAACATGGAGGACCCCTTCCCTGAATGCAGCAGACACACTGCATTCAGTGCTGCATTCAGTTAGCTTACCATCAGGGGGTGACAGGTCCTCTTTAAATATCTCTTTTACACACCAAGTGCATTGTAGAATCACAGCATACCTGGATGTGATGTTAGAAGGGGATGAATTTACAGGGAATATTCCCTGTACCGCTATCAGTGGGAATTCAATTTTAGGCTAGGGTCACACTTGTGTCGTGGATGCGTTTTTTCCATGCATTTTTCACACTTGTCTTTTGTGAAAAATGCATGGAAAAACACATCCATAGGCCCCAATGCAAAAAACGTATGGCCAAAGTGCCATGTGTTTTTTGGATGCGTTTTTTGCCTCAGCACCAAAAAATGCATCATGATGAGTTTTTTGGTGAGTTTTTGGAATATGGGGCCCTATGGGAAACGCATGCAAAAACGCTTGGCACTAAATGGTACCAGGCGTTTTTGCATGCGTTTTTGCTTGCATTTTTTTAAGGCTACTCCAGACCTAACATCAAAAACGTAGCCCAAAAACGCAGGCTGCCAAAAATATCCTCAAAAACGCAGCCAAGGGTGACCCTAGCCTAACATGCGAGAAGTTGTCATCCCCGACAAGTTATTCAAAACCTTCCTTTGGGCGAGTTTGTGTGGGCTAAAATATCTTGCTCCACACAGGAATCATTGTCTTTTGGAAATCACAGGAAATGCTGCCGTCTAACAAACCATGGTTACAAACCAAGGATGTTGGATCGAGCGGCTGCGATTGTTAGAAACAAGACAAAGGATCCCGTACTTTATTGTATTGATTATGTAATTCCATTTAATGCACGCTCTATTGCAACACGCAAAAAGAACTATATCCCTACTTTCTCTAGTGATGATTATTACGATATTGTGTCTCTCATGCATAGATTTTTACCATTTTGCATCAAGACAATAAACTATCTAAAATACTGAAGGAGGGTTAATAGATGCGTGCCGTGGAGGTCCAGAACCCTGGGGAACATCTTATTACCTAGTATGTTAAAAAATGAGAGGGTACAATCCAATTGGTTAAGACCTACTGACTCTTTTCAGTGTGTGGGTAAAAAATGCAATTTATGTCGCCATATAGAAAGAAAAGATGTTTTTATAAGTTACGTTTTTATAATAAACTTGCACAGCCTGTCACAAATATTACGTGGGATGCACCATGCGACCTATGAAAAAGCAGCTCAGTGAGCATGTAACTGCTTCCAACCCTGACTCTACAGCCAGTCGCAGGAATGTGTCATGTCTCTCCTGGCACTTCCTAAGGTGGACGGGGGAGTCATGAGTACACTGACTGTGAAGGGCATAGAGAGGGTGCCCAGGCCATCAAGGGGCGGGGACTGGGAGAATTTATTGTTATGCAGAGAAGCTCACTGGATCCTAGCACTGAATGCACGAAAGTCAGAGGGGTTAATTTACTGCACTGTTTTTGCTGCTCCCTTAGGCAATCTGGGCTACCGCCAATAACCTAAGGCTCATGGAAGGCCCTTGGCCAGATTACTCCCATTATTATGTTTTGTAAGGCATTATCAGCAGGGCATATCTCTTGATAGAGTAGTTTCCTGAAAATGAGAATTGACACAGGGAAAAAGTATTGAACACGCTTACTGAAATGTATTTAATATTTCATACAAAAGTCTTTGCTGGTGATGACAGCTTCAAGATGCCCCCTGTGTGGGAAAACTAGTCACATTCAAAACAGTTTTTAAATCTTGATGATCCTGTGGGATTCTTCTATGAGCTCTGAGCTTTAGTTACTTCCATAAATTTTTCTATTGGATTCAGCTCCGGTGATCAGCTTGGCCATTCTAGCAGCTTTATTTTCTTTCTTTGAAACCAATTGAGAGTTTCCTTGGCTGTGTGTTTGGCATCATTGTCTTGCTAAAATGTCTGCCCTTGTTTCTTCATAATCCAGGCAGATGGCAGCAGATTTTTGTCAAGAATATCATGGTTAAGTCCATTCATGCTCAATTATGCGACGTTTGCCAGTGCCATATGCTGAAAACAGCCCCACACCATGAAGTGCTCCCTTCAACTATTACTGTTGGTATGGTGTTTTGGGGGTGATAGGCTTTGCATTTTCATTTTGGCCTGAAAACATGGTGCGTTTGGAATCTATAGAATTGAATTTTGTTCTCATGTGACCTGACTATATTCTTCCAGTATTTCACAGGCTTGTCTAAATGTTGCTGATCAAACTTTAAATGTGATTGAACATATTTTTTGTTTAGCAATGGAGTCTTACCTGGTGAACGTGCATAAAGTTCATCTGTGTTGAGGACATTATTTTCTTTGAAACAACTGTATGTGTTGATTCCAGGTTTTTCTGCAGCTTTTCACAGATGGTCCTTGGCTCTTGGTCAACTATTTTAATCAATCTTTTGACTCTTTTATCTAAAATATTAAGGGGAGCATCTGGTTATGACCAGTTTATGATGAAATGATGTTCTATCCCTTTCCGAATTATAGCCCCAACAATCTTCAAAGATACTTTCAATGGTTTAGAAATTCTTCTGTGAACAATACCATCAATATGTTTTTCAATGATAAAGTTCCAAATGTCTTTAGACAGCTCACTGGTTTTACCCATAATGGGATGTTTCTTGTGTGGCCCCCTCATAATGACACATCATTTTAAAGACCATAAGTTGAACCAATTAAGCTTTTTACACATCTCATTCTTTATGTGTTTAATACTTTTTCCCTAAGTCATTTCTCATTACAACACATAATTTAATTTATTATAATTTAATTTATTAATCTGTCCTATATTATATAACATATCTTGTAATATAGAGCGCCTTCCCATATTGTATATCATCCCCTGTTATATATAGCTTTGTCCCATTAAAATAAAAAGAACCAGGCAGCACTCCAACTTGGGTGATGAAAAGTGGATATTTACTGGACCATAGAGACGTTTCAACAGATTGCTTTGTCTTTCTCAAGCACCCGGAATTTATTTTGGTATTTTTTGTCCCATATTACATAGCATCCTCTTTTTATATATATCATCGTTTCTTATTACATAGTATCCTCTATTATGTATCGAGATATGTAATGTATAATGCTGTGCAAAAAGGAAAAAAGTTGCATCTCTCTCATTTTACATCTGCAGATATGCACCAGAGAACCTGTGTGTTAAACACATGACCTATCACATGGACTCTCAAGGGAATCATATGAATGTCACATGGTATATCAGGTGCTGGGGTGACCCACACTGTTCACACTGCCCAGGAAATAGGTTACTCTTAATCTGACACTTGCTGCTCCCATTCCACTTCTTTGCACATATCGCTATAGCCTCTTGTTTACATTTTCATCGCATTTAAAGGGAACCAACCACCTCAGATCACCCTAATACACAGTTAGTACATGTCCCTGCACCCTAAGGATACCTTTCCAGCACTGTTTTTGTGTAAAATCTTGCATTAGTATAACTGATATAAAGAGTTTATAAAGTTACTAGCCTGGAGACATCTGGGCGTATCGCTCCTTCTGTTATACTTCAGGGCTGTGCATTCATTGCATGGCTGTGCTCCCCCTCCCTCCGTGCAGAGGAGATAACGATCAGGGCAGGGCAGCAGGCACGGAGGGAGGGGGAGCACAGCCATGCAATGAATGCACAGCCCTGAAGTATAACAGAAGGAGGGATACGCCCAGAAGTCACCAGGCTGGTAACTTTATAAACTCTTTATATGAGTTATACTAATGCAAGATTTTACACAAAAACAGTGCTGGAAAGGTATCCTTAGGGTGCAGGGACATGAACTAACTGTGTATTAGGGTGATCTGAGGTGGTTGGTTCCCTTTAACATCGTCTTTGTCCATCTTCATTATTCACTTTGTGTAAAGACTTTAGAGATTAAGGCTACTTTCACATCACAATTTTCTCCTGTCCGTGGGGATCCTTTTTTTGCAGGACCCCTACGGACAGGAAAGGACAGGATAGGATGTATACCTACGGATGCCATTTCTGTGTCCGGGTCCATGATTTTCACGGATCCGGGAACAGAAAGAGCTGGGAGGAGCCCGAGCCTGCAAAGCGCAGGGAAGTGGGGCACTTTAACATTCGCAATGTATATACATACATTGCGGAAGTGAAGCAAGTGATAAAAATAAATAATCCACACCTCTCCAGTGAGTGTCCCAAGATGTGCGGCATCTAGCTCCGAGGGCTTAAGGACCGAGATCAACTGACCTGGTGGGTTGGTGGGTTGGAGCATCACATGACTGAATCAGCTGAGTGGTTTTAATCGCCCACCCAGAGATTTAAACAGCGCTGATGCTGTCATGTGACCAATCAGCTGATCAGGTTGCCCCGCCCCGGAGCTAGATGCAGCACATCACACTTCCCGGAGAGGTGAGGATTATTTTTTTTTATTTTCAACACTTGCTTTACTTCCACAATGTATGTATATACAGTTAGGGCCAGAAATATTTGGACAGTGACACAATTTTCGCGAGTTGGGCTCTGCATGCCACCACATTGGATTTGAAATGAAACCTCTACAACAGAATTCAAGTGCAGATTGTAACGTTTAATTTGAAGGGTTGAACAAAAATATCTGATAGAAAATGTAGGAATTGTACACATTTCTTTACAAACACTCCACATTTTAGGAGGTCAAAAGTAATTGGACAAATAAACATAACCCAAACAAATTATTTTTATTTTCAATATTTTGTTGCGAATCCTTTGGAGGCAATCACTGCCTTAAGTCTGGAACCCATGGACATCACCAAACGCTGGGTTTCCTTCTTCTTAATGCTTTGCCAGGCCTTTACAGCCGCAGCCTTCAGGTCTTGCTTGTTTGTGGGTCTTTCCGTCTTAAGTCTGGATTTCAGCAAGTGAAATGCATGCTCAATTGGGTTAAGATCTGGTGATTGACTTGGCCATTGCAGAATGTTCCACTTTTTTGCACTCATGAACTCCTGGGTAGCTTTGGCTGTATGCTTGGGGTCATTGTCCATCTGTACTAGGAAGCGCCGTCCAATCAACTTTGCAGCATTTGGCTGAATCTGGGCTGAAAGTATATCCCGGTACACTTCAGAATTCATCCGGCTACTCTTGTCTGCTGTTATTTCATCAATAAACACAAGTGACCCAGTGCCATTGAAAGCCATGCATGCCCATGCCATCATGTTGCCTCCACCATGTTTTACAGAGGATGTGGTGTGCCTTGGATCATGTGCCGTTCCCTTTCTTCTCCAAACTTTTTCTTCCCATCATTCTGGTACAGGTTGATCTTTGTCTCATCTGTCCATAGAATACTTTTCCAGAACTGAGCTGGCTTCTTGAGGTGTTTTTCAGCAAATTTAACTCTGGCCTGTCTACTTTTGGAATTGATGAATGGTTTGCATCTAGATGTGAACCTTTTGTATTTACTGTCATGGAGTCTTCTCTTTACTGTTGACTTAGAGACAGATACGGCTACTTCACTGAGAGTGTTCTGGACTTCAGTTGATGTTGTGAACGGTTCTTCTTCACCAAATAAAGTATGCGGCGATCATCCACCACTGTTGTTATCCGTGGACGCCCAGGCCTTTTTGAGTTCCCAAGCTCACCAGTCAATTCCTTTTTTCTCAGAATGTACCCTACTGTTGATTTTGCTACTCCAAGCATGTCCGCTATCTCTCTGATGGATTTTTTCTTTTTTTTCAGCCTCAGGATGTTCTGCTTCACCTCAATTGAGAGTTCCTTTGACCGCATGTTGTCTGATCACAGCAACAGCTTCCAAATGCAAAACCACACACCTGGAATCCACCCCTGACCTTTTAACTACTTCATTGATTACAGGTTAACGAGGGAGACGCCTTCAGAGTTAATTGCAGCCCTTAGAGTCCATTGTCCAATTACTTTTGGTCCCTTGAAAAAGAGGAGGCTATGCATTACAGAGCTATGATTCCTAAACCCTTTCTCCGATTTGGATGTGGAAACTCTCATATTGCAGCTGGGAGTGTACACTTTCAGCCCATATTATATATATAATTGTATTTCTGAACATGTTTTTGTAAACAGCTAAAATAACAAAACTTGTGTCACTGTCCAAATATTTCTGGCCCTAACTGTACATTGCGAAAGTGAAATTACATGGTAGAGCAGTTTTAGTGTACTGAGCATGCTCAGTACACTAAAATCGGGTCCGGGAAACAATTCTGTATTTTCATGGACCCGCGCTCTATAGGCTCCAATGTTATTTGCCATGGACCGCGCTGGATTCGATTGTGTCTGACTTGGTCCACTGCGCCCAAAATTGAAGCAGTCTCCGATTCTGGGTACAGCAAAAACTTTGACACAATCAGATCTGTTACAATTTGGGCACAATCGGATGGCTATACAGGACTAATCCATGCTCATAGGGATACATGGGGGCCGAATCGGATCCGTGGTTATCCGTTTTACAACAGATAGCCACGGATTCTCAAAAATTGTGATGTAAAAGCATCCTATGTAGGCTTCTAGCAACATGAAGCATGGCTTATGTTGTGACAACAGAGGCCTACTCAGTGCCTGCAGAACTGACAGAGTAAAGATGGAAGTGAAGAATGTTGCGTGCCATGGAAAAGTAAAGAAGAGACCAGAGGTGAATGCATGGAGATCCAGATGGAAACTGGCGGTGCAGGGAGGTGGCTTGGCTGGTGCGGTGAGAATTTGTTTTAATTTTTTTTTTACTTATTTTTATTATGCTCTGGGGTGTGGAGAAACTACAAATAATTATAAGTATTGGTACAACAGACCCACTATAGTTGATTTAAGAGGCCAAATTAAAGATGATATGATAAATGAGCTCAAAGAATCAAGAGAAGGACACCTGTGTAGTGTTCAGCATAATGATTCTACCATATTATTAAGACTATAGGACACTGTTTTTCCACCAAAATTTTGAAGGAAAGATGAGGGTGTGTCTTATAGTCTGGATGTACCTGGCACAATGTCCCGGGAGGCATGAGCAGGTTTGCAGGAGCCAGCGCTGTGACAAATATGTTTACCTGCTATTAAGGATAATGTATTTTTACTGCTCTCCATGCCCATAATCTCCTGCCGGCCTCTCTGCACTGAAGGTGGGTGAGATTATGGGTGTGTGGAGCAATGGATGTGCATTTTCTTTAATATTGGGCACACATGATCACCCAGCTGCCAATTTATACTGCAGCGACTGTGTAATCATGTGCACACACTATTAAAAAAAACCTTGCTTTTCTATCCTTCCCTGATCTCTTTCTCTCCTTTTTTAATTTAAATTCTGTGCCACTGCCACCAGACCATGTGCGTATTGTGCTTCTGTGGTCTGACTGTCTTCAATAAAATGGCGCCGGAGCAGCGGATGCGCAGACTGTGATCTCTGGTACCATTTTATTGAAGACAGTGTGTAGAATCCTCAGATCTTTACCAAAGTGGCACCAGCTGCACATCGTGGTCGCATCTTAAAATCTAGTTAATTTAGATTTTAACATGTAACTGCACATGGGATGCTGCCAGCAACATTTTAGTAGAGATCTGAGGGTTCTAGAGACTAATTTCAAAATAATAGTGCTGGTGATCGCAGTCTGCACATATGTCACCTCTGGCGCCATTTTATTGAAGACTTGCAGACAATTGAAACACACTGCACAAAACAAAAATAGGCAGAAGCGGGGTGAAAATGAAATAAAAAAAGGAGAGGCAGGCATTGGGGAGTGACAGAAGAAGAAGGCTCTATCCCTAAAGTCTTACCACGATATACAAGTGATGCACAGATAACATCAACATGAAACTTTAGAAGAAAATTATACAGCATCCAAAGAACAGATTTATTCAGTCCATGTATAAATGTAATCAGCATCATAGCATCCTTATGGCAATGGCTTTACTTTATAGTCTCAAATTCTGCTGACAGGTTCACTTTAAAGAAAATGAAAATGCACTGCTCCCCACACCCATAATTCAAACAGCAAATATTCCAGCAGATGATGTAATTTGGCACACATGGCAATAACATCTTGTGCTGCCTCGCTTACACAGTACAATAGGAAGAAAAGACCATACAAAAATTGCTGTGCACACCATAAAAATAAGGAAAATATAATTTATTTTATTAACAATTTCAAGACAGCAATGACAACAATTTTAAAAACATTTAAAACCAAGAAGGGGTAAATACCGGCGACACCGGTTTGTATGCAGTGTTTACAATTTAATTCATAGCAGAAATTGTGTACAATATTACAGGGTACAGTTGTGGCCAAAAGTATTGACACCCCTGCAATTCGGTCAGATAATGCTTAGTTTCTTCCTGAAAATTATTGCAATCACAAATTCTTTGGTATTATTATCTTCATTTAATTTGTCTTCAATGAAAAAACACAAAAAGAATTGTCCTAAAGCCAAATTGGATCTAATTCCACACCAAACATAAAAAAAGGGGGTGAACAAAAGTATTGGCACTGTTAGAAAAATCATGTGATGCTTCTCTAATTTGTGTAATTAACAGCACCTGTAACTTACCTATGGCACCTAACAGGTGTTGGCAATAACTAAATCACACTTGCAGCCAGTTGACATGGATTAAAGTTGACACAACCTCTGTCCTGTGTCCTTGTGTGTACGACATTGAGCATGGAGAAAAGAAAGAAGACCAAAGAACTGTCTGAGGACTTGAGAAACCAAATTGTGAGGAAGCATGAGCAATCTCAAGGCTACAAGTCCATCTCCAAAGACCTGAATGTTCCTGTGTCTACCGTGCGCAGTGTCATCAAGAAGTTTAAAGCCCATGGCACTGTGGCTAATCTCCTAGATGTGGACGGAAAAGAAAAATTGACGAGAGATTTCAACGCAAGATTGTGCGGATGGTGAATAAAGAACCTCGACTAACATCCAAACAAGTTCAAGCTGCCCTGCAGTCCGAGGGTACAACAGTGTCAACCCGTACTATCCGTCGGTGTCTGAATGAAAAGGGACTGTATGGTAGGAGACCCAGGAAGACCCCACTTCTTACCCGAGACATAAAAAATCCAGGCTGGAGTTTGGAAAAACTTACCTGAGAAAGCCTAAAACATTTTGGAGGAATGTTCTCTGGTCAGATAAGACAAAAGTAGAGCTTTTTGGGCAAAGGCATCAACATAGAGTTTACAGGAGAAAAAAAGAGGCATTCAAAGAAAAGAACACGGTCCCTACAGTCAAACATGGTGGAGGTTTACTGATGTTTTGAGGTTGCTTTGCTGCCTCTGGAGCTGGACTGCTTGACCATGTGCATGGCATTATGAAGTCTGAAGACTAGCAACAATTTTTCAGCATAATGTAGGGCCCAGTGTGAGAAAGCTGGGTCTCCCTCAGAGGTCATGGGTCTTCCAGCAGGACAATGACCCAAAACACACTTAAAAAAAAACTAGAAAATGGTTTGAGAGAAAGCACTGGAGACTTCTAAGGTGGCCAGCAATGAGTCCAGACCTGAATCCCATAGAACACCTGTGGAGAGATCTAAACATGGCAGTTTGGAGAAGGCACCCTTCAAATATCAGGGTCCTGGAGCAGTTTGCCAAAGAAGAATGGTCTAAAATTCCAGCAGAGCATTGTAAGAAACTCATTGATGGTTACCGGAAGCAGTTGATCGCAGTTATTTTGGCTAAAGGTTATGCAACCAAGTATTATGCTGAGGGTGCCTATACTTTTGTCTGGCCCATTTTTGGAGTTTTGTGTGAAATGATCAATGTTTTGCTTTTTGCTTCATTCTCTTTTATGTTTTTTCATTTAAGACAAATTAAATGAAGATAATAATACTAAAGAATTTGTGATTGCAATCATTTTCAGGAAGAAACTGAGTATTATCTGACAGAATTGCAGGGGTATCAATACTTTTGGCTACAACTGTATATACATCAATATACACAAGCATAGGAGGAACCTGGTGGTTGCCACTTCATAATCCCCAATGTGTAAGAGTACACTGACCAACCTTCAGTAATCCAACTTAGTATATAGTATACAATGAACAAGTCCTATCAGTTGTGTCAATCAAGGGACCTGCTAGTGAAGTACAATGCTGATTAGTGGAAACCTAGGGGGAAGGAAAGTAATCCAAATGCATTTGCAACACACCACATTCATCCCCAGTCATACCTATCTTTGCTGCAACCTGAGTGTCCGGAGGCCCCATGTGTTCCGCTGCTGATTGTATCGTCCTCAAGGGAATAAAAGACTTTGTTTGCCCGCCATCATTTATATTCTGTTAACAAATTAGTTAGTGTGCAGGTGTGAGCAGTGCTCAGTGCATGACTTTACATTTATCCCCATTAAAGCTCATTTGCCATTTATCAGCCTAAGCTTCTAGTTTACATAAATCCTCCTGTAATATAAAGTTGTCCTCCTCTGTATTGATTACCCTGCAGAGTTTAGTGTCATCTGCAAATATTGAGATTCTACTCTGTATGCCCCCTAAAAGGTAATTAATAAATATGTTAAAAAGAAGCGGGCCCAACACTCACCCCTGTGGTACCACGCTGTTAACTGTGACTCATTTTGAGTGTGTTCCATTAATGACCACCCTTTGTTTCCTATCACTAAGCCAGTTCTTAACCCACTTACACATAATTTCCCCTATCCCCATTGCTCTCATTTTATGTATCAACCTTTTGTATCAAAAGCTTTTGAAAAGTCCATATACACCACATCCACTGCGTTTCTTTGGTCCAGTTCAGAACTTACCTCTACATAGAAGTTTATCAGATTAGTTTGAAAGGAACGGGTCCTTGTAAACCCATGTTGATATTGGGTCATGAGGTTATTTTTCTTCAGACACTCCAGTATAGCATCTCTTAGAAAACCCTCTAGGACTTTACTCACAGTAGAAGTTAAGCTTACTGGCCTATAATTTCCAAGTTCAGTTTTTGTCCCATTTTTGAATATTGGCACCACATTGTGAACCTGAAAATGAAATCGCTAAAGATATTAAATGTGTGCTAGATGTAGCTTTGGAAAAACATGTTATTGATCAAGAACTATTTGATTTTCTCATTATAAAACATCCAACCACTCCGGTTATATATATTCTTCAGAAAGTTCACAAATCTCTCGTGGACCCTCCGGGAAGGCCAATTGTCTCTGGGTGTAATTTCATTTTGTCTAATATTGGAGTGTATTTGGATAAAGTATTAAATCCGATTGCTAGACGTGCAGAATCCTACATTAAGGATACCACCAATTTTTTTATTAAAATTGGGGAGGTTAGTGGATCGGGTGAGGTAATTTTAGTATCATTCGATGTTATTTTGCTATACATCCTCTATTGACCATGGACGTGGTATAAGATCTGTAGAAAAATAGCTTCTAGAAGAGAATGTATCTGATGATGAGACAAAGTTCATCATTGAATTTCTGAACCTGGTATTAACAAAAAATTACTTCCTGTTTGGAGATTATTTTTTGTAAGCAATTATGTTGGACCGCCATAGGTGCAAACATTGTCATGCGTGTCCTTGAGGAAGACTTCATCTATGTGTCCCACCACTTTAACTATATTGCCGATGTCTTCCTCATTTGGACTGGAACTGAAAGTGAACTTCCACAAATATTTAGGACAATAGATGAGATAATTTAATTTAATCCGATCAACGACAATGACCTGTGAGTCTGACAGCCAATCAAATGGTTGGTAGCGATCTGGCCAATCAGATGACCAGACGTCACAAACCATGTGATCGCTACCAGCCACCTGATAGGCCAGATTGCCAGGTCATTGATGCAAGTTCAAGACCTGGCAATCTGGACAATCAGGTGGCTTGTAGCGATCAGGTGGTTTGTGACGTCTGGCCATCTGATTGGCCAGATCGCTACCAGCCATCTAATTGGCTGTCAGACTCGCAGGTCCTTGTCATTGATTGGATGTCTTCCCGCTGCAGGCGTCAGAGAGGTGAGTATGATATTTTTTTATTTTTTAACAACTTTTATTCACTTTTAGTGCACTTTCGCAGTGTATATATAGATACCTTGCGAAAGTTAAAGGACTACTCGCTACTCCCGAGTAATCACAAGATACTCGGGGAGTAGCAAGTAGCCCGAATATCGTTACTATTCAATGAGTACCGAATAGTAACGATTATACTCGCTCATCCCTAGTACTGATGTTATATTTTTTTTTTTTTTTTTCAGGTCTATATTGTTGAAAGGGATTCATTTACATCGATTGGAACAAAAAAACACCCAAAATGTTTTTTCACTGCACATGCTGATGGTTTTATAATATTGTTATATGTAACACTTATCTGGTTGGAATAAAGAAATTAAAAAAATAACTTTTTAATTGAGATGGAGGTGCACTGACATTATTTAGGTGTAAGGAGGGGAATACAGAAAATGAAAAGCCATAATGGAATGGTCCTGCTGTGTCATTGTGCATGAGACTCGGGGGTTAAGATCCTGTATAGTCTCATTACATGGACGAAGAGATGGGGTGTCCTTCTTTCTACAAGAGGGTCCCCCATACTTATTGACACTAAAGTGATGTTGGTCCTGACCTTATGTATAAATGATGATCCCCTCCAATTGGCTATTATTTAGTCAGATGCCCTTTAAAAATTGCCATGTCACTATTGTTTGAAGCAATATGGGTCAATTTTTTATTAATATTATAAAGTTTGGATGTGGCGATTAATATAAATAAATCAATCACTGAAAAATATTGCCCACTGCTCTCTAATTCCATGCATTTTTTCTGTACATTTGTCATGCAGAAGACAAGAGATTTGGCTTTCTCAGCAGCACAATTTGGGCAGATTTACTGATCAATAGGGTTCACTGTACCTTCATTGCTCAGAACATATAATGAAGGGAATATATATTAAACACAAAGTTGGTACTATATAAATGATCTTCGTAAAAAGAGAATTAGTTCAGCTCACCCCTTATGTCCAGGCTCTTTGGATCACCACCATCGCTTGGAGTCGCCCCAGTCCCAATGGGAGGAAATGCAAACAGAAATGAAAAATCTCCAGTGAACACAGGAGTGGTAGGTGGGTATAAAACATACAATTTATTTTTCTCTAACTAAAAATAAGTCCATGCAGTTAGAGGAGACCCCAGTGAGGATAAGGACGAAACCTCCTGCCTTAAATATATCAATGATCTTCGGCTAACATCTTAAAGCCAGATACCACAGGTCATGTTGAGTCCATTCCTTGATGGGACAGAAGTGTTTCGGTGGTACGAAGGGGACAACTTAAAATTATTGTTACGTCTGATCAGCGTATATGCGCTAAAATTGCATATGGATAAAAGCTTTCAAAGCAAACCCTCAATATCCTACAGTCATTACTATACATAGCTTAAGCCGTTAGAATGGTTACGGTCTCTAAACATTTATATGTAATTGAAATCAATTTTTGTTTCATAATAAAAGAGTAACTAATAGAGACCATGCAAATGTGTATGTGTTATATAGAGATATGTTTATAAAAAAAATCAAGATGTCATCTAATTCTGGTGGTACAATTTAAAATGTTTAAAAATATATGTATATATCTTTATTTTCAACCACTTACTACTTCTGCAGATGGGAAAAGAGATAGATCATCTGCAACAGGAATGAGTCAATACTTGCTTCCAGGTATTTTATGACCCTTTCCTTTCACAACAATAACCTTTCAGTTGGCATTCTTGTCACTGAATTTGAGTTATTCCAATAATGAATGGGGATCTGATCAACACAAGTAGCCAATGATGTCTGAAATTCTACATCTCTTTGTAGACTGCAACACTTCTATACATAAAAATAGGAATATAGTTTTTCTAAGCTTAAGGAAAAATGTTAAGCATATGGAAAGCAATCTGGTATGTGGAACATAAAAATACGCTTTACAATTGATCCAGTCTAACAGATAAGTCTGTGCTATTTTTCTGTTTCAGTCATTTCTAATAAATAGCAGATAAAGTAAAAGCAATGCAAGAACATGCAAGTAGAGGATTGAATGTAAAATGCCTTAAGTCACCAAGTTCAGTTTTTAATTAGAAATCATCAATTAGTTAAAGGGATCCTGTCACCCCCAAAACACCTATAAACCTATTAAAACCAGTCCCTACAGCATATTAACACTTTCCCTACACTCCTTTTACCTCCTAAATGCCCTTAGTCAAAGTGAAGAAAAACGTTATAATAGTACCTGCTTAGTGATGATAATGAGTGACTATGCTATTCATAGTCACTCATCAAGGCAGCCCCTCTTCTTCAGATCACGCCTGAATAGGCGTGATCTTCCTCATGGATTCAAATGTGCGCTCCCTGCGCGCCTCCCCGCGCTCCCATTACGTCCGTGCTTCAGGCTGGGGGCAGTATGACGCGATTCGCGTCATTTCCTGTCGCCGGGTGACGTCTCTACAACGGCGCAGCTTTCAGCTTCAAGTGCCGCACTGCGCATGCCTGCGGGAGCGCACTGCGCATGCGTGCGGGAGCCTACACGGCCGCTTTGTGTAGGCTCCCACACGCATGCGCAGTGCGCTCCCGCAGGCATGCGCAGTGCGGCACTTGAAGCTGAAAGCTGCGCCGTTGTAGAGACGTCACCCGGCGACAGGAAATGACGCGAATCGCGTCATACTGCCCCCAGCCTGAAGCACGGACGTAATGGGAGCGCGGGGAGGCGCGCAGGGAGCGCACATTTGAATCCATGAGGAAGATCACGCCTATTCAGGCGTGATCTGAAGAAGAGGGGCTGCCTTGATGAGTGACTATGAATAGCATAGTCACTCATTATCATCACTAAGCAGGTACTATTATAACGTTTTTCTTCACTTTGACTAAGGGCATTTAGGAGGTAAAAGGAGTGTAGGGAAAGTGTTAATATGCTGTAGGGACAGGTTTTAATAGGTTTATAGGTGTTTTGGGGGTGACAGGATCCCTTTAATTTTTTTTAGTAATAGTTAATTTGTTTCTGTACATGTTGATGATTATGGCTTACAGCCAATGAAATCCCAAAATTCATTATCTCAGAAAATTAAAATAGTGAGGCTGAAGGGTTAAAAATCGCACTGGCATATTCAATGAGACACCAAAGGGTGAGTATAATATTGATTTATTATTCAACGCATTTCAGGGCTCCCAGAAAAACACATTGACTAATAAATCAATATTATATTCACTCGTTGATGTCTTGTGAAATACAGCAACACGGTTTTAACCCTTCATCCTCCCTACTCTGTATGCACCACGCTGTGGACTGCAGCAGCTGTGATCTGCTTTTATAGGGGTTGTGACTCTCACAACCACACAAGGTGAAGCCTCTGATACCTATTTAGGTCATCTTTGATCTCTCAGACCCTTCATCCTCCCTACTTTAATTTGTTGAATGTTCGGCGAATTATTCGATGAACACTCCACATTCAGCCAACAAATCCGAATTCGAATTCTCTGGTGTTTGCTTATCTCTAGTCTTGATAAAACACAATGGACCTACACCAGCAGATGACATGTCTTCCCAAACCATCACTGATTGAGGAAACTACATACAAGACCTCAAGCAGTGTGGATTGTTGCCTCTCCACTCTTCCTCCAGACTCTGGGACCTTGATTTCCAATGACCTTTTGGGCTTTCCCTGCTTGTGGAGTGTATCAATAACTGCCTTCTGGACATTTGTCAAGGCAGCGGTCTTCCCCATGATTGTGTAACCTATTGAATCCGACTAAGGCTGGTTTCACACTGGCATTCCCCTCTGCAGCATTCTGCGGTGGGGAAACGCCATGTGAGCGCAGCTAGCGCAAGCCCCTATGTTTATAATGGGAACGCACGGTGCTGCGATTGACTGCGCATGACCGTGCGCTCCCATTCACTGCCATATGTGATTTGTGCGCAGGCGGATGCCTGTGTACAAATCACACACTCTCGTCCGCACCAGGAATGCAACATGTCGTGTCCCTGGTGCGGACAAGAGTGTGTGATTTGTGCAGAGCGCTACGGAGGGGAACGCCAGTGTGAAACCAGCCTAAAGGACCATTTTATATGCATTGTAAGCCTTTGCAGGTGTTTTGTGTTAATTATTCAAATTTTCTGAGATAATGACTTGTGGGTTTTCATTGGCTGTAAGCCATAATCATCAACATTAACAGAAATAAACACTTGACATAGATCACTGTGTTTATATTGACTCTGCATAATATGTGAATTCACTTTATGTATTGGATTACTGAAATAAATTAATTTTATGATGGCATTCTAATTCATTGAGATGCACCTCTATGTAGACATGCAAATTCACACTGCAAAACATTTTTATTATTATTTAATAAAATTAAACTTTAATGAAATCTTTTTAAAAGTACCATTGGAAAATGATGTTTTTGAGTAATTGGAACAGCAATCATCTAATCACTGTTCTTTTCCTGCTGTCGTTGTTCAATGATGGCTGTGATGGTTGATTTAAGCAGATTCACTCAATTCATAAGGGAGATTCAAAAGGAATAAAATTAATTTGGTATAAATCCCATCTGCCAAGAACAGCTTAAAAAAATAATAAACTATTCAACTCATCACTCCTTAATCTTCCTCATACCTATCCAGCTGCTCAAAGCTCCATTCTTTGATTGGCTACTCTGTATTCTTCTTTTCCCTCGAAGTCTTCTTGTGTGTGCCATTGAGGGGAGATCCAATTCCCAAAACTCATGGTAAACCACACTTTGAGCAATTTCCTATAGTAGACACCATTTTAGTAAATTGTGAGTATCAAGATGGGATTAAAAACAAAGCTCACCTTTCATTGGATCTCCCCATTACACTGCAGCTTCTTTAAACCCAGTCCTTTGATTGATTATTCCTCCATATTTCTCCCTCGGAGATTTCAGGCATGTGCCACCACTGACTAGATCACACATAGGCATGAAACGTTATTTTGGGAAATTCTAAATTTCAAATAGTTCATAATCACTATACTCATCTCTAACCATGATTCATTTAATTACACTAAAAGTAAAGTGTGCAACACCTACAGCATTATCAGCCACATAGACAAAGGATGAAATAGGATGTAAGAAATGATTTAAAAGCAGATTTTTGAACTGTGATCAATTTTTTAAAATCCTTAGGTTAAATTCTTACATCAAAGTGGAGCCCTCGACAAATTTCTGCTTTGCCTACCCTGTGTAAAAGTAAATGACCCATAGAAAAATGTAGACAACAGAAGGTTCTCATTAAGGTAGTATTTTGGTGAGAATTCTGTGACTCTACAACAGTGGTTATTATGTTATCAGCAGCGGGCCAGCGGCAGGTGAAAACTGTGCCACGACACACGTGTCAGCAAGAACGCCTCGGCGTGTCACTGCTGACACGCATGTCATAGGTTAGCCTTCATTTGGTTATATCAACAAGGAAATTAGTTAAAAGCATTGACTCTGCCTCCCAATTCTCCATATCTCATTTCAAGTGGTTTTCCAAGAGATGTGCTAGTAAAACAAATCCAATCCATTAACGTTAGCTTACTGGTCTTTAAGTTATAAAACCACAAAAAAGACAAAAGAAATTGGGAGTGTGACCGCGCTCCTGTTGGCATAGAAAGAAAATTCTTCTTGACCAAAATATTAATAATTATGTGATTTTTTTCTCTACATGTTTCAGGGTAACCAAAAAAACCCTTCTTCAGGAAAAATGACACAGATGTACAATGGTCTTTAAGTTACTACTGCTTATGCCAAAGTGCCAGATAACAGAGGCTAGGTTGCCAACCGTTCAGAAATTCCAGGACATTCTGTAAACATATTGCGCTCATTTGCGACCGCCCCAAGACTGACATTTCCCCATCCTACTATATCCCCACCTGCCCCTCATAGACTGTGAGCCCTCGTGGACAGGGTCCCCTCCCCTCCTGTACCTGTATGTCCTGATTGTCTACATTTAGTGTACTTGCCCTTTTCTGCCTTATCCTAAAAGTGCCATGGAACCTAATGGCGCTATTTAAATAAATAATAATAATAATAAATTTGCCATTCCCGTAAAAAAAAGGCGTATGTGATTTTTTTAAAAGTAAATTACTTATACAGGTAATTTTGACTGCAATTATCATCATTTTACAGTTTACAGTGACTGCAGCTAATGTTTTTATATCAGAATTAAGGGCTGGAGACATGGTTGACTTAAAATAATAATGATTTAATGTTGTTCTTCAATGTGTACGTAAAAAATATTATTTGTCCTTGATTTTTGTGATAATTTGTCCAGAAAAAGTAAAAGATCAAGAAGGCAACCCTAAACACAAGACATCTTCAGAGTTAATGTAAAGACCATAATCAAAGAAAAATGGGCAGGTAACACAGGCACTAACCCCGTACAGAAGAATATGCAATAGACTCACCACTGGTGTCCCGTGAAGTTAAAAGCAGAAAGCGTTCCAGGTGAACGATTCCATATCCCTGGGCCAGGGATAAACACATCTCATAAGTTAATAAGGACAGCGGCACTCACTGATGGCAAATCATCAGCCATTAATTCACAGTGCAAGATTCATCATACAGTTAAGGGCCAGATGCGAGGGGAAGGAGAGGGCAGTGAGGTGCCATGGAAGAGGATGATGATCGTTTCACTCAAATTGCGACACTTTGAACCCTTCGGACCCTTTGAAGGGCTTTCCACCAAAACAATCGTCGTCCTCCATGGCGTCGTGCCGCCCTTACCCATGTGACAAAGCTTGCACTGTGAATTACAAGCTGACCATTTGCCATCGGTGAGTGCTGCCGTCGTTATTTAATTATAATATAAAGTTCATGCCTCGAAGGGTCAGAGGTATATTGTTGGAAGCACATTATGAAAAATTTACATTTTAATTTTCATTAATTTGCATTTTATTTTTAATTAATTGAATTCTTAATTTGTAGTATGTGCAGCTTTGTCACATGTACATTACATTTTAAATGTATTAATTGGAATTTGGAATTTTATTTTTTATTGTGAGTAGTCTTATAAAAAATATGTTAAAACATACCATTATATTATGTATTCTGTATAAGTTACTGACATATTTAAAGATCGATACTAGCTCAACCATCCTTGTGTCAGCATATAACTAAAAATATCTGCTCATCTATGGTTGTATAAGAGGCAATACAGGAACACTGCACAAGGGAAATTAGAGACATTATTACTTCCCAGGAGAAAATATACATAATGTTGTACAGCCCAGGCTATCTAATAACTCATAAAACAGAAATGAGTTACATTCCATCTCAATATGCCAAAATAGCTCAGATGTTAATGGATATTATGAAAGCCTGGCTTGGAAATAATGCTAATTTGTACTTTGTAATATATAATCAATACCAAGTAGCGACAAACCAATTGATGTATTTCTAAGAGAAAATTCCAGTCCTTTATCTTTAAATAACCAAAGTCTGGATGTAACTTTGACTTTAGCATTTGCGATTGTCTGTAATGAGGTAAATGATTTACATTTCAGAACTTGATCTTTTCACTGTGATAGATGTGTCTTTATGTAATAAAGAATGCCGTATGAATAATGTATGATATAAGTTGGAATGACTAACACTACATAACTATTACATGGAACACATAATTCCAATAATACAACTTCAAGAAACTTTGCAGGCTTCCTCTATGCACAACATATTATCTCAACTTCAAAAATTCAGACAGAGCTATTGAAATATATGTAAAAAAAGGATAAAAAATGCATTAGGTAGGAGACATGTCGAGCATGAATAATCCTGATGGATCTGCTGTTATGAACTTTTACAAATTGGAATTTCTGTGACTTTAGTTTCAATGGGCTAATTCTAGTGAAATATAAAGTATAGTCAGATTTTTGTCAAAATCTTCCATTTACGTCAAATATAAATTTAATTTGCTAGACTTGCTTTATTTTATTGAATTAGTCTCAGTTTGACTGCTGTATTTGATGAAAAAAAGAAAAACTGCTGAAGACTAACTGTATATAACATATTCTTTTTTTATATGTCCTTTATTTTTTAATAAGCAGGCTCTTGAAATGAGCAATGTGAATTATTTTTCAGCTTTTCCTGTACTTTTTAGCGGTACTGAAATTATTTTTATAATTGGTCATACAAACGAGCCATTTGTTAAGGCAACCATTGTGGTCTACTATAGTATAAAACAGCTGAGTGAGGGCGGGGTAGGGGAAAGCAGCTCACCTCACATAATATTCCTCCAGGCTCTCGGTTAAGCGGCTGGCACCACTGCTTAAGATCATGAATTTAAAGGATCCGGAGCCACTTGTCCATAATAAGAGGTTGACTTTTGTGAGGCATGCCGGCGCTATGGCACGTGGCTGGCATGACTCACGTGACCGGCGGTAATGTGGGATTACTAAACCCTGCAGCATGCACAGGTTAAGTGCAGGTTGGCTTGGTAGCAGCACACATGGGGTAAACTGCTGCTGCTGAAAGCTGAGGTCTGTGTGAAGGAGTAATTAAAAAAAACACACTGGATTGCACCTGTGTAGGAGGCCAGTTTTGCACAAGCCTGCAAAGGTGGAGGACACATGGTGTGTCTCTCCCTATATCCTGCAGAGGGAAGCAGGACATGCCATGCTGGGCAGGGGACTCAGCCTGCGAACACAGAAGGCCTATCTGTGGATGAGGACGCACGTGAGTGAAGACATGTGCTCAATGTTTATATGGGTTTGACTGGAAGGGAGAGCCCTCCAGTCTGTAGCTAGGATTTCGTCCTGTTTAGTTAGAGCCGGACAGGCAAGGATTTATTTTGTTGCTGTTTTATTTGCTTTCTGTGTTGCTATCACCTGAATAAATCGGACCCAGTGCCGTTTGCATCTGAATCACTGATGTTGGACTGAGTGACTCCCAAAAGCTACGGGCCCTTCGGTCCCAGTAAAGGCGATCCCAGAGCGTGTTACCACACTTTATTAAAATATTAAAATCATAATAACGCCGGACACGTTTCGGACAACGCCCTTACTTATTGGCAGCTATATACCCTATTTTTAATTTTTGAATAAAGTCAACCTCTTATTATGGACAAGATCCTTTAAATTCATGATCTACTACAGTATAAGGCTATATTCACACTGGGCATTTTCGATCTGTTTTTGGGGCTGCATTTTTTTTAACTGCACCAAAAGTGGATCAGTCACTGCGTCTGCCAGAAAAGTGAATGGGATTTTCAATTTGCTGTTTAGGCGCTGTGTTTTTGACTGCCACGCTAGTGAGGCAGAAAGTGGATCCAGAAAATAATGAGCATGTCAATTTTTGTGGAATTTTCCTTGTCCGCTCCCTGCATCACTAACATCTAATTACTTACCCTCCCTGCAATCCCACGGTGATCATCGGTGATGTCTTCATCCAGGGCAGTGGCAGGACCTATGGGTGAGTTGTCAGTTCGGTGCTTCGAGGACCTGTATATGTGAATCACCATGTAACTCAGTCGCTTGGTGCAGTGCAAGGTCCTGGAAGCACTGAACAGACAACTCACATGTCCTGCTGCTGCTTGGAATGAAGACATCACCGGGACTCACCGTGGGATCGCTGGGAGGGTAAGGAAATATGTGTGTTTGTGTTTTCTATATTTGTGCCCCCCAAAAAAAGAGTAAGGCTAGGTTCACATTGATTTTGTGCTGTGCATTACAATGGATCCGTTGGACTGTAGCATAAATGCAATGTAACGGATGCGTTAACACATCCATAGAGTTACATTGAACATACGCATGCCTAAATAGGTGTGCGTCTGCAAGTATGTGTCTGCAGCATTTTCATGCGCGTTGAAAAAAATGCATACTTGCAAATGCATAGCAGAAATGCAATGTGAACCTAGCCCAAAAAAGCAGCACAAACAGATGATGTGTTTGTGATGCTTTTTTGAAAAAAAAATATCCATTTTTGGTGCAGAAACTACACCAAAAATGGATCAATAAAAATAGGTGCATTTAGGCTAAGAGCAACTGGACGACTCAAAAAGTGTAGAGAATGAAGGTACACAACATTCCAACTAAGTAGATACATTTGCAAGGCTGTTTAACACATTCTCCAAAAAAAAATGGAGAACTTTGGAAATTTTTGTAGGAGTTGCATAACTAAATAATATTATACATCACAGCTAGCAAAGTATATGCGGAGATATGCTGCTGCCAGGAGCCTAGGGGTGCCATGCATAACCCACCTGATAGGATAATACTATGTGTTAATTAATGTATAATTAGGCTCAGCACTAGACAATTGGAATCATTGGCATGTGAAAAAAAGATGGGGCTTACATAATCAATTAATCAAAATGTATTTGTGACAAAGGATGCAGAGTGCTAGTTCAAGTAGCTCCTAAGAAAATACAATATCAAGTAAGGATATTTGCAATTAATTATGTCCAATCTGCTTGTGTTCTTACCTATGAGCAGAATTACTCTGCAGAGTAGTTATACTGTGGAGTAGTGTGTGTTCTTAACTAGAAGTCCTGCAGGTACTTTCCCAGTGGACAACTGGTATTGCATTGGAGGTCTATAAAAATGTATAACATGCTTTATAAATTAGTATCCTTAATCAAGGCGTGCTAAGGCTGCCTTCACACTTGCATTTCCCTCCGCAGCAACGCTGCGAAGGGGAGCCGCAATGCGACTGCAGCACCGCAAGCCCCTATCTTTATAATGGGAGCGCACAGTGCTGCGCTTGACTGCGCATGACCGTGCACACCCATTCATTGCCATATGTGATCCGTACGCAGGCGGATGCCTGCGCACAAATCACACACTCTGGTCCGCACCAGAAATGCAACATGTTGCGTCCCTGGTGCAGACGAGACTGGGTGATTTGTGTGCAGGCCTCCGCCTGCGTACAGATCACATATGGCAGTGAATGGGTGAGCACGGTCATGCGCAGTCAAGTGCAGCACCGTGCGCTCCCATTATAAAGATAAGGGCTTGCTGTGCTGCGGTCACATTGCGGCTCCCCTCCGAAGTGTTGTGAAGCCAGCCTTACACTCACGATTTCCCTTACTGAAAGATGATTAGGTGTATCCTAATGTTGTAGAGGTGCTATGCACTTCTATTGGATCTTAATGATGGGAAACATGAGAGAAATCAATGGCATGAAAATAATACAATACTTAGTATATGCTCAAATCCAACATGCACAATATATATAAGGTATTGCATTAAGAGATGAGAATTGATACTGCACTGTACCTTCTTTAGTTTGCGCCTTCAACTGTGTCTGCTCTCTTGGTATGGAGTGTTACTTTCATTCTCCCTTAGTGGAGAGGGAGATGGAGATCTCAGACAGGAAGTGCACACCGTGGTCTGCGATCACACTTCCTGGTTGTGGCTACGTCACAGTCAGCTGATGCCACATCATCGTTGCGCCATCGTCACGTGTCAGGGGTCGGGTTTGGAATGGAACTGCACGTCAGATTAAGAAATGTCCCGGGGAACTGGAGCCGGCTAGAAAATCAGCGCCTATGCATTTCAAAGGCTTAGAGGTGGCCTTCTTCTTCAGGGTGTGGGCTAGCCAATCAAAGAATCCCCTATTTATGTTTTCTTTATAACATACACCAGCATCAGAGTAACATGTACTGGCACGGAATTATTATGTAGTAAAAACCATTCCACAATTAAGATGAGTATGGTGCAACTGTTCACCTAATTTTCCCAGTAAGGGTTAACTTCAGTATTCCCAGACCTATCAGAGATCAACACCACCTATAAATAGGGGATTCTTTGATTGGCTAGCCCACACCCTGAAAAAGAAGGCTGCCTCTAAGCCTTCAAAATGCATTGCTGCTGATTTGCTAGCCGGCTCCCATTTCCCGGGACATTTCTTAGTCTGACATGCAATTCCGCCCCAAACCCGCCCCCCTGACAGGTGACGATGACGCAACAATGATGCTGCATCAGCTGAATGTGATGTAGCCGCAACCAGGAAGTGTGACCGCAGACAGCGGTGTACACTGCCTGTCTGAGATCTCCATCTCCCTCTCCACTAGGGGAGAACGAAAGTAACACTCCATACCAAGGGAGCGGGCACAGTTGAAGGCGTGAACTAAGGAAGGTACAGGGCACCATCAATTTTCATCTGTTAATACAATACCTTAAATATATAGTGTAATTACAGGAGCACCTTTGTAGTTGGGGGACCTTTTTACCAATTCAGAAATTATTTCACTGCTGCCACCTAAGAGCACTTGAGCTTTGAAACACTATTTGGTATTTAATGAGAAACTCACTCAGTCATACTGACTGATAGGAATATATTGTACTTTAATGTAATTTCAGATAAAAGGTCTCTTCCAACCTTTTTGACTGCAGCTTATACCCTACTCACATATAAGTCCTTTTATGGAAAGGGTTAGACACCGTGCCTTTACATATATACTTGAAGTCCATACAAGTACTAGTTAGGACTACAGTTTTTGTGATTTATCCCATTACACAAGCCAACAAGCAATTTTCATCAGAAACAATTTTATGTCATTCTTGTAGTTTTTTGGTGCTGAATTCAGATATGTGTTTATTTTTTCTCCATCACATACAGTTTTTGAGATATGGCTACTTGAATATTTAAGTTATGCGCTAATATCAATGACTGCATTTATGTTTAGTCTTTCAAATTCCATTAAAACAAAGGACTTATTTCATTAAAATAAAGAACTTATTTCATTAAAATAAAGAACAGCTTTATTTTATTCCATTAGCCTTATTTTATTCTTCTCCATTGAACAGTGTCACCATGCCGAGAAATTGTTTAAATCATCCGGACAGTTTCTGCTATGTGTGCGGTTCATTCAAACAGTGCTCAACTAGAGAAACCTGGGCTTTGGGTAGAAGGGTTCAATGAAGAAAAGAAACCCATTGAAGCGCATTAGGGATAGGCGAATCTACTCGCTAGGACTCGTTACTCGGCGAGTAGTAAGGGACTCGCAGGACTCGGTACTCTGCGAGATTCCCAGCGTTTACTCGCACGAGTCCAATGCAAATCAATGGCAAACGCTGACAAAACTAGGATTGCCATTGTCTTGCATTAGACTTCGGCTGTTACATTGTGAGTCGAGTCCAGCTGTCTTCTCTGTGTGCAGGCTGCCGCAGCTCCAGGGTCCTAGAGCCCGCCTGCTCACAGAGATGATGTAGCAGTGCTGAGATTGTTCTCAGTCTGCTCATTCCCTGTGCATAGACATCTATATCTATGCACAGGGGATGTAGCAGAGAGGACATCGCGTTTTGGACTACGTCGGACGGAAGAGGATTTTTTAATTAAAGATGGAGTCCCTAATGGCTTTTTTTTTATTTCTAATAAAAAATTTTCTCTGTGTTGTGTTTTTTTAACCCTTTATTGGAGATTCTTAGTGGCTGGGTCAAACGTGGCCTGACATTAAGAATCTCGGGCTTAATACCAGCTTGTATAACAACGCTGGTATTAACCCCTGTATTACCCAGCGTGCCACCGCCACCAGGGCCGCTGGAAGAGCGGGGTTCAGCGCCAGAGGATGGCGCTTCAATGAACGCGCCATCTTCTGGGGCGGCTGCGGACTGCAATTTGCTTCGCCGTATTTCTGGAACCAGCCGGATCCAGCAGGCAGCGACGGGCTGCCCCCAACCCCCAGGTGCCTATTTGTACCTGGCCAGACACAAGAATATAGGGGAGCCATTTTTTTTTATTATTTCATGAATTTCATGAAATAATTAAAAAAAAAAATGCGTGTGGGCTCCGCGCAATTTCTATGTCTAGCCAGGTACAGCTAAGCAGCTGGGGCTGGAATCCGCAGAGCAGGAAGGCCCAAGCTTTCTGGGCACCCCCTGCTGCAAATTGCAGCCCGCAGCCGCCCCAGAAGATGGTGCGTTCATTGAAGCGCCATCCTCTGGCGCTGAACCCCGCTCTTCCAGCGGCCCTGGTGGCGGTGGCACGCTGGGTAATAAAGAGGTTAGGGCCAGCTTTGTATTATCAGCTGGCCCTAAGCCCGAAATTTATGGCGGTCACGCCAATATTAGACATGACCGCCATGAATTTCTATTAAATTGTTTTAAAAAAAACACAACACAGAGAAAATTTTTTATTAGAAATAAAAAAAAAAGCCATTAGGGACTCCATCTTTAATTTAAAAAATCCTCTTCCGTCCGACGCAGTCCAAAACGCGATGTCCTCTCTGCTACATCCCCTGTGCATAGATATAGATGTCTATGCACAGGAAATGAGCAGACTGAGAACAATCTCAGCTCTGCTACATCAGGCAGCAGGCGGGCTCTAGGACCCTGGAGCTGCGGCAGCCAGCACACAGAGCAGACAGCCGGACTCTTATCTGTTCGAGTTTCCCAGCGATTACTTGCACAGTAAACGAGTCCAATGCAAATCAATGGCAAAACCAGGATTGCTTCAGGCTGAAGCTTCCGAGACACATCTGTGATTTGTAAATCGCACACTACTCGCTATTACTCGCTTCCCCATTCATTAACATTGAACTCGCTAGACTCGCAACGAGTAGCGATTCCCGGGCTCGGACTCGCTACAGTCAAGCGATTCCGAGTAATTTAGGATTCGCCCATCACTAAAGCGCATGCAAGGGCAAAACAGCCATAGTCGGTTTTGCCTCCAGTGTCCCACACACTGAGTTCTCTGCCCTGCAGTGCCATGTGTTGCTTGAATGACAAGGATTTTTAAAGTTATTAAATAAAATAATGACGTTTTATGAATAAGAGTGACACAGGATTTTATTTTCAAAATTATAGAAAAACATGGCCAGGAAAAAAGGGAATCTAAACTGGCAGAAAAATTTCTGCCATTCTCATTGGCATGTTAGACAGTTTCTCTTCCTAGCTAGGCTTGTTAGGATCGATATTAAGATGCGGCCCACACCACATGCCCCGAAAATCATTTACTAAACTAAACTTAGAGAACTGGGGCCTCAATTCATGATATTAATTAAAATTTCCTTAAAAAGTCAAAATATATTGCACAACTTTTCATAGTTTCATAGTTTTTAAGGTTGAAGGAAGACTTTAAATCTATTTAGTTCAACCCATAGCCTAACATGTTGAGTCAGAGGAAGGCAAAACAAAACCCATGTGGCAACACTAAGCTCCACATTGGGGAAAAAAATTCCTTCCTGACTCCAGATATGGCAATCAGACTAGTTCCCTGGATCAAGGAATATCTAATATATAAAGCTGAATGTGTGTGTGTGTATGTATGTGTGTATGTATGTATGTCCGGGATTGGCATCTACACCGTCGCAACTACAGCAACAAAATTTTGCACAGTCACATGTCTGGACCCCGAGAGCGTCATAGGTTATGTTATGAGGTGAAATTTTAACCCTGCGCGTTCCAGTTCACCAAACAATTTTGCCCCTATCTACATAATGGGGAGAAAGTGAATGGAAAAGTGTTGGAGGAAAATCGACAGCTGTCAGCTATAGCCACAAAATTTTGTACAATCACACGTCTGGACCCCGGGAGCGTCACAGGCTATGTTGTGAGGCGAAATTTTAACCCCGCGCATTCCAATTCACCAAACAATTTTGCCCCTATCTACACAATGGGGAAAAAGTGACAGTTACCAGTTGACAGTTGTGAATGAGAGGGGCTTAATGATAGCGCCAAAGACTAACAGCACATACCAGCATATAGTCACTAAGGTGGGGCCCCAACATGAGATATTCACCACGCACGGGGACATGTATACACACCACACTCCCACAAAGAGTAACAGCAAGTGTATAGTCGCTAAGGTGCAGCCCCAATATTGGATACTCACCACGCACCCGAACAAACACACACACACCACAAAGAGACACACACAACACAGAGACACACACACACACCCTATAGCGACACATGCACTCACCCCAGAGGGACACACACACACACAACACAGACACACACACCACACAGACCCCCCCCACAGGGACACACACACATACACACCCTATAGGGACACATGCACTCACCCCACAGGGACACACACACCACAAAGAGACACACAAACACCACACAGACCTCCCCATCCCCACAGGGACACACACACATACACACCCTATAGGGACACATGCACTCACCCCACAGGACACACACACCACAAAGAGAGACACCCAACACAGAGACACACACACACCCCACACAGACACACCCCCACAGGGACACACACACATACACACCCTATAGGGACACATGCACTCACCCCACAGGGACACACACACACACACCACAAAGAGATACACACAACACAGATAACACACACACACACCACACAGACCCCCCCACAGGGACACACACACATACACACTCTATAGGGACACATGCACTCACCCCACAGGGACACACACACACAACAGAAACACCTACCACACAGACCCCCCCACAGGGACATACACACCCTATAGGGACACATGCACTCACCCCACAGGGACACACACATACACACACCCCAGGGACACACACACACCACACAGACAGACACAGATGTGCACAAATCACCTCACACAACTTGCCTCATACGTCTGCTATCTTTAATTTTCAAATATAAACATCTGATTAAAAACAGCCAATGTGCAACACATGTGCCATATAGGGAATTAAGGCAGATGTCAGTCACATGAGCTGTTTATTATGTGTATGTGTGAGGTAACATACACTGCCCGGCCGGGGGGAGGGTTTACTGTTGGCTGGAGATTTATTAGACTGCCTATAGCAACCAATCACAGCTCAGCTTCTATTTTCTTACAGGTCATTAATATGACATATTCAAATTCTATTTTGTTATAGCTAACATCAGTTATTTATTAACCCGGGCGTAGCCGGGTAGTACAGCTAGTAATATATACAGTATAAGCGGTAATATTATACTTTTCAAGAAATGCATCCAGGCCATTCTTAAATGTTAGTAGAGAGTCCCTCACTGCAACACCATACTGAAGAGAGTTCCATAGTCTCACTGCTCTTACAGTAAAGAATCCGCGTCTGTGATTATGATTAAACCTTCTTTCCTCCAGACGTAGAGGATGCCTCCTTGTCCCAGTCTCAGGCCTAAGCGTAAAGAGATCATTAGAAAGGTCTCTGTACTGTCCCCTCATATATTTATACATTATTATAAGATCACCCCTAAGCCTTCGTTTTTCCAAGCTAAATAACCCCAAGTTTAATAACCTGTCTTGGTATTGCAGACCCCTTAGTCCTCTAATGACTTTTGTCGCTCTTCTCTGGACCCGCTCTAGTTCAGCTATGTCTTTCTTATACACCGGAGACCAGAATTGTACACAGTATTCTAAGTGTGGTCGCACTAGTGACTTGTATAGAGGTAAAATTATGTTCTCCTCATGAGCATCTATGCCTCTTTTAATGCCTCTCATTATTTTATTAGCCTTTGCAGCAGCTGCCTGACAACTTTTGCTGTCTTCATGAAGGTTTCTCCCATCTCCCTTGAAAATGGGCAGTACTGTAGCAAATAGGGCACAGCAGGGGCGTGATATTTACTAAAGGAGTCAATGCCCCAGGGACCAAAGTGAAAATTGATAGTGAGGAACATGATGGTTCACGGCAATTCATTAGATGCTCTAAATTCATTAAGAGGTGTGAGCATCTTACTCCAATACGCATCCTCATTAAGACCTGCAAGAAAATCACAAGTCTTGACGAATCAGTCCCTATAAGTTTTATGATGATCTAATTTCAGTTGAATAAAACAGTAGGGTTACATTGTTAAAATGCAAGATCTGCTGAAGTATTCCATAGGCCACTCACTACACAGATATGTGTGCAAGATGTTCGCGATTCGGGTGAGAACAGACATGTTACATTTTACAAGCAAATTGACCATATTGTCCATGATTAAACTGCAACAGAGATTGTGAAGTATCTGCCCAATTTGGTTGACGTGCCCTTACTATGTTAAGACAATTATAGATAAAGAATAACAACATATGGCAGCAACATGCGAAGTTTTCCTTGTTGCCTGGCCTTGAGAGTTCTCAGGTCTTTATCCTATGGAGAGGATTTCTGGGACTGGGTAGAGTGGGCAAGCTATCCTGCCCTGTATGGGAAAATATTGCTGCAGAACATTCAGCAGAATTTTAACACCAAGTGAAATCTATGCCATGATGAATTGCTAAAGCTATGAACAGTGACAGGGAAGTTCTGTTCAGGCAGGGTCTGGGCTGTTCTTTATTATTTTGTACAAAATAAATGTAAAGCCTTTACATCCAGACACAAAACAATAATTAACCCCTTCTCAGCTGAGCAATGACTAATCATCAGCTACCCTGACTATACAGTAAACTTGCCATGCTACCAACTCAAAACAATTGTCACCTCACATCAATGGCAAATGACCAACAGAAGGCTAGTAAATCTCAATATGGCTAGGGTCACACTGGCGTCGTGGATGCGTTTTTTCCATGCGTTTTTCACACTTATCTTTAGTGAAAAATGCATGGAAAAACGCATCCGTAGGCAGCCAATGCAAAAATTGTTGGATGCGTTTTTTGGCCCAGCACCAAAAAATGCATCATGCAGCATTTTTATGGTGCGTAGTCAAAATCGCATGCGTTTTTGTAACATGGGGCCCTATGGGAATCGCATGCGAACAATACATGGCACTAAATAGTACCATGCATTTTCGCATGCGTTTTAGCTTGCATTTTTTAAGGCTGCTCCAGACCTAACAGCAAAAACGCAGCCCAAAAACACAGGCTGTCAAAAACAACCTTAAAAAATGCAGCCAAGTGTGACCCTAGCCTATTAAATACTCCTAGACGATAGGGACACTCTGTTGAATGGTTCACTGCAAGAGGTAAGCAAATTGATTCAATGCAAATTTGTGGTGACATTTTTGGAATTTGATGAATACAGCAGATTGAAACAGTTTGAAATGCAACACTCACAAATAGCCTAAAAAGGCCACCTCTATTTACATATTGCAAGAGATTGAATCAGGCAAAGAAGGGTCACATGACTTCAAACGTTTTATAGAGCAGTCAATTCGGAGGAACTATTATAGTCTGTATAAAAGTACAATCAGGCAAGGGGGGGCATTTATGCAGATTTTACAAGTACCAACATTTAAAAGTGCCATTCAGTTATACATGGCATCAATCAAACACTCATCTCTCTTCTTTTCATGTAGATACAGTATATATGCCTCATTAATTTACTTGGATCAACCAACATTTGCCAAATTTAATGTACTGTAGGATTACTCAGGGATATATTAGCAGAGGGAGCACAGACAAACTGAAACTAAATTTAAAGGTGAACAAGTCTATAACTATCACATTTGGCAGTATAATATGAAGTACAGCAAATGAGTAATTTCATCAAACAGGTAACAATTGAAAGTCTTTTGAAATAGTACTAGCACGATAGCATAAATAAGAAAATCTAAAGGAATAATTTTCACAGGGAGAAACCTGAAGGAGAAAAAACAGTCTGAGAATAATAAACACGGAAAGACTTGGTAATGGGAATCCACTTGAAAAGCAAGTCCAATACTTATCAGTGCATTGCAGCTTTTAAAGAGTCCTGAATGTCTAGAGATCTGCATCTGAACAATAAACAACAGCAGAGCATACGAGGCTTACTTGACACAGGGATTGGTTAAACAGAGGCTGAGTCATGGAACTAAATACATGCAGCAGATATCAGGAGAGAAGCTGGAGGCAGGTGAGATTGCTGGAGTCCAATGGCAGCTGCTGGAGAAGCTGGAGCAGATCAGCAGGTGGTGGAGCAGACTGGTAAAGAACATAAAGCCTGGAATCCAAACTGAGTACTTGAGCATGGCTAGACGGTAGGTTGAGGTTTATAAAGGAAGAGAGAAGGATCACATAGCAAAGCAGCCAACATCACCTTGAAAAGGAGCAAGATGCACAGAATGTCAATAGAAGATCCAAAGTCCTAACAATAGTAATGGTATATGTCACATTCATCTGTTGTGATTAACCCAACTTTGATGTCTCCTAGTAATGGCATATGTCTCATTCATTTGCTGTGCTTAACCCAGCTTGGATTCTCCATAATAATGGTATATATCTCAGCCTGTGGCCCTGGTGGATGCTGAAAAATGGCAAAAAGGGGAAAAATAAATAAAAGAAAGTCTTGTGACGCAACCTACGGTACCTGGTAATGATGCAGGCGCTGCTCTCAGACCTCCGGGGAAGATGGTGCAGCAGCCAGATGATAACACTCCCCGTAGGTGGAGCGGGGTCCCCGGGACAGTGATGTAGAATATGGATTTTGCACAGGGAGGCAGCTCTCCACTCAGCCTTGTCTCTGGTGCTGCAGTAGAAGGCGGCTCATTAGGTGGAGATGCTAGCAGTCTGTGTTAAGGGCAGGATTAGGGGCAGTAATAACACACACGCTGAAAGTTGTTTTCGTACTTTTACTGATGTTGTTGAAAAGTAATATCCAGGGTACACTCCAGATGGTCAGGAGGCACTTCAGGATCTCCACACCCAGTGAGTTGTGAGGCCTCCTTGTCCAAGTGTGTGTGTTTAAGTCCTGGCCTGTCTGGAATCTGGCTTGACCACCCCTCTGTCTCTCATTTGTATTGCAGGCGATGAGAACCTTCTGTTGGGTGCTGCTAGCTCTCCTGCGGTTCTTGGCACTTGTGGTTGCTGTGCTACAAGTCTCCCAGAAGACTGAAGTCTCCTTGGTTGACCAGTGTTTTCTGCTGGGCTAAGTAGACCCTGGCATACTCAGACTCCGGTGTCTGGGTTGCTTCCTGGGGTGAACCGGTATGGTTCCTCTGCCCCCACTATTTTCCTCGCCTTGCCTCTGACCCTCACTCTTGGGCCCCTGCACTGGCTAGGCTTCCCTCTGGTATGGGCCTAGCACGGCTCCGTTCACCAGAATGTCTTCACAGTTCTCTCTGGAACTGCACTGCCTAACTCCTTCCCCAGGCCTGAATTTATCGGGGACCTTGCCTGAAGGCAGCAAGTAGAGCTCCCTCTTCAGGTCTGGGGTGGAAGGTGTTGCATGATTAGGGTACCTGATGTGGAAATTCCTCTGTGCACCAAGTGGTCCTGTGGCAACCGTTCCATAGGGGTGCCACACACTCTCATCTGAATTACTATCTCTCAGATAATTTTTTTGTTGACTCTATATAATCTGGTTTTCGCTTCTTACACTCTTACATCTACAATCTGCCCTCACTAAAGTCTCCATTAATCTACTAACTGCTAAATCTATTTTTTTTCTACTCCCTGCTGATTCTCTTAGATCTCTCTGCAGCATTCAGTACTGTGGATCACCAGTTCCTACTCACTATGCTTTACTCTGTAGGGTTCAAGGACACTTCTCCCTCCTGGTTCTTCTGCTACCTCTCTGACCGCTCCTTCACTGTATCTTTTTCTGAATCTTCTTCCTCTCTTCTTCCTCTCACTGCGGAGGTCTCTCAGAGTTCAGTCCTAGGCCCTCTTCTCTCTACACTCCGCCCCTATTGGACAAATCAGTAGATTTGGTTTTCAGCACCATCTCTATGCACATGACACCCAATAATACACATTTTCTCCTGACATCACATGCATTTCTACTTAATACCAGTGGTTTTCTGTCTGCTGACCTTAACATCATGTGCTCTGTCTACCTTACACTTTCAAAGACTGTACTTCTCATGTCTCCTCTTTCTAGTAACCTTTATAAACCCAATATTGCCATTTCCGTGTGTAGTTCTACCATTACTCCCCAGCAGCACGCCTGCTGTCTTGGGGTTATATTTGACTCAGATCTCTCCTTCACTCCTTACCTTCGATCACTTGCTTGCTCATGTTACCTATGTCTCAAAAACAAATCTGGTATTCATTTCTTACTGTTGACTTTGAAAAACCTCTTACTATAGCTCTTATCAATTTTCATCTGGATCATTGCAGTTCTCCTCTAATCTGTCTCTCGTTTAATAAACTGTCCCCTCTCCAATCTACCCTAACTGCAGGAGCAAGTATCAAACTCCTCTCTAACTGCTTCACCGATGCCTCTATCTTGTGCTAGTCATTCTACTGGTTGCCCATCCTCTATAGAGTACAATATAAACCTATCACTCTCACCCACAAAGCCCTCCACAGTTCTGCACCACCTTAAATCTCCCCTTTGTCTATCTGTCTATCACCCTCCTTGTGCCCTCCATTAACCTAAGACTAACATCCTCAATAATCCAAACCTCCCACTGTCATCTCCAAGAGTTCTCACAAGCTGCACCAATTTTCTGGAAGGTACTACCAAGAATAATTTGATTAATTCCCAATTTCCCCACCTTTAAGCAGGCCCTAAAAGCACATTTTGTTGAACAAGCCTATTGCCTCACCTCACTCATTTACTTAAGATGGAAATTGGCTATTGGTGATTTCATAACAGTAATTGAATAGTCATCAGTCATTTTACCTGAAATAAATTTTACAAGATATATTGAAAGCTTCCTTGATATAATCCAAAAAGTATTGCTTTGATGAATGTATCAGTTTTAAAAGTGATACAAGTAAAATAATTATTAGTGCAGCAAGGATGAAGAAAATGATTTTGTGAAGCTGCTATGCTGCAGTATAACACAGGACAATCAGTTCAGTTATATGGACTCTCCAGCATCTCACTGTCAACTGAGTCTGTGTATTATTATTCACAGATTCAGACTACCGCTACCATTTTCAATGTTAGCACATCATAATAAGATTCAGGTCTTTCTTTTCCGTTATGAAATAAGTATGTGTTCACTGATCTTCTGCCCCTAAAAATGGTCCCTGCTTTTCATGCACACATCGTTTATAGTGCCTGTAATAGTCCCCCCCCACCCAACATTGGGCTATTTAGACCATGTGACATAATACCTGTAAGGCAATATGCAGAGACCTGTGCTGTCATGCTTGACATCATGTGAGCCCAATCTCTCTTCAACAATGTGTGAAACGGCGGTTGTTTGCAATTTTTATCTTTTGGGCAATTGAAATTAATCACAAATTGCTTGAATTTACCTGAAGATTTCAGAAAACTGGTTCAAAGGAGATTAATTTGATCCTATGTTATCAATTCACAGCAGATTAATTTTGATCCGATGTTATCAATTCCTTAATAAACTATATTTATTTAAGGTTTATCTTGATTTCTTAGATTCATTATATCCTATCCAGCTTTACCTAGATGAGATACATTCGTCGTGGAGCCTAGTATGTATAGGAGAAGAATTTTGGTGAAATATAGCAAATCCAAGTCTTTTATCTTCTCACTATCTTACAATTATCGCTATTCATTTTCATTTGGTTATGTCTTTAAATTGCTATTAATATGCTATTTTTACCTGAAATTTGAATGAAAGCCTTATGCTAATTCTCTTTCACAACTTTTCATGCTGTCATAGATTTGATGAATAGACATCGATGTATGCCGTATTCACTTCAGCGCCTATCAAACACTTAAGATGGAAATTGGCTATTGGTGATTTCACAACAGTAATTCAATAGTCATCAGTCATTTTACCTGAAAGAAATTTTACAAGTTGTATTGAAAGCTTCCTTGATATAATCCACAAAGTATTGCTTTGATGAATGTATCAGTTCTAAAAGTGACACAAGGAAAATCTAGGCCACTGAAAGAAGGATGTAATTAAAAATCTCCCATAGCGAGAAATAGTTTGCACCGGTGTATTCAAGTATTACACCATTTTTTCTGAACTCTCCCACTGACACATTGCTTCTTTTTCTAGATTACTATAAAACAAAATAATGTCAGAAACCATATAAAATTTAGAAAGAGGGAAACCAAAAAGTTTAAATGTTGAATCCTTACTTATTTTGGCATACTAGATGTTTCCAAAAGTAGAGGGTAAAATCTAGTAAAATAAAAATTGAGCACTCACCCACCTGTGAACCAATGAAACTGGGAAAATTGCATTGAGGGTCCATGGATGGATCAGCTGGTGTAGCTCATCGACAAAACAAAGGAGAATCCAGGCCTACCATCCGGTATATAATAAAAATCTATATTTTAGTCCTCAAACAACAGACAAGGGGAAGAATGATTAAAAATGTGGTGTTTTGAGTGCGTTATGCACTCTGATGGTACCTTTACACGCCGCCACAAAGGGTAGCAACAGGTAGGCACCACACGTGCACACGCGCGTTTTTACTTGTTGCTAACGGTTGCCGATGCCGCATATAAACGCCACCACAACGTGCTCCACAGAAGGTATTTGCGTTCTCCGGAAGTGCCGACGGGTGCCGCAGTTTACCTCCTGTGGAGTACCTTCCCTGGTTTACACGCCACTTCCTCAAAGGAATATGGGCGTATATATTGCGCGCCGTAAGCACATAGGCGTGAAGAGTTGTGCATTACGTGACGCTCGTACGGTGATTGGACAATGCAATAACATCATGATTGGCAAGCCAGCGCAGGAAGGCTGGCTAATACATGACGCCATTGCAATTGTGGACTGTGAATGGATAGCTCTTTAAATATGGTGCCTGTGAAGGGACAACCAACCGTAACGCAGGAGCTTCAACCAATGATCGCTGATGGGGCGTGGTATCCATGACGCAGTGGCACATCCCTGGGAATTCGCTAGGCCACGCAAATACCTTCCTGTGCCCCGATTACACGCCGCCACCTTAGGGATTATTCCTTCCTGTTTTTGAGCACGGCTCAGACACAGGTATCCAAAGGAACTGCTAGACACGGGAAGGAAATTCCTGAATTACACACCCCACTTCGTGGTGTTTTCATGGCAACAGGCACAATTGTGTCCGATGCCTGGCGGTTTCTGCCTCCTGTGGCGGCGTGTAAAGGTACCATGAGGGTATGGACACACAGCCGAGTGAAAAAACAGTCCGATTTACAGGATGCGAGTGTCGGACGAGTGTCATCTGACTTTTGGTCAGTGTGGCTTGCGAGTGCTGTCCGAGTGCAATCCGTTTTTTTCCTCAGCAGCTAGTTACTGTATAATCATTTACAGGAACATTTTGTACAATTGTCTCAGCTACAGAATGGTAATGTATCAATTAAAACTCGCATCAACTGGATGGTGCGAGTGCAGTCCAAGTGCAATCCGTTTTTCCTGTTGGACCCATAGACTTGCATTGGGAGTCTCATCCGTGACTCCCATAGAATCGCAACATGTTGCGATTGACTCGCAATCCAAAATCGGATGCGGAAAAAGCGTATGAGACTGGGAAATGTGTTCTCGGACATTAGTTAACATTGGTCCGAGAGCAATGCGATTTTTCTCGCACAGTAAACTCAGACGAGTTTCACGAAGTGTGTCTGAGCCCTTAGGCCTCTTTCACATGTTGTATTTCATTTATGTGTGCCGTCCATGCAGCCCCATGCTGGAGACACAGACGCACTTTTACACATGTCCCTAAATGCTCATTTTCACATGTCCATGTTTCTGCACAGACTGTGCTCCATGTGGAGCAGACATGCGCTCCACCTGGTGATATGTCCATTTTTGGGCGGCAGCATGCACACACGGACCAATTGAATTGAATGGGTCTGTGCTAAATATGTCCTGCACATGGATGTTATTGGTATGCTATCCGTGTGCACGGAGCTGAGCAAAGAGTTTTAGTAAAAAATAAATGAATTTTATACTTACCCGACTCCATTGATGCTGCTGTAGAACTTCCATGTCCACTTATTAAGCTTATGAAATAATCACTGCACTGACTGTTCCAGTGGAACCAGAATCTAGAGGGACAGCAGTGCAACAAAGACATGCTGTCCGTGTGCTATCTGGATGTCACATGGATAGCAGACGGACAGCACACATATGCCCCACATACATGGACTCTAAAAATGGCCCCTCTCACACACAGATTTTTTTACCAACATATGAAAGAGTAAAAGAGGCCTTAAGCATAGAAACAATTGAGGGTGTTTTTTTGTTAAAAAAAAATATTCTTTATTATAATAATATTAAAGGGACGCTACATCTTACTTCATACAAACATATGCAACAAAAATCAATCTAGTGGTAATTTTACAGTTCTACTAGTAATTCCACATATATAATGAGCAGGTCTAGAGGAGGGGCTTCACAGGTAGATGCCCTGATTAAGCCGGGTCACCTAGGGGGCACAATTATATTATTTAGCTGTATGAGAAGCATTGACTATAACATTGCTTGTAACACAAGAATAGGGACTACGTGAAATACTTTCTGTTATCTGGGCTGATGGTGTAATGCATTCTTATATATGTACCTTTGGTAGCAGTAGAGTTTGTTCAATTTTTTTGGTATATTTGGGGATTTTTTGATTTACTATGTGAACCAGTCATCTAACAAAAAAAAAACTACCTATTTTAATGGTCAGGTGTATGGAATGATTTTATTTAATTTAATCAAGGAAGCAGGGGCGTAACTACAATAGATGCAGGGGTTGCGATCGCACCCGGGTCCTGCAGCCTAGGGGGGCCCCAAAAGTCCCTTTAGCCCATAGAAAAAGACTAATATTTTTAAAGATTTGTAATAATTGGGGGCCCTGTTGGAGCTTTCGCATCGGGGCCCCTGGGCCTGACGTTATGCCACTGCAAGGAAGAGTCAGAAACGTGGAACCAAACCTAAGCCCAAGTACTTATCCTGGCTTTATAATGAGAGAAAACAGGGATATACTATTTGTAATTGAGCAAATGAGAATTTTGGAAGGCATCCTTCGTTCACAGAAGAGGACAGCATTTTGGGGGATATTTTAGAGTGAGCAGCTACAGGGGTTGTCCAGACATATGTCCCGGGTGCTAGTTTTATCACCAATACGCCTCTCTGTTTTTGCAAGGATAATTAGAGGAATAGGGTACTTAGCTTCATATGTTGCCTGGTTAAACGTAAGCCTTAGGCTAAGTTCACACTGGACGTTCTTGATCTGTTATAGATGCTGCATTTTTTTTTTTAAACTGCACCAGAAACAGATCAGTCAAAACGTTTGCCAGCAAAAAGAATGAGATTTTCAATTTGCTGTGCAGACATCAGCGTTTTTTTTTTTTTTATATACATTAAATTTTTATTAAAGTTTTAAGGCATATCAAAAAAACAAAAACAAATGCAGCCGAGAATATCGGTTCGGCAATATGCTTCATAACAAACATGTTAGGAAGAACACAATTGAGGAAAGAAAAGAAAGGGATTGAAAGAGGCTGAAAAAGATGGTGGGGGGGGAAATACATGGGGGAAACATCACCCTGCCAATGATAATAAAAACACAACTTCATATCATCCCTATGTCAAATGTCTTAATTATTAATCCTGAACGCAGTTAGTTCTGCACTTCTCGTAATATACCGTATATACTCGTGTATAAGCCGACCCGTGTATAAGCTGACCCCCCTACTTTTGCCCCCAAAACCTGGGAAAATCTATTGACTCGCGTATAAGCCGAGGGTGGACCCCAGCACAGGTTTACAGCCCCCAGCAGTGGTATACAGGCCCCAGCAGTATGATATACAGCAGCCCCCAGTGGTATATACAGCAGCTCCCAGTGGTATATACAGCAGCCACAGTGGTATATGCAGCAGCCCCCAGTGGTATATACAGCAGCCCCCAGTGGTATTGCAGCCCCTATATACAGCAGCCCCAGTGGTGTATACAGCAGCCCCAGTGGTATTGCAGCCCCTATATACAGCAGCCCCAGTGGTGTATACAGCAGCCCCTATATACAGCAGCCCCAGTGGTATTGCAGCCCCAGTGGTATTGCAGCCCCAGTGGTATTGCAGCCCCAGTGGTGTATACAGCAGCCCCTATATACAGCAGCCCCAGTGGTATTGCAGCCCCAGTGGTAGTATACAGCAGCCCTAGTGGTATACAGCAGGCCCCCAGGGGTACATATAGCAGCCCCCAGGGGGTACCCAGCAGCCCCCTGGGGGTACCCAGCAGCCCCCAGGGGGTTTATACAGCAGCCCCCTGGGGGTACCCAGCAGCCCCCAGGGGGTTTATACAGCAGCCCCCTGGGGGTCCCCAGCAGCCCCCTGGGGCTACCCAACAGCCCCCAGGGGGTTTATACAGCAGCCCCCTGGGGGTCCCCAGCAGCCCCCAGGGGGTTTATACAGCAGCCCCCGGGGGTACCCAGCAGCCCCCAGGGGGTTTATACAGCAGCCCCCTGGGGGTCCCCAGCAGCCCCCTGGGGGTACCCAACAGCCCCCAGGGGGTTTATACAGCAGCCCCCTGGGGGTCCCTAGCAGCCCCCAGGGGGTTTATACAGCAGCCCCCTGGGGGTCCCCAGCAGCCCCCAGGGGGTTTATACACGCCCCCTGGGGGTACCCAGCAGCCCCCAGGGGGTTTATACAGCAGCCCCCTGGGGGTACCCAGCAGCCCCCAGGGGGTTTATACAGCAGCCCCCTGGGGGTCCCCAGCAGCCCCCAGGGGGTTTATACAGCAGCCCCCTGGGGGTACCCAGCAGCCCCCAGGGGGTTTATACAGCAGCCCCCTGGGGGTCCCCATCAGCCCCCTGGGGGTACCCATCAGCCCCCAGGGGGTTTATACAGCAGCCCCCTGGGGGTACCCAGCAGCCCCCAGGGGGTATCCACAGCCCCCAAATGCTGGCACTCGCTGGCAAGGGCCCCCCCCCGCTTCTCTTACCATTCCGGTCTTCTGATCCGTGCCGCTCCTCGGTGCTCCTCGCTGCTCCGTCCGTCCTCCTACATCCGGGATCCCCAGCCGTCGCGCGATGACGTCATATGCCTGCGACGGCCGGAGATCCCGGATGTAGGAGGACGGACGGACGGAGCAGCGAGGAGCACCGAGGAGCGGCGCGGATCAGAAGACCGGAATGGTAATATAAGCGCCCTGGGGGGGGCCCTTACAAGGGGGGACAGTGCCAGCATTTGGGGGCTATATGCACTGCTTCCCCCTGCGCTGATTGACAGGGGGAAGCAGTGCATATTTAATGAGCGGCCCCACGTGACGGGGCCGCTCATACAGCAGCCTCCCCCCGCCTCCTGCAGCCTCCACAGCCCCGGGACACAGCCCCCACCTACCATGTACCGTATATGACCCGTGTATAAGCCGAGGGGTAGACTTTTCAGCCCAAATTTTGGGCTGAAAAACTCGGCTTATACACGAGTATATACGGTAATCCCAAACGCTACTTCAGCAAGTGTGGGGTAAATCCAGACGACCAGAGTTTCATCAGAGATGGTTATGCCCGAACTGCGAAGATGTCCAAAGATCCCACCATCCAAGTCTTCTGTTTTTAGTCTGTAAGTCATGTGCCAAAATTGTTTCATACTGAAAATGCAGCGCCAATTGGTTTATCAGCTCCTTCTCTGTGGGTGGGAAAGTTTGGCGCCATACTCTGGCTACACATATTCTAGCTGCAATTAAAATATTAGCAACCATTGGTCTTAGAATTGAGGGAATATCCCCCAGCCCAATACTTAATACCGCCATCTGTCCCGACATGACAATAGGGACACCTGTCACTTTGTGCAGGACCCGCTCAACCGAGTGCCAAAAAGGTTGGAGCTTGTGACAAAACCACCACATATGTTCCATGGTGCCTATTTGACCACAACCCTTCCAACACAGTGGGGAAGAGGATGTACAAAACTTAGCTAAACGTACGGGAGTTAGGTACCAATTTAAGTGAACCTTTTTTGTTTGCTCTAAATGATTAATGCAAGATGAGTATTTAGAGGCGTATGAGGCCGCCTCGTACCAGGCCTCTATCGGGGCTGAGAAGGAGAGGCGACGCTCCCAGGCCTCCATGTATGGTAATTTGGACCTATCATTGAGCGAGAGGAAAGCATGATATATAATAGATATGCCATGGCTACTTATACATGCTGGTTTAAAGTAACCCATTAATGAGTCATCAACAGAGACAGTGTCTGGGAGAGAGTAAGCACAAGACTGCAGCAGATGGCGAACTTGCAAGTATTGGTAGAACAAAATATTGGGCAGGGAGTATTTAAGGGCGATTGCAGAAAAGGGAAGAAACCCGTCTGAATCCATGAGCTTATCCACTGTAAGAATTCCTCTCGACTTCCAGTGGCCCAGAGATATGTCTGGGATCATATTTTCCACTGCTTGCAGAGATATATATTTGTGCAAAAACAAAAATTTAGATCTACTAAAGGAGTGCCAGATCCGCAGGAGAGTGATCATAGAGTGGAGTAAGCTGCCTCGTGTCGGTACTTGGAGGAGTCCTATCTCTAAGAGAATTCTAAGAGAACGTGTTGGCGCATAGCATGACTCAATTTGTAGCCAATGTAATGAGACTGTATCCCATGACCACCAGAGTTTCGCCGGTTCGAGCAGCGCGGCCTTATAATAGGAGAGAACGTCGGGTACCCCTAGTCCACCCTTATTTAGTGGGAGTATCATGAATTTGTGAGGTATACGGTGCGGTTTATGATTCCATATAAATGAGTTGAGCAAACGCTGCAATCTGGACGTACAGGTTCGCGGGAAATTTAAAGGAAGACATCGGAATAGGTATATGATCTTTGGGAGAATTAACATTTTAACCACCTGAATCCTAGCCATCCAAGAGAGGCAAAATGGGGAAATCTTAGTTAATTCAGAGTTTATCTCTTTAATTAGTAAGTCGCAATTCGCCTTTACAATGTTATGGGTGCTAGTAATAAAGATTCCCAAGTACTTAAAGCCTTCCGGAGCCCAAATGAAAGAGTAACGATCTCGAATGATATTCTGAGTTAACGTGTCAACCTTCACCGGGAAGAGGACTGACTTGGAGACGTTGAGACGATAATATGAGGCTGCTGAGAACTCCTCCAATGTTGCCATTATCTCTGTGAGTGAAGAGAGGACATCAACACAGGTAAACACTACATCATCGGCATATAAGCCGATCTTGTGGTCAACGTCTCCAACTCTGACCCCCCTTATATTTGGATTCGCCCTAATCTTCGCTGCCAAGAGTTCCATTACCAACGCGAATATGAGGGGAGAAAGTGGACATCCCTGGCGGGTGCCATTGGAAATGTCAAATGGAGTCGAGAGAAAGCCGGAGGCGCGGACGGAAGCATTTGGCGATGAATATAAGGGCATAATGGCTGATTTAACTAGTCCAATAAAACCAAATTTGTTCAAAACTGCTTCAACATACCCCCAGTGTACCCTGTCAAACGCTTTTTCAGCATCCAGAGACAGGATCACGCTGGGGGAGTCGGCTCTTTCTAAAATATCTAGAATGTTTATAAGCCGTCTGGTTCCATCTCGCGTCTGGCGGCCTGGTACGAATCCCACCTGGTCTGGGCCAATGAGAGACGGCAATACCATCATCAATCTCTCTGCCCACACCTTCGCGTATAATTTGGTGTCACAATTGAGCAGCGCGATAGGGCGAAAGTTGCCCGGGGTAGTGGGAGGCTTCCCAGGTTTAGGCAAAGTGGAGCTGATAGCTTCCAAACCCTCTCTCCTGATCTCTCCCTTGGACCCCCACGTCGTGAATAGCCTCTGTAAATACGGAGACAATAAAGTAGAAAATTGTGCGTAGTACGCAAATGACAGACCGTCGGGACCGGGTGCCGTGTGTTTCTTTGAGGATTTTAAGACTTGTTTAATTTCAATTTCTGAAATTGGGGCATTAAGGTAAGTACATTGGTGTGAAGACAATTTTGGAAGCGTGACCTTATCTAGGAAGGAGGATATAGATGCTGCAGACGGTTGAGAAGTAGTCCCATCTCGACTGAGATTATATAAAGTGTCATAAAACGAACGGAATTTCGCTGCTATAGTTATAGGGTTACGGATATGGTCCCCTGCTTGCGAAACAAGGAAGGGGATTTTAGACCGAGCCGATCGTTTCTTCACCCTCCGAGCCAAAAGGGCACCTGCCCTGTCCCCCATAGCGTAATATTTCGCCCTCATTCTTTTAAGGTCCCGTTCGGCCTTTTGGAGTAGAAGCTCCCGTAGTCGGTTTCCTAGTGGCAGTTAGTAATTTCAAAAGTGCGGGGGTAGGGGAGGATTTATGTTGTTGCTCCAATGTTTGAAGGTCTCGTAATGTATTTGTTAACTCTGCCGTGTATTTTCGTTTAACGTGTGCCGCAATTTTGATAAATGCCCCTCTAATGACAGCTTTATGTGCCAACCATAGGACCTCGTCTCCCACCTCCCCAGTATCGTTGGTAGCAAAATATTCCTTGATTTGTCTTGAAACATCCTCAACTATTTCAGGGTTCGTCAATAGGTAGTTATTTAGTCTCCACACGAACGGGGGTCTAACTCCAGCGGGATCTGCTAATTGTAACATAACTGGAGCATGATCTGACCATGAGATAGGGCCGATTTCTGAGGTCAAGCACAGTTTCAATAAGGCATCATCCACTAATGCATAATCTATACGGCTATAGCTGTGATACCTGGGTGAGAAAAAGGTATAGTCACGCTGTGAGCCGTGTTGATATCGCCAAATATCATGAAAATTATTTTCAGACACCAAAGCTTGTAGTTCACCTCGAGCCTGAGAGGGGTTTGAGCAGTCTAAGCGCTTGAGTAGCGGCATATTTAGGTCACCGCATAATAATTTGTTGCCTTGAGCGTAAAGCTGGAGCTTGTCCATAAGGGACCCATAAAACTGCTTCTGACCCGCATTGGGAGCATAGGCCGAGACCAGAGTGTAATTCACATTATTAATTAAACATAACAAAATTAAATATCGACCATCTGAATCAGAAACTACGCTCCCAAGCTGAAAGGAGACAGTATCTCTAATAAAAATTCCGACGCCAGCTTTTTTAAAGGGACCATTAGCAAAAAATCGGTGAGGAAATTTGTGACAATGCATTCTATCATTATCCCCCGCCAGGAGATGTGTCTCCTGGACAAAGACAATATCGCATTTAGATTTGAGAAGGTGACGCCATACTATAGATCGTTTGGTCGGAGAATTTAGACCGTTGACATTAATTGATAATATCGACACACTCATATTAAACATTGGGATCTATCTGTTGTATAAGAAGCGACCACCAGGGGTCACCCTCAGACAAAGGGTATGCAGAAGAAAACAAATCCAGTGCATTAGTAGGGAAAGAGGGAGGAGGGGAGGGAAAAAAAGGGGGAGAAAAGAAAAGCCACAAGTGGTTGAAGAAAAGTGCAAAGACAGAGACATAAATATAAAACAATGGCTCCTGACATAAAGGAAGCCGGGAAATAAGCAACAAGCACCAAAAAAGAACCAAGAGTCACAAATGAAAATCTAGAAAACAATGAGTGTCAATATGTGCTCCATTTTTCTGTTGCGCTTTATGCTTCAATAACATCCAATTACTTAACCTCCCCACAATCCTACGGTAATCCCCAGTGATGTCTTTCTCCCATTTAACGGCAGGTCCTGTCTGTGAATAGTATGGTTCTTCCCGGACCTACCAACTTGTGACTCAGCCTGGGTCACATAGGAGGGCGCAGGCCAAGAAAGTACTCGTACTACTCTCAGACAGGACCTGTCGGAGCCTGGTAGGAAGACATCACCGGGGATCACCATGGGATCGCGGGTAGGGTAAGAAGTGTATGTGTCTCTGCCTGAGATTTGTTTTTGGTTTTGAAACTGGACCAAAAATGAATCAACAAAAAACAGAGCAGAAATATTAAATTTTTGCCTAATCCATGAACTTTTAAGTTGGCCAAATATCAAACTATTCATGGTATATTTTAGGTCATTTTATACAATATTTAATTTATTTTCATTTTTTTTGTTTTTTTTGTGAATAAATATAAGCCATTTTTTATACATTTCACACTGTGTGAATTTATGGATGTCTTATATTCTTTCTTCTGAGAAGGTTTTATAAATTCTTAATTCTGTTACCAAAAGCAATTAAAGGTGGTTACTTATCAGGAGGTACAGCTTTTCCTTCTTCTTCCATTACGTAAACTCGCTTTGGCCCTTGGGAGTCTAAGCAATTTTATTGCACAGATTAGCATGAGACCAATATTCTAGATTTTGATTTTTGTATTTGTAATTAAAGAAACATATTTTATTAATCTGCTATTTGTACTAATTTGCTGTTTCTAATTGACTTAATTACTCCTTATGTAGAAGAAATGGTCAAATTCTTTAGAGGTTTCAATATTATAGTCAGTCTAAAACATATTAATCACTTTATATCTGCAGCAGTCCTACTGGATTTAATAGTTTATTTATCCCTTGGGTGTTAGGACCAATGAAGGTTTAACTTTATGACAGCTGTACACTTCCGTATTTTACGTTATACTCTAACCCTTTCTACTAGAAACACTTGCTTACAGAAGAGAAAACATGAATCCATTTTAAAACTTATACATCCCATTTTGAGTAAACCCAGTCTATAGGTATACCCATCCCGATAGATATCACTCAGCCAAAGTCAATGACATCAGAATTGTAAAACCCAAGGTTGTATAAACATTTAGGCTTTGACAACACTGCAACGTTTTGAGCATTATGGTACCTTTACACGCCGCGACGGCAGGCTGGAAACATCGCGCGACAAGCTACAATTGTAGCTTGTAGCGTCCATATCGCCTGTAGTAGCGGCGTCTGAAGAGGCGACGCTACAGCCGGCGACAGATACATTTGTTTATGGGCTCTGCTCATAAACTTAAGGCAACATCGCCGATTGTAGCGAGCTGTATCGGCGTGTAAAGAAGCGACGGAAGGCAACTCTGGACACCCGGCGATGTGGCTGCCATGTATCTAAGGCGTGACACAGTCGCCATGTTACCGCGCCCCATGTGCGATCATTGGAGGTCGCTCCTGCTTTATGATTGGTAGTCGCAGCATAGGGCGGGATATTTAAGGAGCTGACCAGTCACACTACACAATCGCTCGAGCGTGCTGTATTAACCAGCCTCCTGCGATGCCTGGCCAATCCTGATGATATTGCGCTGTCCTATCATCATACGGACGGCTCGTAATCCAAGATTGTTGCACGCCTATGTGCTATCCCTGCTGCACCGGGTCCGCCCATAGTAGCTTGTTGGAGAGGTGTGTAAACATGGTACGCTACGCTACAGCTGGCTACTTGAGACACCCGGCGATGTAGCTAGCTATAGATGTAGCGTAGCGTAGCGCCCCTTATCGCGGCGTGTAAAGATGGTGCGTTGACCGTTTGTAGCCGTTCGGGCGTGCTCGTGCACGCGAAGTAGCGCGATGTTTCCAGCCTGCCGTCGCGGCGTGTAAAGGTACCTTTACTGATAGGTTTACATTATTTAGCTACAGTTGACAATCAGCTCAGCAATGCATCAGTGCTGTGGGATACGTACAGCCATTGATCTCAGTGCAGTCACCGGTGCCTGTCATTGCTTCGGGCATGCCTGCAAGACTGAAAGCCAACGGTTCCTGGGAGAAGTAAAGTTGATTTTCTCTAAAATTCTCCACTTTCAGTACTGCGGCCGGGCACCTTCATAATGCTTTTAACCTGCTGGTTAATCCGATATCTGCAGTTTTATTGGGTTATCAGATACGACAGGTTACCTTTTAATGAAAAACCTTTAATCAATAATGACATTTGTAAAATTTAACATTTATAACTCAAAGGAACAGATGAAAGTGATTCTGAAGATGTTTCACTTTACACACACACACACACACACACACACACAGTTATCTCTGCATGTCCAGGGATGTATATGTGACTCCATCCGGCGCATTCTTAGTGTCCCTCAAGAAGTTGCATTTCCATTTTCAAAATAATTATCTAAGCTATGTAAGTCCAATCGGGGATGGCAGGGCAAAGCGTAAATGTTTTTTTTTCTCAAAGTTCACATAAAGTCTTTAATTACCCTTTAAATCGCCATTTCAGTGTTTTCTTTTTTGTTGTTTTTATTGCTGGAGTGGTCCCTGCTCCCTGATCTTATACTCACGCTTAGACGTTTTTACCTTTTATCAGCACTGCTCCGATCGTGGGACACCATCTACTGAAACAACTTTTGAATATCGGATCCATATATTGGATGTCGAAGGTATGTCACGAGCTCTTAGTGCAATTCTATGAGAGTCATAACGAGGTACTCATAGACTTGCATTAAAGAGTGACCTCCAGCAGTCTCCACAAAATACTGGAGGAGACGGCAGCTCACAAATAAAGATGAGCGATCTTTCCCCAAACATGTTTACCTATTTCAAATTCGGCATGAACATTGTGAAGTCAGTTCGGAAACACTAGCAATTTACAAGAAAATCGCCAAACATGGCTTTGTTCATGAAATGAACGGATAAAAAATGCATTACTGCCTTTAGTTGATGCTTTTCTTCTACCTTTTGACAGTGTATGATAGCGAGCAGGACATGTTTTATGAGGGGAGAGAGTGGGATGAGGTCAGAGTAGCATTGGGCTCAATATTTTTTCTAGCATTGTCTGTGCGGATGTTCCTGGTCTTCAGCCAATCAGGGTGCATACAACAACCTCAAGTTGAAGACACAAGGGTTTGTGTTATGGGCTAGCTTGTATAATTGGCTGCCTAAGTCACAGGTCTCTCGAGATAAAAGAAGTGGCCATTTCTCATTGCCACCATTTTCAGAGTGTTACTGCTTAGAGACAGTGCTGTTGACCCTCCATGCTGCTCTGTGCTGATCCATATGTGCTACACAAAAACAAAGATAGCTACTTAATCGATTTTTTCTAACCGGACATAGGCATTTTTTGCTGAGAACAAGTGTGATTACCAAATCTGCGTTCGTTGCCAAAGCTGCATTTTTTGAATACAAGTGCATGCCAAATATTTGTCTTTCACTTTAAAAAGCTGTATTTAACCTCAAACCAGTGATTGCCAAATCCATCATTTTCTACTACAAAGGCATTTTTATTACGCAAATGAGTGGTTGCCAAATCCTTCCCTTTCTACTAAAAATACTTTTTTTTTGCCTCAAAGCAGTGTTTGCCAAATCCTTCACTTTCCCCTAAAAGGAATATTTTGAGGTTGTGTGTTGTTCCCGGCCAGAGGGTCTTCCGGAAAGCATTTTGGCCCCAAACAATCAAGGAGAGTTTAAAGACCATTTTAAATTTCAAACTGCTTTCTCAAACAAAGCCGCATTTTTGGGGAAACTGTTTGAGTTTCTGATCGCGAACCGAGTCATCGGTATTCGTGCCGAATTTGTAATTAGCAAACATGTTCGGAAAAAGTTTGCTCATTTCTATACCAACACCACTATCCCGGCCAGGATGAGCTGCTGAACAAGGCATGATTGCGTTGTGCTCACCTACACTATTCTTACTTCATGATTTATTGACTAGCATGGCTGCAGAAGTCAGTCGGACAACCAGTTAACCATTTAATATACGACGTGCCGACACAGTTGAATTTCACTCTACACATGTTGCAGTGACTGTGGCAGCAGCAGCAAGTCCTGGCAGAGTATATAATGACGCATACAGTGACTCAAAATGAGCAGAATGTGATGAAAAGAACGCTTGCAGAGTGGGCATAGATCATGGACGTCTACACCCTTCTGCACGGTTTCGAAATGGCTACTAAGATGATTAGCCCTGATGGTGCTATCATCAACATCAATATTCCAATCATCTACATCAGGGGTCTCAAACTCCAGGCCTCGAGGGCCGCACACAGTCCAGGTTTTCAGGATTTCCTTATAATTTGACAGTTGGTAGTTTGATTACAAACTGTCAAATGCTATGGAAATCCTGCAAACCTGGACTGTGTGCGGCCCTCGAGGCCTGGAGTTTGAGACCTCTGATCTACATGATGGAACAAGTTTTCAAAAGTCTAGGATAAGGTGGTGGTACCAGAGGAAACAGAGGAGGAAGATGAGGAGGATGTGGAAAGGATACCAATATTTTAAAGTTTCAGACTCTCGTCACACAGCCAGGTGGCATGGAAGGGTGAAGTAGAGTGATAGAGGTGAACTCATGACACCAGACAAACCTTTAGTGAAGGTGCAGGAGCCGACAAACAAATGGAGGTTGATGAGGATGAAGAGGTGATGGGCACGCAACAGTCAGGAGATGAGGAAAAAATATTCCCCTTTCAGTTGTCAGAGTTTGGCAGGAGAGGATTGAGGAAGGAAGCTCAATTTTTATGCCACCACCAAAACAACAAGGATGTGGGCCTCATGAATGCATCAGACACATGAGCGCCTTCTTGCTGCACTATCTGTAACATGATGCCTGTATTCAATAGGAAGTGATCCAATTCTATAGTGGCCGCGCTCCCCGTGGTAATGATTTTAAGAACTTCTTGTCCACAAAAAATTTTATTCCTCAAAACATGCGAGAATATAAAAAACGGATACAACGCGTTTCGGCGGAGACAACCGCCTTCCTCAGGTATCCTTGAGATACCTGAGGAAGGCGGTTGTCTCCGCCGAAACGCGTTGTATCCGTTTTTTATATTCTCGCATGTTTTGAGGAATAAAATTTTTTGTGGACAAGAAGTTCTTAAAATCATTACCACGGGGAGCGCGGCCACTATAGAATTCGATCACTTCCTATTGAACCTTTATGCCTGTGGGAATCCGTGGCAGGACCCAATACAGGATCAATTCAAGGCGAGCAGCAGACCCGGATAAATATCCAAAGCGTGAGGAGGCTTTGGAAAAACCATATGCTTGAAGTTTTATGGCAAGAGGTGAGTGCATAAAACTTCATTAAAAGGGCACCAGAGAGTTACATTGGTAACGCGCTGAGATTGGCGCCGCATGTTTGTTTTTTATATATACCCTACAGGGAATCACCTTACTTCATGATGCCTGTATTGTCAGGATTCAAATTAGTGATGACTATTGGATTGCCACACTGTTGGATCTGCTTGTATAAAAGTAAATTTAGCCAGATGCTTCCCACCTTGGATAGGAACATGCACATGCTGGAGTATCAAAAAAAAAAAGGTTGTAGACAATCTTAAGACTGGTTTTCCCCAACCCAGCAGTGTGGGACACAGTATGCATCGCAGATCTACACTTACAGACGTCGAGTCATTAGCGTAGAAACATTAGCAGCAGCAATTTAATTGTAATAAGCAATTTTAGAAAGTCGAAGGACCATTTTTTTAAGCCATTCCATCTACTGGCAGAACTGAATACAAGTCTGACACATAATGAACAATTGGAGAGACCAGGCCTTGTACCATGCATCCATAATGCAATATTATGAAAATTATAACTCTGGGGAACAGATAGCACTTTTCCTAGATTCTGTCCCTAATTTGATCTGTTTTGGCAGGGGGCTTAGATTAGAAGCACCATTTCAGTGGTAAATTTAAAAAAAACAGTGGGAGTGGTGTTCAATGGACTAAGCGATTTTCTGTTTTTTATGCTTTCGTTTTTTTCCTCCCCTTACTCCAAGAGGCATAACATTTTATTTTTCTTTGTCTATACAGCCATGTGAGGGCTTGTTTTTTGTGGGACAAGATATACCCTTGAAAAACACCATCCATTTTATCATATGATGTAATTTAAAGTGAAAAAGCTGAGACACCAAATATTTGTTTCATTTATATATTTTGTGCTACTACGCACTTTGTTTAATATTCCCCTTAGGACATAGGATTGCTGTACAGTCATGGCCATAAGTTTTGAGAATGATACAAATATTAATTTTTACAAAGTCTACTGCTTCAGTTTTTCTAATGGCAATTTGCATATACTCCAGAATGTCATAAACAGTGATCAGCTTAACAGCAATTACTTGAAAAGTCAATATTTGCCTAGAAAATGAACCGTAACCCCCAAAACACATTTCAACATCATTGCAATCCTGCCTTAAAAGGAGCAGCTAATATCGTTTTAGTGATTGTTCCATTAACACAGGTGTGGGTGTTGATGAGGACAGGGCTGGCGATCAATCAGTCATGATTAAGTAAGAATGACACCACTGGACACTTTAAAAGGATGCTGGTGCTTGGTATCATTGTTTCTCTTCAGTTAACCATGGTTATCTCTACAGAAACACGTGCAGCCATCATTGCACTGCTCAAAAATGGCCTAACAGGGAAGAGTATCGCAGCTACAAAGATTGCACCTCAGTCAACAATCTATCGCATCATCAAGAACTTCAAGGAGAGAGCTTCCATTGTTGTCAAAAAGGCTCCAGGGCACCCAAGAAAGACCAGCAAGCGCCAGGACCGTATCTTAAAACTGTTTCAGCTGCGGGATCAGACTACCAGCAGTGCCGAGCTTGCTCAGGAATGGCAGCAGGCTCGTGTGAGTGCTTCTGCACGCACTGTGAGGCGGAGACTCTTTGAGCAAGGCCTGGTTTCAAGGAGGGGAGCAAAGAAGCCACTTCTCCCCAGAAAAAACATTAGGGACTGACTGATATTCTGCAAAAGGTACAGGGAGTGGACTGCTGAGGACTGTGGTAAAGTCATTTTCTCTGATGAATCCCCTTTTCGATTGTTTGGGACATCTGGAAAACAGCTTATTCGGAGAAGAAGAGGAGAGCGCTACCACCAGTCTTGTCTCATGCCAACTGTAAAGCATCCTGAAACCATTCAGGTGTGGGGTTGTTTCTCAGCCAAGGGAATCGGCTCACTCACAGTCTTGCCTAAAAACACAGCATGAATAAAGAATGGTACCAGAATGTCCTCCAAGAGCAACTTCTCCCAACCGTCCAAGAGCAGTTTGGCGCCCAACAATGCCTTTTCCAGCATGATGGAGCACCTTGCCATAAAGCAAAGGTGATAACTAAATGGCTCAGGGAACAAAACATAGAGATTTTGGGTCCATGGCCTGGAAACTCCCCAAATCTTAATCCCATTGAGAACTTGTGGTCAATCATCAAGAGCCTGGTGGACAAACAAAAACCAACAAATTCTGCCAAAATGCAAGCATTGATTATGCAAGAATGGACGGCTATCAGTCAGGATTTGCTCCAGAAGTTGATTGAGAGCATGCCAGGGAGAATTGCAGAGGTCCTGAAGAAGAAGGGTCAACACTCCAAATATTGACTTGCTGCATTAACTCATTCTAACTGTCAATATAACCTTTTGGTAATTATAATATGATTGCAATTATATTTCTGTATGTGATATAAACATCAGACAAACACAAAGAAAAACCAGAGGGCAGCAGATCATGTGAAAATATAATTTTGGTGTCATTCTCAAAACGTTTGGCCATGACTGTATACAGTGGGGAAAAAAAGTTTTTAGTCAGCCACCAATTGTGCATGCTCTCCCACTTAAAAAGATGAGAGGCCTGTAACTGACATCATAGGTAGAACTCAACTATTAGAGACAAAATGAGAAAACAAATCCTGAAAATCACATTGTCTGATTTGGAAATAATTTTTTTTCAAATTTAGGTGGAAAATAAATATTCGGTCACCTACAAACTAGCAAGATTTCTGGCTCTCACAGGCTTGTAACTTCTTCTTTAAGAGGCTCCTCTGTCCTCCACGCATTACCTGTAGTACTGGCACTTGTTTGAACTTGTAATCAATATAAAACACTCCAGTTTGCAACCTCAAACAGTCACACTCCAAACTCCACTATGGTAAAGACCCAAGAGCTGTTGAGGGACACCAGAAACAAAATTGTAGTCCAGCAGCAGGCTGGGAAGACTGAATCTGCAATAGGTAATCTATTTCTTTCCGTTGCGTCCAAAATGCTACATTGTACAGTATCAGCATAGTGGATGGGATTTGCAGAAATAGCACATGTTGAGTACAGGGCGGCTGTGGCCTCCTTCCAGCCACCCGCGAGTTCACTCAGGTCTGGAGGAGCTGTGTCCAACATGCAGCTCCTCCAGACCGTGCACACATACCCTAAAAGAATGGTTCTGAAATTTCCAGAGAAAGTATCATTTTATCAATAGGTTGTTGTCGCTGGTTTTGCAGCTCTGACTAAATTACTTGAAGAAACCCTGAATAAGCTTTTAAAATCAATAGATTTAAAAAAATAAACAATGGCAAGAATGTTTCTGGAAGTCAAAGCATACCATTTTATCTAATCAAATACAACACCTTTAGTCTTAAGTGTTTACTGACATATATTCACTGCACTTTGTTAATTCTATTAATACACTTGAATTATTTAGAAATAAGTTAACACTAGACATTTAGAAGTCAAACTGCTGAACTTCCAATATTTCTGTCACTGGCGTTGAAAGTTGTGATTAAAACCCTGACCTAAATTCTATTGCCAAAAATCATAAAAAGGTCACTTTATAAAAATGTACTTTTTGTCGTATTGTATCTCATGGAATCAAAGTGTTTTTTATCTGAAATAATATTGCTAAGGAATAAATTCAGCTAAATAACTGAAATGTATAATGATAAAGCATAGAACAATAAAAATTGAAAGATAAAAATGCTGAAGGTTCTAAAACTATTATATTAAGGTAGAAAATAATATCCATCTTCTGGACATGACATGTAGTCCCTACTGACACAGTAACATCTCTCAAACATACACAAAATTTTATGAAAAGACTGTTTAAGCTTTGAAGGGGAAATGCTGCAATTAATCCAAAGGACTTGTTAAATAAGCATATGAGTATAAACAGAGGTGGCTCAACGTTTTTGTAGAGAGAGAGTCTTATTGGGACCCTTTAGCACATGCCATGATTCATGATTATAATATACATATACCCATGTACATATATATAATACAGAGTTTGCGGGCTGCATAAATTTAATATAGAGGCTACGGGCTGCATATATTGCATACACAGCACTGCACCGTACACACACTATAAACATATAGTATGTGCAGACATACTCTAATACATGATATAGAGTAGACCTGTATTTATATATATCATGGTGTTGTGAATGAGTTGGAAACAGGAGCTGGAAGGTAGACACACCAGCCACGGGTGCTGAAGATAGAACATTCAGATGCAGTTCTAGTTTGCTGCACTAGTTTCAGGTCCTGTTGTGAGGCAGGAAAGTTAACCTGAGGTAGGGGGTCGCGTCACTTTAGCTGAACTCAGATGACCCAGGTCGTGACATCACTGCATTCACCTTGAGAGCTGAGTCTCCATCAGTTTCAAGTCCCGTTATGCATGGTCGTGAATACAGGGAAGAAAGAAAAGGCTTCTTGGATCTGTGCTGCCGACTGATCAAATGAGTTGGAAAAAACCACAGTTTTCAGTGTAATGATGGTTTTAATTCCCATACCTTTCTCAGGGAATCAGCAGAGTACCTGAGTACCTTCCCTGAGGCAGATCCAAAAAGCTCTGTCTTTCTTCCCTGTATTCGCCCCTGATACCCCTGAGTGGGTAGAGTGTGGATCCTGCAGCAACCATTTTCATGCTTTCATATCAGTTGTGGGTCACACAACAACAAATGGAAACTCCTGCACATATTGTTGGGATAAGACCCTATTGCGCTTTCCCTCCTCTCTTATAGCTATGTACAGTCGTCATTGAAGATTGTGGAGGGTTTATGTGGGAGTCATAAAGATAGAACTGAGGTATGTGTTTGTGATTTTTGTTCAATTAAATTATTTTTCTCTGTGTGGTGTTCTCTGTGTGGTGTATTGTTTACTATTTACAAGAGATTCATAATAAGCTGGGTCTAACATTGGCTCCGCATTGTTTTTTTTTTTATTATTTCATGAAATAATAAAAAATAGGTTCCCCTGTATTTTGATTACCAACCTGGTACAACAAGGCAGCTGGGAATTGGTGGCAGCCAGTGCCTATAAGCTGTAACTGGGCTGGTGACCAAAAATATAGCAGAGCCCTATGTCATTACAGCAATATACTCACTAAAATGCAGCAAATACAAACTGGGTGAACACTGCTGCGTATTTATTTAGGCACTAACATTGACGACTATGGTTGAAAATTGTGGAGATATACACAGTCAGAATTTACATTCTGCAGATTTTCCTGCAATTAAAAATATGGCATATCCGCCAGGTGAACACCCTCAGCATGGGCACAGGTCTTCTGCATTTACATACAGTATACTTTGCTTGCACTTCATTGTACTGCAGGCTTGTGACAGATTTACGGCATATGCCCAAAATCATTGTTGCAAAAACACTGGAAACCCATAGCATGGTCACATAACCTAAAGGACTTTAAGCCAATATTATTATATCCCAGCTCAAAAGATCAGTGCAGTTATTTAAAAGAATTATTGTAATACACATTTAAAAATATTGCAATACGCTAACAAGCGATTTCTCCCATTTTGAATTATTTGTCCAGCCAATGACTTCTATACTTATGACCACACATTTATGTGCATGTAATAGGCAATGGACAAAATGTATAAAAATAAACTTTGAGTTGCTGCTTTATTTTTCTAAATGGCTTCTGAGCAAAGAGGTCAGCTATGACCTATTACAATAAGGATGGCCCCCTGTTGTGATCCGATGACTTATGAGTAACACAAAGATTCACAGAAGTCATTGGTAACTATACTGACCCTGACACCTGACTAAATACCACAACTAGAAGTAGCCGTGGGATGTAACTAACCATTCCCTAGACACCTCAACACAGCTGGTTACTACCTACCCCTAGAGATGAAAATAGGAAAAGCTATCTTGCCTCAGAGCAGAACCCCAAAAGAGCAGCAAGACCCTATAGAAATTACTGGGAAACAGGGGAGAAAAGGACACACACAGGCAGAATATAGAGTTCAGCAAAAGAGGCCCCATTAACTAGATAGTAAGACAGGATAGAATACTTTGCGGTCAGTATTAAAATACTATCAAAAATCTCCAACAGCAGATAGTGTCAAAAATTACCCTGAGCCCACTAAGACTTGCTGCTCTCTATATCTGCAAACTTCTGTGAAACAAAGAAAAATAAACAAGTACCAATACCAACAACACTGGAAATAGCAGATAACAGTGAATAGCAATTTCTGTCCAGGAAAAAAACTTCCTATCTGAGAGCAGGTAAACAGACTAAATATCAACCCACAACTCAGAACAAGACAATCTGAAAACAGATCCCCAAGCACACAACATGTGCGCCACAAAGTAACAAAAACCATTCACTTAGCTTGCAAGGAATTCAGCAGCCCAGGAGAAACCAGGAAAAGGTGTGGACTAGGGATGAGCGAGTATACTCGCTACTATTCAGTACTCGCCGAATAGTACGGTACTCAGGCTACTTGTTGCGATTAATTCCTCTACTGCTGGACCCTATAAAGAGGTCTGGCAGCAGAGGAAAAGGCTGCAATGGCCCACATGATTGTTTAAAAGCCGGCGGTAAAAAGCTGCCGGGTTTTAAAGAATCTTTAAGCCCCCTACTCGCTTCCCCGCCGCCTGACAGCCCGATCCTCCACTACCCCCGCCGCCTCCCCATCCAATCCTGAGTTAGGAGCGGGCGGAGAGCGAGCAGCAGGGAGTGGAGAGGGAAGGACCCAGACAGGGAAACCGGCAGTTAGAAGACTTCACCGGCGGCTTCTCCTTCTGTTCTGCACTCCCCGCTCCCTGGAGCTGCGCTCCCCGCCCGGTCCTAATTTAGGATCGGGTGGGGAGGCGGCGGGGGTAGTGGAGGTTCGGGCTGTCAGGCAGCGGGGAGTGCAGAACCGAAGGAAAAAGCCGGCGGTGAAGTCTTCTCACTGCTGGCTTTCCCGCCGGTAGTTTCAAATGAACAGCTGATTCTGGTCAGCTGTTCATTTGAAGTAGCGATGCTGTCAGGGTTTATGTGAGTTCATGCTTGCCTGCATGAACTCACATGAACTTTCCCACGCCCGGGTGCACAGCTCAGCTACATCTCTGGAATAGGTTCTGTACCAGAGATGTAGCTGAGCTAAAGAACAACCTGGATTGGACTATGTTGGACGGAAGAAGGATTTATAATAAAGATAGAGTCTAAGTGTCTTTTTTGTTTTATTTCTAATAAAATATTTTTTCTCTGTGCTGTGTTGTTTTTAAAAAATTCAATAGAAATTCATGACGGTCATGTCTAATATTGGCGTGACCCCATGAATTTCGGGCTTAGGGCCAGCTGATTACACAAAGCTGGCCCTAACCCCTTTATTACCCAGTGACCCACCTCACCAGGGCCCTGGATGAGTTGGATACAGCGCCAGAGGATGGTGCTTCAATGAACACGTCATCTTCTGAGGTGGCTGCGGGCTGCAATTTGTAGCAAGGGGTGCCCAGAAAGCTTGGGCCTCCCTGCACTAGGGATTCCAGCCCCAACTGCTTAGCTGTACCTGGCTGGACATAGAAATAGCGTGAAGCCCCACGCATTTGTTTTTATTATTATTTCATGAAATTCATGAAATAATAAAAAAAGGGCTTCCTTCTATTTCTGTGTCCAGGCAGGTACAAATAGGCACCTGGGGGTTGGGGGCAGCCCGTTCCTGCCTGTTGTAACCGGTGCTCTACAGAAGGTAACTTGTGGCACCCGGTGGTGCCTCCAGGGATAGATTAAACCTTCTGTAGAGCACCTTGCAGCGGCGTGTAAAGGCGGTATCGGGTACCGTTTGCAACCGTTGGTACGTGCTCGTGCACGTGAGACACCCGGTTGTTTCCAACCTTCTGTAGCGGCGTGTAAAGGTACCTTAATAAATAGAATCTCTACACATAATGTGTATGAATACAATATTGCCTTACAATCAAAACTTTTTTCCAAATATAACATGCGATGAGAGATTTGGACTCAACAATTTACCCCAAATTTGAAACGGAATAGGGCCCATTGATATTGTATTATTACGAATTTTTACAGATGATTGCTGGTATGTTAGATTATATTTCTTAATTATTGTTGGATTGATATTAGGTAATAGGATATAATTCTATTGTGGTCTTATAATATTGCATAGAAATTCATATTACTTTTTCTTATTCTACAACTTGTGTGTTTGTGTTATCTTTTTATTATTATCTTCAAAACATTGTATACCGCGTATGGTATGACTTGTTCCTTTTATGGTGTTTGTTTTCCCAATTCCTCTTTATTAATGTACCCCTTCATTTATTTTTCTTTAAAATAATAAAAGTATTTTGAACAAAAAATAGTAATTTTCCATGAAAGAGGGCCCTTGTGCTTGAGCCCCCTCGTCCACAGGGGTGCCTCTGTGCCGCCCATGTCCTCGCCGCCTCGCTAGTGCCATTCATGAAATCCTTGCTGTGCACGTCCTTGTGGTGTTGACACAAGCTCAGAGCGAGGTTGAGGTGCATGCCCCGCCTCCTGCTATGACGTCCTCTCATTTTTCTGCCCTGCTCCATAGCACAACACGGAGCAGGGCGGGGAAATAAGAGGATGTCTTAGCAGGAGGCGGGGCATGCACTTCAACCTCATCCTTGCTCTGCGCTTGCGTCAACACCACAAGGAAGCACAGAGCTAGGATTTCATGAATGGCATGGGCGAGAACATGGGCAGCACAGAAGCGCAGGAGGCGTGAAATGCCCCTGTGGACGAGGTGCCTGAAGCACAAGGGCCCTCCTCCATGGATTTTTACTGCACATTTTTATAAGCCTATATATCGGGGTAGCAGCCCCACAGAGTCATGGGGGACGCCTTGCCTGAATACAGCAGACATGCTGCATTCAGTGCTGGACATAGATTCTAATCCATGGAGGGGGGGTGACAGATCCTCTTTAAGAAAAATGTTACCATAAAAATACTTTTTTTCTTTTAAACAGATTGTTTATTTTAACAAATACGTTGGTGAGATTATTTTGTTACACTTAGTAATATATAAGTATTAGAGGTTCTCCTTCTACAATTGTTAATGCATCCTTCTTCATTGACTGCATAGAACTTCTGTTCAGTAAATGGCTGCTTATATAAAAGTAAGGAATCAGATGAGTCCATTTGCCTACACCAATAGAAAAAATAAATTCCACATGTGCAGGTCATTTTCAGTTGAGGGAGGCTTATGGACTGATATGGTCCTTCATCAGCAGACATTTTATAGAAAGGAGATCTATGCAGTATGTGAAGAAGGAGGCCTTAAACGTGCAGTAGGAGAACCTGTAATACTAGTGTATATATTATTAAAGGGAACCAACCACCTCAGATCACCCTAATACACAGTTAGTACATCTCCCTGCACCCTAAGGATACCTTTCCAGCACTGTTTTTGTGTAAAATCTTGCACAGTGGTCAGTGTTGGGCCCGCTTCTATTTAATATATTTATTAATGACCTTGTAGGGGGCATACGGAGTAGAATATCAATATTTGCAGATGACACTAAACTCTGCAGGGTAATCAATACAGAAGAGGACAATTTTATATTACAGGAGGATTTATGTAAACTAGAAGCTTGGGCTGCTAAATGGCAAATGCGCTTTAATGGGGATAAATGTAAAGTCATGCACTTGGGCAGAGGAAACAAAAGGTATAATTATGTGCTTAATTGTAAAACACTGGGCAAAACTGTCACTGAAAAAGACCTGGGTGTATGGGTAGATGACAAACTCACATTTAGTGGCCAGTGTCAGGCAGCTGCTGCAAAGGCAAATAAAATAATGGGATGCATTAAAAGAGGCATAGATGCTCATGAGGAGAACATAATTTTACCTCTATACAAGTCACTAGTGCGACCACACTTAGAATACTGTGTACAATTCTGGTCTCCAGTGTATAAGAAAGACATAGCTGAACTAGAGCAGGTCCAGAGAAGAGCGACAAAAGTCATTAGAGGACTAAGGGGTCTGCAATACCAAGACAGGTTATTAAACTTGGGGTTATTTAGCTTGGAAAAACGAAGGCTTAGGGGTGATCTTATAATAATGTATAAATATATGAGGGGACAGTACAGAGACCTTTCTAATGATCTCTTTACTCTTAGGCCTGAGACTGGGACAAGGGGGCATCCTCTACGTCTGGAGGAAAGAAGGTTTAATCATAATCACAGACGCGGATTCTTTACTGTAAGAGCAGTGAGACTATGGAACTCTCTGCCACATGCTGTTGTAATGAGTGAGTCACTACTAACATTTAAGAAGGGCCTGGATGCCTTTCTTGAAAACTATAATATTATCAGTTATACATACCAGATTCTTTGATAGGGCGTTGATCCAGGGAATTAGTCTGATTGCCATATCTGGAGTCAGGAAGGAATTTTTTCCCCCAATGTGGAGCTTTGTGTTGCCACATGGTTTTTTTTTGCCTTCCTCTGGATCAACATGTTAGGCTATGGGTTGAACTAGATGGACTTATAGTCTTCCTTCAACCTTAAAAACTATGTTACTATGTATTAGTATAACTGATATAAAGAGTTTATAAACTTACTAGCCTGGAGACATCTGGGCGTATCCCTCCTTCTGTTATACTTCAGGGCTGTGGATTCATTGCATGTCTGCGCTCCCCCTCCCTCCATGCCTGCAGCCCTGCCCTGATGGGCGTGATCGTTATCTCCTCTGCACAGAGGGAGGGGGAGCACAGCCATGCAATGAATGCACAGCCCTGAAGTATAACAGAAGGAGGGATACGCCCAGATGTCTCCAGGCTAGTAAGTTTATAAACTCTTTATATCAGTTATACTAATGCAAGATTTTACACAAAAACAGTGCTGGAAACGTATCCTTAGGGTGCAGGGACATGTACTAACTGTGTATTAGGGTGATCTGAGGTGGTTGGTTCCCTTTAAGTGCCACAGAATTATGTTCCCAACACATTTAATTAAATAAAGATAAAACAGATAATCACTCTCACATTGGGCGTACAGATACGCATTATGTGGCACAACACAAAGGGGACAACAGGAATTGTATAGAAAGAAGACCCCTATAAAAGGGAGTGGAGATAAAGGTCACCCCCTGGAGCTCACCTGAGGCTAGACCTTGCACTCTCTAATGTCAATATACTGGTCCTTGCTCCCTCCTCCTCATTGTTGTCTTGTGACTATGCCCTAGGCACTTGCTTGCTCTGCAATAACTGTGGCTTGTGTGCAGGAAGGCAAAGACACTAGTTTCGCCTCTGCAATAACCCAACTTGAGGAAGGGAAGACTGACAGGGGGAAAATAGGCACAAAAGGAAGAGCACTCCAAACTCCTCCAATGCAGCAAAATATCAGAGCTGCAATTGTCACAACTCCTCAGCTTCTTATAGAGACATGCTAATTCCAAAGTGGTCAGCATAGAAAGGGAATCTATAACTGGCATCTGTTGGTAAGACACATAACTACTTCTAGCAGAGGAAAGTGGTCACAAAAGACTGCACTTGAGATTACAGGTCCCAAGAAACAGCCAGGAAGGAAAGAGTCATTAACCCCTGTATTACTAAAAGAAAGAAGATTCACAATTTGAGGACTTTGTGATCCCAATTCTTCCCAGGCAGGACAGACTCATAGCAATTAATTTAAGCATTGGAGCTTACATAGTATGGTTGAAAAATGTATATTTGCATCAAATTCAACTGACGTCCTGGAAAGGATACAAGTGAAAGGTACGGTAAACATTTTAGTAATCTGTCTGCCCCTTATTAATCTGGAGAAAGGCCAAAAGAAAAAAAGATAAAAAATACAAAGCTTTAAACATTCCATCAAAGTATTTCAGTGAGTTGAGTTTATATCAAAGTAGATCAATACACTCCCTGACAAAAGTTTTGTCGCTTATCCATGTTATGTAAATAAAATCTTATAACCAGAAGTTAAATTCATCCATTGGTTGTATAAATTACTATTTTGAAAGCTGAAACCTTCCCAAATGTGGTTTAAGTTAAGAAAATAAATTGGCATCAATGGTGAAATATTGATCATTTAATGAACACAGAATGGTCAGGTTTTGGCAATCCTAGTGTACATCCTCGCCTGTGCTTCGTAAATGATTGGTTAATTAGTGGGTGTGTATAAAAAGAAACCCAGCACCCCAGACCTTCACTTGAACTGCAACTTGAGCTCTGACAACATGCCAAAACTCCACCCTGCGACCAAAGCCTTGATTATCAAGAGGCTGAAGACCAGATCCACTGCAGAGGTGGCTGGCACCTTTAAAGTGTCTCAGCATAAAGTACAAAGAATTAAAAAAAGATTTGAAGAGATCCGAAATGTGTTTGACAAGCAGAGGTTCAGCAGACCCCGCAAGACAACTGCTCAGGAGGAAAGTTTGTTGGTTAGAAAATCCAAAGGAAGCCCCTCTTCCATTGCAGCAGAGCTCCAACAGGCCTGGTCACCTCAAGTCCCTGTGTCAACTAGAACAGTTTGTAGGATTCTGTCTCAAAATGGCCTCCATGGTCAAATAAGTGCCCAGAAGCCAGCACTAAACAAAAGGCAAATAAAAAAAACGTGTGGCATTTGCAAAGTCCCACAGCCTGCTAAACAGGTGGATGCTGGAAAAGTGGCAGAAGGTGGATTTTTCTGATGAATCTTCAGTAGAATTACACTACAGCCGCCGCAACTACTGCAGGAGACCTACTAGAGCCCATACGGATCCAAATTTGGTGGTGAAAAGATAATGGTCTGGGGCTACATTCAGTATGGGGTTGTGTGAAACATTTGCAAGGTGGAAGGCAATATCAATAGTCTAAAATATCAAGAGGTATTAGCTACTTCTTACATTACAAATCATAAAAGGAGTCAAATTTTGCATCAGGATGGTGCTCCATCTCAAACATCCATCTCTACAACAAAGTTCCTCCAGGCACAAAGATCAAGGTGCTCAAGGACTGGCCAGCCCAGTCACCAGACATGAATATCATTGAGCATGTTTGGGGTAGGATGAAGCTTGGAATACAAAACCAAAAAATCTAGATGAACTCTGGGAGGCATGAAAGACTGCATTCTTTGCTATTCCTGATGACTTCATTAATAAATTGCATGAATCATTGCAGTGTTTCAAGCTCATGGAAGTAACACAAAATATTAAATATGACTCTAATAGTACCGCAACTTCATTCACCAATGTTAGGCAACATATGTTTGTATTTTAAGTTAATTATTTGTTTGAAAATCACATTACTTTCTGTGGGCGACAAATCTTTTGTCTTGCCAAAATCTGACCATTCTGTGTTCATTAAATTATCAATATTTCAGCATTGATGCCAATTTATTTTCTTAACCTAAACCACAGGGTTTCAGCTTCCAAAAAAGTAATTTATAAAACCAATAATTGAATTTAACGTCAGGTAATATGCTTTTAGTTACATAACATGGATTAGCGACATAACTTTTGTCAGGGACTATATTCAGAACAATCCTAAACATTTATGTAAGTAATTACAATGTTTTGTTCAAGGAAAAGATATTACTTTTTTTTTCTAAACCATCAAATGTTCTGATGGGACTAGGCTCTGACATAGACTATTCCACGTATTAATAGTTCTCACGGTAAAGAAACTGTTTCAGTGAGTTGCGGGTTATATTTCAGCAAAGGAACAACATCTGTATTTGAAGGCAACCTGACACTTGATACAGCCCACCAGGGACTGAGCACACGCTCGAGCAGGCACGTTCTTTGAGGCTTCTCTCTGTCCGATGCCCTGGAGTGACAGGTTTCTCCCCTTACACACATGCATTAAGAGATCTGTCAGTCTCTGGCAGTGGGAATGGCGATGCTGCGGGACCTTTCTGTCTGTCTAGATTCTTGTGTGGGACAATCCCTGATAATTTTTAAGGTACTCTTTTCTATAAAACACCCCAGCATTTTGAAGTCCAACTACTTAGGCTGGCTTCACACGACGGTTTTCGGCTGTCAGGTTCTGTCCGGTGTTTTGCAGCATGCACCGGACAGAACCTGACATCCCCAGATGAACAGAACCGGAAGGCATATATGGCCTCCGATACTGTTTTGTGCCGGAATCAGCAGCTGCTGCTGTCAAGTGCTGAGATTTCAGCATAGCGGCTGGAGGGGAACTAGCCACGGTGCTGAAATTTCAGCCACGGCTCTTTCAGCTGTGCTGTCCAGGTGCTGAGCAATCACAGCTTGAATTTCAGAGCTGCTGCCCATTCAGATGCCGGCGTCCAGGAAACAGATTGTTTTTCTGCTGGATCTGGCGCAATCCGGCGCCCATATACTCACGAGTCATTGCGCCTGATCGCCCTGGATCCAGGAGGATCCTTTTTTTTTTATTTTTGCCCCGGACACAAAAAATGCTGCATGCTTGGGGCAAATAAACCAGACCCAGACAGACATACACTAAACCAGATGGCAAATAACTGCCATCCGGCCCCATCTGGCACCATAGGGATACAATAGGGGCAAAATATCATGGTGTGAAGCCAGCCTTAGCTGAAATCAGGCAACCAGTGTGATACTTTCAGTCTGTGGATCAATCAGCATGTATTAATTGTTATATTCCCTCCACAGCATCTAAAATAGTGAGAAAAAGAGCTTGTGAGTGATTTGTTCTAAGGCGGCCGTCACACGCTACGATATCTTGAAAGATATCGCTTGAACGCGCCAGATTAAACATCGCGTGAACGATGTCTCTGCGTGTGATGGCAAGATACGACGAGCGATACATGATCAAATCCCAAGATCGAGATCTGAGCTCCGGACCTCAGATCTTGCGATGAACGATTTTACAAACAGCTTCATCGTGGTGTATAACACCACGATGAAAGATCTCCCAGCGGCAGAGCCTATGCTGGGAGATGGTAACTATGGTACACGTCGGGTTACTAAGCGATGCGCGGCGCCTAGTAACCCGATGTGTACCATAGTTACCAGCGATCTCGCTGGTCCACATCGCTGGTGAGTCTGTCTGTGTGACATCTCACCAGCGATGTGAGCGATATTGTAAGCGATCTCGCGTGCACGTGATCGCTTACAATATCGCTAGCGAGATCGTAGCGTGTGACGGCCGCTTTAGTGTGATTTCTATTAAGCGATTTAGGATTAGGATTCAGAGCATTTAGAAGGAAGTAACTTCTACTTATTCACTGTTTATATTTACTTGTTTATTGCTTAAATTCTTATGCTTGTGCCTTCACATTAGTAAAATTTGCTCCATTATTGACAATTCCATCAAGTGTACATCTTGTTGCATGTTTGCAATCCTTGAACAGCATTTTGAAAGTGCATACAGCTATGCGTGGTGTGTGTACACTGTATATTTTGAAGCCCGTGCAGTTGCTGGGGTAGATGTGGGGAATGGGGGAGGCGGTAGCATGGAGTGACAGAACAGCGAGTCAACTTGTGGTGACAGATGTAGAGTGTAGGGAAACATGTAAGGGGGGCTAATCCTGATCTGGCAAACCCTAAAAGTTTACTAACTTGCCAGATGAGTGGGATGTCAGTACAAAGTGTAGAAGGGCTTCAGATTGATATGCACTCTGAAAGCCAAGGATGTGTATGCTCCATTAATAGGTCAATAGGAGCAAAAATGCATGCTAAACAGGGGGATTCTATAATTAAGGAAGCAAGCAGGGCAACATGTCACAAAGACAGGGATTTTTGAACTGTGTGTTGTCTATTAGGTGCTCAAATTAGACACATCATTAATAATCTTGACAGATTACTGGGAGGGGTTGGTGTGGATTTAGCAGTCATGGTGCAAATGTGCACCAATGACAACGTTAGAGGCAGGTGAAGAGGCCTCAAAAATTATTTTAGGGAATTAGGCTGAGAATGTAAGGCAAGGATCCCGAAGGTTGTATTCTCTAAAATACTACCTGTAACCTGTGCCATGCTGGAGAGGCAGTGGAAGATTTGGGAGGTCAATAAGTAGCTCACAATTTGAAGTATGAAGAAAGGCTTTGGGTTCCTGGAGAACTGGTTTGATTCCTCTGTTGGCTACAGGCTCTATGCTAGGGATTTTCTGGATCTCAACTGGGAAGGTGCAGCTGCACTGGGAAAATAAATGGCTAGAACGTTGGAGGAGTGTTTAAAGTAGGGCCTCGGGAGAAGGGCAATTACTGAGCAGGATGGGAAGATAGTGTACATACTGACCTGGGCCAATGTAATGAAATTGGAGGTGGATTTGGGAGAGGGGTTAGAAAAGTTAATACACTAAGGAGAAAAAGAAATATACTGAAAAATGCATAATGTGCATTCATATTAATGCCAAAAGCCTAACCAACAATACAGAGATATTAAAATATTGTTGAAAGAAAATTATAAGTCAGAGGGGTTAATTGAGACGTGGTTAAAAGACAGCTATGGCATGGCAGTAAAGGTGTTGTGGAATGACCTTACAAACAGACAAGGGGAGATATTGGCTTATACAGTGAAGAAAATAATAATTTGATCCCTTGGTTATTTTGTATGATTTCCTACTGACAAACACAAGAACAGTCTATAATTTTAACAGTGAGCGATAGAATATCAAAAAATAGAAGCCAAAAAAATCACTTTGTCTACATATATAAAGTTATTTGCATTTTGCAGTGAGAAATACGCATTTGATCCATCTGGCAAGCAAGACTTAATACTTGGTTGCAAAACCCTTGTTGGGAAGCACAGCAGTCAGATGTTTCTTGTAGTTGATGATGAGGTTTCTGCACATGTCAGAAGGAAATTATGGTCCCCTTCTCTTTGCAGATCATCTCTAAATCACTAAGATTTTGAGGCTGCCACTTGGGAACTTGAAATTTCAGCTTCTTCCAAACATTTTCTATGGAATTAAGGTCTGGAGACTGACTAGGCGACTCCATGACCTTAATGTGCTTCTCTTTGAGCCACTTCTTTGTTGCCCTGGCTGTATGTTTTGGGTCATTGTCATGCTGGAAGACTCAGCCACAACACATTTTTAATGTCCTGGTGGAGGGAATGATGTTTTTATTCAGGATTTTACTGTACTTGGTTCCACTCATTGTCCCATTGATGCGGTGAAGTAGTCCTGTACCCTTAGCAGAGAGACACTCCCAAAACATAATGTTTCCACCGGTATGCTTTACTGTGGGGATGGTGTTCTTTGAGTCATAGGAAACATTTTTCTTCCTCCAATCATGACAAGTTAATTTAATGTCAACAGCTCAATTTTTGTATCATCTCACCATAGCACCTTCTTCAAATCACTCTTAGAATCGCCAAGGTGTTCATTGGCAAACTTTAGATGGGCCTGCACATGTGCTTTCTTCAGCAGTACTTTTTGGGCACAGCAGGATTTTAATTACCGTATATAATCGTGTATAAGCCGACTTTTTCAGCCCAAAAATTGGGCTGAAAAGTCCCCCCTCGGCTTATACACGAGTCATATACAGTGTGGTGTGGTGGGGGCTGTGTCCGGGCACTGCAGGAGGCAGGAGGAGGCGGGGGGAGGCTGCAGAATGAGCGGCATGTCACGTGGTGCCGCTCATTAATTATGCATGGGGAGTAGCGCATAGTACATTGCTGCTCCCCATGCACAATATAGCCTCCCCCGCTGCCTCCCCACCCCCCCGCCCCCCAAGTATACAGAGGCCCCCCAGCAGGGGTAATCTCACCCCCTCGGTCTGCAGGCACCCGGGTCCCCCAGCTGCTCCGTCTGCGTGCGCGGCTTCTAATACCGGCGTCCTCCCCGCTCTTCCTGTTTGAATGTGATCATGTGACCGCGGTCACATGATCACATTCAAACAGGAAGTGTGGGAAGGACGCCGGTATTAGAAGCCGCGCACGCAGACGGAGCAGCTGGAAGACCCGGGTGCCTGCAGACCGAGGGGGGTGAGATTACCCCTAATGGGGCTGTATTACCCCTGCTGGGGGGGCCTGTATTACCCCTGCTGGGGGGGCCTGTATTACCCCTGCTGGGGGGGTCTGTATTACCCCTGCTGGGGGGCCTGTATTACCCCTGCTGGGGGGCCTGTATTACCCCTGCTGGGGGGCCTGTATTACCCCTGCTGGGGGCCTGTATTACCCCTGCTGGGGGGCCTGTATTACCCCTGCTGGGGGGCCTGTATTACCCCTGCTGGGGGGCCTGCATTACCCCTGCTGGGGGCCTGTATTACCCCTGCTGGGGGGCCTGTATTACCCCTGCTGGGGGGCCTGTATTACCCCTGCTGGGGGGGCCTGTATTACCCCTGCTGGGGGCCTGTATTACCCCAGCTGGGGGGCCTGTATTACACCTGCGGGGGAGCCTGTATTACCCCTGCTGGAGGGCCTGTATTACCCTTGCGGGGCGGCCTGTATTACCCCTGCGGGGGGGGCCTGTATTACCCCTGCTGGGGGGCCTGTATTACCCCTGCTGGAAGGCCTGTATTACCCCTGCGGGGGAGCCTGTATTACCCCTGCTGGGGGGCCTGTATTACCCCTGCTGGCGGCAACTGTATACTAGTTATGGCTGCTATATACAGGGATGGTGGGCTATATACCAGTGATAGGGGGCTTTATAACAGGACGGTGGTCTGCTGCATTGGTAGTTTACTGTTTCTATTTAAAATAAAAGTTCAACATTTTATTCGTATCTATTTTCATTTTTAAAATTTTTCAGTATCGGTAGCTGCTGCATTGTCCACCCTAGGCTTATACGCGAGTCAATAGGTTTTCCCAGTTTTTGGGGGCAAAAGTAGGGGGGTCGGCTTATACACGGGTCGGCTTATACACGAGTATATACGGTAATTGCGGTGTAATGTGTTACCAATGGCTTTCTTTGTGACAATGGTCCCAGCAGCCTTGAGATCATCTACGAGTTCCCCCTGAGTAGTTTTAGGCTCATCTCACCTTCCTCATGCTCCTGGATACACCACGAGGTAATGGAGCCCCAGGTTGATGTCGATTGACACTCATTTTGTATTTCTTCCATTTTCTTATTACTGCTCTAACAGTTGTCTACTTCTGGCCCTGCGTATTACGTATGGTTTTCTAGCCCATTCCCAGCCTTGTGCAATCTAGGATGTTTTCCCTGACATCCTGACATCCATAAAAAGCTCTTTGTCTTGCCCATGTTGTAGAGGTTTGAGTCTGACTGATTGAGTGTGTGGACAGGAGGCTTTTATACAGGTGACAATTTAGGAAAGCTGTCTTTAATGTAGGTAATGAGTTAATTACTGTTAGTTAGTTAATTAATTAATTAACTAATGATTTGTAGGGGATCAAATATTTATATCTCTCTTCAAAATGCAAATACATTTATATAATTTAGACAATGTGATTTCTGGATTTCATTTTTAATATTCTATTTCTCACTGTTAAAATTAACCTACGATTAAAATTATAGACTGCTCATGTCTTTATCATTGGGAAAACTTACAAAATCAGCAAGAGATCAGATAAGTATTTTCTTCACTGTGTGTAAAACATATTCTCTAAAACCCATTCTGTGTGACTTTTTTATGTTAAGCTAATTAAATTGTATAATCCCTATGGGTGGAGTTAGGGAAGAGAGAAAGAATAATGAATTATCTATAGGGCTTTGTTATAAGTTTCAATATACAATTGAAAAAGCAGAAAATATCTATTATGGGAGACTTTAACTACCTTGATATGAATTGGGAAGCAGATGCAGGTCCAGCAATGTAAACAGGCTTTTTACAGTAATGAAAACAATTATCTTTCAAAACTGGTGTGGGACCCAACACGAAAGGGAGGGCGGGGGCCTATAGTTCTAATTTTAACTGAAAAGCCGAACTGAATGTAAAATGTACAGGTTAGAAGTAACTTAGATAATAGTGATCACAAAAGAATATGTTTTCATGTATCATTTTCTAAGATGTACGAGTAAAGAAGCTACAAGGACACTAAACTTTATGAAGGTTACCTTACAATACCTAAAAGATGCTCTTAGTGCTGTAAAATGGAAAACTGTCCTTGAAAATAAATATAAACTATGTTAATGGGAAAATTTTATAAGCTTATACGCATCTTGAATAGGAGCTGTGCACAATACGTACAGTAGAAAAATAAACTAGCGTAAAATAGATGAAAACCACTATGGCTGAATAGAGCTGTAAGAGGCGCAATAACTTAGGCTGGCTTCACATTTGCGTATGGGAACGCAGCTTATGCTGCGTTCCCATACGCAGGCAAACGCATGCGCACTGCGGTTCCTATGTTTAACATAGGAACGCATAGTGCCTGCGTTTGCTGCGTTCGGGTGCGGATGCGGACGATATCTGCTCCTTCCGGTGTCCAGCATCCGCACCCGGGACGCAGCTTGCAGCATTTTTTTGTGCGTTTGGGGATCTTGGAAGATCAGCAAGCGTTCCCAAGTGCACAAAAAATGCATTGACGTCAATGGGTCCGCAGTGTTCAGCGCTTGACAGCGCAGGAGAACGCTGCGGACCCATTGAAAAATCTCCCGGTGGCCGCCGGTGATGTCACAGGAGCTCACCGACGGCCACCGGGAGATCAGCTCTGCCTCTGCTGATCTCCTCCTCCCCGGCCGCCTGTAATTTGCTAGCGATGTCGGCGGGGAGAAACAGCTGATGTGACAGCTGTTTGAATCTTCCCGCGCCGACATCTCCTCTCGGTGTCGGCGCGGGAAGATTCAAACAGCTGTCAGATCAGCTGTTCTCCCCGCCGACAGTCCCGGAGCTTACCGGCGGCCGGGGGGCGGAGATCTCCGGCGCTGATCTCCGCCCCTGGCCCGCCCCCGGACAGCGCCGATTGGCTGGCCGGGCTCCCTAGTGATGTGTCCGCAGGCGGACATTATCCGCTGCGGACACATCAAAGTGTCCCTGCTTTTGACAGCGTTTGTGTCTGCATGCCATCAGCATGCAGACACAAACGCTAATGTGAAGGCAGCCTTACAAAAAGAGCATTTTTGAGATAAAATAAGAGGGTAGTGACAAGGCACTAAGTTATTATAGAGAAAGAAACAAATTGTGTAAAAATTGTGTAAAAAAAACAAATCAAGGCAGGAAAGATTAAAACAGAGAGGTAAAACACAAACAGTAAAAAACTCAAACATATAGTGCTGACACCTCAAAAATAGTCTGAGATAAATGGTGGAGGAGGATGAGGAATAGGTCAATATAATAAATATATTTTTTTCTGCAGCAAATAATTAAAAGAACTAACCACAGCACCTCTGTAGTTCTGGTGCCCGTGTAGGATCCAATCCAATGTACGGGTAATAAAATAAACTTGACATTCAGTTGCAATGATAAACATTCTTTTATTCTTCAAATAGTCTAGTGATATGGCATAGGTACACTGTTTTCGCTTCGTAGATGATATTTTTTTTCCTTGTGATGGCAATATGGCTGATTTTTTTGCCTTTAAATAAGGGACATCCAAAAATTGAAGATTACAACCTTCCACCATTATCTTATGGACATGACTCTGATTTGAAAGATAAGCATGTCCAGTCTGATACAGGTACACTGAGAAAAACACTACAAATTACATTAAGTCACCAAAAAACTGGGAATTTTCCTTGCTTGGGATGTCTCTGTTGTGGAAATATGTTAAGGTACAATTTATCACTTACTTCTATACAGGAAAAAAATACATGATCAAGTGAAGCTATACGTGCAGTAGTAGCTATGTGGTCTATATTATCTCTTGTCAATGTGGCCTTCTTTACATAAGAGAGACTTCTATGAAAATTACGGCCTGTATTAATAAGCATAACAACACTAATAGAACTGGTCTTTTGGACTTATCTATTGCTAAATATTTTAAGGACAAGGGACACATCTAGTCAATCAGTACTGCTTCGTAGAGCTAAAATCATAATCCCTTATGAATGCCAGCCGATCACCAGCATTCATAGGAATATCATAAAGACAGATATGACACTTCAGTGGACACCTAGTTTTCATGACAACCTATCGCCACTCCGCGATTATGTCATGGGTGCGCCATTGAGCATGTGCCATGAAACTGTGGATAAAAATAGAATCACAAATAGGGTTTTATCATGATGACAAGTTAGAGGTGATTTATTGAATTTTCTCACCTGGACAGGTGACACAAAACCAGTTTGGATCACATATATGGCTGCTGCAGAAACCACAAGCCACGTGTACCACAGGACAACAAGTAAGAAACAATGGATATGATAGTGGATTTACGCTGCTGAAGGATGAATGAACCAGAAGGTGTATATATCAAAACGGTGGCTTTATTCTTCAACTGTTTTGGAGTAGAACCCTCACTCCTTCCTCAGGAAACCAAGTTTGGTTTCCTGAGTGGTTGGCTTCCTGAGGAACGAGTGAGGGTTATACTCAATAGGAGCAGAAGAATGAAGCCACCCTTTTGCTATATACACCTCTTTGGTTCATACATCCTCCAGAAGTGTGGACTACATCCACTAGTTTATCCATTGTTTCCTACTTAATGAACATGTGCCGACACGTGTTAATTGACAGGAATATAACACATTAACAGCAATGGTTGGATCTCCGATCTTTCGGCACTTGTTAAAGGCACATGATGGTTGATTAAAGCAGCTGTCCTGTGTAGGGAAAGATGCGGGCTCTGCATCAAAGGCAGGGGCACTACCTGTGACGTACATGCACATCAAAGGTAGAGGAGCGGTTAATAAATATATCAATATAAAATAAAGAGAATGGTATAAAAGTCTGTATTATTGATGAGAAATTATAGCCTGCCATCACTTTAGGATGCAACACAGTGAGAAAAGCAAACTCCTATCAAAATAAACAGGAAAATCAAGCTTTTTGCAGCTTTGAATAATTACTATTCATGAGAATGGCATCTCATATTTCTCTAGCAACGGAAATGCATTTTTATTCTATGTGAATATATATACATTACTTTGCAGTGTCCATTGTTTTATCACATCAAAGCATTCGGCACGCTATAAACAGAACATTTCATCATGTGGATTCTGACATGAGAATATCATTTCCCTTCTATATATTCTATAGCAACAAAAACCATAAAGGCTCTTATGAATACAGAGTTCTGGGTGAGCGGCACGTACGGCACCAGTCATGGCGGAGCTGAAAGAAGAGTAAAATAAAGTGCAAAATGTCACAGAGGATCGCTTCTACTTTATCTGTAGACTACAATCAGACTTTTATCAAGCTTCAATTGTCAAGTATATATTTTATTCAATGCTTCAATATTAGCAACTAAAGCTTTCTCCAAGGCTTTACATGGAATATGCTAGTAATATAATATACAACAATAATAGACTTCTCTATCACTGGGTCAAATAATTTAACATTATATGCAATATTTATTTTATTTGCTTATATAGTAACATTAATTCCACAGCAGATTACAGACATCATTATCTGTGTATTCTTTGAGGCTCACAATCAAAATTCCCCATTTAGGCACAGACACACTACGCGAGATGCATGCGAGATACTCCCAAGAGTCTTGCATGACTGACCGGGAACAGCCGCTTCCTCTCTGGAGAAGAGCACGTCAGCTGCATAGAAACACGCGCAGCTGACACGCTCCTGTTCAAAGAGGCAGGGGCTGGTCCGGATGAGTCTTGCGAGACTCATGCGAGTATCCCGCATGCATCTCGCATAGTGTGTCTCGGCCCTAAGTATTACTTTGGTAGGAAACCCACACAAATGCCTTACAACTGTTATTTTTGGATGAATATGAAGCCTATACCGCAAGGCAAAAGTGCTAACCATAGAGCCACCATGTTACCAAATATGATTTATAATAGCAGTTATATCATGCATGATGAAATGGAATGATCAATAAGATAATTAAATTATAGGTATGGTATTACAGTTAAACAATTAATCAGTTGTCAAATCAATTTTTTTTTAAATCCCATGCACATAAGCGTAACATGATTTGAACAGCTTGCAAATTGTATGGAGCCCTTCTTAATGTCCATAGACTGCTATGGGGCACTAGTGCATCTTGAATGCTCCATTGGATGCCATTTTAAAAAGGGAACCAACCATCAGGATTTAACCACCTGTAAATCAGTGCAGCAGGTGATTGATGTGTGCAGCATAACATCCCCATTTGTTTTTTATTTTCTATTACTTCCCTGTGGGCTTGTCTTTCTGTTGTAAGCCAAACCCCCCAAAGGAAAGGGGTTTGGCTTACAGCAGAAAGACAAGCCCACAGGGAACGACTGAAAAAACAAACAAATAGTGATGTCTTCATGCACACGTCAATCACCTGCTGCACTGCTTTACAGGTTGTTAAATCCTAATGGTTAGTTTCCTAATCTAATGGTTAGTTTCAGTGCAGCAGGTGATTGACGTGTGCATCAAGACATCACTATTTGTTTTTTTAGTCCTTCCCTGTGGGCTTGTCTTTCTGCTGTAAGCTGAACCCCCTTTCCTTTGGGGAGTTTGGCTTACAACAGAAAGACAAGCCCACAGGGGAGTAATAAAAAATAAAAAACAAATGGGGATGTTATGCTTCACACATCAATCACCTGCTGCACTGATTTACAGGTGGTTAAATCCTGATGGCTGCTTCCCTTTTTAAAATGGCATCCAATGGAGCATTCAAGATGCACTAGTGCCCCATAGCAGTCAATGGACATAGAAAAAGGGGCTCCATACAATTTGCAAGCTGTTCAAATCATGTTACGCTTATGTGCATGGGATTTAAAAAAAAATTGATTTGACAACTGATAAATTGTGTAACTGTAACTTAAATCCTAATGTTTAGTTGCCTTTAAAGGGGTTGTCCATTACTTGACCAAACCCCTTCTACTTCCCCATGTGCATTTCCATAAAGATAAAAAAGCCTATACTCACCTCCGGTGGCGGCATAGTTACAGCAATGTCAGGGCTTGTGTTCCAAGGCCCATGTAGCATTGATATGATGCGTGAACCCTATGACTAATCACCGCCGGCTTCATTCTTTATTCTTCAGACACAGTAGTAAATAACAGGAACTGAGCGGCAGCCGCAGTGCTCACTTCATGTAATTTACTTAAAGATCCAAAGGTTGGGAGAAGGAAGCCAGCGGTGATTGGCTGCAAGTCTCATATGTCATAACAATGCTACTTTGGCTCCAGGAGTGCGAGTTCTAGCATGTAACTGCGCCAGCACTGGAGATGAGTATAGGCTTTTTTATTTTTATGGAAGAGCACATGGGGAATGAGAATGGGTTATCCAAGGAGTGAACAACCCCTTTAAGAGGTAATCTTCCCTGTACTGAGTTCTGCAGTTCAGCTAAGTTTAATTTATGAAGCAGGACACTCTACAGATTTATTTTACCCTTTAAACTACAGATCACAATCAGCCTCTGTATGCCACAATTTGTTTTTTATTCATCAAGTATTCGGAATACTTATAATGTTAGGGCATCTCCATACAAAGATGTACTAGTGCATCTCAATGAATTAGAATATTATCAAAAAGTTCATTTATTTCACTAATTTAATGCAAAAATTGAAACACATATATTATATAGAGTCATTACAAACAGAGTGATCTATTTCAAGTGCTTAGTTCTGTTAATGTTGATGATTATGGCCTACAGCCAATGAAAACTCAAAGGTTATTATTTCAGAAAATTAAAGTAGGAAGGATGAAGGGTTAAAAACCGTACTGCCGTATTCCACGAGACATCAGAGGGTGAATATAATATTGATTTATTAGTCAATGTGTTTTAGGGCTCCCAGAAATGCCCTGAAACATGGTAATATTACAATGATTTTTATGATATTCTAATTCATTGAGATGCACTTTTATTTTCTGTACTGTGCAAAACATTTAGGGCTGGAAAAAAAAGCTGCACAGTAAAAAAGGTTTAAAAAATATATTTTAATAGTTTATTTTTAACAACAAAATGCAAAATGTATGACTAAAATATAAGTCTGAATGAATCAATATTTAGTGCGACCAGCAGCTGCTTGTGTCTCTGCAGCCGCCATCGTACACGCCTGCTGGAAAGCATGGTGAGTGTAAAGCCCCTCCTCCCCCCGCTCCTCGTTCCTCACTTCATCCAACAGCATCCGACCTTCCACCCCCCCCGTCCTCACTTCATCCAACAGCACTCCCCCCACACACCCCCCCACGCCTCCCTGCGGGGGTTGGAAAAACATACTGCCACCCGGGGCAAAGTGCACCAGCCCGCCCCTGGCGACCACCTTTTGCCTTCAAAGCTTTGCATATACTGTAGTTGTAGTGAAGGTAAAGAGTGGGGTTTCCAGCAAAACACATCTTCCAACATATATTAAAAGTTATTTTTTATTAATTAATCCTTTATCTGAAGCAGAGGGTATTTAAAATCAAAGATACATGTATCAGGTATCAGGAGAAACAGTTACGTGTTCCAAATGAGAGTCTTAGTTATAATAAAAATGGACTTTTAATTTATCTCAGAGGACATGTTTTGCTGGAAACCCCACTTGTCTGCTTAATTCCAATTTCCTTGCACCACCCTCGAAGCCCAGATAAAGAGCTGAGAAATACTTTTACTTATCTTGAAACAATTGTGTGCATTTGTAGTGAGCATCACCATTGTTGGGTACTATGGACAGAATGTGACTCCATTTACTGGTCATTGTAAGTACTCAAGGCAGTACTGGACATTGATTTACACTCCAGGGAGAAGGGAGAGAATCTTTAAAAGGGCTTATTATGGAGTTATATCTTCAGAAACACACCTCCCCTCTGCCTCATGGCTTCCTGTTTTCGAGGAGAGTGTTGCATTCCTGAAGATTAATATTTCAGGCTAGCAACGTGGACGTGCTGCTGGGTCAATCTGTATGATTTCCCAGGTAGTTGGTGGAAGCAGCTTTGCCTCTCCAGCATGACTGAAGCAGTGAAGCACTAAAGCTGGCTGCCTGCCAGTATAAAAATGCTACAAGCAGGCTCTAAAGTATAAGGCTAGGGACGCACTTGCGTTGTGACCCTAGCATGACGCAAGTGCTAAAAACTGAGAAATTTCCCCCGCAGCGCATAGCGTTAATGTTATGCGCTGCCAGACAACACAGCCCTTATTAACCCGATGTGAACCTTGCCAACCAGCCACACACAAAGCTGCAGGAAGTGCGCCTTAGCTGAGCCCACAGGAAACGCTGTCTGCAGGGTTTTCCTGTGCGCTGTTGTAAAGCACACTTCCTGCAGCTTTGTGTGTGGCTGGTCGGTAAGGTACACATCGGGTTACTATGGGCTCCATTGTCGTTAATGCTATGCACTGTGAGGGACATTTCTAAGTTTGTAGCACTTGCGTCATGCTAGGCTCACAACGCAAGTGTGACCCTAGACACGGCGTAATTCCTGCTTCAATTTGCAGTGCAAAAGGCACTCAAAAAAGCGCGACTGCATTCGGATGCCGCGCTTTTCCCCGACGCGCTTTTCCCGAGCCCATTTTACTATGCGGCCTATGGGAAAGCGCGCCGAAAAAGGTGCAAAGAATTCACATGATCATTCTTTTTGCGAACGGACTTTGCAGTGAAACCGCATCCGCAAAAAGACGCCAGAATACGCGGAGTCTGAACGTCTTTCAGCAGAAGCCATAGCTTTTGCTGGAAGGCTCATCCAGCTTTGTTTTGAGCTGCATTTACAGGAGCACTCATAAGCGCCGCGTAAATGCGGGATTACTTGAGAATTACGCCGTGTCTGAACGTAGCCTAAAACCTCAAATAGCCCCCTTACTTAACAAATCAGACACCCTGAGACAGCACAGTGGCCGCTAACCTAGGCACACAGCATCTTTTTCAGGTAGATTTCACGCAGCATCTGCCGGAAAAAGTGCTGCAGAAGCTCTCTGTAAAATGAACATAGCGCACAGCTATGTCAAAATTACATGATCTGTCCTATGTCACTTTTTAACTGCTTCAGGTTTTAGGAACCCTAAAGTAATAAAATCACCTGCTCATTCTGCAGGTGGCATCCTCTGGGAAACTGCCGGCCAGAAGACTCCTCTGTCTCAATTTCTTTGGTCACTTGCAGGCTACTGGCTGCAACTCTCTCCTAGGTAGCAGTCTCACATAATTCAGCTGACATCAAACACTTTTCTTCAACAATAACTGTCTTGTCTCATCATATACAGTGCCTTGTGAAAGTATTCGGCCCCCTTGAACCTTTCAACCTTTTGCCACATATCAGGCTTCAAACATAAAGATATAAATTCCAATTTTTTTGTGAAGAATCAACAACAAGTGGGACACAATCGTAAAGTGGAACGAAATTTATTGAATATTTTAAAGCTTTTTAATAAATAAAAAACTGAACAGTGCGGCTACTGGCACCTGAGTCTATACACCATATATGCTTTGCAGATGAGTTTGTACTGATATTAAATGCAGATTCAACACATGCAGATTTTTCTGTTATAGCTGTTTCCACCTTTTGATCACTGTTCTGCTTTTTAAGCTGACTTATTCTTGTTTTCCAAACGCTGCAGTTTGCTTTAAAGTGGCCGGGCTTTTAACAGACAAAACATTCCCGAGTTTCCCTTAAGGTACAGTCACACGCTAGGATATAGGTGAACAAGATCGTTAGCTATGTCACGTGACCACAATCCTTCCGACATCGTTAGTGCGTTGTCACACACAAGGATATCATTAACGATCTTAAATTTGGCAACGCGCCAGCTACTTGGAGAAGAACAATTGAACGATGTTATAAAGCGGCAGGAATAGGAGAATTATGAACGACATCGCTCAAAACGGTGTCACACTGAACGATGTTGCTGCTTCCCAGAACGTTAATTGGACGACGAACGATAGATTTGAGGTCAGGATCTCAAGTTTTTGCTGAACAAGCCAGTGATTTATCCTTCCAACATCGTTCGTTTACACGCAATGATGCACAAACGATATCGTTTGAAAGATCACAAATCCGTGATGTTTCAACAATATCGTTAACGAGATCCTAGCGTGTGAAGTGGCCATTAGATTGAACTTATTTTTAAGAAAGTCCTGTGTCTTTAATGCTGTCTCTGCTTTAGATTCATTACTATTGCTTACATTCTGCATTTTTTGCATGAAATCATCAACAAGCTTGCCTTTGACATATTCTAGTGTGAGCTCATCATCTGGCCGTGCATCTAATGCAGTGACAAGTGTGTAATAACTTTCTGGAAGACCACTTAATAGTAGTGCAACTACATTAAAGTCTTTAATTTCTTCTCCAATACCCCTGAGATGCTCCACAATCTCTAGGGTGTTTCTTATATAGTCCTGCATAGATTTTTTCATGAGATAAAACTTATTGCTAAGATTTGATCTTTCATGCACTTTCTGTAACTCATCCCAAATCTCCTTTGCAGTTGCAAACTTGCATATATGCCCAATCTGATCATCATCTACACTGAGGGAGATAGTGCTTTCTGATCCTTCTCTATCCAGTCATCTGGTAATGGATGAGGCACTTGTTCCTGAGTATATTTCCACATACCTTCTCTTATGAGCTGCATCTTCACCTTGAATTTCCAGGACTGATAATCCTGATTGGTGACACTCTACACTGACAACTTGCAGTGATCCCTGCTTTTGCTTCTGTTGCTGTATTAATATTCTGTGTGACTCTGTGCTCTGTGTTACTCCTGGGGTTCTGTATCCTGCTAGAGTTCTGTGTCATGCTGGGCCCATAACCTGTTGGCAGTGGATCATTCAGGATACACTGAAAGCGTGTTGACAACAGAACTCAGCTTTAACCCCTTAGTGATGGAGCCAATTTCCACCTTAATGACCAGACCGTTTTTTGTAATTCTGACCAGTGTCCCTTTATGAGGTAATAACTCTGGAACACTTCAACGGATCCTAGCGATTATGAGATTGTTGGGCTTCATGTTAGTGATAAATTTAGGTCGATAATTTTTGCGTTTATTTGTGAAAACATAAAAAAAATTGGCGAATATTTTGAAAATTTCGCAATTTTCAAATTTTGAATTTTTATTCTGTTAAACCAGAGAGTTATGTGACACAAATTAGGTAATAAATAACATTTCCCACATGTCTACTTCACATCAGCACAATTTTGGAAAAAAAATATTTTTGGTTAGGACGTTATAAGGGTTCAAAGTTCAACAGCAATTTCTCATTTTTTCCGCAAAATTTACAAAACCATTTTTTTAGTGACACATCACATTTCAAGTCTCTTTGAGGGGTGTACATGACAGAAAACACCCAAAAGTGACACCATTCTGAAAACTCCACCCCTCATGCTACTCAAAACTACATTCAAGAAGATTATTAACCCTTCATGTGCTTCACAGGAACTAAAGCAAAGTGGAAACAAAAAATGGACATTTTAATTTTTCCAACAAAAATGTGCTTTTAGCCTCAATTTTTTCATTTTCACATGGGCAACAGGATAAAATGCATCCTAATTTGTTGGGCAACTTCTCCTGAGTACATCGATACCTCATACGTGGTCATAAACCACTGTTTGGGTGCACGGCAGGGCTCAGAAAGGAGGGAGAGCAATTTTAATTTTGGAGCTAATTTTCCATTCAAAAAGTCAAATGGCGCTCCTTCCGTTCTGACCCCTGCCGTGTGCCAAAACAGTGATTTATGAACACATATGAGGTATTGGTGTACTCAGGAGAAATTGTCCAACAAATTTTTGGATGCATTTTATCCTGTTGCTCATGTGAAAATGAAAAAAATTGAGGCCAAAATAAAATTTTTCATTTTTACGGACCATTTTGTGAAGCACCTGAGGGTTCAAAGAGCTCACTATGCATCTAGATACAATCCTTGGGGGGTCTACTTTCCAAAATGGGGTCACTTGTGGGGGAGCTCCAATGTTTAGGCACACAGGGGCTCTCCATACGCGACATGGTGTCCGCTAATAATTTGAATGGAAAATTAGCTCCAATTGTTAGCGGACACCCTGTTGTGTATGGAAATCCCCTGTGTGCCTAAACATTGGAGCTCCCCCACAAGTGACCCCATTTTGGAAACTAGACCCCCCAAAGAACTTATCTAGGTGGGTGGTGAGCACTTTGAACCCTCAGGTGCATCACAAATGAATCCGTAAAAATGAAAAAAGAAAATTTTTGTGAAAAAGAAAAGTTCTTTTTCATTTTTACAGATCAATTTGTGAAGCACCTGGGGGTTCAAAGTGCTCACTATGCATCTAGATAAGTTGCTTTGGGGGTCTAGTTTCCAAAATGGGGTCACTTGTGGGGGAGCTCCAATATTTAGGCACACAGGGGCTCTCCAAATGCGACATGATGTCCGCTAACAATTTGAATGGAAAATTAGCTCCAATTGTTAGCGGACATCATGTCACATTTGGAGAGCCCCTGTGTGCCTAGACATTGGAGCTCCCCCACAAGTGACCCCATTTTGGAAACTAGACCCCCCAAGGAACTTATATAGATGCATAGTGAGCACTTTCAACCCCCAGATGCTTCACAAATGAATCCGTAAAATGAAAAAAGAAAGTTTTTGTGGAAAAAAAAGTACTTTTCATTTTTATGGATCAATTTGCGAAGCACCTGGGGTTGAAAGTGCTTATTATGCATCTAGATAAGTTCCTTGGGGGGGTCTAGTTTGCAAAATGGGGTCACCTGTGGGGGAGCTCCAATGTTTAAGTGTGGCACCCCAGGGATTAATGTGCCACAGTAACAACACCAAGGGTTAACTCCCCACACAACTCACAACACTACACTAGCGCCTCCAGGCCAGAAGGGGGAGCTAAAGCTGCTTCCCTATATATTCTGGGTGGAGAGGAAGTGGCAGTTAGTTCAGAGAGGACTGAGGGAAAGGACCTGGGTGTAAAAGGGCTACGTTAGGCTCACCCCACGGTCCACTGTCCAGTTCCAGGCCAGCCAGGGTCTGAGGACTAAAAGAAGCAGAGGAACACATCCGGGTCACAGAGTTACCCTAAACTCACGCCGGAGAAGCGCAAAGACCGGATACAGGATCCGCAATTGTGCCTGACACAAGCAGCACAGAAAACACTGGATAAGTAAAGATTATATATCTTCACTGTACCACAGCGAAGCAACACGGTGGGGTCAGAAACACAAAGATAAGACTCAGGTTGCCTAGCAAGTTTGGTACCAGTGAGGAGAGACTGGGCCGGCAGCCTAGCTAAAGTGGCAGCAAGGCCACACACACAGCACAGGAGTAGGAAGCCAAGGACCCGGCCAGGGAGGGAGCAACCCGGCCCCGGTACAGACACCATGGACAATATCTACTGAATACCATCTGCAGTAAAGACTTGGAAAACTACAAAACTGTGAGTCTGTGTAATCCTTGTGCTCGAGCCCCACTGTCCCTCACAAACTGTTATCATCTCTACCACTACCCCTACCCTGCATCATCTATAGACTATTATCATCACTGCCCCGGGGAACCAGGCTCTGCCCATGGAGAGCCGTTACATCACCGCCTGCCACACATCATCCCCGGAGGTTCTGCAGCAGCGGTGGTCACCCTGACCACATACCACTGGTGGCATCACGACTATATCCCCCGTAAATAACCCCAAAACCCAATACTTGTGGGCCCAGGACACGGTCCGGACAAAGACCGCGGAGATTCCCTGTGATATCCCGGTCCGGTACCGAGTACCCTGTCCCAGTGGGCTCCACAAGTTGACGTCTACGAACAGGATCTACCGTGCCGGTAAACTGTGCATTGTCTGCCGTGATTTGTGAGAGAAACTGCCGCCATTACAGAGAGCGCGGCAAACAGAATTTAAACTGCGCCACAAGGACAGGATTTTTGAATTGCCGCCATTACAAAGCGCGTGATGTGTGGGAAGAAAAGGGGGCGTGTCATTGTTGGCGACACTCTGCAAAGCTCTCTGACATCATCCAGTGGGGAAGAGAATCCCTGTCCCACCGCGGAACCTTTAATAGACATCTGGATGGAAGCGGAAGACCAGGAGGGTCGACATTAACTAAGGGGGCACAGGATGTCGCAACAAGGAGATGCTGCAGCACCGAGCACTGGCATAGCACCGGGTGGTGCTGTAGCACCGGATAACAGAGGAGCACCCGGTGGTGCTGCGGCGCAAGGAGCAGCACCCATCATGCCGGTCCTGATGCCATACACTCCGGGAGCAATGTGGCTACCACAATATTCAGGTGAGCCCAATACCCTCAACGACTTTGCTATGAAAATCAAAGTATACTACATTATGTACCCCCTAAAAGAAGCCCAGCGCGTTGGTATGATTATTGGACAGTTTACTGGCAGTGCACAGTGGGAGGTTGCGTCCTGGCCGGACACAGACAAAGATACTGTAGAGCATCTTGTAACTGGACTGAAAGAAGCATTTGAGTCCAGTGCTGACACCAGGGCTAAAATGAGGTTCTTTGGATGTCAACAAAAGCCTAAGGAGAGCGCAAGAGACTAAACTTGCAGGAAGCGCTCAAAGCACTTAAACTAGCAGAACCTGTCTTAGCCCCGGGAGCTGACAAAATGCTAATCGATCAGTTCATAGAGGGCCTCCTATCCTCTTCTCACAGAGGACAGTTGAGTATGATGATCATTCAGAATCCCGGAATTACTTTTGCCGAGTTAAAAGATAGAGCCATCCGTTCAGTCTTCAGCAGATAGAGGAGCCCCGGGATATAAACTTTACTCAAGGCCCTACAGTAGCACCTCAGCGGTCAGGAGCATCAGCGACATCTACCATGTCAGAGACTGTTGCTGAACAAAGAGAGCCTATCTCTAATGAGGCCCTCAACCAAAAGCTAGATGCCCTGACAGATACTGTTGTTTCCATGGCTAAAGTCATCAAGGAGCTGCGTGGATCCAAGCCTGCACCCAAGATCGAGTTGGCGATCAGTAAAGAGGACGACCCGTGGATGAGGCCCAGGAAGTACCAAGCAACGAGAGGACGACCCAGCGACCACTATTAGCCGGATGGACAGCCCATTTGCCACCGTTGCAAGGAGCCAGGTCACTTTGCCCCGGGAATGTGCCTTAAATGAGGATCCCCTGGGAAGGCGGGTCGCTCCTCAGGTGTGAACTCTCAAGGTCCCTCAGCCTGGTATGACAAGTTCGTGGGAGGATGTCCGGTCATTCCTATCATGTTGGATGGCATTCCCTTCAGTGCTGTGTTGGATACCAGGTCCCAGATAACATAAATTCCACATGTTCTCTACAAGAGGTACTGGGCTGATTCAGACATTAATAGTGGTCCATCTGCCATTGCATTGGACTTATGGGCTAGCAATGGTGACCTAATACCACAAGTTGGGTTCAGAGAAATCATCATTCAGATTGGGAAGGTAGAATTGAAGAACCAGGGTATTATAATTGTAGATGTTGACCGGCGAGAACGTGAACCAGTAATGTTACTAGGAATAAATGTAATTGAAAATTGTTTTTCCGAGGTAATTACTGTCTTACAGCAGATCGTCGGGACTGCCAGAGTCGGTGAACAGAGACTTCTGCAAAATGAAATAAAAGCCCTGCTGCTGAAACAACAGGTAGAAATATCAGGAGGTGAAATTGGCAGTTTAAGGGTAAGTGACCCGATACCCATTGTAATACCTCCCAAAACTGAAATGTTGGTCTGGTGTAGAGCTGCAATAGGCATTAAAGGGCAAGATTATCAAGCCCTGTTAGAACCTGTGTACTCAGACAGTAGGCCCACTATACTGACGGCCAGAGGGGTAGTTGAGGTACACCGGGGAAGAGTGCCATTATGCCTTCTAAACTGTGGGGAAGATGAGGTCACCGTAACAAAGTATGCTACCATGGCTAAATTATTTACGGTTGATAACAATGCCATCACAGCCGTCGAGCCCTTGAACCCGTCAAGTCAGGTGGATGACAATGGCTCAGGGAAAAACTGACTACACAGAGACTACCTACAGAGACTATCCTGTATGAACTACTTGCATATTCTTGAACTTTTCTTCATTTTTATTAACTACGGACCAAACTTACCACAGAACTGGTTGTGGTAAAGACTAAGTGTACATAGTTACCAGCCCCGGAGGGAATAGACTAAACCCCCGGAAGGACTGATTTGTTTTGAACTTTTTGGACTCTTTTTGAGCTATGCGCCTAAACATTAGGGCTCCCCCACAAGTGACCCCATTTTGTAAACTAGACGCCAAAGGAACTTATCTAGATGCATTGTGAGCACGTTGATCCCCCAGGTGCTTCACAAACTGATTCGTAAAAATGAAAAAGTACTTTTCTTTCACAAAAATCTTTTTTTCTTTTTACGGATTAATTTGTGAAGCACCTGGGGGTTGAAAGTGCTCACTATGCATCTAGATAAGTTCCTTGGGGGGTCTAGTTTCCAAAATGGGGTCACTTGTGGGGGAGCTCCAATGTTTAGGCACACAGGGGCTTTCCATATTCGACATGGTGTCCGCTAACAATTTGAATGGAAAATTAGCTCCAATTGTTAGCGGACACCATGTCGCATTTGGAGAGCCCTGTGTGCCTAAACATTGGAGCTCCCCCACAAGTGACCCCATTTTGGAAACTAGACGCCTCAAGGATTATATCAAGGGGTATATTGAGCATTTGGAACCTACAGCTACTTCACAGAATTTGATAACGTCACATTGAACATTTTCTTTTTTTCACACAATTTCTCACTTTTAGAAATGTGCACAAGATCCGGAGACACCGTGTCCTGGTTGTCTCCTCTCCTGCATTTTTTCTTTATTATATCTTTATTACATTTAAAAAAAAATGATGTGGGGCTTCGCCATATTTTTGGTCCCGCCAGGTACTGCAGGCAACTACGGGCTGCCACCAACCCCTTCTGCCTAATTTTACCTGGCTGGAAACCAAAAATATGGGGAAACGCTTTTTTTAAAATTATTTCATGAAATAATTTTAAAAAAAACAGCGTGGGCTTTGCCATCTTTTTGGGCCAGCCAGGTACAACTAGTCAGCTGGGGGCTGGAATCCTCAGGCGTAGGGAGGGCCAAAATTTCTGGGCCCCCTGCTGCAGATGCAGTCCGCAGACGCCCCAGAAAATGGCGCATTCATAGAAGAGCCATTTTCTGGCGCTGTATTCAGCTCCTCCAGCTGCCATGTAGCGGTGGCAGACTGGGTAATAAGGGGTTAATGCCAGCTTTTTGGCAGCTGGCACTAAGCCCGAGATTCTTAATGTCTGGCCAATATTAGACCGGGCCATTAGGAATCCCTAGTAAATTGTAAAGAAGACAGAGAAAAATATTTTTATTAGTAAAAAAAACACAGACACTATTTAGACCTCATCCCACGTAGTCCAGAGGGGAGGTTCTGAGGTAGTTCAGTGGGAGGTCCCTCGATGATTTTCAGTCTTTTACAGCTTATCGGGGAGTCCCCCATATGCTATTAAAGCTGGCATTCTTCCAGGAGAATGACAGGTCATAACCTCAGTAGGGTCCCGAACCTTGGTTCACAAAGCGTTAATTGTGATTCCATGATGGGATCACAATTGACCCTTTGTGAACCAAGGATCCTGACCTGCCATGACCTCAATGAGATCATGAGCTGTCAGTCTCTGCACAGACAGATCAGTCTCTGCATAGACTGACAGCTCATGATCTCAGTGAGGTCATGGCAGGTCAGGATCCTTGGTTCACAAAGGGTCAATTGTGATCAAATCATGGGATCACAATTGACCCCTGTGTGAACCAAGGATCATGACCTGTCATGACCTCACTGAGATCATGAGCTGTCATCCCCCTGGCAGACAGAGCAGGAAGAAGAGGCGCAGGACACAGAGGATCCCTGCGGTAAGTATGCGGGGATGACGGGGGGGTGTCCGTGGGATGACCGGGGATGAGCTGTCAGATGGGAGGGAGGTGATGATGATGGCAGTGGGTGCGGTGGCGGGTGAGGACCGGAGCTGGGGGGGGCTAGGGGACCCGGAGGCAGGGGCTGTTCCTCTCTGATGTGACATGAATGACATGTCACATCAGAGAGGAATACACAGCAGGGGGCTGCATGCGGCTGCCAGCGCTAGTTCTGAAGTGCTGCGGTGCCATTTTAGGAGGGGGGAGGGGATGGGGGCTGAGTACCAGTACCGGGGGCTGTGTACCAGTACCAGGGGACAGGGACAGACGTTTCTCTTTCATGCCACATGTTTGATCCTGTAGCATGACACAGAAATCATTACTTACCGACAATTTACTGTATATTTATGTGATCGCGGTTATACACCAGTAAACGGTGTATAACCGTGATCACATGGCCGATACCGGTAAAAACCAGCCCGATTCATAATCTGCAGGGTCTCAGCTACCCCTGGTTGCTGAAACCCCGGAGATTTTCAGCCACTGGGGGCACTACAGGGCCTTTTCTGTTCTGACTCATTTTCACATCAGAACACAATAAGGACCTTGTAATGCCGCCGAATACCTATCCATTTGTGGTGCTTTTTTGAGGGAGTTAGAATGGAGTCTATAGGTACAGTTGTGGCCAAAAGTATTGACACCCCTGCAATTCTGTCAGATAATACTCAGTTTCTTCCTGAAAATGATTGCAATCACAAATTCTTTGGTATTATTATCTTCATTTAATTTGTCTTCAATGAAAAAACACAAAAGAGAATGAAGCAAAAAGCAAAACATTGATCATTTCACACAAAACTCCAAAAATGGGCCAGACAAAAGTTTTGGCACCCTCAGCCTAATACTTGGTTGCACAACCTTTAGCCAAAATAACTGTGATCAACTGCTTCCAGTAACAATCAATGAGATTCTTACAATGCTCTGCTGGAATTTTAGACCATTCTTCTTTGGCAAACTGCTCCAGGTCCCTGATATTTGAAGGGTGCCTTCTCCAAACTGCCATTTTTAGATCTCTCCACAGGTGTTCTATGGGATTCAGGTCTTAACTCATTGCTGGCCACCTTAGAAATATCCAGTGCTTTCTCTTGAACCATTTTCTAGTGCTTTTTGAAGTGTGTTTTGGGTCATTGTCCTGCTGGAAGACCCATGACCTCTGAGGGAGACCCAGATTTCTCACACTGGGCCCTACATTATGCTGCAAAATTTGTTGGTAGTCTTCAGACTTCATAATGCCATGCACACGGTCAAGCAGTCCAGTGCCAGAGGCAGCAAAGCAACCCCAAAACATCAGGGAACCTCCGCCATGTTTGACTGTAGGGACCGTGTTCTTTTCTTTGAATGCCTCTTTTTTTCTCCTGTAAACTCTATGCTGATGCCTTTGCCCAAAAAGCTCTACTTTTGTCTCATCTGACCAGAGTACATTCTTCCAAAATGTTTTAGGCTTTCTCAGGTAAGTTTTGGCAAACTCCAGCCTGGCTTTTTATGTCTCGGGGTAAGAAGTGGGGTCTTCCTGGGTCTCCTACCATACAGTCCCTTTTCATTCAGACGCCAACGGATAGTACGGGTTGACACTGTTGTACCCTCGGACTGCAGGACAGCTTGAACTTGTTTGTATGTTTGTTTGTATGTTAGTCGAGGTTCTTTATCCACCATCCGCACAATCTTGCGTTGAAATCTCTCTTCTTGATGACAATGCACATGGTAGACACAGGAACATTCAGGTCTTTGGAAATAGACTTGTAGCCTTGAGATTGCTCATGCTTCCTCACAATTTGGTTTCTCAAGTCCTCAGACAGTTCTTTGGTCTTCTTTCTTTTCTCCATGCTCAATGTGGTACACACAAGATCACAGGACAGAGGTTGAGTCAATTTAATCCATGTCAACTAGCTGCAAGTGTGATTTAGTTATTGCCAACACCTGTTAGGTGCCACAGGTAAGTTACAGGTGCTGTTAATTACACAAATTAGAGAAGCATCACATGATTTTTCTAACAGTGTCAATACTTTTGTCCACCCCTTTTTATGTTTGGTGTGGAATTATATCCAATTTGGCTTTGGGACAATTCTTTTTGTGTTTTTTCATTGAAGACAAATTAAATGAAGATAATAATACCAAAGAATTTTTGATTGCAATTATTTTCAGGAAGAAACTGAGTATTATCTGACCAAATTGCAGGGGTGTCAATACTTTTGGCCACAACTGCAAAGTGGACCGTCACTAAGGTGTTAATTAGCAACAAATAGGTACAGATATGAAGGGCTTTGAATATATGTTATAAATATCTCTCTGCAGCATCAGCAAGCTGCTGTGCTTCTCTTCACATGCACAGACACAAGAAACTGGTTAAAGTCACATGGTATTTCCTGTGTGTGAGCCTCAGGGAGTGTTCCTCTATTTTTTTTTTTTAAACTAACTTTACTGACAATGCATAAACCAAGCAATATAACACGTATACAGGATTGCAGTTGTTGCACTTAACATATTCCAACATTAATACACTCTGTAATGAAATTACACACAATACAATTAAATCATCAATGTCTTCAGGTAGGGGCACAGGACTGCAGGACCACCCTCTTAAGGTACCGTCACATACTGCAATCTCGCCTGAAAATCATAAAGGCGATATGTTGCCCCGGAGCAATTGCCATGAAATTGCCTCACAATTGCGGCGTGAGATTTGGGAATTTCACGGTGATAAATCATCCCTTGGCAGTCGCCTGGTTCCTGAACAGTGCTCAGTAATCACCTGCAATCGTTAAGGCGATATTTCCGTGTTGTGGCATGTGACAGGGCGATAATGATGGAAAGAGCGTTGCCTATGATTTCCTGTAGGCGTGCCTCAGCGTGCTGTAATCCGCGCCCCGTCTGAGATAATTGGTATGGGCTACTGTGTTCCCATTGACTATCAGTTGACACTGCGCCATATTTGAAGAGCTGTCCGTTCAGCACCACACACATCTTCAGCTACACAACCGTCCAAAAACTCAGTGCAAACTCCGATGGACAATGGCATCATGTATTAGCCAGCCTCCCGGAGCAGGCTGACCAATCGTAATGCTGTTGCATTGTCCAATGAGCGTGTATCGGGTACGGTATACACCACTGTGGCACGCCCTAGTCCTCGCCGCACTGAACATGTACGCCAACATTACCTTTGAGATTGCGGCGTGTGAAGCGGCGATGGAATTAGGCAAGATTGGTGGAGCTATAGGGGAGGCGATTTCTGGAGCTTAACATCGTTTCAGGGCGAAATTGCGGCGTGTGATGCCGCCATCGGCGATCTGAGGTGACCATGAAAAATGTGAGTGCGCACATTAGATCACCACATATCGACAGCCGAGATTGTGGCGTGTGACCATACCCTTAGACACCATACCAGAAGAACCGGTTACCAAGGGAGCAGTAATACCATGGGAAACCCTTCAGACACCCAGGGGAATGTTTATTAATGTGTTGGTACGTTATTGCAGTTATTCATTTGCACACAACCTTCAACCCGAAAACAATTTCTGTGCCTAGTGGTTACTTCTTTAGAGTCTAAAGAGCATAAAACTTGTGTAAATACAAAGTCCCAAGATGGAGACTGAGTGATACCAGTTCCTATGCCTGAGATCAGGGGTGAGGAACTCCAGGTCTCGAGGGCCGCCAATAGATCATGTTTTCAGGTTTTCCTTAGTATTGAACAGGTGATAATATAATCACCTGCATTGGTGATAATTCCAACCACTGTACAATGCTAAGGAAATCCTGAAAACATGATCTGAAGAACTGTTGCATCAAGAGGAGCACATACAAACATTTTACAAAATTCTGTGATTTTTATTAATGTAATTTATCAATCATCACACCCGATGCATTCACTATATTGTATAGGTTGTTACAATTTTGGAGATAGTAATACCAGATATGTATATGCTATTTACCGTTTCCAGTCCTAATATAAGACTTAACTTTTGATCACTTGTTACTACTTATAATGTCCTGTTTTCTACCTATAACCTTTGTATAATTTCTTTGCAGATAATATTATTTTGGCAACTAAATACTGTTGGTAGCAGTGCTACTGTATGTGTTCACATGCAATAGGTCCCAAATTTGATACACCACACAGAAACGTTATTCTACATATGCGATAATTTGTTACATATCCGCCTACATGCGTTTTTAATTCTTTTTATGTCTTGCAACACTTGCGATTGTCCTGGTATCCCTGAACTATTGGTTAACATATACTCCAGGTAATACCTTAATATCATAGCATTAAAGGCTGGAATTCCCTGTTGTGAAATAATTTTTTTCAGCTTTTTTTTTTTAGTTATCCTCATCTCCTATCGAGAAAGCAAATTCCTGATGACAGTACTAATGATCATGAATATTGTCCCCACAGGAGTTGTCATTCAGCTTTCAACAGATGTTGAACTGTTTAACATCTGCAAAACAAATCACAACAAACTGCTATTGTAATACACACTCCTAAAGGTTAGAATAGAGGATGGGGGCTTACTATTGCTACTAGGGGAGTAGATCTTCATACATAGAGTCTACACAGCAGTGCATTGGGTCTGCAGTAATGAACTGTTCCAGCTGAGGCTATAATAGTCAATGTACCAACATATATTTTCTCATCGTCCTACAATACCAGCACCAATGGGGATTTTATTCTCCTGGAATAATAGACAGGTGATAACGATTAGTTGAAATCGTCCTCTGTGGATGTATACCTACTAGCTCCATCCCTCCTTTGTGTTTCTTTCTTGTGTAATCCTGAAGTGACAAGGGGGACTGTTGATAAGTACTCCCTCTTCTACCTTTTTATATCATTCACCCTATGTGGGGCCACATGGATGGGAGTCTTTAATGATATGTTTTTAATTATATATATATATATATACATACAAGGTGTGCCATTTATATGGATACACCTAAATAAAATGGGAATGGTTGGTGATATCAACTTCCTGCCTGTGGCACATTAGTATATGGGAGGGAGAAAACTTTTCCAGATGGGTGGTCACCATGGTGGTCATTTTGGATCCAACTTTATTTTTTTTAATGTGTAGAGGGTCATGTGACACATCAAACTTATTGAGAATTTCATAAGAAAAACAATGGAGGGCTTGGTTTTAACGTAACCTTTTCTTTCATGAGTTATTTACAAGTTTATGACCACTTCTAAAATGTGTTCAAAGTGCTGCCCATTGTGCTGGATTTTCAATGCAACCCTCTTCTCCCACTCTTGACAGACTGATAGCAACACCGCAGAAGGAATGCTAGCCCAGGCTTCAAGTATCCGTTGTTCACCCTGGCCCACCCTATATATATATATATATATATAGTATCTTTCAGAAAATGTAATATGCACTGCTCCACCCATCACCACCTGCTTCTCTCTGCTGAAATACATAGGCTTCAAGTGTAATACAGGGGCTATGTGTGGGCTCCTGGTAAAATACAGGGGCTATGTGTAGGCTCCTGGTGAAATACAGGGGCTATGTGTGGGCTCCTGGTGTAATACAGAGGCTATGTGTTGGATTCCTAGTAAAATACAGGTAAGGAACAATGCAGAAATGGTGGTATTTAGATTATGAGCGCTATACAAGGACACTGCACTGATTAGTATTACCTTTAGGTCTTTATTGAATATTGACAAATGTGAGTCCTCGCCACAACATGTTTCAACGCTAATGCGTCTTCCTCAAGATCCACTTGAGGAAGACGCGTTAGCGTTGAAACATGTTGTGGCGAGGACTCACATTTGTCAATATTCAATAAAGACCTAAAGGTAATACTAATCAGTGCAGTGTCCTTGTATAGCGCTCATAATCTAAATACCACCATTTCTGCATTGTTTCTTACCTTATCCTCCCTATGGGGAGTGTGGTGGAAGAGAGCAGCTTTGTACACAAGGACCTGGCTGACACAATAGACATGTGATTGATCACGGGACCTGGAGAAGCGAGCTGGAGCTGGGCGCTCATTCTGGAACCAGGAACCGGCGAGCAAAGGTCTCGGATCCCTTCCTCACCACTGAGCCTACTATCTGCTTGTGCAGAGACGGCACAACCAGACAAGGTGAGTGAGGAATTAATATAACGGAGATTCTGCCTTTAGCAAACAGTGTGGCGCAACCAAATTTTTATTTTATAGTAAAATACAGGGGCTGTGTGGGCACAGACTATACAAGAGGGGTCAGGGGCTATGTGAAGTACAGGCTCTAATACAGAGGCTTCTTGAGGCACAGGCGGTAGGTGTAATACAAGGCCTATATGGCCTCCTGCTGTGTAATGGGGCTGTGTGTGGCCTCCTGCTGTATACAGTGGGCTGTGTGTGGCCTCCTGCTGCATACTGGGGGCTGTGTATGGTCTCATGCTGTATACTTGGGGTAGTGTGGCCAGGGCTCTCAGTATAATTAAGTTCTGAGCTGGGTCTGGAGCGGTAGTTACATCAGACTCCATCTAAATGAGCTCTGAAAGGGACAGTCTACCAAATTCCAGATGCAGCTGCTAAGGAGATATATTTTTTCTGGTCCAGAGTTAGATCTGAATAAAAGTTATAAGCTTCCATATAGAGCCATCAATGTATGAGGGCCTTTATGCAGGTGTATCCCTTGAGGAAGTATGTATGTATATTTCATGCTTAGTATAACAGGCTTATTTCTTTCTCTCTCTTCTCTATCCTCAGATGTCTAAAGGTTCTGTGAATAGAAGCTCGAAAGGAAGAAAGGCTTCGGAAAAACGGAGGCATCTGTCATGCAGATCTTGTGATATTCCCCTGCCAGATGGCAGTGAAAAGTATTTTTTGTGCAGATCGCAGACAGAATGATTATCCTATAGTGGAGCAAAACCTGTTAAACAGGGAAATTATGTTGGATAAAGGACTTTGAATATGATACACTGTGTCTCACCTCCAGGAGGTCAACAACCATGCTGGACTGAAAGTGCCTGCGCTTATTGGATTGTGGATATTGCTTGTGCTACGGGCCTAGCAAATGCAAGCACATGTGATGGTCTGGGAATCCCCGATTCTGCCAACTAAAACAACCTAAAAAAAAGCAGAAGTGCTTTAGTCAGACCAGTACTTTCAGAGACTAATGATTACTGAATGGTAAGACTGTAATATGGGTCCTTTTCTGGATAAGAAGTGTAAATTAATGAATAGAACTGATCCAGAATAGGAAAAAATGTTGGGTGAGCAGATGTACACATTCTTGGACAAAGTGCCTCAGTGTCCGCGCTGCTGCTCCGAGACCAAAGAAACACAGACACAGGAATGTCTGGTTCAGCTATAGCCTTTATTTTCCGACTCGTTTCGGAGCCTCCTCCCGAGCTCCTTCCTCAGGAAACAGGATGTTCCCTGAGGAAGGAGCTCGGGATGAGGCTCCGAAACGCGTCGGAAAATAAAGGCTGTAGCTGAACCAGACATTCCTGTGTCTGTGTTTCTTTGGTCTCGGAGCAGCAGCGCGGACACTGAGGCACTTTGTCCAAGAATCTGCATTACGACCACGGTCACCGTTGGGAGTGCGGTCCCTGCAGCAGCTGCTTGTACGCTATTCTACCAGTTGTGGGTTTCACAACTGACAAAGGTGAGCAATTCCACATCGCTTAGTTAAAGTGTGTTATTGAGATAAGACCCTATATGCGCATTCTTTTTTCACAGATGTACACATTAGCAGAGAAGACAGTGCTAATCTTTTGATTCTATGGCTTGAAGAATTGATAGTGCACTACGTAGATGCTACTTGCCACCTGCCACACAGACAGGGGATGCATTTCCTCTTACATTGTGGCAAAGGATCTCTGATCTTCGAACCTACAGATGGCAGAGGATATTGGCAAGGGAGTGTCTTAAGATAAGGTTGAGATCAATCAAACAAGTGCTATCCACCAGTACCATGGCGTTATATACCAAAAGCAGAAGAATGCTCTGGATAAGTCCATGGGGGCAGTCTCCTCTGCTCCATGGAATGTGAGCCAGGACATCTCTTCGGAACTCATTTGGACATGCTAATGGAGAATCTATCTAACAGAGGGGGAAAGACCCTTTTTAAAGGCTATGTGGGGACCAATATACTGTTTGGAGTGCTATGTGGGGCAGTTATATAGTTTGGAGGGCTTTATGTAGACATGTGGACTGTTTGGAGGGCTATGAAATTGCTATCATACCTAGTTGAAGACTATGTAGGCCTAAGATCCTTTTTGAATTGTCATGTGTGAGCCATTATTATGTTGGCATGTCTATGTTGTGAGCCACTATATTGTTTTTCAGGCTTTGTGGGGGGCATTATGCTGTTTGGAGGGCTTTGTGGGGTCCTTTGCACTGTTTTCAGAGCCATGTGGGGCCATTATACTGTTTAGAGGGTTATGAGGGATAGCAGTATACTGTTTGAAGGGCTAAGAAAAAGTCCATATAGTGTTTGCATTACTATGTGGGAGACCATTATACTCTTTTCAGAGTGACATAAGGACCGATATACTATGTGGTGGGCCCGTTACATGTGTATGTGGAAATCCATCATGTACAACTACTAGTGCATCTCAATGAATTAGAATATCATCAAAAATTAATGTCATATTGCCATGCTTCATGGTGTTTCTGGGAGCCCAGAAACACATTGACTAATAAATCAATATTAAATTTACCCTTTGATGTCTCATGGAATATGGCAGCACAGTATTTAACCCTTCATTCTACCTATTTTAATTTTCTGAGATAATGACCTTTGAAGATTTTCATTGGCTATAAACCATAACCCTCAACATTAACAGAAATAAACACTTGAAAAAGGTCACTCTGTTTGAAATGACTATATATATTTTCACTTTATGTATTGAATTACTGAAATAAATGAACTTTTTGATGATATTCTAATTTATTGAGATGAACTAGTATATGGGGGTCATTGATGAGGATGAGTGAACCTTTTGAAGTTTGGGTTTGGCTTTGTTCGCCAAATAGTTCACTGAAGAGTTTGCCGAACCACTGAAACCCATTCAAATCAATTACAGGCAAAATCAAGGGCATAAAAAAGACCTTCAAAGGGGACCAAAAGATGCCAAACACAGCTCAAACCATTTTACAATGGAACCCCAATGTTTTGGCACAGACATTATCTTCCTACACTATTGCTTAGCAAGCTTCAGAGCCGCTGTCACCATGCTTCCGGGCTTGCTCATGAACCTCAGACATCCTTAAGAATTCCCTGAGGTTGTCTCAGGTTAAAAAGTGGGTATCATGCTGCACGGAATCCCACTGTGTGACTTGAGATAACCTCAGTGGTGTCAGCACTCATGATACTAGCTCTGTCATGAGAGCCGCGATATCGCCCAAAATATAGTTGATACATCTCGCCGGTATCATGAGACAGTGCGTGTGAGGAGCAATTAAGTTATGGAGTGCATCGCATCTCAAACCTGCGGGATAACCCCTGTGGGTACCCTCAAATCTGAACTGCCAAAAAGTTTGTGATGGCACCACTTGTCACACTGTCATGCATGCCTGCATGCTTGCTCTCACAGCATATGGGGGACACTTTCTGTGAATGTGACCCGTCCATATTGTTGTAAGCTCCCACGCTCTCAGTAAATTGATGCTTTTTTTAAGCAGATTTGAGAACCTGCATCAAAATTTACATATCTATTGTGAAGATAGCAAAGTACATGACAGTTCCGAAGTGCTGTGTCAATGTGTTTTTTTTCCTTGGTTGTCATTTCTCATGGTACTGCAGGACTTTCTTGCGGGGTCATAGATGCTACTACAGGGGCATTTTCTGCCACCACCTGCCTTCCAGCACAACCCATCATGACCACCACAGGAAAAGAGGATGAAGGAATTAGGGGATGACCACCCACTCAAGGATATATGGAAACAACTTGGGCAACACCAACATGCACTTCAAGATTGATAACCCCTGTGGGTTTGGGTTCAGCTGGGTGGCTAACAAAGAGAGGCCTGGCCCCCACGCGACACAACATTCTCTCCAGGTTGGCCTCCTGCTGTCAGTTTTCAAACTCAACGGCGGTGGCAACCAAACTTATGGCAACCACAAACCACCCTTTGCTGCCCATCACCTTCATGAAGGTGACCTCCTACCCAATATGGTTTGTGCAGAGTCTTTTGGAAAGATCATAACACAGAATGGTGGACCAGTAGACATAGCAAAAATGACCAGTACCTTCTTTGGCTAACCCCTTCTGCTGAATTAATGCCACCACCATGCCTTGGATAAATTGGTCATCAAAGTCATTGGTTTCAGGCCCATGCAATATCTCATGGGCGAAAGCATTTGCAAGCTGAATCTCCTCAAGAAAGAGACAGACTGGGGCGGTTAATGTTATATCAGATAGTTGCTTGGAGGGGGTAGGAGTCCCCACATGGCATTCTCCCAGTCGTAGGCCTCTGGTGCGGGTGCTACACAAGGCTGGAAAACATGGCCTTATTCCTCTACTACTTCCTCTCCCTCATTCTCATTGTCATCCTCATTCTGCTCCTGGTCCAGGATTTGCTGATCCAGAAGTTGTGGTTTTCTGGACTTCACAGCTGCAGCTTCCACCTGACACTGTTTCCGAAATTCACATGCTGCAGGTGTCAAAATCACCTGCAAATTCCAGAAAGCTTTAAAAAATTATTTTAAAGCTCAAAAAAATTCTACAGGATGCAAGAAAATAGTAGACCCGAAGGCTGGAAACACTCATAATATGGTTGGGTGTTATTACCAGCCAACGTGTCTTCGGGTCAGCAACTTGGCCCCAAACAATCATGGTAAGTTTTATGCTCATTTTAAATTTCATACTTTTTTTCCAAACAAAGCAACGTTTGTTTATTCTTTTTTTTTAAATAAAAAAGCTCAGTTTTCCAATCACAAACTGAATCTGCAATGTTCATACAAATTTGAAATGGGTGAGCATGTTCGTGGAATATTTGCCCATCTCCACTTAATCAAATCACTCTATAAAGGAAAACCCGCACACCACTGCCAGTCTCGCTTCTTCAGGGATCAACGAACACAGCTGTGTTCAGCTTTGAGATGCTGCACTTATGCTTCCATGAGCATGCTCACAGGTAAAGTCCATATATATCCACACAGATAGAGGCTAAGTAGCACTTACCGGATAGCTGGCAACGTCTTTATTTCACGAGGCTAAATATGTAGACACAGAGACAGGAGGGAGAATGGGAGGTGAACAATGGCCCTTTCACACTTCATACTATTGCTTCAATGAGTTCATATCTACTTAATACTGCTTCTATCAGCGGCCTTGCTGTGTTTGAACTGTTTCTTTACAAGTACTTCTACTGTGCCAGCTATGGTGTGTGTGAATTGTCTACTTCATAATTTTACTCTGTACCACTGGTTTTTGCACCCTTATCTGAACTTGTTTTGCTCACATGTGTAATACAGACTTAAACTTGAAACCATGTCTCTGTCTTCTCTAGTCCCACATGATCAGATTCCTAAAAGTATCCACATACGTTTTACAGGCTGGCTTGTGGTAATGTCTAAGAATAGTGTGCACATCACTAAATGTCCTAAGGTGCCAGTGTAACATGTCAACTCAAACTGTTTTGATTACTGCAATTGGTGGGATATTTATTAAAGCAATGTAAACAGGATCAGAGATTGAATGCGACTTTCAGAATTGACGTTTCAACTGTAAAGTCTTAATCACAAAAAAATTTGTTAACTTCAAAGCGTCTTATAATTAGATAGTGGATGACACTGAAAGGTCCAGATTAGATGAATTACAACCGAAGAATCCTGGAGTTAGGTATAAGAAGAATGGACATGAGGAATGTGAGGAACCAATTCTTCTGTCCAATTTGTGTCTTACAATAGTCATCGTGGATTGATTGAGGGTGGTCACAGATAGTTGGTCAGCAAACTTCCCCAAATGGGATGTCCTAGCATGTCCTGTTGTAAGAACTAAAATAGCCTTTGTGTTCAAGGAGGTTTTAGTATTTGAATACAGGAATATGAGTCCTGTGAGTGAGAGGTTCCTAATGCCAGAGTGAGCCTTGGCTTGCTTCAACCAAAACTGTTTGAGTGTGCAGTGTGTTCTGCCTCCCTTCCACGTATGATGCTGTGTGAATTTGAGCATACAGCTTAACCTTCGTTCACACAAGTAAATAGACTGTAGCGTTCTGCAATCTTGATTTATTGGTGATGGTATGAACTTGATTGATGGTAAAAACTATAATACAAATGATCACAGTCAGTATTGAATACAAGCACATGCACTAACACAGTGATAGCATAACACAGAGTACAGTAACATGAGTAACTAGGGCAAAATTCACTGCAGCAGGCTCTTTTCTATACAGAAATGTATCTATCTGTATGGAGTGCAAAGGGCATTAAGAATAAACTGGCACAGTATACTACACGGTAGCTGCATATACAGATCCTAACACAACATATAACTTCAACAATGACTCTCACTGGAATCCGCTGGACAAGTGAAGTGATTGTAGGAAGGGAGAGCTGGAAACATTCATCTATCACTGAGAAAAGCCTGGGAAAAAATGTATGCAGATCTTCTTCCACTTGGGAAGGCTAAGGGACAGTTCTACTTAGAATGACTCATCCTTAAAGGAGAAAATCTAGTGACCTCTGTGGGTCGTATATGGTTTAACACTATGGATATTTAAAGAGGACCTGTTAACCCCCTGGTGCTTGGTAAACTAAATGCATCACTGGATGTGGCATGTCTACTGCATTCAGGGAAGGGGTCCCCCATGTCTCTAGCCCCCGTGTAAGCTTTAAAAAAAGACTTTAGAAACCATACAGTTAAGAGGTGGCCTGGGTGGGATGTTATTAAGAGGTCCTGGCTGCTGGCACAGTCCTCCCACCTCCTCCTTGTGTGTTCCGCCCCCTCTATGTGTATGCTGTCGTCTCCTCTTCTTCTGGGTCTCCCCTCCTCTTGTGCTTCTGCTCTGTGTGACATCAGGAGCAGAAGAGGAGGGCCGACCCAGAAAAGGAGGAGGCAGACACATAGAGGGGGTGGAACAGAAAAGGAGAAGGCAGGGAGGATTGTGCCAGCAGCGAGGACCTCTTAATAAGATTTCACCCAGATGACTTCTTAACTGTAAGGTTTCTAAGGTCTTTTTAAAGCTTACAGGGGGGCTAGAATCATGGGGGACCCCTTCCCTGAATGCAGGAGACATGCTGCATTCAGTGCTGCATTCAGTTTGCCAAGCAGCAGGGGGCTGACAGGTCCTCTTTAACTTGCTTCTCATAAATTAGCAGAGCACAGTGTTTATAAATGACTTTAAACTTTTGGAGCACAAACAGCTTTATCTGGAATATAGGAATAAAATAAACAGTCCATATGCAGGCACTACTTGCTCAGAAAATGTCCAAACAGCAGATTAGGTCCCACATCAAGCCCAGTGTATTTTACATTAGCTGGTTACTCAACAGCTTCAAGAACACTAAAGCTCTGGTTGACTGTCCACCATAAAATGACCTTTTTGTCCTCTTCAAGTTTCAGTAAACACACAGCCTTGCTCTAGATATAATTAGCCAGGTGCACCTAATTAACACTTGTAGTGCAAAGGGATCAACCCAGTTTTTTTCACACATAATACCCATCATTTTAACATAGCTGAAATTGTCAGAAGTCCTCAGTAGTGGTTAAGTCACCAACTACCGTATATACTCGTGTATAAGCCAACCCGTGTATAAGCCGACCCCCCTACTTTTGACCCCAAAAGCTGGGAAAAGTTATTGACTCGCGTATAAGCCTAGGGTATGAAATGCAGCATACCCCCATCCTATTATATAGCCCCCGTCACTGGTATATAGCGCCCCTCAGCAATGGTATACAGGCCCCTCAGCAGTGGTATTATTCAGGCCCCTTAGCAGTGGTATGCAGCCCCCTTCCTCTTATCAGGCCACTCAGCAGTGGTATACAGGCCCCTCAGCAGTGAAATACAGGCCCCTCAGCAGTGGTATACAGGCCCCTCAGCAGTGGTATACAGGCCCCTCAGCAGTGGTATACAGGCCCCTCAGCAGTGGTATACAGGCCCCTGTGCAGTGGTATACAGGCCCCTGTGCAGTAGTATACAGGCCCCTGTGCAGTGCTATACAGGCCCCTGTGCAGTGGTATACAGGCCCCTGTGCAGTGGTATACAGGCCCCTGTGCAGTGGTATACAGGCCCCTGTGCAGTGGTATAGAGGCCCCTGTCCAGTAGTATACAGGCCCCTGTGCAGTGGTATACAGGCCCTTGTGCAGTAGTATACAGGCCCCTGTGCAGTGGTATACAGGCCCCTCTGCAGTGGAATACAGGCCCCCCTTCCTTGTATCTGGCCCCCAGCAGTGATACACAGCCCCCCTCCTTAGTATGTGTCCCCCAGGCTGCGGCACCTGTTAAAATATCAAACATTTCATACATCACCTTTCCGGCGCCGCTCCTCCAGTCCCGGTTTCTTCCTGCTTGTGCTGGCTTCTAGAACTGTGACCGGGCGCAGCAGATGACGTCATCAGCTGCGCCCGATCAAATTACACCGGCACAAGCAAAAAGAAGCCGGGACGGGAGGAGCGGCGCCGGAAAGGTGATGTATGAAATGTTTGTTATTTTAACAGGTGCCACAGCCTGGGGGACACATACTAAGGAGAGGGGGCTGTGTATCACTGCTAGGGCCGCTGATGGACGGGGGGATGCCTTGCATATTCATTACACTAATGAGGTGGCCCCACGTCACCGCCCGCGGTCACTGCGGCCCCCTCCTGCCTCCTCCAGCCCCCGGTCACAGCCCCCCCCATTAAGCATATACCGAGTGACTCGAGTATAAGCCGAGAGGGGGCACTTTTCAGCAACAAAAATTGTGCTGAAAAACTCGGCTTATACTCGAGTATATACTGTATGGTATGTTAATACTCTGGTAATGACGCACCACCTGTGTTGGCTGATTAGTCATAAGGGCAAGAGGTCAGAGATGCAGACTGGGTTTCAATGGTCCAGAGATAGCAGGCAGCATGAAGAGGACATAGTGCCCTGTCCTGGATCCAGGAGAGATAAACACTGTTTAATGGATCACTCTACATATAATACACTGACATTTATAGCCACATTTATTGATAGCTCTGTTAATATAGACACTCTAAACTTGGCATTGCTTATGGGTATACTACCTGAATGGGAGTGTTCAGATTTAGCTTGGTTGTTGTTAATGAGGTATGGTTATCTTTTATGAAAGTTGTAAACCATGATATACCTTTGTATAAGGAGAGCTATCTGGAACCTTTGGGAATCAAGTTTGAACTGAAAATGTGTTAGGAAGTTGTAGAAGTCCTCGGATTTTCTTATTTATGGTATTTTCTAAAGCCTATCTACACAAATTCCCCTACACTACAAGTCTAAAGCATTTACTTACTAATGTTACTTTTTAGTATTGGATATTTCCAATAGGTATCATTTATCTCTTGGCCTTGTCTGTATTTATATTGTTTTATTGTGTTATTTTCTGGAGCTTTTAAGTCTCCTCACTTTATAATTCATTGCCGGGAGCTGATGATGCTTAAGTTCCTGTAAATGTATACCTGGACAGCATTTGGCTAGATAATTATTTCACCAAGCTGCATGGATTTTAACAGCTCTGCTCATAATCATTCTGCGGTATCCAGACAATTCTTACTGTAATGACATTACATATTTTTGCAGAAACCGCTCAGACAGTAATAAACTCAGCTTTTGGCATTTTTCCAACTCTCATTTGGATCATTAAAATTAGGTGGTAAGTATTACTTTCCACCTTCATCTCTCCCCTCATATTGTATAAAACGTATAAAATCCTGCCTTTTTGACACAATAAATTGGTTGGTAATTTCTCTGTTTTATGGATACAGATATAATAGGTTTGTTTGACAAATCTAATAATCGAAATCTGCTGCCAAAGTAATAATTAGAGATGTGTGCATTACCTAACTCATGAGTCAGTTAGTATTTGGCATGACACTCCATACCTGGCTTAAATTCACTAAATGAATCAATTAAATTTGCTTAACATACTGTACATAGATTTATACAGAAAGGAAGCAATGATCCTCAGTCCATGGAGTAATTATATTAAAATTCAGCTGAAATTGGACACAATTTAACTCGGCATTATGCAGTGCTAATTACTGTATCAGCTTTTTGTGATGAACTATATATTACCTGATAAAGAAAAGTGACTAAAATGATAACTAAACAATGTACTAAGGATGTTTCCAAGATACCAGGGAAATTTGGACTTCGAAACTTATCTTATTGCAACTCATTTTATATTGCCTATAAGATGGCAGCTGGACCCACAGTCGATGAGAGGTATGTATCGCACAGCTGGTGACCTTCTGAGATGTAAGCCAGGGTGCAGCTCTAGTACAATTGGTACTAAGAGAGTTATTAGGGCATGTCAGGTTTTATGAGCTGATGAAGAGACAGGCGGGTACTGCTACTCACTTACCCCCAGGGAGTGGTACATGTGTTAAAATGGAGACAGTTTGTTTGACAAATGGTTTGCGTGTACAGGCTGCTACATACTAAACCTTGATAGATGAACTGTGTGAAAGGAGGGTTTTTAATTTTTATCCTCCATATTGCTCTAATTCCTGTGAAGCACCTAAAGAATATATATTTTTTTTTTTAAAGTGGTTTTGAGCACTTTTAGTTGTGGAGTTTATAAAATGGTGTCATATTGACCCCTCAAAGTCATTACAAATGTGATGATTCCTAAATATATTGGTTTTGTAAGTTATGTTGAAAAAATTTAGATATTGCTGATAAACTTTTAACCCTTCTAAGTCCCTAACAATAAAAAAATGTGCTTTAAATAGTGCTTATGTAAAGTGCTGATGTAACAATTTTATGTGATATAACTATCTGGTTTAATAGAATGAAAATTAAAACACTGAAAAAATAGGACATAGACAGTCTGAACACCTGGACAGGAGGTATCGTAGTGATCTGCCCAACCCTGCACTTCGGGCTCCATGCATATATAAAAAAAATTCTTAGCATTATAATGCAGTAACCTTCTCTCCAGATTTCACATCACCGAGTCTAGGCACCTCAGTGTCACATACACCCCATTCAGTATCCGCCCATCTTCAAGACTAAAATAGGAACAAAAGTATTGAGACACATAAACTTTACATCTAAAGGAACCTTCAAATTATCCTTTTCAAAATATATACACATTCATATGGAGTGAGTCTCCCCTTTACAGCTACAACAGCTTTCACCCTTCTGGGAAGACTTTCTAAAAGATATTTTAGGGTTCTGTTATTTGTGAGGTCAGACACTGAAGGGCTTGACTCACAATCCTTAATCCATTTAGTCCAATCGAAGGTGCTCCATGGGGTTCTGATCAGCGGTCTGCGTGACCAGTCATATTTTCCTACAGCACAATTCTGTTACCCCATATTAACATAACAAATGTTTTCAGGGTGATGTAAAGTTTCGTGTCCTCCACACATAGCACTTTCAGTTAGTCAAAAAGTTGGTCTCATCTTGACCAGAGCACGCTCTTTCACATGTCATGTGGGGTCACAGCTATCAAGTGTAAGAAGGTTACTTGACATTTGAGAGCAAAGTAGATCTTTTTGGGCATTCATTGGAATGCTTATGGGCAGTGGAAATCTAACACAGCACATATACCCTAAACAACGTCTTGACCATCACGCATGATGGTGGCAGAATCATGCTGTGGGGATACTTTTCTTCAGCAGGGACAGAGAAGCTGGTCAGAAAGGATGGTAAGGAAGAATGATGGTGCTAAATACTGGGTTGTATAATACTTGAGCCTGGGGTGTAAGTTCACCTTCCAACCAGACAACAACCCTAAACATACTGCCAGAGCTACAATCGATGGTTTAGGTCAAATAATTTTCATGTGTATTTAATTGCCCAGTCGTATCCAGTCCTTAAATCCATTGAAAATTTGTGAAAAGACTTTAAGATTGCTGTTCACAAATGCTCTCCATCCAATCTCACTGAGGTGCAGCTATTTTGCAAGGATGAATGGGCAAATATTTCAAGCTCTAGATATGTAAAGCTGGTACGATAGACCCCAAAAGACCTGCATCATTAATTGCAATGAAAGGAGGTCCTACAAAGTATTGACTCAGGGTTGATGAATACAGTCCACATCACTATTTAGGATTTATACTTTCAAACTGTTTAGAAAACCATGTATCAATTCCTTTAAACTTCACAAACATTTCTATTCAGTGTTGGCATGTCAAATAAAATGCCAAAATAAATAAATTTAAGTTTGATGGATATAACGTGAAAAAATGTGAAAAAGTTGACAGAGTATAAATACTTTTGCAAGGTGCAGTATATTGGTATATATAATCATTGCAAAGTGGCCTAGACTGATCACTGAAGACAACCCCATAACAACCCCAAAAACTGTAAACTTGGCACAATTAAGTCAGCAAGCTAACATTCTCCCAATATTCACCAAAGGCTCACCCATCAGATGCCAGATAGAGAAGCATGATGCAGCAGTCCATAGAACATTTCCACTTTTCCAGAGTCTAGTGGTAACGTCCTCTGCACTTCTCCATCCAAATGTTCGGCATTTTGCCCGATGATACAACACTTACATAGAGCTGCATCGCCACAGACCTCATACTGATAACTTATTAGCAAAACACACCAGTTCAGCATCATTAAAGTGCGTCACTCATACCGGAAAAATTCCCTAGGCAAAGTGACACTGTGCAAGTCATACTCATAAATTCATATAAACAACGCAGGAAACGAGTATCATGCAAAATAAAACAAATATTTTATTTAGAGAGACCTTTAAAGACAGGTGGTGGTACAGATTGAAGGGAAAGAGTTACAGGATGTTATATAAATAAATGGCACAGTGCTGGGAAAAGGCAGGGGGAACAAAATTCTTTGTATGTACCAGTTCAGAAAAAGGGGCCATAAATTTCTTACAAATACCAGTTTACATAATCCTACATGTGCAAATGAATTGGCATTCAATAAAGTGGCAGCATAAAGTGCAGTGCAGGAATCATAGCAGCAACATTCTGACTATGAATGCTACATAAAGAAAACAAGGATTATAAGGTCTATAAAGAAAATCCCCTTTAGTGGTACAGTATTGCATCTACAATCCCTCTGCCCACCCACAACTAATGCATCACATTAACACCCTGTGGAAAAACGCTCGACATATGTTTCACTCACGGTTTCTTCAGGAGCAGTGACCTCTTTCCATACTATGGATATCATGCTATGGGTGCTCCTTTTATCTTAGACCCTATCATACTAATTATGTGCCAGGTGATAATCCCCACCACACCCCATCTCCGCCCGGAGGCGCCGCCACGCTCACCGCAACCCGGAAGCGGAAGTCCTCAGACTGATCAGGACCCCATATCATCTATACTGCTGCACCACCATTATATTTTTTTTTTTCGTATTGAGGCATAATATGTTTTATCTATTTATGTATATTCGAAATTTTGGATTCTGGGGCCCTTCTATATAGTCCTCCTTGGCTCGGGATAATCATAGGCCATGATAGAATTTATTTTTGTGGCGCGCTGCTTTTCTTTTGCTGCCGCGGCCCCTGCGTGTGGTCCCGGCGCTGGGAGTACAGGTGCGCGTGCGCGGGAGTCATGGTGACGCTTCCCAGCTCCCGCGCGTGCGCAGACCTGCATGGACGTCTGAGGACTTCCGCTTTCCGGGGTTGCGGAGAGCGTGGCGGCGCTTTTCCGGGCGGAGATAGGGTGTGGGGGGAATTATCACGGCACATAATTAGTATCATAGGGTCTAAGATAAAAGGAGCACCCATAGCATGATATCCATAGTATGGAAAGAGGTCACTGCTCCTGAAGAAACCGTGAGGAAACATATGTCGAGCGTTTTTCCACAGGGTGTTCAAATTTGATGCATTAGTTGTGGGTGGGCAGAGGGATTGTAGATGCAATACTGTACCACTAAAGGGGCTTTTCTTTATAGACCTTATAATCCTTGTTTACTTTTATGTAGCATTCATAGTCAGAATGTTGCTGGTATGATTCCTGCACTGCACTTTATGTGCTGCCAATTTAATGAATGCCAATTCATTTGCACATGTAGGATTATACAAACTGGTTTTTGTAAGAAATTTATGTCCCCTTTTTCTGAACTGGTACATACAAAGAATTTTGTTCCCCCTGCCTTTTCCTAGCATTGTGCCATTTATTTATATAACATCCAGTAACTCTTTCCCTTCAATCTGTACCACCACCTGTTTTTAGACGTCTCTCTAAATAAAATATTTGTTTTATTTTGCATGATACTCGATTCCTGCGTCTCATACTAATAACTTGCCTGTGCATTAATTTTGTACAGATGTGAAAGCATCACTCCAGAATTGGAGAGATACGGTACTTTAAACCTAAGAAAAAAGAAATGTTCCAGCAAGGACAAAGAGGGTTGGTTCGGTTAAAACACATATTTTATTTTCTTTACGCTAAAACATCTTTTCTGCAGATAGTTGAGTAACTCCAGTGACAGAACAAATCCAGTTCTATCACTGGGGTTACTTGCTACATAAATATGTCACCCCCAATTCACATCAGAGTTCCTGTAGTTCCTATGTGCTTCTACTTTTTAAGTATAACACTTGCAGTTGGTTGTGGAATATTCAAGAGGTAAGAAATTTAACAAACTTGTTATAACTGTGGAAATCTATATTTACATATATTGGCACCAATGTGCCCTGAATCAGCAGGCAGAAGCAATAGTAATTTCCAGGCTACCGATTTACACTAAAGGTACCTTTACACGCCGCCACTGCAGGATGGATACCAACGGCTACTTCACGTGCACGAGCACGCCCAAACGGTTACCAACGGGAAACGCACCCTCTTTACACGCCGCCACAAGGTGCGCTACGCTACGCTACATTTACAGCTAGCTACATCGCCGGGTGTCTCAAGTCGCCACCTGTAGCTCAGCGTACCTCATTTACACACCGCTACAACAAGCTAATATGGGCGGACCTGGTGCAGCAGGGACAGCACATAGGCGTGCCACAATTGTGGATTACGAGACGTCCGTACGCTGATAGGACAACGCAAGAACATCATGATTGGGCAGGCATCGCCGGAGGCTGATTAATACATGACGCTCGAGCGATTGTCTAGTGTGACTGGTCAGCTCCTTAAATATGCCGCCCTGTGCAGCGACAACCAATCGCAACGAAGGAGCTTCCTCCAATGATCGCTGAAGGGGCGTGGTATCCCGGAGCCTGGGTCACGCCTTAGCTACATTGCAGCTACATCGCCGGGTGTCCACAGTTCCCTTCTGTGGGTTCTTTACACGCCGATACAGCTCGCTACAATCGGCGATGTAGCCATCTGTTTATGGTCAGTGCACGGATACAGAGGTATCTGTAGCCGGCTGTGTCGTCCCGTCTTCACACGCCGCTACTATGGGCGATATTGGCGCGACAAGCTACATTTGTAGCCTGTAGCGGGTTGTATGCACCCTGTTGTGGCGGCGTGTAAAGGTACCTTAAGAGTAGGAGGCGCCATCTTTAACATCATAGATCCAGGAAAAAGCTTAGTGCTAATGTAGATGTTTGGCACAATGAAGAATGAGGGCTGTGAGTCTGCGCAAGGTCCTGGAAATAGGAATCCATCTTAGTGCCATCTTTAATGTATAGATATGATTGGTTCAGTTCAAGTAACATCCAACTTTTAGATTACGCAGATTTAAAACATCAGAATTTTACTATATATAAAAAATTTTTTATATATAAAAAGTTTTCTTAGAACTGTATTTCTGGAAGAGCTGCACTATTCTACAAGCTCCATCAGGTGATGCATGTATTAATCTATTGTCAACATTATTAGGAAGGAACATTTCTCTGTCCACATGAAATCACATGCCACTAATTTTCTTACTGCTAGGTTTATACCAAATATGATTGACAAAGTGAAGTTTCAGTGGATCCAACTTATCACTAGTATTGTATAACTTTACTAGGGTGTTAAAGGCGTTGTGTGGCGCCCCTGCGTCCAGGAGGCCACAAAGGGAACTGCATCCAGGCAGGTAGGACGGCAGTTGAACACCAACACCCTCATAGCCCACACAACCCACGTACAGTAGAGTGCAGCACTAAACCCGGAGCCTAGGAACTCTAAGTAGGCGAGGGGTGGTGGGTTTAGAGTAGTGGGTGGGCAAACACGTAGTCAGGTGACAGAAGGTAGAAATAGAGTAGGGGGAGGAGAAAGAAGTCAGTAGGCCGAGGTAGGCTGATCAGTAAAGACTGAATCACACATCCTGGCAAAGTGGGGTGTAGGAGCGCAGAATCTGAACAGAGCCAGTGCGAGCCGCAGAGAGAAAGCACGTCCGAAGCCAGCACCCCAGGAGTGTGAGGGAAGAGAGGGACGGTGATACCGGGCCCTACAACTACAGCCAAGACGACCAGACTGCAGGTGGAGTAGCCCTCCCATGATACTTGAAGACACAGTAGAGAGAGCCTGGTAGAGCCTCACACGAGAGGACTGCTGGAGGCTAGGCTGAAGTAGAGTGTCGGCTCTAGAGGGGACCATAGTTTCACCCGGCATCCCCAGACAACCGACGGGGGACCACAACTACACGTTAGGGTGCCTACTCCAAAGGACAGGCAGCTCAGTGGCAACCCGGAGGGCTCACAGGAGACTAAGCCACCGCCATACTGTCCGGAGTCACTCACACCAAAGTGAGCTAAGAGAGAGTCAACAGCCTGGGAAGGACACAGAGACAGAGTGAGGGGTCACAGAGAGGAAAGACCTGGCTGCAGGGAGTAAAGGGAACCCGAAGGGGAAAGTGTGCCCGTGTAACTGAGAACTGAACTAAGAACTGTAACTGACTTGTGAACTGTACTTGAGAACTTGAGAAGTAAACACGGTGAACCCTGAATCTGACTCCCTTGCATCTCTCTGCCTGAACACAACTCCCTCCATACAGGTTTGCAGCAGATTCCCACCTGGAGAGCCACAGCTTGCAGGCTCCATCGCTGAAGGAGGATTCCTGCAGCATCTGGACAGTAAGTGTACTACACCCAGCACCAGGCCTGCACACTACACAATAGACTTTAATCAACACTGCCCCGGGGAACACACAGGAGAACTATTCCATCCTTGCTGCCATTACATCATCCCCGGAGGTTCTGCGGCAGCGGTGGCCCCATTACTGGCCACACACTGTGTGTGGCGTTAAGACTGACATCCCCTGTAAATATCCCTTATTATTGCCAGGGCCCGGGACACGGTCTGGACCAGGACCACCCGTGACTTCCCCAGTAGCAGACCCGGTCCGGTACCGAGTACCCTCGTCCCAGTGGCTCAACAGTTGCATCAAAAAAATTAAGTTAACACCTTTCCACGGAATAAGTTTAAACTTGCTATTGACTGAAGGTGCACTACCCTACAATCCAATTTTTAGATTACTCAATTGTCTTGGTCGGCCTCCACTGAATCGAGCTATAATGGCAGCTAACTGTCATGGATGTCTGTATAGCTGGCAGGCTGTCCTCAGCAAAAAAGGAAGGGGTTAAATTTGTGGATGGAGTGCAGGATCAGCAGCTCTCAATAAGTAATGTCCAGATCTCAGGTGCAACAGAATAAAACTCACTGTTAGAGGAGCAGTTTTTGATGATAGTGATACTACAGCTCTCCACAGTAATTTGAGATACAGAGTCATAGACTCTGATAGTGTGATGAACTTAGCTCTCTTTTAAGCAATGTGTGACAGCTCTCCTCACTCCCGCAGGTTATTGCACTGTGGTACCCTCTTACACCTCTCCTCTCAGCCTGGACCTTGGCTCAGGCTTACAGGAAAGTACTTAAGCTTTCTTCCCATTGCTGACAAATCAGAATCCCTTCAAAGCAGCTCATTACACACACCCTCATTCATCCCAGTCGTTGTCTGGTGGTTGGGCACTACTGGGACAGCGCAGGACGCTATGTCCCATGTGGCTTCACGGATTTTGCTGTGTCCCGACAGTGACCACAGCAAAGGCTTTGCCTGGCCTCCTTTCTCTCCAGTACCACTGCATCTAAGGAGAGCACTGTTGCTACTCATGGGCTCTGCATTCTCCTATAGGGCTGCTAACCACCAGACTTTACAATGATCCTTGCACTAATCAGATCTGCATGTATAAAAATGGCTAAAGAAATAATTTCCCATACCACCAGAGCATATAGATATTTGTGATGCCTAATTCTGCAGGGTGCAACACAATGAATAACTCTTTCCAAGCTGCATGGTGGTTCAATGGCTAGCATCAAACCCCTCCAAGGATAACATATGCAAGGAGTTTGAATGTTCACCTGTGTTTCCGTGTGTTTTTTTCCACACTTCAAAGATATACTGATAGGGATTTTTTTGCTTGTGAGCCCCAATGGCAACAGTGATAATAATGTCTGTAAAGCACTGCAGAATATCTTGTCTCTTTAAAAGCAATGCATAATAAATAAACAAGTTCTGTAGTCTGTATAGCCCATGACTAGGCCCTCAGAATAGTTTAGTCCAATACATCCATAAGTACTTGACCCACTGCATGGCTGTGGGGTACCTGGTTCTCAAGTTGATTAACTGGGGATGTCACTGTTGGCCTGTGCCCCGTCCCATGGCCCTGGCGGTCACTGAAAAAAGGGTTAAAAATAGAAAAATAAAGAAAGTCTGTGACACCAACTTCAGTATCCGGTAAGGATACCGGCGCTGCTTGCACATCTCCGGACATGTTGATGAAGCAGCTAGTTGGTAACGCTCCCTGTAAGTGGAGCGGGATCCCCAGGGCAGTGATGGATGAATGGAAAACTCACACAGAGAGGCGGTTCGCCAGGTGGAGATGCAGGCTCACAGTCTGTTATGATAGAGCAAGAGAATGGCTCCTCCGGCACAGACCGATAAAACACAACACAGAGTCTTTGACTATGAACCGGGCTTTACTGGTGACTCAGGCGACAAACAGTCTTTAAACAAAGTCAACGGGTATTGCTGGCTTGGGTAGTCACCAGAGAACTAAGACGTCTCACTGGGGACCCTCGGTGATGTTCCTGGTCCTTTCATCTGTCCTTACTGCGCTCTCCCTCTGTTCCTTCCTTAGCGCTCCCGCGCACAGAGCTTTCCGCCGGTCCCCATGGATCCTTATGGACGGTCCCTGTCTTGAGACCTCCAGACCCATACAGGGCCTTAAGTGAATTATGCAGGGTGTGAGCTGCGACTTCTGAAAAAGCCTGTACCCTCCGTTTCTGCGGCTCGGGGGTAAACACCCACACCGCCTCGAAGTGGGTCCTCCGGTTTTGAACTGAGTCCTTCCGGCCAGGAGACATACTGGTACGGATTCAGGTGCAGCTCAACACCCTAGTATCCCCTTCTGTTCCTGTGCCACCTCTCCTGAGGTGCCCTCCACTGTAATGCTCGCAGGGTCCTCTCCAAACAACTTCGCTCTCTGACTGACTTTTCCCGCTCTACACTACCCACCTAAGCTCCTCCCACCGGGACCGGTTCCTAGCAACAGTTCACCCACTTGGTCCCCATGACCTAAGGTATGTAGGATGCGTGTGGTGAGGATCCACTATTGACATCCCAGCTCCCTGGTCACAGGCATACTACACACTCTGGTCTGGGTGCTGTATCTCTACGTGGCGTCGCAACCAGTGGGGCACCACATTCTACATTGTGGCAATGTACATTATCATGATCTTAATCAACCTGCATATTCATCATAATGCATCAAGTATTATCCAAAATCACTAAACATGCTATATTATTTTTTGGGATTTTTTTTTTTCGGTACAATTGAAAACCAAGTTTTAGGTCAGAAGCAAAAGTCACGAATTTAGAAGCCGGTAATGTTAAAGTGCTTAGTACAATAAGAGAGGATTTTTATAAGACATTGAAGACAGCTGAATAGAAATACGTAATAAAACGTACTTATTGTTGGAATTAGCAAAGTTTATTTACAATGTTTGAATTTGTCTTTTGTGACATTATAATGTGGAGATAAAAGGAACAATCTTAATTGGAGTATTTAGATGTCAGGATGATTTCAGTGACTATAAAGATGATAGAAGCATTGACTTTCAATGTAAGGATAAAATATTTTAGGTCTATTGAGGGTGGCACAATTACTGTTGAATATGTAGTATTGTTTTTCTATAGATTTGCCAATAAGGTCACTGCCAAAAGAGTTAAGCATTCAATTTAATGAGCAAATAGTTAGACTTGTCAATGCACACAGTAACATTTAAAACTTTGACTTTGATATCGCACTTTATTGGACAGCCTCAATTCATGTGATAATTACACACTTAAAATCTTAGAATTTTTTATTTTTTTTTAAATGTCTGCACTTCTGTATTATGTTTTGTAAGTCAACAATGGATTCAAAAGGAATGCAAAATACAAACCAGAGTCTAAAGTAGAGGTGGGGAACTCCAGTCCTCACGGGCTGCCAACAGGTCATACTATATTTAACAAAGCTGGTATAATCCCCTTTATTACCCAGCATGCCACCGCCACCAGGGCCGCTGGAAGAGCCTGGAAAGGCGCCTGGAAATGGCGCTTATTAATGCGCCATTTTCAGGTGCGGCTGTGGGCTGTTGTTCTTTAGTGTGGGAGGCCCTATAACAATGGGCCCTCACCCCCGCTTGAAATACCAGCCCTCAGCTGCCTAGTTTTAACTTGGCTGGCATTGAAAAATAGGGCGAAGCCCACGCATTTTTTTTTTTGCCAGGCAAGGGAAAATTAGGCAGCTGAGGGAGGCAGCTCACAGCAGTCTGCTTTATTGGGCTAGACTTAAAATTGCTGCGAAGCCCCACGCATTTTTCTTTTTAACGATGTATTTATTTCACACCCTATAACACCAGGTTAGTTGCCCTACACTAATGTGTACGGCAACCAAGCAGAATCACTGTCCAGATTGAGGAAAAACACACTGACTACAACAGCTAATCACAGAGGCTCTCAAGCATGTGAGCTTCTCTGATTGGCTGTTTGTCTGACAGTGCAGTGAATATGTAATTAGATTAATAGGCGGCACCGGAAGTAGCAGCGGAGACAGGTGAACCCTATCTAGTTATTCTAGCATCTATCTGTCTATTGTATTCAATCACTCTATCCTATTAACTCTTCGCATTACACATGGGCAACAAACGGACGGCACTCGGATGTGATCCAAGAAAATGTCGGACAGTCGCACAGCAGTTGGATGCAAAACGGAGCAAAACTCGAAGGACACTTGTCCAACTCTCGGATCCGTCAATCGGACCGTTTTTCCACTCGCCAGCTTGTTTCCAGCCTTAAGCTTAGTCCTCAGTACGGTCAGAGAAAAAGCTCATTAACAGGAACTAGAAGAAGAAAAGATTTTGATTGTGCAGGTTTCACACATCTGTAGTTGTGCTACATTTTATATACAATACATTGGCAATGTAAATTTATTTCCTGTTTTTTTTTAAATAAATAATTACCTTGATTTTTTTTCACAACAAAAGTCAATGAAAATGTTTTTTTGTGTGTAAGCAAAAGGTACGTGAAAAATATGTAAGGACAATGTTGGTCCTCTAAAGTCCTCTACAGCAGCAGGATAACATATTGTGGCATAATGTATTTAGTAAATGAGCTTCCACTTATGGTCTAAATCCAATTTCATGCTCAACTTTAACTATAAGTGCCTTGTTGAAATTATCTGCATAACATTATGTTTAGGAAATATTTCCTAGTAAATAATGCATGTAGACTAGATAGTATTTCAACATGGTTTATTATACCTGTCAGCTTACATTTCAGCTCTTTTTTAATATTCCCATATAAAAAAAAAATAGAATTCCAAACACAAAAAAATATTACGCTCCACCAAATCTGAATCCCCAATACATAATCCAGATCATTTACCATGAAGTGATGCATCTAATGACTGTGAGCTGCTGTTCATAATCATATAAATTGCAATTTATTTAGTTAAACTTATTCTCGGTAAATATTGTCTGACACTAAATTCTGTTAGCAAAACAATTCGGTTGCAAGCTGTATTTCAGCTATCACGCTGGTTCAATGCCAGGGAACAGATGTTGAGCCCCATTTCAGATACTCATATGGGGAAACTTGTCATAGCCTATAGGGTGCATCAAATAAAGCCATTGTACCCTGTGGGCCATGATAACAAAATGTCGTTGCAAGCATTAGTAGACTAGAAAAAAAGTTCATACATGACAATTACGGTTCCCTAGAGATCGATGCTCACTGCAAGCGTGTTTTAAAAAGTCACATTAGATGGTGATTGTAAAAGTCATGTGTAAACTTGAGTTAATAAAGGTACAAAATGAATAAAATAACAATTAGATGTATTGTAAAGGAATAGCACACAAATAAAACAACAAAGTTAATCTCCTGCAAGATAGGATATAATTGAAAATAACCCATTATTGCATGAATTAAAATCTACATGTGCATACAAATGAGTTGAACTCGTTGTTGTGAATACACAACAGTAGGCATTAAGGGGTTAACAATAAGTAGAGTATCATGAGTGGGTTTCAATGATTTGCCAGGATGGTAGTTAAGTAATTATTAGGACCTCAATATTTATGTTTAAGAGGAATGGGGGTGCATGTTGGTTGACCTCTTGGTATCCTGAGTAGAGGGTTCCAAAAACTGAGCAGAAGGGTTCAATTCATGAAGGTGCTTATGCTAGAAATCAAAAATATGAGCTAAAATGTGCAATAGGGTCTTATCTCCTAAATCTGGAGAGTGGATATGTTCAATAGTGGAATCTGCTCACCTGATCTGGTTGTGTAAACCCACAACCAGTTTAGTCGCTTAGTAGGCAGCTGATGCTGGATCCACACATCCACAGGTCATATACAGGACGGAGTGTCATTTGATCCACGCTGCTGCCAAGGAAGACCAGAAGACTGGAGTATCTGGATGAAGGTGTAAGTTTAATCCAACGCGTTTCGGAGCCAATACCCAGCTCCTTCCTCAGGGACAAATCAATTTTGTCCCTGAGGAAGGAGCTAGATATTGGCTCCAAAAAGTCTGGGATTAAATTTATACCTTCATCCAGATACTCCAGTCTTCTGGTCTTCCTTGGCAGCAGCGCGGAGAGAACGACACTTCGTCCTGTATGTGATAGAAATCTGGCATAAACACCATAACATGTCTTAATATGTTGGGACAATCTGGAGCTTATGCAAAAATATTGTGATTTTTGGCATTTACATGCCAGTCCTGGGCCAGCTCTGTCAGTATGAGCAGGGCGGGTTTTCAGGGTAAATCACTCATCAGGGCCAGCTCTGTCAGTATGAGCATGGCGTGGGTAAAATCACTCATCAGGGCCAGCTCTGTCAGTATGAGCATGGCGTGGGTAAAATCACTCATCAGGGCCAGCTCTGTCAGTATGAGCATGGCGTGGGTAAAATCACTCATCAGGGCCAGCTCTGTCAGTATGAGCATGGCGTGGGTAAAATCACTCATCAGGGCCAGCTCTGTCAGTATGAGCATGGCGTGGGTAAATCATTCATCAGGGCCAGCTCTGTCAGTATGAGCATGGCGTGGGTAAAATCACTCATCAGGGCCAGCTCTGTCAGTATGAGCATGGCGTGGGTAAAATCATCATCAGGGCCAGCTCTGTCAGTATGAGCATGGCGTGGGTAAAATCATTCATCAGGGCAGCTCTGTCAGTATGAGCATGGCGTGGGTAAAATCACTCATCAGGGCCAGCTCTGTCAGTATGAGCATGGCGTGGGTAAAATCACTCATCAGGGCCAGCTCTGTCAGTATGAGCATGGCGTGGGTAAAATCACTCATCAGGGCCAGCTCTGTCAGTATGAGCATGGCGTGGGTAAAATCATCATCAGGGCCAGCTCTGTCAGTATGAGCATGGCGTGGGTAAAATCATTCATCAGGGCCAGCTCTGTCAGTATGAGCATGGCGTGGGTAAAATCACTCATCAGGGCCAGCTCTGTCAGTATGAGCATGGCGTGGGTAAAATCACTCATCAGGGCCAGCTCTGTCAGTATGAGCATGGCGTGGGTAAAATCACTCATCAAATTCATTGTAACTAACTCAAAAAATATAGATAACATTCTGGCAGTAGTGTACGAAAGTAATCAGATTAATGGAGGATTCATTAAGGATAGCTCCTACACTAGACTGCATTATTCTGACACAATTGATTTTGATCGCTGCTTAATGAATCATGTCAGGTTAGTGCAGCCATCAGGTCATTAAGGGGAAACTTTCACCAGGTTTTTCCCCTATAAAATAGGGACAGCACCACATGTAAGCCTTCATATAAAACATTCTAGATGTATATACATCCGCGAGCCACACTACAATACAAAAAATACCTTTTACTATACTCACCTATAGAATGGACTGTTCATTGTGGGTCTTAATCTGGCACCTCCTCTCTTCGTACGATCGAATTTCTCCTGCCCTGCTTTATGTTCATGATGGGTCCTCCATTATCCACACACTGTATTGCATTGCGCTCCAGCACAGGCACACTTCTCTCTGCCCTGCCAAGGGTGCTAATGCGCAAAGAAAGGCCAAAGAGTACTGGCGCATACACACTACAAAACTTTATTCTGCCCTTAGCAGGGTATTGAGAAATACTCTTGCACAGGAGCACAATAGAAGACATTGTGTGATAACAAGCAACACATCATCCACACCACAAAGCAGGGAAGGAGGATGGTCATTGCAAAGAAGAGAGGAGGTGCTGGTGGATCAAATCCAGGGATGTTTATCAGACTGGACCACTCCATAGAGAGTATAATAAAATGCAAATATATATTATATATATATATATATATATTTAATATATACTATATATATAATTATATTATATATATATTATATACTAGCTGTACTACCCAGCTTCGCCTGGGTTAATAACTGCTGTTAACAAAATAGAGTGTGTTAACAAAAATTTATTCTGCACACAAAAACCACAAAAAAATAGATAGAAATGTAATTATTAAAGAGCAAAAACTAAGCTAATAGAAGCATTTCACAACATGTATTTCAACACACAGATATTCCACACAGATTTAAGTAAATTGGCCAAGTAATGTGAAGTCATCTTCTACTCCTTATTCGAGAGCCTTTTGATAAACGACATTCTTAGTTCTTCCTTCAGGTGCAAAGACGAACAGATTTTTGGCTGTTCCAACTCTTGAACAGGCCACATAAAGTTGACCATGAGAAAAGCATTGAGATTGTAAATCAATTCCAACTACTTTCATAGACTGTCCCTGAGCCTTGTTGATGGACATAGCTAAATGCAGTCGAACAGGAAACTGGAGGCGTTTAAAATCAAAAGGGAAATCAGATGGAATAAGAGGAATTGTTGGAATGAAAACATCTTCTCCTGTGGCACATCCTGTCAAAATGGTTGCCTCAATTACATGTGGAAACAGGTTCTTAATCAAGAGTCTTGTTCCATTACACAGCTTTACTGGATCCAAATTTCTCAATAGCAGAATAGGTGCTCCAGGTTTTAGAAAGAGATTGTGAGGAGGAAGTCCTTGTGGCTCCAAGGAATTGAGGAACTCAGTTGGATAAAATACTGCTTGAGCAGGGTCTATTACTGTATCCACTGACTTGTAGGTTGTGCACACACCTGGAAGGAGATTTAGAATTTGAAGATTGATCTTGTTAACGCTGTCATTTTTGGGAGCTATAATAGCTCTTTCACACAGCCAGCCAGAATTTTTGAAGTGGAGTAGAATGTTTGGAAAAACCTATGCTTTCAACTCCTCAATGGAAGTCACAATGCAACAAAAGTTGCTTGGGAAGGTGATCTGTCCAGTGGTTGAGTCTACTGGTGCCTTGCCATCTCCAATAGTCAACAGCTGGCTCGAAAACAGTCGAGCAGACACATCGCCTGTCATGTAGACCCTCATGTTTGTATTCAGTGACATTTTCTTTACTTTTCTCCAAAGGTACGATGCTTTGAGACAGGCATTGAGTTCGTCTGCAGGGGTTGATCTTGGAATAACAGGTAGTGTTTGGCGAAAGTCACCTGCCAAAACAACAACTACTCCTCCCATGATATATTTGTTGCTACGCAGGTCTTGCAGCAGTCTGTCCACTGCTTCCAGGGCCCTTTTGTGTGACATGGTGCATTTATCCCAAATGATGGCACTGCATTTTTGAAGCAATTTGGCCAGTCCTGATCCCTTGGCAATATTACACACAGGGCTTTCACTATGAGACAGGTTAAGTGGTAGTTTGAAGGTTGAATGTGCTGTCCTGCCACCTTTTAAAAGCGTAGCTGCAATTCCAGAAGATGCCACTGCAAGTGCAATCTTTTTTTGTAGTCGAAATTTTGTCAGGAGCAAGTTGATTAGAAATGTCTTTCCTGTTCCACCTGGAGCATCAAGGAAGACAATACCACCTTTATTGGTTTCACTGAAACTTAAAATGTAGTTATAGGCATCCCTTTGATCTGGTACCAATATTGGCTCGTTCTGAGACACAAATGCTGTCAGTTCATCAATATTGTAGTTTGTTTCTATGAAAATCTCCCTACACATTTGAATGCCTTCAGGATTTCTTATTGGAGCAGGCAAACCAAGCAACTGTAAGGCTTTTCCTGACATTGCTATGCACTGATCTTCAAGGAGCATTAAAGTTTCATTGAACATTTCCTCAGTGAAGTTGATGAATTGCTGAGGATTTTCCCTTCTAATCTGCATGAGGATGTCCTCACTGAGATCACTTTTGTACTTTGTCCAAATCTCAAGAGGATTTGAAATGCTACAGGTAGTTAGAATAATAGCAAAGAGGTGTCTTAGTCACTTTGGGGATTGTGTGGCTGCTGCTTCACTGAGGGTCATGTCTAGAGATGAGCGATGTTCGATTCGAATAGTTCGCCAATCTCAAATTCAAGTTGATTTTGGCGCTATTCGAGTCATTCGCCGAATTCGAACAATTTGGAAAACCGCATCTGCCGCATTTTCGGCCAAAATAAACAGCTAATAAGTGTTAAAAATAAAAAAAATAATCAATGCTCACCTGTCCGCGGTCCACCGAAGCCTCCGGCAAGGTCCTGCGACTTCTAGGACCTGTGTGACGTCATGTTCTCGCGCGAACTCCGGTCACATGACCGGAGTTCCGCGAGAACGTGACGTCACCACAGGTCCTGGAAGAACAGGACCTTGCCGGAAAGCTTAAAATAGATATTTTTATGTTTTGGACCCTTTCTTTAAGTAAAAGTTACTTAAAGAAAGGGTCCGAAACATGAAAATATCTATTTTAAGCTTTCTGGCAAGGTCCTGTGCTTCCAGGACCTGTGGTGACGTCACGTTCTCGCGGGAACTCCGGTCACGTGACCGGAGTTCGCGCGAGAACATGACGTCACACAGGTCCTAGAAGCCGCAGTGAAAAAGCCCCACAAGCCCGGATTGTTCGTTTTCCGGGGTGTTCGACGGTGTTTGTCGAGCATTCGACGAACATTCGTCGAACACCCCGTCGATTCGACGAATCGAATCCGAACACCAGGGTGGCGGCTCATCTCTAGTCATGTCCCAGTGTCCATCATTTTCCAGAAGTCCTTTTCTTTGGCAAGCTTCCCTGAATGTTTTACACACATGGCCTCCGACGGTCTTCAGGTAAGAAAATGATGTAGGGCCTTTCACAACATGAAGTAACACGCGCAGGTAGAAGCACTCTGCATTTGACGGATGAGCAGTGTAGACGCGACCAAGAGTATCAGTTGCTTTCACTCCTGGATAACGTTCAATATCAAGCCCCTGTTTCCTCCGTTCCAGTGTTTTTCTGGAGGCATTCCAAGTGTAGTACTTTGGTAAATCACAGTAGAGAATTGTTTTTGCAAAAGGGTCTTGTTGACACAGCTCAAAAAATGCCAACAGGGTGGTCTTAGGTGGAGTTAGGAGCTGCTGCTGCAAGTTGGTTGCTGGGTTAAAGTAAATTCTCTGTCCATTTTCCAAGTGCACACTCAGATGCACAACTGGTGGGCAGCGCTCATGAATGGAGAATCCTAGTATTCTCCAAACAGCTTCATTGCTGCTTATGTACCTGCCCATCTGGAATGCCTCCACTTCATCAATAACAGGTCCATTTTTCTGAAGTTCAAAAACTGCTTGATCACTTCCTTTGTGGACATATTTGCAGATATACTTGATTGATTTCACAGAGTTGCAAGATTCGACATTTATGTGGGCCTGGAAGATCTTTGAGAGCAAAGGGTTGTAAGGCACTACCCACCTGTTGTCAATTTCTATCTCTTGGAGTGATGATCCAACACGCATTTTGAGCTTTGCTGTGAAACCACCATCCCCTGGCTTTCTTCTTCGGTAGACTGGATATCCATCTTGTCCTCTTTGGGTTTCTTGGACCAGGGATCTTGGGTAATGCTTTGAACACCTGCCATCAATCATACAGGGAGAATTTTTGTTGATACTCCCACATGGACCATGGATCATGTTTTTTGTGATGGTGTCAAACAGCAATGGGTCAATCTGAGGGTCTGGCAATTCGGCACTGATGATATTGTCAATTTCAGTAGGCTGTATTTTTTGTTTCAGCCAGATCAAGATGTGGGCATGAGGAAGGCCTCTTTTTTGCCATTCAACTGAATACATCCAGCACTGCGTCTCACCATAAATATGTGATTTTGTGATGAGATTGGTCATTTTTGAAAGTTTCTGTTTGAAAACCCGAGCAATAAGGTCATGGCGATTCACTGTTTTTTGGCCCGGCAACAGGTGCACTCCAATTTCCTCCCAGGCAGGATTGCAAGTAAACGTGATGAAAAGATCTGGACGGCCATATTTTCTCACATAAGTCATTGCATCCTGTGTGTATTCATGCATGTGTCGTGGGCTTCCAGTGACAGTTGATGGAAGAATAACCATTTTCCCCAACTCTTTTGGATCAGCATCATTTGCAACAGCATCTCTAAGGTGAATATATTCCTCTGCCCTGAGCTTCTTTTGATTTAGTCGGATATATAGAAGACGTTCACTCTCAATCTTTGCATACATGTCAACAATAAATTGGTGGAAGAGGTGTCTGCATTTCAAGATGTGATTTTCCTCTGCAAATCTTGTCATGATCCTATATGCATAGAAGTCCATGGCAGACACTTTTTTTCCTGAAGGGTTGCCTATTGTAGGATCTGTCTGAGGTATTCCAAAGTGATAGCCATCCTGTCCCTGCCAAAAGATGATTGGATATTGCAGAGCATCATAGGACCTGTGAGTTTCTGCTACTCGTTGCAAACTATTGTTCCTTTTCTGAAGCACAATGTCACGGCTTTGAAAATCATTACCTACAATCAAGATGGCTACCTCATCAAATGTGGGAGCATTGAAACGTCGCTGATGTTCACCTTGTGGTGTTTTATCAGCTTGAATGACAACCTTGTAATCATCATTTGGCATGCATTCAAGTGCAGTCTTGAAAAGTTGAACATATGGATTGTTGGAGTGAAGAACTGCTGCAAAATAGTGACAATATCAAGGCGAGTGTTAGGAATTAAAGACCATCTCTGCTAAGCCTCTACTTCTGCATTTCCCATGAAGAAGAGTTGAAGAAATTGAGCTTCTTCTCCTTGTAATGGAAGCAGTGACCCTATTGAGTGGTAAACCTGTCCTTGAACTTTAAATGTCGGCATAAATCCTGTTGTAAACATTTCTTTTGTTGCACCAAATGATGTCATTTGGAAGCAGGAGTTGTACTTCCTAATGTTGTCCAAGAAATGCTTTGATATTGTACTGGTGCCTGTCATCAGAGACTTCAGGGGATCTGGTGGTGACAGGAGAGGTGGAAGTTTTATCTTGCCATTTGCACAGCATAAACCTGGTGGTTCATCTTTCCATTTAAGGGCACTGCAGTACATTTAGACCACATCCATTTTTCCTATCTGAACTTTAGGATTATCCTGATAGTTTATGTCAGACTGATAACAAAAGGCAGCATGTTTTAAATCTCCAACCATTTCCTGTGCCCTGGTGGAAGAAATAGCAATTCTCTTAGTGGCAAGTCGACCTTCTCTCTGCTGAGATGACTCATTGACTCTTGAGGAAGCAGCTCTTGTTTTCATGTCTGCAAGCCTCGCTTCCCTCTCCTCAGAAAGTTCATTGGTTCTTGAGGAAGCAGCTCTTGTTCTCTTGTCTGCAAGCCTCGGTTCCCTCTTCTCAGAAAGTTCATTGGCTCTTGAAGAAGCAGCTCTTGTTCTCTTGTCTGCAAGCCTCGCTTCCCTCTCCTCAGAAAGTTTCATTGTCTCCTGAGGAAGCAGCTCTTGTTCTCTTGTCTGCAATCCTCGCTTCCCTCTCCTCAGAACGTTCATTGGCTCTTGAGGAAGCAGCTCTTGTTTTCATGTCTGCAAGCCTCGCTTCCCTCTCCTCAGAAAGTTAATTGGCTCTTGAGGAAGCAGCTCTTGTTCTCTTGTCTGCAAGCCTCGCTTCCCTCTCCTCAGAAAGTTCATTGGCTCTTGAGGAAGCAGCTCTTGTTTTCATGTCTGCAAGCCTCGCTTCCCTCTCCTCAGATAGTTCATTGGTTCTTGAGGAAGCAGCTTTTCTACACTTATCTGCAAGCCTCGCTTCCCTCTCCTCAGAAAGTTCTTTAGCTCTTGAGGAAGCAGCTCTTGTTCTCTTGTCTGCAAGCCTCGCTTCCCTCTCCTCAGAAAGTTAATTGGCTCTTGAGGAAGCAGCTGCTGTTCTCATGTGTGTCAGCCTTGTTTCTCGGTCTTCACATTTTTCATTGACCAGTAATGCAGCTTTTCTTTTCGCATCAGCTGACATTCGTGCCAAGGAACTCCTTTTCTTATGAGGCATTATTGTGGTAAAAATAGTCTGTAACTGGCAGTTTCTATATCCTCTCACATAGAGGTAATGTGACTGACATCAGCCTTTCCTCCAACACACCCTAACTGACATCCTATTACCTCACAGACAACCTGTTACCTCACACAAGCTTTGTTATACTGAGAATGTCCTTTGTTGCCTATATTAACCAATCAGAGCTCAGATCAATTAACGGTAGCAAAATAGAAGCTGAGCTGTGATTGGTTGCTATTGGCAGCCTGATAAATCCCCAGGCAACAGGAAACCCTCCCCTCTGACAGTATATATTAGCTCACACATACACATAATAGACCGGTCATGTGACTGACAGCTGCAGTATTTCCTATATAGTATATTTGTTGTTCTTGTAGTTTGGCTGCTTATTAAAGGGATCCTGTCACCTCCAAAACGCCTCCTAAGCTATCAAAACATGTCCCTGCACCATCCTATCACTAATCTCACACTTCTTTTGTCTCCTAAAAGCATCCTGTGAAAGTGGAGAAAAACGTTTTATAACTCACTCATTAGTGATTATAATTAGCAGGGGCCATATTCTTTAGTCACCATGGGGTGTTATTTAGCAGCTCCAGGATCCAGCCTCTCTCTGTCTGTGCTGCTGTGAAACTGAAGGTAAGACTAATGATTTGCATTCTGTGAGTGATAGAGAGGGGGGAAGGAATGCCTGCACATCACAGCAAACACACAGAGACAGGGTGGATCCTGGAGCTGCACAACAGGCCGCCTTGGTGACTAAAGAATAGTCACTCTGCTAATTATAATCACTAATGAGTAGGTATTAAAACGTTTTTATGCACTTTAACAGGATGCTTTTAGGAGATAAAAGGAGTGTGAGATTAGTGATGGATGCTGCAGGGACATGTTTTGCTAGCTTAGGAGGTGTTTTGGAGGTGACAGGATCCTTTAATCAGATTTTTATTTTTGAAGGATAATACCAGACTTGTGTGTGTTTTAGGGCGATTATGTGGCGAGGTTAGTGTATGTGTGGTGAATAGTGATGGGCGAGTCCCAAATTACTCGGAATTGCTTGACTCTAGCGAGTCCGAGCCGGGACTCGCTACTCGTTGCGAGTCTAGCGAGTCCAATGTTAATGAATGGGGAAGCGAGTAATAGCGAGTAATGTGCGATTTACAATTCGCAGATGTCTCGGAAAGTGCTCGCATTGCCGTTTTGGAAACCCCACTCGCAACAGTTTTTTGCTGCTGAGTCCGTGTCTTTGGTTTTTATCCAAATTATATGATAACAAGAGAACAAGAGACAGGGTTTAATAGGGATATTGTCCCATCCCTGTCTGTAATGTGTGTTTTATAGACACTAGGTTGGGGAGAACACTTTTTTGTTATTTTAACAAATATTTATTAAAGGTTATATTTTAAAAGGCACATTAAGTAAGAAGACACATTTCACCATTTCACTAGGGCATAGTGTCAGGACCTGGCAGTGGAGTCTCCTTGAAGTGGGTGCCAGGCTTGATCCTTAGTGGCTACTAATGAGACTAAGATCTCTGATTTTCATTTTTAGCACAGGGCAGTTTCTGCATTACACATTTGCACAATTCAGTCTGATCTTTTCTCTAGTGCCACTCATTAATTTACATTTCTTATATATACAGTAGTGTCGCGGCAGATATCCTATTCTTGTAAGTATTATTATTTTCTGCCAGCACCTACATGTACGGTGATGTCAGTCTTATACTTTTTCATATATTGTCTATTTTGACTGAGCTCCCATTATATATAATTTTCCATTTCCTTTTTTTTTAGTCTGGTAACCACTCTTGGACACCAGTGTGAGGTCCTAGCACACACCTGATTCCTGTTTTTAATTACATCCATGGACATATAAGCCTACACACATTTCACCATTTCACTAGGGCATAGTGTCAGGACCTGGCAGTGGAGGCTCCTTGAAGTGGGTGCCAGGCTTGATCCTTAGTGGCTACTAATGAGACTAAGACCTCTGATTTTCATTTTTAGCACAGGGCAGTTTCTGCATTACACATTTGCACAATTCAGTCTGATCTACTTTTCTCTAGTGCCACTCATTAATTTACATTTCTTATATATACAGTAGTGTAGCGGCAGATATCCTATTCTTGTAAGTATTATTATTTTCTGCCAGCACCTACATGTACGGTGATGTCAGTCTTATACTTTTTCATAGAAGCCAATCATAGTCCTGCCACAACCAACATGGCTGTGGCATTACTGAATATGATTGGCTAACATGCTTGTCCATCTTCACAAGTTTTCTGACCTAACACGCTAGGCTGTCTCGGAAGCTTTGTCGGAACATAACAGATTCTGTATTCGCAAGTCCCGAATACAGTATACAGGACTCGGATTCGTAGACTCACTCAGACTCGCTCAGACTCGCTGCTGACAGCGGGTATCCGTGAAGCGGTGCGATTGTTTAAACGATTTGGGGAGATTCAAGCTACATAGCAATGTGATATAGCGAGTCTAGCGAGTGAGAAAAAGTAAACTCTGACAAAACTAGGATTGCCATTGACTTGCATTGGACTCGTTACTGTGCGAGTAATCGCTGGGAAACTCGCAGAGTACTGAGTCCTGCGAGTCCCTTACTACTCGCCGAGTAACGAGTCCTAGCGAGCAGACTCGCCCATCCCTAGTAGTGAAATGTGTGCTGAGGGTGGTATATGTGTTCAAGCACGTGGTAGTGTGAGGCATATTTTGTGTGTGTGTTCATATCCCGTGTGTGGTGAGTATCCTATATCAGGACCCCACCTTAGCAACTGTACGGTATATACTCTTTGGGCCATCGCTCTCATTCTTTAAGTCCCCCTTGTTCACATCTGGCAGCTGTCAATTTGCCTCCAACACATTTCCTTTCATTTTTCCCCATTATGTAGATAGGGGCAAAATTGTTTGGTGAACTGGAATGCGCAGGGTTAAAATTTCACCTCACAACATAGCCTATGACGCTCCTGGGGTCCAGACGTGTGACTGTGCAAATTTTTGTTGCTGTAGCTGGCAGCTGTCGATTTTCCTCCCACACGTTTCCTTTCCCTTTTTCCCCATTATGTAGATAGGGCCAAAATTGTTTGGTGAACTGGAACGCGCAGGGTTAAAATTTTACCTTACAACATAGCCTATGACACTCCTGGGGTCCAGACGTGCGACTGTGCACAATTTTGTGGCTGTAGTTGCGACGGTGTAGATGCCAATCCCGGATATACACACACACACACACACATACACACATTAAGCTTTATATATTAGATATATATAAATACACAGTTGTGGCCAAAAGTATTGACACACCTGCAATTCTGTCAGATAATACTCAGTTTCTTCCTGAAAATGATTGCAATCACAAATTTTTTGGTATTATTATCGTCATTTAATTTGTCTTCAATGAAAAAACACAAAAGAGAATGAAGCAAAAAGCAAAACATTGATAATTTCACACAAAACTCCAAAAATTAGCCGGACAAAGGTATTGGCACCCTCAGCCTAATACTTGGGTGCACAACCTTTAGCCAAAATAACTGTGATCAACCGCTTCTGGTAACCATCAATGAGTTTCTTACAATGCTCTGCTGGAATTTTAGACCATTCTTCTTTGTCAAACTGTTCCAGGTCCCTGATATTTGAAGGGTGCCTTCTCCAAACTGCCATTTTTAGATCTCTCCACAGGTGTTCTGTGGGATTCAGGTCTGGACTCATTGCTGGCCACCTTAGAAGTCTCCAGTGCTTTCTCTCAAACCATTTTCTAGTGCTTTTTGAAATGTGTTTTGGGTCATTGTCCTGCTAGAAGACCATTGACCTCACAGATATCCCTGAGGAAGGTGCCAGGTGGGGCACCGAAACGCATAGGAGTGGAAGAATAAAGGATTTGCTTTACGAAACTCTGACTCTCATGTGAGTTTCTTGGACTTGAGCAGCGCGGACCGTGATACACCTTTTTTCCCATCATCCTCAGGGCTTGCTCTCGGTGCTTTGAGCCACAATTGACCTGGATCGCACCTGGTATGGAAGCATGGAAATAGCCAGCATCATGGAGGATATGCAACAAGGAGATCACAGTAGTATTCAGGAATCTACAGTCCTGCTGAGGATCTGAAACTGACAGCTGCTGGTGATCCCAGAGAGGCAGTTTCCTGAATGATGGACTGGCTGGGTCGGTAAATGGGGCTAGAAATAGCTTCTGTAAGTTAACCATGTGTCTAAATGGGAGTATGTAAATACTGCCAGTTGGGTATATCCGCCATTGAAACATACTAAAGGTCACAAGTTTTCCATCTCCAACCATTGTTAATGGACTGTACTATGTTGTTAGGTTTATGATGTAATAAACTGTATGGACTTTATTATTCTTAAATTAATTTACCAGTTTGCCTCAATCCTGCTACCATTTGAGTGTCCCCCAACACGCTCAGTGAACAAATCACTACAATTGTCTTATAAAGTATTGACACAGGAGGGGCTAAAAACAAATGAACATCACAAATTTCAGATTTATTTTTTAAAAATATTTAGAAACGTATGTATTATTTTCTTTACACTTCACAAATATTTGCTACTTTGTGTTGGAATATCACATAAAATCCCAATAAAATACATTAAAGTTTGAGGGGTTACGATGAAAAAGTTTGGAAAACTTCATGGCATATGAGTAATTCTTATGCACTATACATGAAAACATATACTTACTGCACCTCTGTGGCAGATTTGCATATAATTTTTCAAGCTTACCTTTGATGTGTGACATTTGATAAATGGCAAATTGATTTACCTGTATTTCATAACACTCCATTGTAAAATTTTACATTTTTTCTGCAAAAAGAATAAAAACAATAAAATATAGAGCTATGCATAATGAATAATGATGAGTTAAAAAAAATCCAATTGTACAGTCCAAAAAAAGCTTTTCTGTAGTTGTTCCAATGGCGTTAATTCAGCTATCATTTTAGTTTAACGATCAGTCTGCTTTTCAAAAAGTGACTGCACAATTGTAACAAACTATTATTGCTTTGATTTACAATAAATGAGACTTCTAAAAGCTGTAAAAGTGGTCTGGCAAACTGGTATAAAATAGCTGAAGGAGGAGACATTGCTTTATACAGGAAAACTCAATACTGATAAGTGCTGACTTGCTGCTTACCAGCAATTTTCTTTAGTGCTAGTTCCATGGCTGTGATTTACTTCAGCTTCATTAGGGCAGAGTTTGACCTTTGACTACAGTTTAGCTACAGTGCGCATAGGGAGTTTTGGTAGTCTAAGACTGACTTCCGGTTTGTAGATTAATGTATGCCCCTACCCCCCTTCTCTGAATCCTCCGAATTGCTGCTGTGCAAAAAAACACAGATTAATTGTGGGTAGTGATGAGCGAGTATGCTCTGCGCTGCTCGGTACTCGCACGAGTATCACTGTACTCGGGCTACTCGGCGAGCACCGAGTAATCTCGCGATACTCGTGCAGTGCTCGTGGTCCTCATCCCTGCGTGTTGGTGCTCTTTAGAGAGCCAACCCACATGCAGGGATTGGCAGGCAGACCACTGCAATGCCACAGCCCTGTTAGTTGTGGCATTGCAGTGATTGGCCGGCCTGCACAGCGTGACCGAGCCTTTATAAGACCCGGCCGCGCTGTGCTCTGCACAAAGCCATCCAGACAGTGAGTGTAGGGACAGTGTCTGCTGCTGCTTAGGGACAGATTTGCGGCCCTCATAGGTAGATCCGGAGCAGGGCTGCAAACTGCTGCTGACCACAACAGTCATTCTCAGGACTAATCTAGGAAAATATAGGCAGGGTGATCCAGATCGGAATCCAAGCTTTTCTGTGACCATAACAGTACTTATTAGCTTGATACAGGTTAGGGACTAAAATCCTACTCTCCTGCGAGCTGAACAGTCACCAGACTGGTGTACTTACTACCTTGATACAGGTTAGGGACTAAAATCCCACTCTCCTGTGACCATTACAGTCACCAGACTGGTGTACTTACTACCTTGATACAGGTTAGGGACTAAAATCCTACTCTCCTGTGATCTGAACAGTTACCAGACTGGTGTGCTTACTACATTGATACAGGTTAGGGACTAAAATCCTACTCTCCTGTGAGCTGAACAGTTTACCAGACTGGTGTACTTACTACCTTGATACAGGTTAGGGACTAAAATCCTACTCTCCTGTGACCATTACAGTCACCAGACTGTTGTACTTACTAACTTGATACAGGTTAGGACTAAAATCCTACTCTCCTGTGAGATGAACAGTTACCAGACTGGTGTACTTACTACCTTCATACAGGTTAGGGACTAAAATCCTACTCTCCTGTGAGCTGAACAGTTACCAGACTGGTGTACTTACTACCTTGATACAGGTTAGGGACTAAAATCCTACTCTCCTGTGAGCTGAACAGTTACCAGACTGGTGTACTTACTACCTTGATACAGGTTAGGGACTAAAATCCTACTCTCCTGTGAGCTGAACAGTTACCAGACTGGTGTACTTACTACCTTAATACAGGTTAGGGACTAAAATCCTACTCTCCTGTGAGCTGAACAGTTACCAGACTGGTGTACTTACTACCTTGATACAGGTTAGGGACTAATATCCTACTCTCCTGTGAGCTGAACAGTTACCAGACTGGTGTACTTACTACCTTGATACAGGTTAGGGACTAAAATCCTACTCTCCTGTGACCATTACAGTCACCAGACTGTTATACTTACTACCTTGATACAGGTTAGGGAGTAAAATCCTACTCTCCTGTGAGCTGAACAGTTACCAGACTGGTGTACTTACTACCTTGATACAGGTTAGGGACTAAAATCCTACTCTCCTGTGATCTGAACAGTCACCAGACTGTTGTACTTACTACCTTGATACAGGTTAGGGACTAAAATCCTACTCTCCTGTGATCATTACAGTCACCAGACTGTTGTACTTACTACCTTGATACAGGTTAGGGACTAAAATCATACTCTCCTGTGACCATTACAGTCACCAGACTGGTGTACTTACTACCTTGATACTGGTTAGGGACTAAAATCCTACTCTCCTGTGACCATTACAGTCACCAGACTGTTGTACTTACTGCCTTGATACAGGTTAGGGACTAAAATCCTACTCTCCTGTGAGCTGAACAGTTACCAGACTGGTGTACTTACTACCTTGATACAGGTTAGGGACTAAAATCCTACTCTCCTGTGATCTGAACAGTTACCAGACTGGTGTACTTACTACCTTGATACAGGTTAGGGACTAAAATCCTACTCTCCTGTGACCATTACAGTCACCAGACTGTTGTACTTACTACCTTGATACAGGTTAGGGACTAAAATCCTACTCTCCTGTGATCTGAACAGTTACCAGACTGGTGTACTTACTAACTTGATACAGGTTAGGGACTAAAATCCTACTTTCCTGTGATCTGAACAGTTACCAGACTGGTGTACTTACTACCTTGATACAGGTTAGGGACTAAAATACTACTCTCCTGTGACCATTACAGTCACCAGACTGTTGTACTTACTACCTTGATACAGGTTAGGGACTAAAATCCTACTCTCCTGTGATCTGAACAGCTACCAGACTGGTGTACTTACTACCTTGATACAGGTTAGGGACTAAAATCCTACTCTCCTGTGAGCTGAACAGTTACCAGACTGGTGTACTTACTACCTTGATACAGGTTAGGGACTAAAATCCTACTCTCCTGTGACCATTACAGTCACCAGACTGTTGTACTTACTACCTTGATATAGGTTAGGGACTAAAATCCTACTCTCCTCTGAGCTGAACAGTTACCAGACTGGTGTACTTACTACCTTCATACAGGTTAGGGACTAAAATCCTACTCTCCTGTGATCATTACAGTCACCAGACTGTTGTACTTACTACCTTGATACAGGTTAGGGACTAAAATCATACTCTCCTGTGACCATTACAGTCACCAAACTGGTGTACTTACTACCTTGATACAGGTTAGGGACTAAAATCCTACTCTCCTGTGACCATTACAGTCACCAGACTGTTGTACTTACTACCTTGATACAGGTTAGGGACTAAAATCCTACTGTCCTGTGAGCTGAACAGTTACCAGACTGGTGTAATTACTACCTTGATACAGGTTAGGGACTAAAATCCTACTCTCCTGTGATCTGAACAGTTACCAGACTGGTGTACTTACTACCTTGATACAGGTTAGGGATTAAAATCCTACTCTCCTGTGACCATTACAGTCACCAGACTGTTGTAATTACTACCTTGATACAGATTAGGGACTAAAATCCTACTCTCCTGTGATCTGAACAGTTACCAGACTGGTGTACTTACTACCTTGATACAGGTTAGGGACTAAAATCCTACTCTCCTGTGATCTGAACAGTTACCAGACTGGTGTACTTACTACCTTGATGCAGGTTAGGGACTAAAATCCTTCTCTCCTGTGACCTGAACAGTCACCAGACTGTTGTACTTACTGCCTTGATACAGGTTAGGGACTAAAATCCTACTCTCCTGTGAGCTGAACAGTTACCAGACTGGTGTACTTACTACCTTGATACAGGTTAGGGACTAAAATCCTTCTCTCCTGTGTACTGAACAGTTACCAGACTGGTGTACTTACTACCTTGATACAGGTTAGGGACTAAAATCCTACTCTCCTGTGACCATTACAGTCACCAGACTGTTGTACTTACTACCTTGATACAGGTTAGGGACTAAAATCCTTCTCTCCTGTGACCTGAACAGTCACCAGACTGTTGTACTTACTACCTTGATAAAGGTTAGGGACTAAAATCCTACTCTCCTGTGAGCTGAACAGTTACCAGGCTGGTGTACTTACTACCTTGATACAGGTTAGGGACTAAAATCCTACTCTCCTGTTACCATAATAGTCACCAGACTGTTTTACTTACTATCTTTATCCAGGTTAGGGTCTAAAATCCAAATCTCCTGTGAGCTGAACAGTGACCAGACTGTTGTACTTACTATCTTTATACAGGTTAGGGTCTAAAATCCAAATCTCCTGTGACCCGAACAGTCACCAGTCTATTGTCGCTGTATACAGGCAAAATGCGCAAGGCCGTTGGCAAGGGCGTTGGCAAGGAACAAGGAAGTGAACGTGATGGTGGTGCAGGCAGAGGCCGAGGTCGTGTGCAAGCACTAATTTCGCAACAACAAAGGGGCACATCTACTCGCTCACACGTCCTGTCCCAAATTCTTGGGGCCCGCAGCAGTACACCGCTCTTGAACTAAGACCAGTGTCAACAGGTTGTTACTTGGATAGCGGATAATGCTTCAAGTCAGATTGGCACCTCCACAAACACCCTGTCTTCCACACGGTCAAGTGTCAGTAGCCGTGATACTGCACCGCACATTTCCCAACCTGATCCTCCTTCCTACCACCAGGCCGAGTACACGTCCACGGACATTACTGATCCCACACTTGGACACTCGGAAGTCCAGAAGTGTGTACCCATGGGTGAGTGGAGGTACATGGCAAATTCCCATAACAAAATTTAAATTCCGCTGTCATTTGTGTGTGGTGTGGTGAAGTCTGGCCCAATCCAACCCTTCTTTATCTTGATCAGAGTCAGCCTGTCAGCATTTTCAGTTGACAGGCGGGTGCGTTTATCAGTAATGATTCCACCTGCGGCACTGAAAACACGCTCTGACAAAACGCTAGCGGCAGGGCAGGCCAGAACTTCCAAGGCGTAGAGAGCCAATTCATGTCACGTGTCCAGCTTGGAGACCCAATAATTGTAAGGCACAGAGGAATCTCGCAGTACAGTTGTTCGATCTGCAAGGTACTCCTTCAGCATGTGGCCAAACTTAGCATTTCTTGTGGCACTACCCCGCACCTCACGGGCTGTGGTACGTGAGGGGCTGAGAAAACTGTCCCACATCGTAAAGACAGTTCCCCTACCTCTGGCGGATTGGACTTGTGCCCCTCTCGGCCGTACGCCTTGGTTGTCCACCGATTCCTGACTTATGCCGCTAGCGTTTTGTGAGGGGAATGCTTTGCCTACTTCCGTTGCTATGGCCTTCTGGAACTGCTGCATTTTGGCTGACCTCTCCGCCTCAGAAATGAGAGACATAAAGTTCTCCTTGTAGCGTGGGTGTAAGAGTGTTGCCAACCAGTACTGATTGTCGGCCAAGATGTTCTAAACGCGAGGGTCACGAGCCAGGCAGCTTACCATAAAGTCAGCCATGTGCGCCAGACTCTTAACAGCCATCACTTCAGTATGCTGACCAACACGATGACAGAACATGCTGTCCTCCTCCTCCTCCTCCTCCTCATCTCCCCTGTCCTCTGGCCAGCCACACTGAATCGAGGGTATGACTGGTGTGCATCTCATATCCTCAATTTGGCCAGAGAGTTGCTCCTTGTCTTCATCCTCCTAGTCATAGTCCTCCACTGCACGTTGTGATGACATGAGGCTGGGCTGTGTGTTATCACCCACACCCACTACAGTTTCTTGCTCCAAGTCATCGCGCTCCGCCTGCAATGCATCATCTTTGTTTTTCAGCAGAGACCATTTTAGAAGGCAGAGTAGCGGTACGGTGACGCTAATAATGGCGTCATCGCCGCTCACCATCTTGGTGGAGTCCTCAAAGTTTTGGAGGACGGTACATAGGTCGGACATCCATCTCCACTCCTCAGGTGTTATGTGTGGAGTTTGACCCATTTCCCGACGGCTTAGGCGATGCAGGTAGTCAACAACTGCCCTCTTCTGCTCACATATCCTGACCAACATGTGCAGAGTTGAATTCCAACGCGTGGGGACATCACACACCAGTCTGTGGGCCGGAAGACGCAAACGGCGCTGAAAGCCGGCAAGGCCGGCTGAAGCAGCAGGTGACTTGCGAAAATGCGCAGACAGGCGGCGAACTTTTACCAGCAGATCAGACAGCTCTGGGTATGATGTAAGAAACCGCTGAACCACCAGGTTGAGCACATGGGACACGCATGGAACATGCGTCAGCTGGCCTCGCCTCAAAGCTGCCACCAGGTTCCGGCCATTGTCACACACGACCTTTCCTGGCTTTAGGTTCAGAGGTGTCAGCCAGTGATTTGCCTGCTGTTTCAGAGCTGTCCACACCTCTTCTGCATTGTGGGGTTTGTCACCTATGCAGACTAGTTTCAGCACAGCCTGTTGCCGCTTCGCAGAGGCAGTGCTGCAGTGCTCCCAGCTTGTGACTGGTGTGGAGGGTACAGTGGATGAGGATGTGCAGGAGGAGGAGGAGGAGGATGAGGAGCATGACATTCTGGAGCTGTAGAGTGTCGGTGAAACCCTGACAGAGGTAGGGACTGCAATCCTTGGTGTGGGAAGGATGTGTTCCGTCCCTCGCTCAGACTGGGTCACAGCTTCCACAATATTAACCCAGTGTTCCGTCAAGGAGATGTAGCGGCCTTGCCCACAAGCACTTGTCCACGTGTCTGTGGTTAGGTGGACTTTGGCTGAAACAGCGTTGTTCAGGGCACGTGTGATGCTTTGGGACATGTGGTTACTGGTTATGCAATGCGGGGACGGCACATCTGGAGAAATAGTGGCGGCTGGGGACCGAGTAACGTGGGACAGCAACCGCCATCAGGTCGCGGAATGCTTCCGTCTCCACCAGCCGGAAAGGCAACATTTCTAGCGCTATGAGTCGCGAAATGTGACAATTTAGGACTGTGGCATGTGGGGCGTTGGCTGCGTATTTGCGCCTGCGTTCAAAGGTTTGCTGAATGGATAATTGAACGCTCCGCTGGGACAAGGACGTGCTTGATGGTGGTGTTATTTGTGCGTGGGCAACTTCAGGTGCAGGGCCGGAGGCTTGTTCGCGGCCAGCATGGACAGGGATTGGCTCGCACGCACAACACGCGAAGACGTAGCAGTGACATCAGCAAGCACCGCTCCTCGACTCTGTTGTACTTCCCACAAAGTCAGGTGCTTGGCTGACATGTGCCTGATCATGCTGGTGGTGGTCAGGCTGCTAGTTTTCATACCCCTGCTGATGCTGGCATGGCAGGTGTTTCAAATGGCCTTTTTAGAGTCATCTGGAGCCAACTTAAAAAACTGCCAGACTCGGGAAGACCTAACATTTGCACAGGCACCTTGTGTCGTGTTGTTGTTCCGGGGAACGGTTGCCTGCCTTCTGCCTGCGGACACGACCCTGCTTCGTACTGCCGGTTGGGATGCTACACCTCCCTCCCCCTGTGCACTGCTGTCCTCGCTCTGCATATCCTCCTGCCAGGTTGGGTCAGCTACTGGATCATCCACCACGTCGTCTTCCTCTTCCTTGGATAATCGCGGGACTGCTCCTCCTTCTTCTCATGTGCCACCTTGATGACCGTTACAATAGTTAGGCTGTTGTTTCAGGTATACCCACAGTGGTAAATTTTTACGCCCATTCTTATAGAATGGGCATTACAACGACAGGAGACCAGCTCCTTTTCAATGGGAAAAATGTTTTGAGGCCCTCCTGCACGTCTCTATCCAGGGACAATGTGGAGCCTCCCAATTTTTGGCTGCCCTGCCAAAGGGCTATACTACAATACACCCACTTGAGGTTTACAGGCCCTACTGCATGTCTGTATGCATGGGTCATTGTTGAACCTCCCAATTTTTGGCTGCCCTGCCAAAGGGCTATACTACAATACACCCACTTCAGGTTTACAGGCACTCCTGCACATCTCTATCCAGGGACAATGTGAAGCCTCCCAATTTTTGGCAGCCCTGCCAAAGGGCTGTACTACAATACACCCACTTGAGGTTTACAGGCCCTACTGCATGTTTGTATGCATGGGTCATTGTTGAACCTCCCAATTTTTGGCTGCCCTGCCAAAGGGCTATACTACAATACACCCACTTCAGGTTTACAGGCCCTCCTGCACGTCTCTATCCAGGGACTATGTGGAGCCTCCCAATTTTTGGCTGCCCTGCCAAAGGGCTATACTACAATACACCCACTTCCTTACAATGGGCACTTCAGGTTTACAGGCCCTCATGCACGTCTCTATCCAGGGGCATTGGTGAGCCTCCCAATTTTAGACTGCCCTGGCAAAGGAAAATACTAGAATAGATCCAGTTCCTCAAAATGGGCACAATATGTCAAGACAGGGCTTCATGTACGTCTCTTCTCAGGGACATCGGAGTGCCGCACAATGTTTTCACGTAAAATCTTTCATGTAATCTCAAAAAGTAACATACAACAGCTGTATCTCACTATTGGGTATGTGCCCTTAACATTTCCACCCTGAATATTCATTTTGGTGTCATTTTGGAAGGTTTTCTGGTGACTCCGTAAAATTGGCGTGAAACTCGGACAAGATTGTTCACAGCTGTGACTTTTGAGTGAGACATTCTTCCAGGGGTCTTCCCCATGGTGTTGCCATGTCATTTGAGCACTCTTCTGAGACTTTTGTGACATTTTTAGGGTTTCTACATGCTGCCGGCAGTCATTTCATAAAAATACTTGGGTCTCCCATAGGATAACATTGGGCTCGGTACTCGGGCCGAGTACACGAGTATCTCGGGATGCTCGGCCCGAGCTTCGAGCACCCGATCATTTTAGCACTTGCTGATCACTAATTGTGGGTTCACCAGGATGTTAGTCTATGGAGATATGATTTCCTATATGGCAAGAACTGAATTTTTAAAACTAACAGAATTTCAAGAGTCCCTTTAACCCCTTCACCCCCGGGCCTATTTTGACCCTAATGACCAGGCCATTTTTGTCAATTCTGACCAGTGTCCCTTTATGGGGTAATATCTCTGGAACGCTTCATTGGATCCGAGCGATTCTGAGATTGTTTTTTCGTGACATATTGGGCTTCATGTTAGTATTAAATTTAGGTCGATAATTTTTGCGATTATTGGTGAAAAAATTAAAAATTTGGCAAAATTTTTGAAAATTTTGCAATTTTCAAATTATGAATTTTTATTCTGCTAAACCAGAGAGGTATGTGCCACAAAATAGTTAATAAATAACATTTCCCACATGTCTACTTTACATCAGCACAATTTTGGGAAAAAAAAAATTTTTTGTTTGGACGTTATAAGGGTTCAAAGTTCATCAGCAATTTTTCATTTTTCCAGCAAAATTTACAAAACCATTTTTTTTTGTGACCACATCACATTTGAAGTCCCTTTGAGGGGTTTACATGACAGAAAACACCCAAAAGTGACACCATTTCAAAAACTGCACCCCTCAAGCTACTCAAAACTACATTCAAGAAGATTATTAACCCTTCAGGTGCTTCACGGGAACTAAAGCAAAGTGGAAGGAAAAAATGGTAATTTTAATTTTTCCAACAAAAATGTTCTTTTAGCCTCAATTCTTTCATTTTCACATGGGCAACAGGATAAAATGGATCCTAAAAATTGTTGGGCAATTTCTCCTGAGTACATCGATATCTCATATGTGGTCATAAACCACTGTTTGGGCACACGGCAGGGCTCAGAAGGGAGGGAGCGCAATTTGACTTTTGGAGCTAATTTTCCGTTCAAAAAGTCAAATGGCGCTCCTTCCCTTCTGAGCCCTGCTGTGTGCCCAAACAGTGGTTTATGACCACATATGAGGTATCGGTGTACTCAGGAGAAATTGCCCAACAATTTTTAGCATCCATTTTATCCTGTTCCCCATGTGAAAATGAAAAAGTTTAGGCTAAAAGAAAATTTTTGTAGAAAAAAAAGTACTTTTTCATTTTTACGGATGAATTTGTGAAGCACCTGGGGGTTCAAAATGCTCACCACCCATCTAGATAAATTCCCTGGGGGGTCTAGTTTCCAAAATGGGGTCACTTGTGGGGGAGCTCCAATGTGTAGGCACACAGGGGCTCTCCAAACGCGACATGGTGTCCGCTAACAATTTGAGCTGATTTTTCAGTCAAATTGTTAGCGGACACTATGTTGCATTTGGAGAGCCCCTGTGTGCCTACACATTGGAGCTCCCCCACAAGTGACCCCATTTTGGAAACTAGACCCCCCAGGGAACTTATCTAGATGGGTGGTGAGCATTTTGAATACCCCAGTGCTTCACAAATTAATCTGTAAAAATGAAAAAACAAAATTTTTGTAGAAAAAAAAGTACTTTTTCATTTTTACGGATGAATTTGTGAAGCACCTGGGGGTTCAAAATGCTCACCACCCATCTAGATAAATTCCCTGGGGGTCTAATTTCCAAAATGGGGTCACTTGTGGGGGAGCTCCAATGTGTAGGCACACAGGGGCTCTCCAAACGCGACATGGTGTCCGCTAACAATTTGAGCTGATTTTTTAGTCAAATTGTTAGCGGACACCATGTTGCATTTGGAGAGCCCCTGTGTGCCTAAACATTGGAGCTCCCCCACAAGTGACCCCATTTTGGAAACTAGACCCCCCAGGGAACTTATCTAGATGGGTGGTGAGCATTTTGAATACCCTAGTGCTTCACAAATTAATCTGTAAAAATGAAAAAAGAAAATGTTTATGGAAAAAAAAGTACTTTTTCATTTTTACGGATGAATTTGTGAAGCACCTGGGGGTTCAAAATGCTCACCACACATCTATATAAGTTCCCTGGGGGCTCTAGTTTCCAAAATGGGGTCACTTGTGAGGGAGCTCCAATGTTTAGGCACACAGGGGCTCTCCAAACGCGACATAGTGTCCGCTAACAATTTGACTGAAAAATTAGCTCCAATTGTTAGCGGACACCATGTCGCGTTTGGAGAGCCCCTGTGTGCCTAAACATTGTAGCTCCCCCACAAGTGACCCCATTTTGGAAACTAGACCCCCCAGGGAACTTAGCTAGATGGGTGGTGAGCATTTTGAACACCCCGGAGCTTCACAAAATAATCTGTAAAAATAAAAAAAGAATTTTTTTGTGGAAAAAAAGTACTTATTCAATTTTACAGATGAATTTGTGAAGCACCTGGGGGTTCAAAATGTTCACAACTAATCTAGATACGTTCCCTGGGAGGTCTAGTTTCCAAAATGGGGTCACTTGTGGGGAGCTCCAATGTTTAGGCACACAGGGGCTCTCCATACGCGACATGGTGTCCGCTAACTATTGGAATTGTTAGCGGACACCATGTCGCGTATGGAGAGCCCATGTGTACCCAAACATTTGAGCTACCCCACAAGTGACCTCATTTTGGAAACTAGACCCCCCAAGGTATGTATCTAGATGCATAGTGTGCACTTTGAACCCCCAGGTGCTTCACAAATTGATCCGTAAGAAGGAAAAAGTACATTTGTTTTCACACAAATTTTTCTTTTTTCATTTTACGGATCAATTTGTGAAGCACCTGGGGGTTCAAAGTGCTCACTATGCATCTAGATATGTTCCTTGGGGGGTCTAGTTTCCAAAATGGGGTCACTTGTAGGGGAGCTCCAATGTTTAGGCACACAGGGGCTCTCCATACGCGACATGGTGTCCGCTAACTATTGGAATCATTAGCGGACACCATGTCGTGTATGGAGAGCCCCTGTGTGCCCAAACATTAAAGCTCCCCCACAAATGACCCCATTTTGGAAACTAGACCCCCCAAGGAATGCATCTAGATGCATAGTGAGCACTTTGATCCCCCAGGTGCTTCACAAATTGATCCGTAAGAAGGAAAAAGTACATTTGTTTTCACACAAATTTTCTTTTTTTCATTTTTACGGATCAATTTGTGAAGCACCTGGGGGTTCAAAGTGCTCACTATGCATCTAGATATGTTCCTTGGGGGGTCTAGTTTCCAAAATGGGGTCACTTGTAGGGGAGCTCCAATGTTTAGGCACACAGGGGCTCTCCATACGCGACATTGTGTCCGCTAACTATTGGAATCATTAGCAGACACCATGTCGTGTATGGAGAGCCCCTGTGTGCCCAAACATTGGAGCTCCCCCACAAATGACCCCATTTTGGAAACTAGACCCCCCAAGGAATGCATCTAGATGCATAGTGAGCACTTTGATCCCCCAGGTGCTTCACAAATTGATCCGTAAGAAGGAAAAAGTACATTTTTTTCACACAAATTTTCTTTTTTCATTTTTACGGATCAATTTGTGAAGCACCTGGGGGTTCAAAGTGTTCACTATGCATCTAAATACAGCGAAGCCCTTTTTTTTTTTCTAGGACTAATTTTAGAAAAAAAATGGCGTAGGGCTCCGCCATATTTTTGGTCCAGCCAGGTACAACTTGGCAGCTACGGACTGCCAGCAACCCCCAGCTGCCTCATTGTACCTGGCTGGCAACCAAAAATATAGCAAAGCCCGTTTTTATTTTTTTTCTAGGACTAATTCTAGAAAAAAAATGGCGTGGGGCTCCGCCATATTTTTGGTCCAGCCAGGTACAACTTGGCAGCTACGGATTGCCACAAACCCCCAGCTGCCTTGTTGTACCTGGCTGGCCACCAAAAATACAGCAAAGCCCTTTTTTTTCTTCTAGAACTAATTTTAGGAAAAAAATGGCGTAGGGCTCCGCCATATTTTTGGTCCAGCCAGGTACAACTAGGCAGCTGGGGGCTGGAATCCGCAGCATGGAGAGGCCCAAGCGTTCTGGGCCCCCCATGCTGCGAATTGCAGCCCGCAGCCGCCCCAGAAAATGGCGCATTCATTGAAGCGCCATTTTCTGGCGCTGTACCCAGACTCTTCCAGTTGCCCTGGTGCCGGTGGCAAACTGGGTAATAAAGGGCTTAATGCCAGCTTTTTATTGTCAGCTGGCACTAAGCCCGAGATTCATAATATAGGGCCAATGTTAGACCCGCCATTAGGAATCTCTGGTAAATAGTCAGAAAATACACACAGAGAAAATTCTTTTTATTTGAAAAAAAAACACAAACAAAATTCGGACTCCATCTTTATTATAAAGATCCGACGTAGTCCACAACGAAGGTCCCACGACGCTCGATCGCCTATGACGTAGTCCACAACGAAGGTCCCATGACGCACGATCGCCTCCGACGTAGTCCACAACGAAGGTCCCACGACGCTCGATCGCCTCTGGTCAATCCAGAGACTGCAGCAAGGGATGAAGTGTCCTCTTCTTACAGTCTCTGGGGTCAGAGTTATGGTGCACTGTATGACAATGATCTGTCATACAGTGCACCATGACTATGATCCCAGAGACTACAACAAGAGGACACTTGATCCCTTGTTGCACCCATCCATCCACCTATGCACCCATCATCCACGCACGCACACGTCTATGCACACACACATCTATGCACGCACACGTCCACACACATGTCCACACACGCACACGTCTACGCACACATCCATCTATGCACACATCCACGCACGCACACGTCTATGCACACACACATCTATGCACGCACACGTCCACACACATGTCCACACACGCACACGTCTACGCACGCACACGTCTACGCACACTCACGTCCACGCACGCTCATGTACGCTCACGTCCACGCATGCACCCCCTATCCATTCACCCACCATCAATTCATTCATTCATTCATACATACATACATACATAGATACATACACATACATACATACATACACATACATAGATACAAACATATACATACATACATACATACATACACACATACATACACATACATACATACATAGATACATACACATACATACATACATAGATATACATACATACACATACATGCATGCATGCATACATACACATGCATGCATACATACACATGCATGCATACATAGATACATACACATACATACATACATAGATATACATACATACACATACATGCATGCATGCATACATACACATGCATGCATACATACACATGCATGCATACACACACATGCATGCATACACACACATGCATGCATACACACACATGCATGCATACATGCACATGCATGCATACATACACATGCATACACACATGCATGCATACACACACATGCATGCATACACACATGCATGCATACACACACATGCATGCATACACACACATGCATGCATACACACACATGCATGCATACATACACATGCATGCATACACACACATGCATGCATACACACACATGCATGCATACATACACATACATGCATACATACACATACATACTTACCTCCCTCGTTCCACCGATGAGCAGGAGGAGGCCGGGAGAGGAGGCGGGGCCACAGACCGGCGGGCCGGGCAGAGAAGGAGGAGCTGCAGCAGCGGCGGCAGCAGCGGCGGGTGCACGGAAGTGTGCAGCCCGCCGCAGAAGGTGAGGGGGGGCCAGGCACAGGGCCCGGAGGTGGGGGCAGCCTGGGGGGGAGCAGTGGAGCAGGGGACCAGGCAGTGTTGCTGGCGGGCGCACGCGGGTGCAGCCCGCCGGCACATACATTGTAATAGAGGGGGGCGGGAGGTTGGGGGGGACGGCGGGGGGGCCCTGGACAGTCCTGGAGCTGGAGGGGGGTGAGGAGGGGTGGGCACTTGCCGATCCGCCCCTCCAGATCTGATTGGAGAGCTCCAATCAGATCTGGAGGGGTGAATCCCTGTGATTCCCTCCGATCGGCAGTTTCACTTTTAAACTGCCGATCGGAGGGGTCCTGGGCACGGGGGGGTTAATCCACCCCCTGTGGGGTCATCTCCAGGTTGTCACAGAGCAGCAGCATCTGTGACACCTGAGCGACCCCACTCACAGGAGCTGCAGCAGCTCAAATCTGCCAGGACGTTGTGCAACGTCCTGTGTCGGGAACGGGCAGAAACACAGGACGTTGCACAACGTCCTATGTCGGGAAGGGGTTAAAGAGGAATTCTACTTCTGTTGTGATCCCTTTTCGTTTTTCCTAATTATTCTTAACTTACACTTTCCCAATATACTTTTGCTACCTACTCTGTATGCTAATCTCTCTGAGTCTCATAAATAACTCTATTGTTGTTCTAGGTTTTATCCTTCCCGTCTGGAGAACAGAATCGGACAAACTGAGCGGGGCAGATTACTAACGAGGGCGGGGATGCCTCTCTGTGAGTTTTGGCATGCATGCCCAGATCATACTTCACTCTCCACAAGGCCTGGTTTATAGTCTAGTGCTTTCATCTAACAGGGCCTGTAATATATTATATAATGATTGAGACATTGCAGCGCTTGTCACATGAAAGCACTGCATTGTGCACGTGGCTAAGAGGACAGTGAAGTGTGATGCATGCCCAGACTGCTGTCAATTACATAGAGGACACCCCACCAGTGATATGCCCTGCTCAGTTTGTCCAATTCCAGTCTCCAGCCCGGAAGGATCAATGCAAAAACAACAATAAAGATATTTACAAGAATCAGAGAGATCAGCTTACAGGACCATGGTAGGTAGTATGTAGAATTATATTAGAAACTTGTTAGTTAGGAATAGTTAGGACAAAAGTAAGGGGGTCATACCAGTAGTGGAAAACCTGTTTAAGGGTTATATATGAAGGATAGTCATTGACATTGCTTTCTAAAAGAAAAGGGGTCGACAATGGCACAATGGGTCTAAACTGTTTATAAGAAGTGTAAGTGCAGTGTAAGAACTGCTCACCTTAATCAGTTGTGTGACCCACAACTGGTTTGAAAGTATCACAGCTGCAGCAGGATCCCCCACCTCATGGATGGTCCTCAGTAACTCCAGAAATGGACAAAAAGATTTTTAGATGCCTTCAATAACGAACTTCCTCTGTGTTTAAAACAATGGTTCTTTATTCCATTGCGTTTTGAGATCGCCCTGACCTCTTCACGGCTCTGTTGTTGCATCCCTGATGAAGAGGTCAGGACGATCTCGAAATGCGTTGGATAAAGAACCATTGGTTTAAGCACAGAGGAAGTTCGTTATTGAAGACAGCAGCGCAGATCTAAAATTCATTTTGTCCGTTTCTGAAGGTATTGTCATTTCTTTGGATGTGTGGTTTCTGCCTACAAGGAAAATAGATTTTCTACGAAAAACTGTACCTTGAAGATCATATTAATGTAAAAGCTCTTAAGCAGATAGTATATCTATTCCATAACTATCAACTACCCCAAAAGACAAAACATAGAACAAATATTTTGTCAATACATGCAGATCCATTAGATTAAGACCCCTTTCACATCAGCGTTCCTGTCCGCATTTGGCAGATCCGGACAGAAAACCCCATCTTCCGCATCTGTCGCCTGATGGCCGCACTTGCGGTACACTTGCAGCAAGCACCAGGCATCCTCTATGGGGCTTGGGGAAAGTGAGGCAAGAGCGGTATTGCCGCACTCCGGCACTTGCAGCAGTGAAAAAAAGCAGCTGTACGCGGGTTTTGTTTCGCAACCGCAACTGCCGCAAGTGCCGTATCGCGGCAATACCGTACTTGCCGCATTTGCCACAAGCCCCATAGAGAATGCATGGGTCTTGCCGCTAGTGTATCGCAAGTGAGGCCATTAGGTGGCAGATGCGGCAGATGCGGTTTTCTGTCCTGATCTGCCAGATCCAGACAGAAACACTGATGTGAAGGGGCCTTAGTGTGTTTCTTCTTTTCTTGGGTTTTTCCATTAGATTTATTGTAGTTGCACAGTTCCTGCACAAAGCATTACTTTAAAAATACAGAATAGTATACGATATTCAGAATGTATTATTCTTTTTTTGTTACTCATTGAACTATGTGACCTTTAACTAGTTTCTCCTGTGACTTATCATTTCTGACCAAAGTTATCCTCCATTATGCATTGACCATCTGCACTCCATCCCCCATTCCAACAACTATTGATGAGTAAACATAGAGGACATTAATGTTGTTGTTGCTGCTCATATTTACTCTAAGATCTATCACCTACCGGGTTGGCATTGTCTAATCTGTCATTAGATACATGCACATGACATTTTCACAGTTTCAACCTTGTTTGCTCTTTGGGATGGATAGGACGATAACCTTCAAGTAAGCAATTTCCATTATAATCATTTATAAAATATATATTGTTCACAGAAGTGTATTACTACAGCTAAAAAAAGGAGTCGAAAGTATAATAAAAGATTACATGGTAAATAAATAAGACTTCAAATGACTTATTAACCTATAAGGAAAATAATTAATTAAACTCGAAAACAATTAAGAAAATGGTTCTAAAATATCTAAAAAATAAATGAAAAAACAGTTAAATTAGGGAACATATTAGGCTGCTTTCACATCAGCGTTTTTTTTAAATCACGGCAGTTGCGGTGAAAAAAACGCAACTGCCGCGATTACCGCATAATGGCTGCACTTGCGGTACACTTGCGGCAAGCCCCATACAATGTATATGCGGGCTTGCGGCAAGTGCGGCAAATGCGGTCAGCCGCAGTTTTTTTGCGGCCGCACCTGCGCAAGTGCCAAAACCGCACTTGCCGCACCTGCCACAAGCCCGCATATACATTGTATGGGGCTTGCCGCAAGTGTACCGCAAGTGCAGCCGTTATGCGTTTTTTTCACCGCAACTGCCGCGATTTAAAAAAAACGCTGATGTGAAAGCACCCTTAATCAAATTTTACTGATCAACATAGAAAAATGATAAAATAGATGATTTAAATAAAAATCAACAAAATGAATTTGAGTGAAAGTTAATTCTACTTAAATTTTACAGAAATCAGTATTACCAAAAATGCAGATTTTTTGTAATTTTCTCCACGCAAATTCAGCAAAATGATAGTAGGTTTGCCATTATTTTGCTAAATCATAGAGGGATGTCAAAAGGTTAAAAAAGAGATAAGGAAGCAATACTCACCTTACCAATCACTACTTTAGTCATCTATGATCTTCCTATAGTCTTTGGTGCATCTTCTTGCTGCAGCTGAATGCCATATCTTCAAGCTGGGTTAGGGTGCCTTCACACTGCGGCACGATCCGGTCCGGGGCTGTCCGGGATGACCCTGACAGCCACGGACTAGATCAGCACACAGAATCGGAGGGCTAATATGCCCACCGGTCCGGTGAGCAGCGCACGCAGCTTTAGCTGCTGACTTATCAGCAGCGGGAACTGCGTGTGGCTGCACACCGGACCGGAGGGCATATTAGTCCTCCGGTTCTGTGTGCTGATCTAGTCCATGGCTGTCAGGGTCATCCCGGACAGCCCCGGACCGGATCGTGCTGCAGTGTGAAGGTACCCTTAGAACTTCCGGCCATGAGTAGACCCAGAACGACATGCACATGCCCAGAGACATCCCGAGCAATCAAAGATGGAAATCCCAGCCTTGAGTGTGTAAACAGGCCTGGGACGTCTCTTGTTTTAATTTATTCTCATGGACACAATGCTTGTACCAAAATGTAACAGTAATGCCTCTTGTTTGTCTGATATTTTAATATAGTGAATATTTATTAGATTGCATAAAAGTTGTAATATTTTGATCATTGTTTGTTCATACATACACCCTAACCCCTTCAGGACCCAGCCTATTTTGGCCTTGCTGACCTTGCCATTTTTTGCAATTCTGATCGGTGTTCCTTTATAAGGTAATAATTCTATAATGCTTCAACGGATCCTGGCGATTCTGAGATAGTTTTTTCGTGATATATTGGGCTTCATGTTAGTGGTAAATTTAGGTTTATAATTTTTGTGTTTATTTGTGAAAAAATTAAAAATTTGGCGAACATTTAGAAAATTTAGCAATTTTCAAATTTTGAATTTTTATTCTGTTAAAGCAGAGAATTCTGTGACACAAAATAGTTAATAAATAACATTTCCCACATGTCTACTTTACATCAGTACAATTTTCAAAAAAAAAAAATTTTGTTAGGAAGTTATAAGGGTTCAAAGTCATTCAGCAATTTTTCATTTTTCCAGCAAAATTTCCAAAACCATTTTTTTTAGTGACCACATCACAATTGAAGTCCCTTTGAGGGGCGTACATGACAGAAAACACCCAAAAGCGACACCATTTCAAAACTGCACCCCTCAAGCTACTGAAAACTATATTCAAGAAGATTATTAACCCTTCAGGTGCTTCACAGGAACTAAAGAAACGTGGAAGAAAAAAATTGACATTTTTCCAGCAAAAATATTCTTTTAGCCTCAATTCTTTCATTATTGGCGCACGGCAGTGTTCGGAAGGGAAGGAGTGCAATTTGACTTTTTAAATGGAAAATTAGCTCCAATTGTTAGCGTATGGAGAGCCCCTGTGTGCCTAAACATTGGAGCTCCCCCACAACTGACCCCATTTTGGAAACTAGACCCTCCAAGGGACTTACATAGATGCATAGTGAGCACTTTCAACCCCCAGGTGCTTCACAAATGAATTCGTAAAAATGAAAAAATACTTATTCAGATGCATAGTAAGCACTTCAAACCTCCAGGGGCTTTACAAATAGCCTCAATTTTTTCATTATCACATTGGAAACATGATAAAATAGATCCTGAAGTTTGTTGTGCAATTTTTCTTGAGTACACCAATACCTCATATGTGGTCATAAACCACTGTTTGGGCGCACGGCAGGACTCGGAAGAGAAGGAGCGCCATTTGACTTTTGGAGCTCATTTTCTATTCAAAAAGTCAAATGGCACTCCTTCCCTTGCGACCCCTGCCGTGTACACAAACAGTGGTTTATGACCACATATGAGGTATCGGTGTACTCAGGAGAAATTGCCCAACAAATATTAGGATCCATTTTATCCTGTTGCCCGTTTGTAAATGGAAAAATTGAGGCTAAAAAAAATAATTGTGAAAAAAAAAGCAGTTTTTCATTTTTACGGATCAATTTGTGAAGCACCTGGGGGTTCCCAGTCCTCACTATGCATCTAAATAAGTTCCTTGGGGTCTAGTTCCCAAAATGGGGTCACTTGCAGGGGAGCTCCAATTTTTTGGCACACAGGAGCTCTCCATACATGACATGGTGTCCGCTAACAATTGGAGCTAATTTTCCATTCAAATTGTTAGCAGACAACATGTCTCGTATGGAGAGTTTCTGTGTGCCACCAGCATTGCCACCAGCATTGTCACCAGCACAAGGGCAACTGGAAGAGTCGGAGTACAGCACCAGAAAATGGCGCCTCTAATGAATGCAATATTTACTGGGTGGCTGTGGGTTGCAATTGGCAGTGTATCGGGCCCACAACGTTTGGGTCTCTCAATGCTGGGGATTCCAGCCCCCCAGCTGCCAAGTTGTACCTGGCTGGCAAGCAAACATATGGCAAAGCTCCATGTCATTTTATATGTAGAAATAATTTTTAAAAAAATGACGTGGGGCTTTGCCATATTTTTGGTCCAGCCAGGTACAACTTGGCAGCTACGGACTGCCACCCACCCCAAGCTACCTAGTTGTACCTGACTGGCAACCAAAAATACAGTGAAGCCCAACATTTCTTTTTAATTTGAGAAAAAAAAACAACATGGGGCTCCGCCATATTTCTGGTCCAGCCAAGTACAACTAGGCAGCTGGAGGCTAGAATCCTCAGCATGGAGAGGCCCAAGCATTCTGGGCCCCCCATGCCTCAAATTGCAGCCCGCAGCCACCCCAGAAAATGGCGCATTCATTGAAGCGCCATTTCCTGGTGCTGTACCTAGACTCTTCCAGTTGCCCTGGTGCCGGTGGAAAAACTGGGTAATAAGGGATTAATGCCAGCTTTTTTATTGGCAGCTGGCAATAAGCCTGAGATTCATAATGTTGGGCCAGTATTAGACCTGGCCATTAGAAATCTCTAGCAAATAGTAAAAAAATACACCACACAGAGAAAAATCTTATTAGAGAAAAAAACACCATCAAAATTTGGACTCCATCTTTATTATTATTATCCGATGCAGTCCAAAACTATGGTCCCTCGATGCTCGATTGCCTCTGTTACATCCAGAGACTGCAGCAAGGGATCAAATGTCCTCTTGTTGTAGTCTCTGGGGTCACGGTGATGATGCATTGTATGGCACATCATTGCCATACAGTGCACCATCACTTACACCAGAGACTGCAACAAGAGAGCAAGTCTCCTATGGTTGTAGTCTCTGGGGTCATGTTGATAATGCACTGTATGGCATTTCATTGCCATACAGTGCATCATCACCGTTACCCCAGAGACTACAAAAAGAGGTCACTTGATCCCTTGTTGTAGTCTCTGGGGTCATGGTGATGGTGCACTGTGTGGCAGATCATTGCCATACAGTGAACCATCACAATAACATCAGACTACAACAATAGGACAATTGATCCCTTGTTGTAGTCACTTGTGTCAGAGATGGTGCACTGTATGGCAATGATCTGCCGCACCATAATTCCACCCATCCATCCACCCACGCAGGCTCTCTCCCCATCCACCCATCCATTCATGCATGCAGTCTCTTAATCCATCCACCAATTAATCTATCCATCCACCCATGCAGGCTCTCTCTCCCTCCTCCCACCCATCCACCCACCCATCCACCCACCAATCCATCCACTCATCCATCCATGCACACATCCATACACTCATCCATCCACCCACCCATCCACCCATCCATACATAAACTCATCCATCCATCCATTCTCACCTCACCACAGAGATCCTCCTGGGAGCCCATGCCTGTTGTCCTGTAGCTCCTCAGCTGTCAGCAGCGGAGGAGTCCGGAGAGGTGGCAGCAGGAGCGGTGAACGGGGCATTGGAGCAGAACCGGTGGGTGAAGCATGAGTAATGGAGGTGTGTGAGAGTAGAGGGGGTGGAGATAGAGGGACAGGGGAGGATCAGGAGCAGAGCGGGAGGCACGGACAGCACAGGAGCAGGAGGGAAGGCAAGGAGGAAGAGGGACTGGGGAGACATTACCGGAGGCTGACGGATGCAGGGCGGCTGTGGAGTGGCCCGGATGGGAGTGATCATCCCATCAGATCGCTCCCATCAGAGCTGGAGGGGGCAAAGCCTACCCCCTTTAGCGCTCCAGCCTATGAAAGGGGCTATGACAGCCCCTTCCATAGGTGGAGAGAGGATCGCAGTGATTTAGTGTTCCATCAGCTAATCACCGTGATTGTAGGGACAGGGTGGAGAATCTACAAACCTGACCTTAAGCCCCAGTGTTCAGTGAATCACTGAACACCGTGGCCCAATGGCAGTTACCACGACAACGGTGCCGCCGTAAACACCATGATGTTGCACAACGGCATGAGTCGGGAAGGCACCGACTTTCATGACATTTGTGTAACGTCATTGGTCGGGAAGGGGTTAACAGTGACAAATATATTGTATAAGAGGAAGAATGATGACCGACTTTATTTCATTCCTCCAACATGAAAGTAATTGTATTAGGTTAACAAAAGTTTTTTATAAACTTATAGCCATACAGTGTATGGCCTTCAATTTAAGAAAATGTAAAATAACAAAACAATGTAGTGATTAAAGTCACCATACACATCAGATAGCTATTGGCCAAATCTTGATCAGCTATTTCTTCGCATGAGCCCACAAATATATGCACACTTGGCTTGGTTAAGCATTCATACGTTTTGAATGAGGTGACGAATAGAGATGAGCAGACTTGAACTTTAAAGTTTAGTGTTCATGCTGAGCATAGGCTCTATAAAAAAAATCAGTGTTCAAGTTCTGAGATTGGGTGCTTTACATATTCAAACCACTTGAGCGAGCATTGCTGTGATTGGGTACGCTTAGTGCTAGGTCCAGTGTGAGACGCTTGCAGTGTTTGAATGGCTCACACTGGGGGATAAATCAGAGTTATTGGATGTAGTGTGTACAAGAAAATTACAAAACCCGGCCCTCCGTCCAATGAAATGCTTGTTTATGGCTGGCGGTATGTGGGCGGAGAGAAAAACTGTCCAATCAGTGCCTCCCAATAAAGTTCAGGTCAAGATCCAGTCCAGACCAGAACTTTATCTAAAGTCTGACTGAACCCAAAGAACCGAACTTCCATGGGTCGACTCATCTCTAGTGATGAATAAAGTTCCTGGTAAACAAAAAGCTTTATACATTGAATGGTGAACTGATTCTGCCAAAATCAGCAGATTCAGGCATCTTTAGTCTAATGTTTAAGTATTAATCAGGGATGTATATGACATATTTAAGATAATGCATTTTTCAGCCATAATGAATACTTGAGTAGTGTAAAATATAATGGTTACTACATTTGACCTTTGCCACAATGGAAAATGGAAACAATACATAATATATTCAGTGCACAGCAATCCTGATGAGAATAATGTGGAAACATGTTCACGAAATCACTTTTAAAATATTTAAGATGCAAACAAGTTGACAAGAGTCTCTATTTTTATTTGTTTGCCATAGAGGATAGTTTTGAGTGAGTACATTTATTTCTAATAGTACCGTATATACTCGTGTATAAGCCAACCCGTGTATAAGCCGACCCCCTACTTTTGCCCCAAAAGCTGGGAAAACCTATTGACTCGCGTATAAGCATAGGGTGGACAATGCAGCAGCTACCGGTACTGAAAAATTTTAAAAATGAAAATAGATACGAATAAAATGTTAAACTTGTATTTTAAATAGAAACAGTAAACTACCAATGCAGCAGACCACCGTCCTGTTATAAAGCCCCCTATCACTGGTATATAGCCCACCATCCCTGTATATAGCAGCCATCACTGGTATATAGTGGCCATAACTAGTATACAGTTGCCGCCATCACTGATATACAGTCCCCAGCAGTGGTATACAGGCCCCTTATCAGTGGTATACAGGCCCCTCATCAGTGATATACAGTCCCCAGCAGTGGTATACAGGCCCCTCATCAGTGGTATACAGCGCCCAAAATGGGTATACAGGCCCAGCAGTGGTATACAGACCCAGCAGTGGTATACAGACCCAGCAGTGGTATACAGGCCCCTCGGCAGTGCTATACAGCCCCAGCAGTGGTATACAGCCCCAGCAATGGTATACAGACCCAGCAGTGGTATACAGACTCAGCAGTGGTATACAGGCCCCTCGGCAGTGCTATACAGCCCCAGCAGTGGTATACAGCCCAGCAGTGGTATACAGACCCAGCAGTGGTTTACAGACCCAGCAGTGGAATACAGGCCCCTCGGCAGTGGTATACAGGCCCCTTGGCAGTGGTATACAGCCCCAGCAGTGGTATACAGCCCCAGCAGTGGTATACAGTCCCAGCAGTGGTATACAGACCCAGCAGTGGTATACAGGCCCCTCGGCAGTGATATACAGCCCCAGCAGTGGTATACAGCCCCAGCAGTGGTATACAGTCCCAGCAGTGGTATACAGTCCCAACAGTGGTATACAGTCCCAGCAGTGGTATACAGACCCAGCAGTGATATACAGGCCCCTCGGCAGTGCTATACAGCCCCAGCAGTGGTATACAGCCCCAGCAGTGGTATACAGGCCCAGCAGTGGTATACAGGCCCAGCAGTGGTATACAGCTCCCCTGCTGTCTCACTGCTCCATGTATACAGAGGCCCCCCCATGTATAAAGAGGCCCCCCATGTATACAGAGGCACCCCCCCCATGTATACAGAGCCCCCCCCAAGCATTGGCCCATCTCACCCCTCGGTCTCCAGGCACCTGGGTCCTCCAGCTGCTGCGTCTGCGTGCCCCGCGGCTTCTAATACCGGCGTCCTCCCCGCTCTTCCTGTTTGAATGCGATCATGTGACCACGCAGGTCACATGATCGCATTCAAACAGGAAGTGCGGGGAGGACGCCGGTATTAGAAGCCACGGGGCACGCAGACGCAACAGCTGGAGGACCCGGGTGCCTGGAGACCGAGGGGTGAGATGGATCACTACTGGGGGGGCCTCTGTATACATAGGGGGGCGGGGGAGGCTATACTGTGCAGGGGAGCAGCAATGTACTATGCGCTGCTCCCCATGCATAATTAATGAGCGGCACCACGTGATGTGCCGCTCATTCTGCAGCCTCCCCCCGCCTCCTCCTGCAGTGCCCGGACACAGCCCCCACCACACTAGTATATGACTCGTGTATAAGCCGAGGGGGGGACTTTTCAGCCCAATTTTTGGGCTGAAAAAGTCGGCTTATACACGAGTATATACGGTATATAATAGTATAATAGTGTATGCAAAAATGCATCAAAAACGTATTGCATTTTTGGTGCATTTTTCTGCCAGGAGATGCAGATTTGTTGCAGAAAATTTCTCAACTTGCTGATACTTACTGAGGCCGGTTTCACACCACGGTTTTGGTGTATCAGGTTCTGTCCAGTGTTTTACAGAAAACACCAGACAGACCCTGACAGCCCAGATAGAACATAGAACAAATATGCCCGGAATTGGCAGATCGCAGGGTTCAGGAGCTGTCCCTGCTGAAATGTCAGGAGCGCGGCTTGCGGGGAGTTAGCTGCAATTCTGAAATCTCAGGCGGGGAGCTCTCTAGGTGCTGAAGTTCATCGCCGGACAGTGCTGAGCTCAAGCACCCGGTGTCCGGAAATTGGACAGATTTGTCTGTCGTGTCCGGCGCGATCCGGTACCCATAGACTCACATGTTATTGGCCGCCAGATCTTGCTAGATCTGGGAGGATCCGGTTATGTGTCACTTTTTGCCCCAGACACAAAAACTCTGCAAGCAGAAATAGGAGGTCATAACTTTGACTCTATTTTCATAAATTTTTATATTTAGCGACTGCTCTTTAGTGGCAGCTGCTGGATAATCTAACGATCAGGGTACAGACTACCTTGCTCAAAGAGTTCCTCCCACACCAGCCATTTTTCCTTTGAGGAAATGCTAACCTCAAAATGCTTTTGTGGTATATATTTAATATTCAGGTGCATCTCAATGAATTAGAATATCATTAAAAAGTTAATTTATTTCAGTAATTCTATACATAAAGTGAAACGCATACATTATATAGAATTATTACAGAGTGATCTATTTCAAGTGTTTATTTATGTTAATGTTGATGATTATGGCTTACTGCCAATGAAACCTGCAGATCATTATTGCAGAAACTTAAAGTAGGGCGGATAAAGGGTCTGAGAGATAAAATATTACCTATATACTGTAGGTATCAGAGACTTCACCTTGTGTGCTTGTGAGAGTCACAACCACTATTAAAGCATATCACGGCTGCTGCAGTCCCCAGCGTGATGCATAAAGAGTAGAGAGGATGACGAGTTAAAAACCACCGCTGCCATATTCCACTGGACATCAAAGGATGAATACAACACATTTCAGGGCTCCCTGGCCCCTTCCTCAGGACAAATCAATCTCATATTGCCATGATTCAGGGCGTTTCAGAGAGCCCTGAAATGCATTGACTAATAAACTAATATTTTTTTTAACCCTTCAACCTCCCTAGTTTAATTTTCTGAGACAATGACCTTTGTATTTTCACTGGATGTAAGTCATAATCATCAACTTTTACAGAAATAAACACTTGAAATAGATCCCTCTGTATATAATGACTCTATAATACATGCGTTTTACTTTTGGTATTGAATTACTGAAAAAAATAACTTTTTGATGATATTCTAATTCATTGAGATGCACAAGTATATGTGAGATTTCAGGTATGCAATTGAATTACAAGGGCCACCAGTAACATGGACAACGGGGGTCCACTGAATTATATTACCCTGGTTCAGAAATCTACTTCTGACTCCATGTAATAATATTTTGGTAGTTTGCTAAATGTATGATGAGATGTTGTCTTTGTCTGTACATAGAAAATCAAATATACTATGCCAAACACTGTTCATATGGGTGGTGCGGGCCCACCGGGGAAATCCCCTGTTTCCCAGTGGGCCAGTCCAAGCCTACAGGTACATATTTACAATACAGGGGTACATATTGTGGTGCAAAAGGTGCAAATATAATCCTGTAAAATTTGTTTTAAAACTCAGATTTTGTTTTTGAAATTGGTATCTTTGTAGTTTGACAAATTATGCTACCATGTGGCATTGTATGACAGCAATGTGTACTCTATGACAGTATCATGTACACTTTTCATGGCACTGCACACTGTATGCATTATTATTAGGCAAGTGGGTATTATAATTATATCACGCTAATGCAGATTTTCCACCTCTGAGCTGTATAAACTTGAATGATTATTGGATGAAGCCGATCGGGTGAAGTGTATTTGTGTAACGAGGATTGCCTAAGGATCCGGCACCCTACATTGGGGTGTAAAGAATTATTAGGCAGCTTGTTTTTCTCTGCCAAAATAGACCAAGAAACAGATTTAACTGACTGAATGCTCACTATGCGGTAGTTTCAAGTGTTAAATAGGGATTTGGCACTCTGGATTTTGCTAATATATTGGGGCGCGGTCAAAAAACTAAAATCAAAAGTATTGATGCAAATAGTCAAGTTCACAAACAAAAAGTGTTAAGGAAAAAAAGGGATGTTAACAAAGACTTGAGAAGAATCAAATGTGTGTCACAATTCAGCTCTCAATGAATGCATATAATATACAGTACTAGTATGGTTGACCTTTTCAGACTGTGTATTCCTGATCATGCTCTCATGTTTTATTACACTATCACCTGCCTTCTGACATTTTTATTTCATCTTCCGGTCCAATCATTGGGCAACATTTGAGTGTGGTCCTGCTATGACCTTGTCGTAGGTTGCCAGATATCTGGCGTATTCCAGGTGACTTAGGCTGCCTTCAGACTTGCAGATGCATCTGCAGCGTTTTGCAGATGCATCTGCAAGCATCTGCATGCAGACCGCGGCCCCTATGTTTATAATGGAGCGCACGGCGGTCTGCAGATGCTTGCAGACCGCCGTGCGCTCTCATTGCCTGCCATTAGTGATCTGTGCGCACGCGGATGCCTGCGCACAAATCACACACTCCTGCCCAAACCAGGGACGCAACATCTCGCCTCCCTGGTGCGGGCGGGAGTGTGTGATTTGTGCGCAGGCATCCACGTGCGCACAGATCACTAATGGCGGGCAATGAGAGCGCACGGCGGTCTGCAAGCATCTGCAGACCGCCGAGCGCTCCATTATAAATATAGGGGCCACGGTCTGCATGCAGATGCTTGCAGATGCATCTGCAAAACGCTGCAGATGCATCTGCAAGTCTGAAGCCAGCCTAAGCCATTCCTTTACTCAATAACACTTCTGTTCCATTGTTATCAGTAGGCAACTGTTCTGGGGACAGAAATCTGGAGATTCTCTTGTAGAAACATCCAATCTTCACTACAGAAACCAAAAGTGATGAACAAAGCATCTTTTTGACTCCACATCCCAGTTTACCTTGCACCAAGACAATTGAAGTGATAACAAGTGTGCAACAATAATATTTTTGTGCACAATTGTCATACAGTCAGGAAACAGAACAGTTATTTGAGCTGATTATTGTTTTAGCAGTGTATGAATGTATTATTAATACATATTAGCACTGTTTTGCATTGGTATTTAGGCAAAGTATATTAGAGATATGTGAATTAGTGCTTTTTATTAGAACACTTTAACCCTATTGAAACTATAATTGCTGCAATATGATGATTCATTGATCCAATAATGTGCCATTCCAGTTACCTAAACGCATGGAATATTGCCATGGCTTCCTTTACAGCAGCAGCTGGAAGAGACATCATCACATTCTGCATGGTGGGAGATCATTGAAACACATTACCTTGGAGCAACAGGTTTACAACAATGATTATAAAACGTTTTAATATATTTTACTCATCCTATGCTTCTGTAAGCAAATAAGTTAATTTAAGGAATCTGTCAGGAGATTTTCTAGTACAAAACTAATGGTATCCTGCAATAGGGCTTCGGCAGCCCTTTCAGTATCACTAACTTTTATTGTTCTGCCTTCGTCTATTATCTTGCTATAAACCTCTGGGAATTCAGTGTTGTGCACCCGCCATACATGCATATGTAAATTCAAATTTATTATGCTATGCTCCCCACGCCCACAATCTACCCACCTCTCCAGTGCTGACATCAATAACAGTAAATATCTTCACTCACATTTGCTTTCACTGCTTAGAGGTGGGTATAGGGAGCAGGGCATGATCAGTCTGGATACATATATTCTTGACTAGCCGGTGTGTGGCACTGAATTCTCCAGGGCTTACAGCAAGATAATAGGAGACGTACAGCAATAAAGCTACCGTCACACACCGCAATATTGCTTGCAATTTCACTGACAATTTGCTGGTTGCAGTCAAATCATGGACACATTGTTCCATTTGTACACGGCAACAAAATAGAACAATGTGTCCATGATTTCACTGCAAGCAGCAAATTGCCAGTGAAATTGCCGCAGTACCTTTAGAGTTACTAATCCTGCCATACAAAAAAAACTGTTGGAGATATAGAAGCGCATTAGGGTCTTATCTGCATATAAAACCATACACAAATAAGCTGTTGCTGCTCACCTACTCAGGTTGTGGGACCCACAACCAGTTTGCATTGCATGTATCGGCTGCTGCAGAATCCACAGGAACCACGTGTATAATGCGGTCACAAAGGAAAATAATCAAACATATTCATTTTTAAGTCCCCAATCCTGATCCATATAACCCTATGGTCTTTTCTATCTGACGGCAGCACAGATCTTCCACATATACATCGAATTACTGATCCTGAAATGGCTGCCCGAGCCCTATTCCTGTATACTATTAGAATTGTGTAAGAAAATAACCTGTCAGATTCCCTTTAAGTTAGACAAGTGTACTGCAGTATTATTAATTTTGCCCATCTTCTTATTTCTGGCAGCGTAAATACTTAAAGGGGAACTCCAGGGAGATGAAAAAAATTTGTACGGTCCCTCCACTCCTAGACTATAATGCTAAGCTGCCTGTTACAATAGTATAATGTTTAGAACTAATATAAATCAGTTATTCATTTGCTGCTTACAAGTCGCCACTCCTATAGGGGTCAATACATCATGCCTGAGTGAGCAGCCCTCTCCCCTCCATCTCACAAAGCTTAAGAGCCATCGGACACCTTCTAATTTCTCATCCAATCACATGGGCATGATATCACAACTGGTGCTTTACTAAGCTGGGAGTCTGGAGATCTCTTTCTGTGCAGAGAGCAATGGTTAGACAATGTGTTGATAGGACATGCTGTGACATCATGCCCATTTGATTGAAGGAGGAAGTGTTTGTTCTTGGAGCAGAGATGCTCACTGCAGAGAGAGTGGGGAGATTGCTTGCTCAGGCATGACTAATTGACCCCTGTGGAAATGGTAACTGATTTATATCAATTCTAAATATTATATAAGTGTAATAGGCAGCTCAGCATTATAGTCTATGAGTGCAGAGACAATACAAAAAAAATTCTCCCCGGAGTTCCCCTTTAAATTAACCTTTAAGGTACCTTTACACGCCGCCACTGTGGGTAGCAACAGGCATCCATCGCACGTGCACGCGCGCGTTTTTAACGGTAGATACCGATCGCCGATGCCGCATATACAGGCGCCACTGCATGCTCCACTGAAGGTATTTGCGTTCCCTGGAAGTGCCGACAGCTCCTGCGGCTTACTTCCTGTTGAATACCTTCCCTGGTTTACACGCCAATACCACAAAGGAATATGGGCGTACATATTCGCGCCGCAAGTACATAGGCGTGACAAAGTTGTGTATTATGTGACGCTCGTACGCTGTTTAGACAACACAATAGCATCATGATTGGCCAGCCTGTGCAGGAAGGCTGGCTAATACATGATGTCATTGCAATTATGTAGTGTGAATGGTCAGCTCTTTAAATATGGCGCCCTGTGCAGGGAAAGCCAATGGTTACACAGTAGCCCCCACCAATGATCGCTGATGGGATGTGGTATCCATGACGCCGTGGCACGCCCCTGGGAATTCGCTAGGCCACGCAAATACCGTGCCTGTGCCCCGATTACACGCCACCACCATAGGAATTGTGCATACCTGTTTTTGAGCACGGCTCAGAAACAGGTATCCGAAGGAACTGTGAGACACAGGAAGGAATTTCCCGATTTACACGCCACCATTTCTTAGTGATTTCATGGCAACAGGCACAATTGTCCCCAGTGCCTGGCAGTTTCTCCCTTCCTGTGGCGGCGTGTAAAGGCACCTTTACATACGATTTACATCTTTCTAACAATATCGGTTCAGTATATTTTAAAATAGTTTACAAAAAAATGCAATTTTAACGTAAAGTGATACAAATCTAAAAAAAAGATGTGTGATGCAGGAAACAGTAGGGATTCGTGAATGTACAAAGAAATCTTTAATTCAGTGGATAAAAAGATATTAGAGAGTTGTACACAATAATTTCTATAAGTTGCTTTTGGTAAGTTCTATCGTCATGTGTTTAATACACAGTGACCTATGTCAAACCTTCAATTTCTACATCACAAATCTTGCAGAATTAGATTTACAAAGGTACTCCTTGTTTTCATTTTCACTTTTAAATGGTGTCGCTAAACGTTTGCATTTTCGTTCAGAGGAAAAAATAGGTGTATAGACTTGATTTACAATACAAGATCATGAAAAAATATGAAATATTTTATACTCGTTTAATTTTAGTAGATTTTGACTTTCAAAATTATCATATTTAATCTATATTTATTGGTAAATGTGGTAATTTGTATAAATACTTATAAAAAGCATCTTTTTTATATTTTCTGGTAAAGCTGTCATCACCATTCCATACTTATCTGCTTTTGTAAATGCTTCAGTTGTTCAAGAAAAAGCAAATCTGGAGCCCATTTTCTTACAACTCTTCGTGGAGCCATTTTTCTACATTGACAACTGAATATTATCATTTTCATAGTTCCTCCACAGTGTGATACTAACACTGATTGGGCAGTTTTTAGGGACACAACTCCTAACCTGAAACACCCAGTTGTCAATTTATTCATGCATTTCAATTAGGAATAAAATTATAATATCAAATTATTAATAAAATAGTTTTATCTGAAGTAGGGATGAGTTTAATTTGAACACTGGTGCACTTATTTGTTTAAAATCTCTACAACTACTTCCTATATACACTGGTGATCAAAGATAGAGAACAATGTATGATCAGTTGATTTTTTCAGACAGAATGTAATCGACATTGATCAATATTTGGCGTTTTTTGTGTAAGGGGTACACCACCCCACTAGAACAGGGTTTTCCAAAATAACCAAAGTTTATCAACCTCAAAACTCTATTTTGCACAAAACGTAATGATCAGAACTAGAGAACAGCAATGACTGTAGACAGAGAAAGATTAAAACTAAATGCTGTGAAGGTTACAAAAGTCATCAGTCTGTATAAAGTGTACAGGCCTTTGCTTTGTACAGGCCTTTGCTGTGAATGACTTCAGCACATCTGCGGCCACAGGACATCTCTAGTCTCTCACACTGCTCTGGTGGGATTTTGCACCACTCTTCTTCCAGTCTGTTCCACAGTTCTGTGACTGTTGTGGGTTTCTTGGCCATAACTTTATCACCAAGGATTTTCCAGAGCTTTTCTATTGGGTTTAGATTAGGACTCTGGGCGGCCATTTCATTGTTTCAGTTTTTTCTTTTCAAGAAACTGCTTTACTCCTTTTGCTGTGTGACAAGGGACATTGTCCTACATGAAAATTGTTGGCTGATTGAGAGGTGAACACAAGTAATGAACCACATGTTGTTTAGGAAGGTTCTGATACATGCTTGCATTCACTCTACCATATATCTGTATGAGAGGTCCAACCCCTGCAGCATAAAACATTCCCCAAACCATGACACATCCTCTACCACCTTTCACTGACTTCTTTACAAACTTTGGGTTCAGTCTTTCCTCAGTTTGTCGATGAATATGTTTCCCATCCAACACAAATAAATTGAACTTGCTTTTATCAGTAAATGAACTATGGACCACTTCTCTGTCCACACAACATGCTCCTCACCAAAGGTGAGTCTAGATTTTGTTTTTTTTTAGCTAATGATAGGTTTGGTCAGTGCAGAGTGGGCTTTCAGTCCAAATGCTCTTAAATATTGTGACACTGTATGATGAGACAAATTCTTACCCTTTTCAATGTTGAACTGGTGCGCTATTCCAGCTGCAGTGTTGAAATGGTTACCCATGGATATTCTCCGCATCATCCTGTCCTCTCTTGCATTTTACTTTTGACAGCGACCAGCCTTCTTGGGGGACTAGAAAGAGTTTGTGATGTTTTAAGGATGAAATATTCTAGAAATTACAGACTTTGAACAAACAACATTTGTTACTTTGGCTGAAAGGTTGACCCTTTTGGTCTTTGTCTGAACAACCTGCTGTCGGAGGGTTTCAGTCACTTTGGAACGGCACACCAGTTCTGAAAAGTGAGTGAAAACTGGAAAGTTAGGCTGGCAGTTAAATAGGGTTTGTCAGATAATTAAGGAAATTAGCACCAGGTGCCAGATTAACACTAATAACACAGGTCAACAAAAAAAATTTTTTTTTCTGGTGCCCAAAATATTTTAATGAATTTGGGGTATTTTTGGGGTGCTGATTCTGAATATGCTATCAGTTTTGCCAGATTGGCTCAAGTTTTTGAGATTTTTGGTATCTTATTTATAGCACTTGTTGGTAAATGCGACGCATCATCTCATTAATTTCTTTGGATTAGTACTTGAACTGAGCAGTTCTCAATATAGTTTTGTGTTAATTAGTGTTCTAAAAGTTTGTTCATAGCTTGGTTTTTGGCACTAACTTTATGTTGTTGTCTGTTGTCCAGTGAAAAGCATGAATCCATCAAGAAGAAGTTGTCTTAACGATCCAGACTCATTCTGTTACATTTGTGGTGAATATACACTGACAAAACATAGAAGAAACATAACAGACTTCGTTAAAAAAGTAGCAAAAAACGTCTTTTTTGTTACACATTTTACGAAAAATCTCAAAAACTTGAGCCAATCTGGCAAAACTGATGACATATTCAGAATCAGCACCCCAAAGTTACCCTAAATTCAATGAAATATCTTTGGCACCAAAAATGCTGTTGACCAGTGTAATTTGCAGGTATCGCAAAGTAATTTTGATCAGATTTTTCATTCATCTCATTTACACTTTCATTCTCTGCTTTACAATATATATATTTTATTTTTGAAATAAGCTCAAAATACTGCAGTTTTACTCTTGTTAGGACATTTTCACATAGGACAACACAACGACCTTAATATTATGGAAATTGTGTGTTGTTCTCTAATTTTGCTCGCTAGTATATATGACATTTTGTTCAACTTCAACTTAGTGCCCACTTACATAAAGAAGAGCCAATAAATACTAAATTCTTACTTTGCAACATAAGCAGTTGGGTGAATAGGTGAATTTTCAGCTATTCTTACATGCAAATAGCCCCTTCAGAAGGAAGATTTCCTCTTAGGTGCCACATAGTGGGTATAATAATCCTAAAAGTCAATTTTGACCCTTTAATTAGCCTTGCCACATGACTTGTATAACGTCATTGGGCATTAAGGTGTTTTAAGGGAGAACGTTTTCTCGTCATCGGGAATGACATGCCTGATATGTTTGTGGAAGGAGATTTATGGCCCATACAGTGCTCCTTTAAATATGCAAATAACTTCATCAGAAGAAAAAGGATTTGATCTCTTACGTAACGCATAGGATGTAATAATCTTAAAAGTCAATATTGACTCTGTAATGAGCCTTGTCACATGAATTAGCTATTTTTATATATTTATGTTGCAACTAAGCGGTCTATGGAAAAGAATATTTCTTAAAAGCAATATATACATTTTTTCAGCATTTAGACAGATGTACATACAATACAGGGGAAACAAAATCAACACTCCAATGTCACTCAAGTATAATACTACCTTCTTATTTACCCATAGTATAATTGTGATTCAAATGTAAATATAGATTAAAAAAAATTAAAAAAAAACAACAAACATTTAAATAAATAAAAAGCCGTTAAAATTAAATTTAAGTATTTAGAAATCATTATTGTGATGTCTTATTAAAATGTTTAAACACATTAGTAAATATATATTACAGCCAGCGTTGACTGATTTGTGAATAGAGGATGTGTAAAGACAGTCTGTAGCCAGATTATTGCTGCCCGATCAGCGAGCAACACAAAGTAGGAGCAGAAACTATTATTTGAAATTGCATAGTCCGTTATTAGACTTTAATTTATTGTTATTAAAAAAAAAATGCTGTTTTATCTACAGCAGCTGTAGAAGTCTTCTCAATGATGAGCTATCCTAGTAAGTCTGTGGAGCCCACTGGGACGGGGTACTCGGTGCCGGACCGGGGTGCTGCTGGGGGATGTCACGGCAGTCCTGGTCCGGACCGTGTTCCGGGCCCGCACAATAAAATGGGGGTTATTTACAGGGGATTTGTCAGTCGTGAAGCCACCCACTATATGCGGCCAGTGATGGGGCTGCCGCTGCTGCAGAACCTCCGGGGATGATGGGATAGCAGCTTGGATGAAATAGTTCCAGTGGGTAGAACTGGGTTCCCCGGGGCAGTGATGATAGTAGTTAAAGTCTGTGATGGTGGTTATTGATGCTGCAGGAGAGTAGGGGTAGCAGTAGAGATGATGAGAGTGGAGGCAATGGCAGTTTATGAGGGAAAATGGGGCTTCAGCATAAGGATCACACACACTCACGGTTTCTGTAGTTTTCCAAGTCTTTACTTGCAGATGGTAAAAGCAGGTTATTGTCCACGGAGTCTGTACCGGGTTGCTCCCACCCTGACCGGGTTCTTGGCTTCCTACTTATGCGCTGTATGTGGCCCTGCTGCCGCTTGTAGCTGAAGTGATGGCCCTGTCTCCTCTCATGGGTACCAATCTGCTGGGCAACTTGAGTCCTCTGTGTCACTGACCCCTCTGTGTTGCTTTGCTATGGTACAGTGAAGATGGTGAAACCTCACCATCCCGGTGTTTACTGTCCTGTCTGTCTCAGGCACAGCCTCGGATCCGGTATCCGTCCTAAGCGCCTCTCCGGGGTTAAGTTTAGGGTAACTCTTATCCCGGGGATGTTCCTCTGTTACTCTGTCTCCTTTCCTCAGACCTCTCAGGACCTCCTCTTCTACTTGACTCTCCTCTGAGCTAAACTAAACTGCAAACCGACTGTCACTCCTGCTCTGTGGTAAACAACTTTAGCTCCTCCCACTAGTGCAGGTGCCACCTAAGCTCCTCCCACTTTCTAGTGTAGTGTTGTGTGGGGAGTAAACCTGTGTTGATGTTTCGGTGGCACATTAACCCTTGGGGTGCCACAAGTCATCTTTAATATACAAATTGTCACTACAGTGAGGAAGTAGACGAACTCTAGCGCCACCTTTAGGTAGCTCCTCAAAGTCATAGGCGACTCTTTAACAAGCCTTTTTTATGACCAAGGATTTGTGCCAGATCAGAAGCCTAAATTGTAGACGCTGTGTTCCAGGGTGACTTGATTATGACTTTGAGGATTGCAGGGCGAGGAAGCCGGCGGCAGTGAAAAGACTGCTGTGTTCTGCACTCCCCACTCCCTGATGCTCCCTCATCGTTCCCCCGTCACCTCTCCACCTGATCCTAAGTTTGGATCAGGTTGAAGGAGCAGCTCCAGGGAGCGGGAGGTGGCCTCCCTGCCCTGTGGATTCCAGCCCCCAGCTGCCTAGTTGTTCCTGGCTGGACATAGGAATAGTGCAAAGCCCCACGCATTTTTTTTTTTATTATATCATGAAATTCATGAAATAATTTAAAAAAAGGGCCTCCTTCTATTTCTGATTCCAGGCAGGTACAAATAGGCACCTGGGAGTTAGAGGCAGCCCATTCCTGCCTGCTGTACCCAGCTGGACACAAAAATAAGGCGAAGCCCACATCCTACGTTGTACCTGCCTGGAAACAGAAATAGAAGGAAGCCCTTTTTTTTTTAATTATTTCATGAATTTCATGAAATAATTAAAAAAGAAAATGCGTGGGGCTTGGCGCTATTTCTATGTCCAGCCAGGTACAACTAGGCAGCTGAGCTGGAATCCGCAGGGAGGCCCAAGCTTTCTGGGCACCCCCCCGCTGCGAATTGCAGCACGCAGCCACCCCAGAAGATGGCGGTTCATTGAAGCGCCATCCTCTGGCGCTGTATCCAACTCATCCAGGGTCTTGGTGAGGTGGCCCATTGGGTAATAAAGGGGTTAGTTCCAGCTTTGTGTTATCAGCTGGACCTAAGCCCGAAATTCATGGGGTCACACCAATATTAGACATGACTTTCAGGAATTTCTAGTGAATTTTGTAGAAAGAAAAAAAACACAACGCACAGAAAAAATATTTTATTAGAAATAAAACAAAAAAAAACTTAGACTCTATTTTTATTAAAAAATCCTCTTCCGTCCGACGTAGTCCCAAAACACAATTTCAGCACTGCTACATCAATCTGCATAGACACACGAGTGCGAGATGACAGGAGGAGCGGGGGGGGAGGCGAGGTAACTGGAGGAGCGGGGGAGCTTGGAGGAGAGCCGCGCGGTGCGCAAATTTTGAATTTGCGCGCCGCGCGGCTCTTTTGCATTTGCTGAGCTCATTGGCCACCGCGTCTACCGGCGACCAATGAACGCTGGTGAGCGATTTTGGCGTCATACAGACACGATTTGGAGATTATATAGTAGATTGTAGAAGAAAAATGAAAAGGAGATTAATTTTTAACTTCAAGTCTAGTGCAATTGATTGGAATATTAGATCCGCGATCACAAAATACTGGCATCTCTTGACCAATCATACTGGTTTACAAGAAGCAACTTCGCAGGGTCCCCCAATTATAAATTGGTGTAGTAAAAAAATAAAAGACTTTTTAGTAAAAAAAAAAAAGTCTGGACAATAAAAAGAAAACCTGGTCAGAAAATCCTGTCCGTGTAGATAATTTTCAGTGGCATCAATGGTTATTTTTTGCAGTTAACATCTCACAAAAAGATTTGAATACTTTTAGACAGGTAACCATTGGGTTAAACATTTCATTAGTTGCAAGACCAAATGTGTAGCCTATGTGATTGTTTGCCCATGTGGCTTTTATTATATAAGGAAAATGTTCAGACAGTTATTTGTCAGATTTAGAGAACATGCGTGTTCCATTAACACAGGGAAAGGATCTCTGAAAGTGATAAAACATGTCCACGCAGCCAATACAGGTGTTTTAAAGTTCGCAGGATTGGAAGAGGTCAGATTCAAAGACAAGGAATGTCATCCTCACAAATTACTTTCACTAATGGAAACCCTATGGATCATTAACACCAATACACAGGGGCCCAAAGGGTTAAACAACAAGAACGATCTATATTTTTTCTATATAATCAAAATGTCCCTTTACTGTTTTAAGTTGTTCATAGTTTTTGTACTCACATTGTATGCATTTAACGTATTTGACTAGACCGGGGCCCAATTCTATCCCATCGTGCAATTCTAGAACATAGGATATTATTAGTTGAACTATGTTGTTAATGTATTAGGTTGCAAAATGAAATAAAAAATAGGTGCATTTAACACTCAGTGATAGCAGTAGAATTGTATAACGTGCAAATAACAATTTAGTTATGTGTATGATACATATCATGAATGCTGTTATAGATGAAAATGCTGTAAATGCTGAAAATGATGAAAATGTATAATTGAGTAATGAAAATAAACACATAAGACGATAATGTGTGGACTCTGGAGATTCATCATTACGGCAGCGCCTGTGTGATGCTGCATCCTGTGACAGTCTGATAGATCTGTACTCTGCAGAGTCATCATTAAGGTGGCGCCTGTGTGATGCTCCATCCTGTGACTGTCTGATAGATCTGTACTCCGCAGAGTCATCATTAAGGTGGTGCCTGTGTGATGCTTATTATTATTTATTTATTTATTTATATAGCGCCATTATATTCCATGGCGCTTTACATGCTAAAAGGGGCAGACTAGGACAAGTAACATAGTAACAATACAAGTACTAATAAATGTGGACAATTCAGTCGTACAGATACTAGAGGGGAGAAATCCTGTCTGCAAGGGCTCACAGGTGTTGGAGACTAGCCCACGCGGCATGCTCGCTGTAATGCAGCATCTTGTGACCATCTTATTGATCGTGACTCCTAAGATTCGTGTTGTCGGCTTTGCCGCTGCAAAATGGCATCCTGTGAGAATCTAATGGGTCTGTAGTGCAGAAGACGTGTGAGACCCGCATGTGCTTCTTTGTATTGGTTTGGTCAAGGCAATGCACTCTTTGTTCAGTAGTCTCATTTCTATTTCATTGCCTTTTCAACCAAACTTGACTGATTGACCCAACTTAGTTTAAAATCTCACATTCCAGTTTAAATGCTTTTTGTAATGTCTATGATTTCCTATCACGGTGCTTTCAGGACAAACTTGCAGACACACGGATAGACAAATGAATAGGGCTTTTATATAGTAGATGATGTTGTAACTCTGGTAAGGGGCATAAAAGGAGGGTTTCCTACATCATTTACTGTTCAGACCCATCTAAGCAGCTAGTGTGAAACGGCCGTAGTCTGTGCACCTCCCAGACATCTCTAGGACAATGACGTTTTAAGGAAAATTAAAATAAATTGTTTCACTCTGAACAGTGAGTGCCGCTACTCAATTACTTTTGGCTGCAACCTCACTATGTACTTTTAACACTAGAAGTCTATGCTACGACCTCCTGCTTCCTGCTGCATGATGTCTGAATGCGGACTGAATCTCTCTTCGCGCTCTTTCTAGGGTGCCACCGATGATAGCACGCCCCTTCTGCTTCCCACGCGCCTTGTGGCACAGTAATGGTGACAGTCAAAAACATGTAGTTCAATAAATCTTTAAGGCACACAGCACCCGGTGATACCATGCTATGGGATCCTGTTTGTGATGCCAGAAACTGATGTAAGGCCAAGGGCTGTGGGGTACTCAAAATTGGGCTATATTGTCTCTGGGGAGTCAAAGGGTTGAGACCTGGCTTCTGTGACCCTGGGTTCAGTTGAAAAAGGGCAACACTTCTCGGTTTCCCCTGCCTCTTCTCTCCTTCCTCCTCAGACCCAATCCATGGCTGTTCTGATGAACAACACTTCCAGGCCAGAACTTTTATAGGGAAGCTCCCCTTAAGCCAGGTTCTAGAGCTCCCCCTTCTAGTCCGGAAACAGAAAAGTGTTGGATGATGGGTCACCTGAATAGGGGACCCCTTTTTTGCTTCCAGGTGTGACATCACCCCCTGTGAGTGAGGCAATGCCATTGATGCAACCAGGGAGCTACATGTACAACAGACTCACCATAGTGATGGCAATCCATTGGAGCCCCATGATCTCCTTGTAAGGTGGTCGAGAAGTACACAGAACATCTGAAGCCAGTCCACATGCTTTAAATGCCAACAAAAGGGTATATGTACTTTATATATATGTTATGTTGTATATATGTGTTTTTTTTGTGTGAGACGAACTGGATCACTTCTGCATTTTTTCTTCTTTACAACATTTAAAGGAATATGCATTTTTAATGAGTACTGGATCATATGAAGTTGGAACCAGAAATACTTGGGCAGTGAGTGGATCTTTTTATTTTAGGCTCCACATACTACTATTTTAAATACAGTCATGGGCAAAAGTTTTGAGAATGACACCAAATTATGTTTTCACATGATCTGCTGCCCTCTGGTTTTTATTTGTGTTTGTCTGATGTTTATATCACATACAGAAATATAACTGCAATCATATTATGATACCAAAAGGTTATATTGACAGTTAGAATGAGATAATGCAGCAAGTCAATATTTGCAGTGTTGACCCTTCTTCTTCAGGACCTCTGCAATTCTCCCTGGCTGCTCTCAATCAACTTCTGGACCAAATCCTGACTGATAGCAGTCCATTCTTCCATTCTTCCATAATCAATGTTTGCATTTTGGCAGAATTTGTTGGTTTTTGTTTGTCCACCCGTCTCTTGATGATTGACCACAAGTTCTTAATGGGATTAAGATCTTGGGAGTTTCCCGGCCATGGACCCAAAATCTCTATGTTTTGTTCCCTGAGCCATTTAGTTATCACCTTTGCTTTATGGCAAGGTGCTCCATCGTGCTGGAAAATGCATTGTTGGGCGCCAAACTGCTCTTGGACGGTTGGGAGAAGTTGCTCTTGGAGGACATTCTGGTACCATTCTTTATTCATGGCTGTGTTTTTAGGCAAGACTGTGAGTGAGCCGATTCCCTTGGCTGAGAAGCAACCCCACACATGAATGGTTTCAGGATGCTTTACAGTTGGCATGAGACAAGTCCAAATAAGCTGTTTTCCAGATGTCCCAAACAATCGAAAAGGAGATTCATCATAGAAAATGACTTTACCCCAGTGCTCAGCAGTCCACTCCCTGTACCTTTTGCAGAATATCAGTCAGTCCCTGATGTTTTTTCTGGAGAGAAGTGGCTTCTTTGCTGCCTCCTTGAAACCAGGCCTTGCTCAAAGAGTCTCTGCCTCACAGTGCGTGCAGAAGCACTCATACCAGCCTGCTGCCATTCCTGAGCAGCTCGGCACTGCTGGTAGTCGATCCCGCAGTTGAAACAGTTTTAAGATACGGTCCTGGCGCTTGCTGGTCTTTCTTGGCGCCCTGGAGCCTTTTTGACAACTTCTCTCCTTGAAGTTCTTGATGATGCGATAGATTGTTGTCTGAGGTGCAATCTTTCTAGCTGCGATACTCTTCCATGGTTAACTGAAGAGAAACAATGATACCAAGCACCAGCCTCCTTTTAAAGTGTCCAGTGGTGTCATTCTTACTTAATCATGACTGATTGATCGCCAACCCTGTCCTCATCAACACCCACACCTGTGTTAATGGAACAATCACTAAAACGATGTTAGCTGCTCCTTTTAAGGCAGGACTGCAATGATGTAGAAATGTGTTTTGGGGGTTAAAGTTCATTTTCTAGGCAAATATTGACTTTGCAAGTAATTGCTGTTAAGCTGATCACTCTTTATGACATTCTGGAGTATATGCAATGTGCCATTAGAAAAACTGAAGCAGTAGACTTTGTTAAAATTAATATTTGTATCATTCTCAAAACTTTTGCCCATGACTGTACATGTGCATGTGAATGAATTAGAATATCATTAAAAAGTTAATTTATTTCAGTAATTCAATACAAAAAGTGAAACACATATATTATATAGAGTCATTACACACAGAGTGATTTATAAGTGTTTATTTCTGTTAATGTTGATGATTATGGCTTACAGCCAATGAAAACCCACAGGCCATTATCTCAGAAAATTAAAGCAGAGAAGATTAAAGGTTTAAAACTGCACTGCTGTATTCCACAAGATATTAAAGGGTGAATATAATATTGATTTATTAATCAACGCATTGCATGGCTGCCCTGAAACACCCTGAAGCCTGGCAATATGAAATTGATTTGTCCTGAGGAAGGGGTCAGGGAGCTCTGAAATACTCTGACTAATAAATAAATATTATATTCACCCTTTGATGTCTTGTGGAATATGGTAGCGCGGTTTTTACCCTTCATCCTCCCTACTCTTTATGGACAATGCTGGGGACTGCAGCAGCCGTGATATACTTTTATAGTGGTTGTGATTCTCACAACCACACAAGGTGAAGCCTCTGATATCTATTTAGGTAATATTATATCTTTCAGACCCTTCATCTTCCCTACTTTAATTATCTGAGATAATGACCTTTGGGTTTTTATTGGCTGTAAGCCATAATCATCAACATGAACAGAAATAAACACTTTAAATAGATCACTCTGTTTGTAATGACTATATATAATATATGTGTATCACATTTTGTATTGAATTACTGAAATAAATTAATTTTTTGTTGATATTCTAATTCATTGAGATGCACCTGCATATATAGGTATGGAAAAATGCTTTGTCAGTCCAGCATCTTTACCCTTAGTTTAGCAAGGCAGTGGTCATCTTGGATGTGTGTTTAGGTTCATTATCATGTTGGGATACTACTGTCCTGGGGTTCAGTTTCTAAACAGAGGGAATCATGTTCTGCTTCAATAAGTCACAGTACATGTTAGCAATTTTGGTTCCCTCAAGAACTGTAGCTCCCCACAGCCGGCAGCACTCATACAGTCCAAACTGTGCATACCACCGCCATGCTTGTTGTAGTAAGACACACTCTAGACACTGTCTTGTTTCTCACCTTGTCCCACACACACACTTGATCAATCTAACCAAGTTTTATCTTTGTTCTAGCACAGGACATGTACATAATCCATGCCTTAGCCTTATCTAAGCAAACTGACTTTCTTTGTATCATCTTAGAAAAGGCTTTCTGGGAGACAGCCTACCAAGTTGATGCAGTGTGAGGTGTTAGTCTAAGGCCCTTTCACCGCTACTAGGCGTGATACAACCACTATAGGCTACAATGAGCTTGTAGCGTCAAAATACTCAGTAGCGCGTGTAAAGACGTAAGAGGCACCCCAACAGATACATCTGTTCGACATGCCCGAAACAGTGGCTACACATGCGATTGTACGAGCTGTATCGCGTGTAAAGAACAACAGAAGATGTCGACACCAGCAATGTACCTGTTGTATGCTGGCTGACACAGGCTCCGGATACCGCCCCCTCAGCGATCATTGGAAGCTCCAGCGTCGATGGTAACGCTGCAAGGGGCACATTTTAAGGAGCTGACCATCACACTACACATGCTCGAGCGTCATGTTTAAACACCTCTGCATGCTGCCAATCATGGTTCTTGCTTGCCTACAGCGTACGATCTTAATCACAATGTGGCACCCTATGTTTTCCTGCTGCACAGTCCGCATATTAGCTTGTTGTAGCGTGGAAAGAGCGTGAGCTAAAAGTGACTTAGCACCGGGGTGTATCCAAGATATTAGCAGCTAGCTTGCGCGTGTAAGATGGCTTGACCGTTTGTAACGTTGTGCGTGTCGTGCACGTGAAGTAGCTGTTGTATCACCCCAGTAGGGTGTAAGGTACCCTAGTGTTACAATCTTTTTATAGCCTAGGCCATCTTTATGTAGATCATCTAATATTTTTTAAAATTCTTTGCCATGGGCACCATGTTGAACTTCCAGTGACCTGTATGAGAGCATGTGAGTAATAACACCAAATTTAATGCATCTACTTCCCTGATACATTGTAATATTAATGAGTCATAAACTGGAAAAATTAAAATGGCTATTTGGGCACAATGTAGCCATTTTCAGTTAGGTGTATACTCACTATTGTTGCCAGTGATGTAGACATTAAGGCACCACTCCTTCAGTATTTTTTCAGCACTAGAGTGTCACTTTAAATGTACGTCCCCTGCCCCTGGTCATATCCTATCTTTCAGGTGGCTTCACCTCTTAATGACACAGTTCTGTACCCACGGTGCCACCTTTCAATCATTTGCCCGTATCTTCTAACTCGCCGGAAGTGAGAAATTAAGTTACAAGAGCTCAATGCATCTCTATCAAAGCCAAAATGAAATGAGGCTCCCATATAGATGTATTGAAAAGTAACCACCATCGCACTTCATAAGACACTAAAGCTACTGGCAGGTCACAAATCACTGCAGACTAGCCGGAGCACCGCTGGAAAAAAGTGAAGCTGCCAGAAGTGTGGCACCCTGCAGATCCTGTAGCCACAGAGGTACTGCGCCTCACTTTGAGGTGTAGTACCTCATTCACGGATACTGGAGGGGGCACTGACGGGTATCCAAGCACCCATATACCACACCCCGCTCCACGTCGGGTCAGGGCGAGATTGCTCCTACGCGAGAGCACAGTCCCTGTTCCTGGGAAGGGAGGAACCAGGGTAGTGGGGTTGGGTGGAGAGTAGAGCTTAGGGGAGCACCCAGGTAGGAGTGAAGTCATGGAGGATACACATAGGTGATGTGGACACATGACAGACTGTATAAAGGGGACGATAGAAACATGTAGAGTTAGTTGGTAGTTGATGGAGAGCAGCTGGCAGGAGCCTGTGAGGGCAGAGTGTCTGTCAAGTAGAAGGGTAACATCTGGAAAGAGAAAGAGCTGAGAGAGAGAGAACGAGGTTGCTCCAGAAGACAGAAGGGATCCCAGGGGACTGGGTAGTGAGCAATCCACTCAGGGACGCCCGCATCCACAGTGACTATAAACGTGTGGAGGACCAGGCCGTAGAAGGGGTACTGGGACCCAGACTAGTGGATAACAACCAGGCTCAGCTAGCAACACGGAGACTGCAGTATCTTAAGTGCTGCAACCAAGAAAGCGCACATCCGCTGAAAATGTGGTTCAGGGACAGACGAAGTAGTAACCCTAACAAGGACCCGCGGTAACCAGCTTAGGGCACTGTGTGAGCGAGGCGCAAGGCAAGAGGGCGAAGCCTTTTTAACCTCCCCCTTTAGATTGACCGCTCCGGGGCCAATGGGTCGGGTCATGCCACTGTGACCTATCCAGCGACAATACCAAACAGGGCCCAGTCTGTGTACCCCACGGCCCCCATGCGGCGAGTCAGAAGGTGAGTATCAGACAGGAGTCAAAGGACTTAGATTTAAAGCACATTCCAGCAGTGCAATAAAAGAATAAACACTGGAGAGGTGCTGTAAAGGCTGCGTGTTGAGTTATTTAAAGGGCATACCAAAAGGTTTGAATATGGCAGTTTTAGGTTTTGCACTCACTTCTTAATTTGAATTGGTGCGCTGCCATCATATATATATATATATATATAATATTTACAAAGTGAACAACGGAACAGCACAAACTTATATTCAATAATCTGTTGCAAAACTCCTGAACAAACAGTGTCCATCTGCAAACAAGGAATATATAAAAAGAAATCAGGCAGCACTGAAACAAATTAAGTAAAAAAATGTGACTGTTTAATGAGTCCACAGTGTCACAGTGGCACGACGTTTCAGTGTGCTAGGCACCCGCCCCTAGCTATGACCCATTCATAAGCCATGTCACCTCCATAAGCCACACCATTCATTAGACACATCCCTCCCAGTAGTCCTGCCCCCTCAGCATAGCTCCACCCCACTCACAAAGCTCTGCCCTGTGACTAAGTGGAGAGGTGGGGCTATGTGGAGGGGGTGGAGCTGTGTGGAGGGGTCATGGCTACCAAGAGGGACTGATATTCCAGAGGGGTGGAGCTCCCAGAAGGGGTGTGGTTGGAAGAGGGGCTGAGTTATGAAGGGGTGGGTATGTGAAGGGGCAGAGCTATGAGGGTTGGGGCTACAGGAGCAGCATGGCTAATGAAGAGTGGGACTACTGGGGGTGGAGCTATGATAAATACATACACTCACATACATACATATATTAGCATAAATGGGCATTACGCCCAGGTAACACTGGGTTCTACAGCTAGTATATTTATATTCTGCAATTGTAAGGGTTGCTGCCAGAAGTGGCTCTTGGTTAATTGTGTGTGTGACGAAATGGACCCTTTAATATATAATGTAGGAGGATTTCTTATTCATCCAGACATATCATATTGTATATAGGTTTGTAAACTTGTAATGGTCAAAGAGAATTTCTTACAGTATTGTCATAGATTTCTGTGGTTAAAGTTTAGCCTGGTAATGTAATTATCTAACCTGTTTGTCATTGAAGGCCAGAGAACTTAATTATGCTAATCGTCCATTGTCTATTACCCTGTGAATGTGGATTGAGGCTCCAGCCACTATTGTGTTATTGTCATGGTTTGCAGACTGATTGTCTCAGACTAACATTCCATTGTAAGGTGCTATATCAATCAGCATTTGGATTGCAATAGTACCTAAAATATGTTAAATGAGGATTGGAGTTCAGCGAATGAAAAGACTGTGTTATTGCACCAATCATGACGTCCCCAATATCCTACAATGAGGGCTGAGGGTATATAAGGAGGACTGTTCACTTTGACCAGCAGTATTAGGAGATTGGAGTTAGATTCTGTCTAGTGGCCTCAGTCTAGGGGTTTCGGTCCCGGCTAGAGGTCACTGGATTGGATACAGGCAGCTAATCTAGGGTCTTCAGATCCGATTAGCTAGCCATAACCCCAGGCCTAGGCATTTCGGTGCCGACCAAGGGGCTCAGAACACGGACTATAGAACCACAAGGACTTCAGTATCGGATTATCGTATTCGGCTGTGATGACAAAGACTACATAAGGATGAGGAAGCAACCCAGGATTCGACTGATAAAGTCACCTGGCTACAGACTTTGCCGTGCTACATTCTAATCCCTGGTGAGCCAGCGGAAGGGTGAGACTCTGTTGCCTGTTGTTACGTTTATGTGTTCTGCTTGGTTATGCGTTATATGCTGTTAACTGTTTGGGATCCAATAAAGCCTTGATATTGTGATTCCCTGACCCTGTGTTGTCTGAGTAGTGTTACGCCCACGGTTAAGGAGCTCGGGCGCTCAGTTGGGGATGAGCCCTGGTCCACGCTGTCTTTGTAAAGGCGGCTGGGCCTGCGGACGAGAGCGCCCACTGACGCCCCGGGTCTCCACAATTGGTGGCAGCAGTGGGATACTACTCAGCCTGGTTTATCCAGGGGAGCTGCAGGGGACTGGTGTTCGTGGACACCGTCCAAGGGCTCAACAACCAGGGATGCATATAAGCATACCCAGCAGGCCATAGTGAGGCATTCAGGTTTCGGACGTTGCCATGTCCAACCCCACCAGCTCAGCCATGGGACAAGGTCCGGAGAGGAGATACGGCAGCAGCAGTAAATGGATGCTACAGGATCTGTGCCAGAGGAGAAATATTGAATACAGGAACGCTGACACTCGGTCGGTTTGATTCAGAAATTGGTCCATTGGGACACCCAGAATGATGGTGAGGATGATGAGGACCCCGCCGACGTGGTACCAGAGGATGTAAGTTGTGCACCACATCATGGATCCAGTGAATATCGTGAAATCACCAGGTCCACAGCAGTCCAAATCAAGGAGGGCTTGGCTGCATTGGGGCCCAAAGCCTCAAGAGAAGAGAGGGCTTGGGTTCTGGGAAATATTTTGGGAATTCCAGCTCACCAACTGCTACCACCAGCCGCTCGAGTAGGATTATTCCGCTACCCATTAGAAGCCCCACCAGGACAAAGGTATGCAGACAGGATACGTGACTTGCCCAAACCACGGCACTGTTATACCTGTGGACGTCTTGGACATATGGATATAGATTGTCGCGAACGCCGGGGCCCCATGCCTGGAGCTCATCGGCCAGCACAGCCAGTCCAGGTCAGTGACGTCCAAGCCCCGGGACAACAAGAAATTGATTCTGTCTACACCCTGGTAAGCCCAGCTATTGTTTCTCCAGACCCTGTACCCTGTTCCCAATTAACCATTTCCCTGGTTGAGGGTCAGTGCTCAGACATCCCTTCGGAAGGTGTGCAGCTAGCCGAGGCGAACGACCAGGGAGAGGACAAGTTGGAGCTTACAGACAGTGACCCTACACCTGTTATTTTGGAGCCTGAGCAGGGAGAGGACAAGTTGGAGTTTACGGACAACGTCCCTATCCCTGTTGCTTTGGGAACTGACCAGGAAGAGGTCGATGTGGAGCTTATAGACTGTGACCCTACACCTGCTATTGTGGGAACTGACCAGGAAGAGGTCGATGTGGAGCTTATAGACTGTGACCCTACACCTGCTATTGTGGAAACTTACCTGGAAGAAGTCAATGTGGATCTTAAAGACAGCATCCCCACCCCTGTTAGTTTGGAGCCTGAGCAGGGAGAGGACAATTTGGAGTTTATGGACAATGTCCCTATCCCTGTTGCTTTGGAGACTGGCCAGGAAGAGCTTGATGTGGGATTTGTGAGCAGCTTCCCCACACCTGTTGTTTCAGGGGCTAACCAGGAGGAGGTTGAAGTGGGGCTCATGGATGGCCTCCCCACATCTGTTGTTTTGCAAGCTGACCCAGGACAAGGACTATCCAGCCAGTGTGTCACAGCCATCACCAACATCCAGGAAGCCAAGCAGCACCCTGATGTGGATCTTGTTACCCCACCTTCAGAGGATAATTCATGTTCCCAGCCCCCATCATTCTCCTCGGAGCCATCAACAGTGAGTAAAGACACACAGAATGTTGTCATGGACTGGGGGGGAATTGATGGCCAGAAGTTTATGGGAGCCCAACCCTTGAATCCCATTTTACTGTTTATCCACAATATGTCTGCCCATCCTGGGGGAGGTAATCTGGGGGAGGTGTATAGATGGAAGCCTCGATTGCTGTTTTCTCCATTAAAAAAGACAATGCCGCCCAGAGGAGAAGGATGACCAGAGACTGATCATATTTGACTGCCCTGTCTGGCTAAATAAGAAGGGGGAGGTATGTGACGAAATGGACCCTTTAATATATAATGTAGGAGGATTTCTTATTCATCCAGACATATCATATTGTATATAGGTTTGTAAACTTGTAATGGTCAAAGAGAATTTCTTACAGTATTGTCATAGATTTCTGTGGTTAAAGTTTAGCCTGGTAATGTAATTATCTAACCTGTTTGTCATTGAAGGCCAGAGAACTTAATTATGCTAATCGTCCATTGTCTATTACCCTGTGAATGTGGATTGAGGCTCCAGCCACTATTGTGTTATTGTCATGGTTTGCAGACTGATTGTCTCAGACTAACATTCCATTGTAAGGTGCTATATCAATCAGCATTTGGATTGCAATAGTACCTAAAATATGTTAAATGAGGATTGGAGTTCAGCGAATGGAAAGACTGTGTTATTGCACCAATCATGACGTCCCCAATATCCTACAATGAGGGCTGAGGGTATATAAGGAGGACTGTTCACTTTGACCAGCAGTATTAGGAGATTGGAGTTAGATTCTGTCTAGTGGCCTCAGTCTAGGGTTTCGGTCCCGGCTAGAGGTCACTGGATTGGATACAGGCAGCTAATCTAGGGTCTTCGGATCCGATTAGCTAGCCATAACCCCAGGCCTAGGCATTTCGGTGCCGACCAAGGGGCTCAGAACACGGACTATAGAACCACAAGGACTTCAGTATCGGATTATCGTATTCGGCTGTGATGACAAAGACTACATAAGGATGAGGAAGCAACCCAGGATTCGACTGATAAAGTCACCTGGCTACAGACTTTGCCGTGCTACATTCTAATCCCTGGTGAGCCAGCGGAAGGGTGAGACTCTGTTGCCTGTTGTTACGTTTATGTGTTCTGCTTGGTTATGCGTTATATGCTGTTAACTGTTTGGGGATCCAATAAAGCCTTGATATTGTGATTCCCTGACCCTGTGTTGTCTGAGTAGTGTTACGCCCACGGTTAAGGAGCTCGGGCGCTCAGTTGGGGATGAGCCCTGGTCCACGCTGTCTTTGTAAAGGCGGCTGGGCCTGCGGACGAGAGCGCCCACTGACGCCCCGGGTCTCCACAGTGTGCTTAAGTGCATTCAGCATGGCAAGACATTCCTCAGACAACTATTAATAACTTCATTGGAAAACCAATAAAAATATACAGCAAACAGCTAAAGTATATTATAAGGAGTATTTATTAAATATATTTATATTAAAACAAGGAAAAGGGAACTCAGACACCGAAAACTTGACCAATATGGAATTCCCATGAGACAATAAATGGCTCATGACATAAGATAACCCAACAAAATCAGTTGTAAGCAAAATGTATGGTAAAATTTAGAAACACTGTATAATAGAATATTACCAAAAATGCCCACTGGATGGCTACAATGTGCCATAATTACTAAAAAGAATGAAGGTAAATATGATGGATGGGAAGAAGGCAAGGATACCCACAAAAAGAAATAATGTAGAGTATCAAGAACAAATAGATATATCATAAAATACCAAAGAATTATCTACAAAGTTGCAGCCTGGTGCCCTATGTTGAGATAATAGATGCCACAAAATTCTCCGAGATGCATGTACAGTGAAATGCCAGAAAGCCAACCTCCTGGATGAAGCAATATGTGAAGCGTGTGTCGCAGTGTTTCCTTGACTCTCTAGGTTCTGTTCTTTACCTCTTTGTCTTTATTATTGCATATAATGGGGGGCATTTCTTTGTACATTCATCTTGAAGAGCTTTGTGGCATTGTTCAACAAGACTTTTGTTTCCTGCATGAAATTGGTTCAAATCCACTGGATTTTCCATGCTGAATTCAGAAATAACTTCAAAATTGCGCTATCACATACAATTTTTAAGAAAAAGGCAATTACATGTATGCATTGAATACTGTCAAATTTGTAGTGTGATGTGATGTTCTGAATACAAAAGTCAGCAACAGCGATCAAGTTTAGAAATGTTTTGCCATTAACGTTTGAAACAATACTGGGGACTATTGCAGCTCACAATGTGTATGAATACACGTTCGCTCTGAGGAACAATCTTCAAGGAAAGTACAGTAACAAGTGGTTAACATGGAACCAGTTTTTCTTTCAACAGGATGCCCCCATAATATAAACTTGATCGAATTAGTTTCCAATATGCTATGAGCGAAGTTTAGTTGAGCATAACTTTAAAGTATTTTTCCCTTCCTCCCTCCCTTCTTCCCCCCCCACTTTCCTTTCCCACCACCTACCCTCCAACCACACGTGTCTATAAGAATGACACAATTGGTTATGGTTTATTGTTAGTTGTTAACTTGACTCTTGTCTTCTAATGTATGGTTATCTTAATGTATCACTACTTGTTATGACCACCTTGTAAGTCTATATCTAATTCAATAAATAAACGTTGAACAAGAAATGTTTTGCCATTGATTTTCATTTATAATCACTGTCCGATGATTCACGGACAAGATTCCACCAATAGTCCGCCAGCATCCAGCGACTCCACCTTTCCTGGTACCATTTCTCCATCTGGGAAATGTCTTGATGAAACCTTTCACCATGTTTTGTTCATCACTTACAGCATCAAGGTTTGGTGGGAAAAAATCCAGGTGTGAATGAAGGAAATGTATTTTAAGTGACATGTTGTGCTTCATTGACTTGAAGCCTGAAGAAGACTTTCAACCTGTTTATTAGTTTAGTGGATACCACTCAAGAGTTTTTGTTCAGAAAATTTTACACCTCTATTAATAATATAAAATGCATAATAAATGACACCAATACATACAAAATAAATGATGGTGAGATACCAAGCATAATACCACGTTCACATAGTAACACTGGACATAAACTCAGGAGTCATCATATTACAATGAGCACAATCAGGTAGTGAACACTTATATAAATCCTCTGGAGGTACCAAGCTCTCCACATTCATAATCACCCATAGTGCTGCCTGTGCTGTATATCAATCTTGGTTCAGCCCCAGTGCCCTGGAATGTTGTGAACCCCGACACTCTTTCACAACCTGTTTAGCATAGTCTGGGGCCTTGTAGTTGCCTAGAAAGTTGAAACCGACTTTTTGAAGGCTGACCATGCGACATATTCTGCACCATGCATAAGATCATCAAAGTTACTATAATTTAGTAGCTCTCTGATTTTTGGGCCAATGAAAACGCCTTCTTTTATCGTGGCATCACTAATGCGTGGAAACGTCTGCTGCAAGTAAGCAAAGGCTTCAGTTTGCTTTTTCATTGCTTTGACAAAGCTCTTAATTAATCCCAGTTTGACATGCAAAGGCAGAAGGAATATCATTTTTTCATCTACCAATGATTCGTGTTTGACATTCTTCTGCCCTGGTATTAATTTATTGCATAGTGGCCCGTCATTCCTGGTAAAATGTCAATATCTTGTGCGACTGTCCCATTCGTAAAAGAAACAATAGTGCTTAGTGTATCCCAGCTGTAAACCTAATAAAATTGAAACTACCTCCTTCATATGGTCACCTTCATATGAATGGTGTAACATCGGTGTGTTTGTACCTTGTTTTCCCGGCATGAATGTGCATGTCTGTGCTCTTACCTAATGTTCCTTCCCCCATAACCAGCTGGGATACTGTTGTCTGTTAGTGTTACCTATATGGATGCTGCTCAGTTCCCTGCTTTGCTGCATAGCCATACGTGTGTTGTAGAGTCTTTGCTCCACTGTATGACCATCTGTGTGTGCAGTCCCTGGCTGCTGCTGTGGAAGCTATTCACGGGTTGTGAGGTCCTCTGCAGCTGGTGCATACTTTCCATGTATGTCCAGGTTTGAAGCTGCTGCCATGTGCCGTAGGCCTCAGTTCCTGTGCTGGCTATGCTGTACTGGCTCCCGTGTGTGCACGCAGCCACACATTCCCCGCTTTTATTAGAGTCAATGCGTACACCTTGAAATCTCAGCCTATAGCTGACGGTCAGCTCGTATTTAAAGTTTCTCTTCCCTGTTGGGCATTGCCAGAGCTTCTCATTAGGTTGCAGATCCTAGCCATGTGTGTTTGGTCCGGCACGCTGCTTCTGGTCTCCCTGTGTCACCAGCTCCAGTCCTGCCTGCAACCAGTTCTGGGATAGCTGATGTGTGCATGTGTTTGTCCCTGGACCCATCCTGTCTTTGTGTTGGTACCAAAGTCCTTGTCCTTGAATGTGGATTACTGCTGTGTGATATTCCTAAAGTCCTTCTGTGTCTTGAATCATGTACCCAGTGACTGTTTCTTGTACACTATGTCTTGTGAATAAACCTCTCTTCGTCTTTTAAAGATGGAGTGCAAGTGCGGTATTCCTGCTGAGAATCTACTATGCTGTGCTCATGCTACTGTGCTGAGCTAACACCATCCAGCTCTGGTCCGCTCCTATGGAGCAAGTGTCACTCTGCTCCGGTCCATGCTTGCTATGCTTGCACTAATTGCTTTTTGGTCCGCTCCTGTAGTGCTCATGTTATGCAGCTCCAGTCTGCTCCTGCGGTGCTTGCACCATCTTGCTTGGGTACCTTTCCAGCTGGTGTCTGATGTCTGGAGCCTGATGACCACTGCCAGAGTCCCTGATGACCACTGCCGGGTGTCACTGATGACCTGCCTGTGTCCTGACGTTCTCTGCCTGGAGCCGTATCCAATGTTCAGAGTCCAGATGTGCTGCCTTTGTCCTAAATTCAAGCCTGTGTCCAGATGTCCAGTCCAAGGTCCTGGATGTCCAGCCCGTGTTTTAGAGTCGGTCTTGCTCATGGTCCTGGATGGGCTCCTCCTCTGTGTTCCTGGGGAATCGCCAGACTTGTATCTATGTGACACCTCTGCCTGTGTATCCTGGATCTGACCGGTCAATGTCCTAAGCTGCCATGTCTGTGTTCCTGGACCCATGCTTTCTGTGTTCGCCTCCGATGTCTGATCTGCTCCCTGGGGTCCATCCTGTGATGACATCTGTCTGAGATCGTGTCTGATGTTCTCCTGGTGTGTCAGTGCTACGCCTGAGCCCTGAAAGAGAGGTTCTTTGATATGCCTGTGCCAGACGACCTTGACTGCATCAACCCATGATGACCTCTTGCTATCGCCTGATGTCTGCCTACCTGAGATGTTCCCCTTGCCTTATGTGCCAAATAGAGAGCTGGTGTTGTAATGTCTGTATTCATGTATTGTGGTTTTGTTAGTAAACTTTATGTTTCTTCATACCTGAAGTTGTGCGATGTCATCTAGTCCTGCATGTTATCACCTTGCCCATAGGCTCAGCTGCCACTACCCTGGTCGCTGCCCTTCCCTAGTCTAGGTACACCTTGTCCCACCTGTGGTCCAGTGGGTCCACATACTATACAACCTGGAAGGCACGACCTACGTCCTTCTATTAAAACGACATGTCCGATAGGTGCCAGAGAGTGCACAAATCATGCAATTCGTGTTTAGACAGGGCTTAAGTGCTGTATAGTATCATAAAGAGAGTCCATATTATGCATTTCATTGGTTATTGTCTACCAAAAATGCACTTCTGAAATAAAAAGATTAATATAAGTGCCAATTTATTATGCACTGTGATTATAATCGTAAAATGAAAATACTCTCGAGAATGGCACGTGCTCCAGAAATTCTGATTACATTTCTGAAATCAGGGGCTCAAAATAAACAGACAACTAGCATAAAACAGGAAACATAAAACAAAGTTAAAAATTGTTGACCATTGTTATCTCCACATAGGCACCGGGCTACAACTTTGTAGGCAATTCTTTGTTATCTTATGATATATATATATTTTCTTGATACCCTACATTAATTCCTATTGTCAGTAACCTTGCCTCCTTCCCCTCCATCATCTTTACCTCCACTCTTTTTAGTACTTATGACTCATGTGGCCATCCAGTGGGCATTTTTGGTACAATTCCAAGATCTAAATGTTACTACACATTTTGCTCACAACATATTTTGTGCGGGTATTTTATGTTATATTGTCTCATGGGAATTAAATTTGGTCAAATATTCTGTCTACTTCCCCTTTTACTAGCTTTTATATATAGTGTGTACGGAAAGTATTTACACCCTTTTAAACTTTTCACTTCTGTTTCATTGCAGCCATTTATTTGGTGAATTCAAAAAAGTTCATTTTTTCCATTAATGCACACTCTGCACCCCATCTTAACTGAAAAAACTGAAATGTAGACATTTTTGCAAATTTATTAAAAAAGAAAAACTGAAATATCACAAAGTCATAAATATTCAGACCCTTTGCTCAGTATTGAGTAGAAGCTACCCTTTGAGCTATGTACAGACATGAGTCTTCTTGGGAATGATGCAACAAGTTTTTCACACTGGATTTGGGGATCCTCGGCCATTCTTCCTTACAGATCTCTCCTGTTCCGTCAGGTTGGATGGAGAATATTGGTGGACAGCCATTTTCAGGTCTCCAGGGATGTTCAATTGGGTTTAGGTCAGGGCTCTGGCTGGGTCAGTCAAGAATGATCACATAGTTGTTCTGAAGCCACTCCTTTGTCATTTTAGCTGTGTGCTTAGGTCATTGTCTTGTTAAAAGGTGAACCTTTGGCCACCCTGAGGTCCAGAGACTCTGAAAAGGATTTCATCCAGGATACTCTCGTATTTGGCCGTATTCATGTTTCCTTTAATTGCAACCAGTCTCCTGTCCCTGAAGCTGAAAAAAACACCCCATAGCATGATGCTCCCACCACCATGTTTTCACTGTTGGGATTGTATTGGGCAGGTGATGAGCAGTGCCTGGTTTTCTCACACATACCACTTAGAATTATCACCAAAACGTTCTATCTTTGTCTCATCACACCAGAGAATCTTATTTCTCATAGTCTGGGAGTCCTTCATGTGTTTTTTCACAAACTCTATGCGGCTTTCATATGTCCTGCACTGAGGAGAGGCTTTCGTTGGGCCACTCTGCCATAAAGGTGGAGAGCTGCAGTGATAGTTGGCTTTGGGGAACTTTCTCCAATTTCCCTATTGCATCTCTGGAGCTCAGCCTCAGTTATCTTGGGGTTCTTCTTTACCTCTCTAACCAAGGCTCTTCTCCCAGGATTGCTCAATTTGGCTGGATGGCCAGGTCTAAGAAGACTTCTGGTGGTCCCAAACTTCTTCTATTTAAGCATAATGGAGGCCACTGTGCTCTTAGGAGAGTACTGCAGAAATTCTTTTGTAACCTTGGCTAGATCTGTGCCTTTGCCACAGTTCTGTCTCTGAGCTCCTTGGGCAGTTCCTTTGACCTCATGATTCTCATTAGGTCTGACATGCACTGTGAGCTGTGAGGTCTTATATAGAAAGGGGTGTGCCTTTCCAAATCAAGTCTTATCAGTTTAATTAAACACAGCTGGACTCCAATGAAGGTGTAGAACCTTCTCAAGGAGGATCACAAGGAAATGGATAACATGTAACTTAAATATGAGGGTCTAAGCCAGGGGTCTCAAACTCAGCTGGGTTGGTGGGCCGCACATAGAAAAAAATTGATATCGGGGGCCGCATTACTAAGTGACATTTTTAGAAATTCCAGAATTTTTTGCTCAATGTAGTAATGTTCAAATCCTGATCTTTTAGTAATGCCCCCACCATGGTTCCCTTCTTGTAGTAATGTCCCCATTCTAGTCCTCCTCTTGTGTAATGTTCTCATTCTTGGTCTTCCCTTGTAGTGAATGTCCTAATCCTGGTCCCCTTCTTGTAATAATGTCTCATACTGGTCCCCATCCTATGTTAATGTCCTCCATCCTGATCAACTTCTTGTAGTAATGTCCCCACCCTGGTTCCCTACTTGTAGTAATGTCCCCATCCTGGTCCCCTTCTTGTAATAATGTCCTCATAATGGTCCCACCCTATATTAATGTCCTCCATTATGGTCCTTCTTGTAGTAATGTCACCATCTTGGTCCTCATCTTGTAGTAATGCCCCCAATCCTGGTCCTCTTGTAGTAATGTCCCCATCCTGTCCTCTTTTTGTAGTATTGTCCTCATCCTAGTCCTCTTGTAGTAATGTCCCCAGCCTGATGCCACTTAGTGGTGATGTCCCTACCTGGTCTCTCTTCTTTTTGCATACACACACACACACAATGTCTGTCATACACACACTCGCACACACGCACATACATCCTGACACACACACATACACACACACTCATACATACACTCATACACACACACGCAGATATACACACTCATACGCATTATGATACACACATTCTGATACACATATACTCACACACGATCACACACACTCTCATACACACACACTCCTGTACACACACAGTCTGACACACACACACTTTCACACACACACACACACACACTCACTCTCACACACACACATTCTCACACACACTCTCACACACACACACACTCACATACACACTTTCTCATATACACATACTCGTACACACACTTTCTCATACAAACACACTCACATACACACTCACATACACACTCACATACACACTCATTTACACACTTTCTCATACACACTCACACTTTCTCATACACACACACTCTCTCATACACACAGTCACACTCTCTCTCTCACACACACCTTAGCGATGCAGGATCCACTTTGCAGGGGGCAGCCACGGTGCGCTGTGTAAGGGGCCACCACGGTGCATAGTGCTAGGGACTGTGGCTTTATTATCACTTCCTGCGGCCTCTACGACAAGCTCCGAGCCTCCTTCCCTCAGCTACATCAATGGAAGCTGGCGGCCCAATCAGATCACAGTGCCGCAGGTGACGTCGGCGTATGATGTCACTTAAGGTTTATGATTGGCCGACGTCACTTGCGAGTCTGTGATCTGATTGGCCCGCCAGCTTCTATTGATGTAGCTGAGGGAAGGAGGCTCAGAGCTTGTTGTAGCGGCCGCAGGAAGTGATAATAAAGCCGCCGTCCCCAGCACAAAGCACCGCGGCGGCCTCTTACACAGCGCACCGTGGCAGCCCCCTGCATAGTGGATCCAAGCGTTCTTACATTGTCTACGGTGCCGCGGGCCGCACTTTCAAGCCCCGGGGGCCTCATGCAGCCCCCGCCACGTGTTTGAGACCCATGGTCTAAGCAAAGGGTCTGAATACTTATGACTATGTGATATTTCAGTTTTTCTTTTTTAATAAATTAGCAAAAATGTTTATATTTCTGTTTTTTTTTTTCAGTCAAGAACAAGATGGGGACTTCCGGTTCCGGCGCCTCCATGACTAGCCGCATCTAACAGGGCTCCGGGTCCCGCCGCGGCAATCCGGCCCCATCCAAGTACCATCTGAACACCCGACTCTCTCCAAGTACTCGGCTGGCGACGGAGAAGCAGGACGCCCCCCCTGCGGCCGCAATGGACCGGTATGTGACACGCAAAGGAGGCGACGGACGAGCTCCGACTCAGCACGAGGCCGCGGCTGATGGCGCTCAGAGCGCGGGAGGCACTGAGGAGCGGGAGGTAACCGATTTGATGGGGCACAAAGCTGATGGACGGGAATCGCTAAGGGGCCGCAGTATAGCGCCCTGGGTGATGGAGACCAAAGGGGCACCACTGATCATGTCAGTGTGAGCCTGGAAGACAGAACAGAGGCTCAGATTGAGACAAGAATAGGGGAAGACAGACAGGAGCTGCATGAGACATACATAAACAGGCGACAGGAGACGCAGACTATAGATTATAAACTGCTGGCCAAAGAACTGGCCACACACATGGCTGAGGAGTTCAAGGCAGTGATTGCTGACATGGTGGCTGCATCCACTGTAGAGCTTAAGAGAAAAGCAGAAGCTCATGACCAGAGATTAAAAGAGACAGAATCTAGAATTTGCTCAGCCGAGGACAGAATATTAGAGCTGGAAGACCAAGTAGAGGCACTACAAAAGCGCTCTGAATATGCTTTCTCAAAATTGGAAGATCTGGAGAACAGATCACGACGGAGCAATCTCAAGATAGTGGGCCTGCCTGAATCTATTCCAGCAGACCAGCTTGTAGAAATATTCGAAGTAGACCTACCCAAAGCCCTGGGCCTACAACACAGGTGCAAAACAGAGCGCACCCATAGACTTGGGCCACCCAGGGACAATACGACCCATACAACAGCGACCTCTAGAGACCCTTCCCTCTCTGGAAATTATAATGACAAACCGAGACATTCTATTGCAAAATTTCTAAATCATAGAGATAAAGAAGAAATCCTCAGAGCTTATAAGGCCAGAAAACTGCCCCTGTCATTACATGGCCAAAGAGTGTTAGTTTTTGCGGATTATTCACCAGAAGTCTCCCGTCGCAGAAGAGCTTTTAGCGAAGCTTGCTCCATTCTATACAAAAGAAATGTACGCTTCCAGCTGAACTTCCCTGCCACCCTGAGGTTCAGGTCTAGAGGAGGGACACTATTGACATTCACAGACCCCGATGAAGCAATGGCGGCAATCTCTGACAACACTCGATCGCCAAGAGTCGCGACACCCCCAATTGCTGACGCAGATAAAACACCAATAATACAAAGCCCGGAGAGAGAACCAGAAGAAGAACGTGATTCGGTGAGATCGTACAGGCTACGTTCTAATGCCATGAACGAGGGTCCATCATCCAGAAGCGGAACGCCCAGACAGCAGCGACAGACAGGATCTCGGTGGCAAAAAAGGAAGTAATGCTGAAGTAGCCACTAGACAAGGCGGACAACATAGACATCGTTGCAGCTGATGTGGGAAGAAGGGAAGATGACTTTACAACTAAATAAATAGGACACGGAGACTGAGAAGTGCACAGTACTGCCCTCTCCGATAATGACATTGCCTCAGGTGTCCTGCGGGTCCGGCGGTTTTCGTCTTTATCCTTACCTTTTCCCCAGGAGAACTTTTGGCACTCCCCCCCACTTGGCCCTCATTTTTGGTTTATGCGCTCGATGCGAACTCCCACTCCCCCCCCCCTTTTTTTTTTTTTTTTTTTTTTTTTTTTTTTTCTCTCTTCCCTTTTTCTCTCTCTTCTTCTGCCTCTTTTTCCCCCTCCCCGCTCTCTCCATACAGGTTTTCCGTGGTGGGGGTCGAGAGAGGGAGACGAGGAGAAGTGGAGCCAAACCAACATCCAAACAAGGGAAGATTTGATTCCACCTAGAGACAGGTTCACTTCTGAGACAATCTCTATGGACTCTGATCATGTCCTTGGGAGGGTGGTGGGGAGGGGGAGATGGAAATTGTGAGCATATTTGATGGCAAAACAATGGCACGTGATGGTTTGATAACTCACTGAGGATAATTTATCTACAAATCCACTGCTTAAACACTTTGACAAAGGTTCTGGAGGGTTGGGGGGAGGAGACGGGAGGGGAGGGGGATAAGTAAGTTGTTGTGCGTAAATTATGCTGTTTGTTTATTGGAGGAGGAGAGAGGAGCAACTGTAAAGGAGAAAATGAGAGAAAGTTAAGGGTACACAGCAAAACAAGACTTTAACATTAACAATTTGCCGGTTGCTGCGGTGGGACAAGATGTGGATGTATGAGCTACATTGGAGGGAAGAAGAGAAGTCTTGCATTAGGACAGAAAAGGAGAAGTGAGGACAATATTTACATGGGAGGGCAAATGGGGTGGGAGGGGACACCTAGAGGCATTTTTAACAGAACAAATACGTATCATTGTGTAACCTGGAATCTATTTATCCTCTCTTGGCTACGGCTATGGGGAAAACTACATAGGTGGCTTACGAAACATCACCTGTCAGACACATCGCAAGAAGGGGAACGAGATGGTTAGGTGGGTCTCCTGGAACGTAAAGGGTATGCGCTCACCAGCAAAGCGCATGATGATTCTACGCCATCTCAAAAGGCTACGCACAGATGTTGCTTTGTTGCAGGAGACCCACCTGACATCTGAGGACTTCTTTAGACTCAAGAAGTTGTGGGTAGGGGAGATCTACGGTTCCGGTGCGGTCGAAAGGAAAGCAGGAGTTCTAATCCTGATCAATAGATCATTACCACATAAGGTTCTGTCCACACAAACAGACGAAGTAGGTAGAATGATCCAAATGAACATTCAAATTGAGAAAGATGTCTTCTCTGTATACAATATTTACGCTCCAAACACAAACCAAAAATCTTTCTGCCAGGAACTACAAGCTAGACTCTTAACGGACAACGGTCACTATAGAATAGTGGGGGGTGACTTTAATATGGTACTAGATGCGGAGGAGGATAGGAGACACTCAACGCCCCTGAGAAGAGATTCTCAACCACCAACGAGAACACAAACTGACGGTTTCCTTGACACTCTTTTCACGGCTGTAAATATGATTGACGCATGGAGGACGATACATCCTCTTGATAGGGAATTTACCCATTTTTCCACCCCCACGGGTCCTGGTCCAGAATAGACATGTTCTTTACATCTCTTAATATATTACAGAGAACAACGGAAATCAAAATCGAGGACATGGTGATATCGGACCATAGCCCGTTGGTGTTGGAATCCAAGGATACTTACGAAAAGGGGACGGATTATCTGTGGAGATTTCCTGACACTTACACTAAAGATGAAAATTTTGTTTCCCTACTTAAAGAATGGTGGTCAATTTACTCAAAAGATAATGAAACGCATCGCTCCGACCCATGTCTGTTTTGGGAGACAGCGAAAGCGGTGTTGAGAGGCCAGATAATGGCATACAGCATGGGGATAAAGAAGAAAACAAAGGAGCAATTTGTAGAGGCTAGCGTAGAGGTGAGAAATGCCTACTCTCATTATAAAAACACGATGACTGACCTGAACAAAGAAAAGTGGCAACAGGCAAAAGATAGATTTGATGCGTGGGCAAGGCGTAGGGAAGATATATATAAAAGCAGAATGGAACTTAATCTCCATAAATTTGGAGACAAAGCAGGACGGTTGCTTGCGCGGCTGTCTCGTGGTAAACAATTATCCCCCCCGATTCAAACTATAATAGACAAACGAGGCAACACCTGGTCCAACCCCAGAGACATCAGTCAGGCCCTGGGAAAATTTTATGCATCTCTATACTCGGACTCCGACTCTGCCACATCCGCGCAGCCTGACTTATTACACCTGATACATCTGCCGAGTGTGACGGAAGAGGACAAACAATTCATGAATAGTCATATCACGATAGAAGAGATAGAGAATGCCATACGAAACATAGACCCGGGTAAAGCACCTGGACCGGATGGCTATAATGGTGCATTTTTCAAGGCCCTTAGGGACCAGGTTTCTCCGGTTTTGGGTGAATTATTTAATTCAATACTTCAGGGAGCCCCTATCCCAGATAGAATGAACCTGGCCCACATAAAACTCATCCCTAAAATAGGAAAAGTACTAACAGACCCCGAAAGCTTTAGACCGATCTCCCTGATAAATCAGGACCTAAAGCTGCTCTCTAAAATAATGGCAGATAGGTTGGCAACGATCATGCCCAGACTGATACCCCCACATCAGTCAGGATTCATTAAAGGGAGATCGACCACGACTAACATTAGACGAACGATGTTTCTGATTGATGCCATGGGAAAGAAGATAGAAACGGAGAAGGGAGACCCAGCCGTGATCACCTTGGATGCAGAAAAAGCCTTTGATAATGTAAGGTGGTCATGGCTGGGTAGGGTCTTGGACTCGGTTGGGATAGTGGGCCCGTTCAGGCAGTATCTCCAATCCTTGTATAGCAACCCAAAAGCTTGTGTCAGTACGCCGGGTTATCTGTCGGACTCCTTTTCCCTACAGAAGGGAACGAGACAGGGGTGTCCACTGTCGCCTCTGTTATTCAACATGGCCATAGAACCCCTGGCTCTATACCTGGAACAGAGCTCCATCTATGAAGGCTTCAGGGTGGGTACCAAAGAAGCCAAACTGTCACTTTTTGCTGACGATATTGTCTTGTACATGCAAAATCCAGAAAGAGATCTTCCTCACGTTCTTGAAACCATTGATACCTTAGGTAAACAATCAGGTTTCCGACTAAACAAAGAAAAATGCGAGATAATGTTCCTTAACCCAAAAAGTGGACTCACACGGCGTCCGCAATTTTACAACATACCAGTTGCTAAAGAAAGCATCAAGTACCTGGGTATCCAATTGGCCAGAACCCCCACTCAAACCTACAAATTGAATTTTATCCCAATCCTCCTAAAAATCGAAAAGGAACTTGCGGGATGGGCCAATTTGCCACTTTCTTTGATGGGAAGATGTCATCTACTTAAGATCATTAGCTTTGCTAGACTATTGTATCCGCTCCAAAATATCCCCATGCTGTTAAAACACACAGACTTGACTAGAGTGAACAGGGCCTTTTCGAAATTCCTGTGGAAGGGGAAGAAACCTAGAATTGCTTTTAATATATTGATACGACAAAAACAAGAAGGGGGCCTTCAGCTCCCAGATGTCCGTGGCTACAACTTAGCATGTATTCTACGCAACGTCCTAGACTGGGTGAGGGGCACGGGCAGACACTCAGACACAGCCCTAGAGGGAGAGTTTACTAAACCCTGGGAACTGTCAGCATTGCTACATACACCATTGCCCCAACTACCCAAATACATCAAGAACACAATAATATTTAGGGACACGATAGCAACATGGAAGGGGGTAAGGAAAAAACTTAATTTGTCTTGGAGGATTTCTAAAATACTCAACCCATGGAAATGCCCGGCATTCCCGTTAGGTCGTGAGAGCCGCCTGTTCTTGGCGTGGAGAGAGAAGGGAATCAAAACGCTGAATGACCTTATGATCCCAGGAGAAAAAAGATGGATGACTGAGAGTGAGGTCCTCCACACTTACAACCTTCCTCAGTACCAGGCCATACAGTACCGCCAGATTCATCGCTACCTACTCTCGCAATTGAACGATCTATCGAGAGAGGTCAGTGATAATCTATGGTCCAAATTATTGGATATGAGTGAAGAAGACATATCAATAACTTCTCTCTATGCTAATTTGCAGACGGTTTTACGGCCAGCAAAGAAAACACCCCTTTTCACAAAATGGAAAAAACACATGGAGGATCCTGACCTTACACAGAAAATAATAGAGGGTTGGGGGATCTGCAGACGTTTTGTGCAGGACGAGCGCTGGAGAGATTCCCAATTTAGGATTATTCATGGGACAATTTTGGCATTTAATATACCCCCGACATTAGGTAGACAAAAGACATGGGTAAACTGTCCTAAATGCAAAGCATACATGACAGACTTAGAACACGGCCTTTGGTCTTGCCCTGCTACTCATAGTTTCTGGAACTCAATTGAACAGTGGGCGAAGGGAATATGTGCAGGATTAGACAAACTGAACCCAATGTTATGGCTTTTTCACTACCAGAATAACTCGCCAGGAACGGCACAACCACACGCACTGTTTCACTATATTGCAATAACTGCTAAGAGATTGCTGCTTCAATTTTGGTTAAATGATAGACCCCCTGACCTGGCTCAGGTCAAAAACTCGTTACGTAAAACACTTACAATCGAATCTCTGGATGCCACACGTAACCCTAGTAAACTAACAAAAAAATTTTTTAATAAATGGAGAGGTTTCATTGAACAGGAATTCACCGATGTTGAAATTGGGACTTTCATGCAACCTCATAGATCTTCAGCATGGTACGCCAATGAGGACTTGGGAGGTACATTGGGGAGACTCAAGTGTACCAACCGGACATAAAACTCCACTACGAAATTTACAGTAAACTCAAATATACACAAAACCTGTTGAGATGCACTCTAGGAAGGGAAGTGGGTGGGACTGGGAGTTATTAGTTAATACCATATAGAGCATTACTATAAAACGGTTACTGATATCAGAACATTGTGATATAACATGTTGTACTTTCTTCTTTTCCTTTTTTTTCTGATGCTGACATTTGATATTTACTGTTATTACTATGTCATATTTGCAACTGTATGTTTACTTATAATACAAAATAAAAAAAAAACGATGGTTCAAAAAAAAAGAACAAGATGGGGTGCAGAGTGTACATTAATGAGAAAAAAAATTAACTTTTTTGAGTTTGCCAAATGGCTGCAATGAAACAAAGAGTGAAAAATTTAAAGGTGTCAGAATACTTTCCATACCCACTGTACATATTTTTCAATAAAGATTCATCACTTTATACATTATACATATTTCTATAGGTTTTCTGACCTTTTGAGTTGAGCCTTCTATTTTGTGGCTATTTAATACTCTTATAACTACATTGTCAGCATGCACATTTTTCTTTCCATTTTTTCATAATTTGCATTAAATTATCATGTACAGTCAGGTCCAAAAATATTTGGACATTGACCGAATGTTTGTTATTTGGACTATGCACGTCACTTTCAGGTTTAAAGAAAGGGGTTAGACAAAAATATTCTGTTGAATGTTTAGTAATTACAACCATGTGTTCAGGGGCTCAAAAGTTATTGGATGAATTTACCATAAATACACTGTGTGCAGAATTATTATTCAAGTTGTATTTTAGAGGATTATTTTTATTATTGATCAACAACCATGTTCTCAATCAACCCAAAAGACTCATAAATATCAAAGCTTAATATTTTGGAAGTTGGAGTGTTTTTTTTAGATTTGGCTATCTTAGGAGGATATCTGTTTGTGCAGGTAACTATTACTGTGCAGAATTATTAGGCAACTTAATAAAAACCAAATATATTCCCATCTCACTTGTTTATTTTCACCAGGTAAACTAATATAACTGCACAAAATTTAGAAATAAACATTTCTGACATGCAAAAACAAAACACAAAAAAATTAGTGACCAATATAGCCACCTTTCTTTATGATGACACTCAGCAGCCTTCCATCTTTGGCACCCTGGTTAGGGCACCACAAGATTTCTTAGGGCATGGATGGGCAGTACACAGCAAGCAGACCCCACTTACCAACAACACCTTCCACCCCAGACCTGTAGGGGGAGCTCCACTGGTTGCCTTAAGCCAGTTCCTCCTATAAATACGGGTCCTGGAGGGGGAAACACTAGAGTGTGCAGTCACTAGAGAACTGTAAACAGCTAGGAGAGCTGACCTGGTATTGGAACCACGCTAGGCCCATATCAGAGACACCTGGAAAGTGGTAGACCCTCAGAATAGAGGTCACAGGAACAAGGAGAGTAACCAGTATGAGAAAGGGGCAGAGGAGTCATCCCGACTCACCCTAACAGAAGTCCGGTCACTGGGACCGCGTTTACAAGAACACCGCACAGTTCCTGTAAAGAAACCAGCACCAAAATACGGGGTTTAGCTCCCCGGACACCCGAAGCACCACCAAATGAGAGCCCGGAGTCTAGGCCAGACAAGAATCCCTTTGAGTGCCCTCAGTGCAGAAAATCCGGGTGTGAAGAGTCACACAGAGAAAGACAGAACGGTCTGGTTAGGTTCTATGCCTGCCAGACTCCAGCAGAACAACGGGTATTAGGAAGCCTACAAACCTGCTTCCTGTGGAAAGCCCTGAAGTGCTACATCTCATCTCCGGTCGAGTGTACCAGTTAACAACAGTAAAAGGTACCAAAAGACTGTACGTGTGTGTCTCACTCCTTTCCCTTCACACCACACCAACCGAGCTGCCGTATTCCACCAAGGTAGCCCCTGACCCCGGGGACTATAACTCGTCCTGTGGGGAGCAACTCCATCCAGCTGCCGCACATCCCCCGGAGGTCCTAGTAGCGCCGGTGCCATCACCGGACACCCACAGGTGGCGTCACGAGACAAACTTTATTCTTCATTTAACCTAATCGTATGAATTGACCACCGGGCCCACGCAGCCCCGGGCACCGATCCGTGACCGTAGCTAGCGCCTGAGAGCTGAGTACCTGGCAACGGTGAGTCAATTTTGGCGTCTACGAACAGGATGCGAACAGACCCGTTTCCCAATGGGTATTGTGTGCTATTTAATGACTGTGATTGATAAACTGTATATTTGAATCGCCATTGCTGCGTGGAGAGCGGGAAAAGAAGGGGCGTTACTGTGCAAAGGGTGCGAAGATAGGCCCCGCCCCACGCTCTGCCGAGTTCCGCCGAACGCAGCAGGAACCGGAAACTCCCATGGTGCCTTGCTCCTCACCGCTGAGCCGACAACTTCCATTGGTTTGAAAGAGACTGGGCGCGATTAACTAATGGGGAGCGAGGATGAGTAACCCGGATCCCAGCAACGCGGTACACCCACAAGGAAACCAACCGATTGTCCCACCGGGGCCCCAGAACGTACAGCCCCTGGTCGTTCAACCACCCGGCGGCGCCATGCTGCCACCACCGCCCTCACCAGCGGCCCCGATAATGTCTTTACGTTTTATCTAATGTTTCTTGTACAAAGTTGGTAGTTTTTCAGCCTTCCTTACCTTGGCCATGTCCCTGAGTATAGCACACCTTGTGTTTTTTGATACTCCAGTAACGTTGCAGCTCTGAAACATGGCAAAACTGGTGGTAAATGGCATCTTGGCAACTTCACGCTTCATTTTCCTCAATTCATGGGCAGTTATTTTGCACCTTTTTTGCCCAGCACGCTTCTTGCAACCCTGTTGGCTATTTGCCATGAAACGCTTGATTGTTTGATGATCACGCTTCAAAAGTTTGACAATTTCAAGACTGCTGCATCCCTCTGCAAGACATCTCGCAATTTTGGACTTTTCAAAGGCTGTCAAATCTCTCTTCTGACCCATTTTGCCTAAGGAAAGGCATTTGCCTAATAATTAAGCACACCTTATATAGGGTGTTGATGTCATTATACCACACCCCTCCTCATTACAGAGATGCACATGACCTGATTTACTTAATTGGTTGTTGGCTCTCAAGCCTATACAGCTTGGAGTAGGACAACATGTATAAAGAGTATCATGTGATCAAAATACTCATTTGCCTAATAATTCTGCACACCGTGCAAAATGATCATTTTTAATATTTTGCAGGGAATCCTTTCCAGGCAACGTCTGCATGAAGACTGAAATACATGGACATCAGCAAATGCTGAGTTTCCTCCTTTTTGATTCTCTGCCAGGCATTTACTGCAGCTGACTTCAGTTATTGTTTGTTTGTGGGTCTTTCTGTATTAAGCATGTGAAATGCACCTCAGTGAGGTTGAGATCTGGTAATTGAATTGACAATTGCAGAATATCACGCTTCTTTGAATTAAAAAACTCTGGGTTGCTTTTGCAGTATTTCTTGGATGATAGGATATGTCCTGGATGTTCTGTATTGTGAAGCGCTGTCCAATCAACCTTGCTGAATTTGGTTGAATCTGAGCTGAAAGTATCAACCTGTACACTACAGAAACCATCAGGCTGATTTTGTCATCAGCCATATCTTCAATAAATACTAGTGACCCAGGACGATTGGAAGCCATGCATGTCCGACCATCACACTGCGTCCATGTGTTAGAGGATGTGCTGTGGGATCATGAGAAGTTCCAAGTCTTCTTCATACTTTCTTCTTCTCCTCATTCTTGTACAGGTTAGTCTAAAGGGCCTGTCACACGCGTCAATGTCGTCAGTGAGATGATCGCTGACGACATTGACGGCTGATCGCTGGTGAGCTGTCACACAGGCAGACTCACCAGCGATCAATTGACCAGAAACATCGTGGAAACGATTTAAATATCGTTTCCATGATGTCTTGCTCCCGCTGCCAGGCTGCTGGAAGCGGGAGCAGGCTGGTCTCCAAGGTAAACTGCGGGTATCTAGGCAGCGCGCGCTGCCTAGATACCCGACGTGTACCTTAGTTACCAGCCTCCTCCGCTCACCGGCTGGTATCTAAGGTACACAGCGGGTAACTAGGGACCCTAGTTACCCGCTATGTACCTTAGATACCAGCCGGTGAGCCAGGGGCAGACCTTGCTGCCCGGGGGCCCTGGTGCAGCCTTTGAGGGGGGGCCCTGGTTTGAGAAAGGGGAGGAGGGGGTGCTATCAGTGTAGGTGTGGTGAGGACCAGGGGGGGGTGCTATCAGGTCGCGGCTCCTACCTGCGTGCGTCCAGCGGGGCCCCGGAGCAGCGGCAGAGAGAGGAGGGGCGGGCTCAGCAGGGGGAAGCAGGAAGCTTCCCTGGTTAACCCCCTCTCCTCTGCCACACTGGCACAGGGACATGGGGGGCGGCTGGGACTCCCCTGCAGGGCTAACCTGCGTCCAGCGGGGCCCCTGTGAGCCGGAGCAGCAGCAGAGAGAGGACGGGCGGGCTCAGCCGGGGAAGCAGGAAGCTTCCCTGGTTAACCCCCTCTCCTCTGCCACACTGGCACAGGGACAGCGGAGCGAGGAGGCTGGTAACTAAGGTACACGTCGGGTATCTAGGGACGCGCGCTGCCTAGATACCCGCAGTTTACCTTAGTTACCAGCTCCCAGCGCTTGTGAGAGGCGCTGGGAGCTGGACTATCGCTACTCCCGGTGTCACACGCAGCGATGCTGCGTGTACACCGGCGACAATTGCCAGGTTTTAGAGCAGGTTCTAAAACCTGGCGATCATCAACCAGCGATTTATCGCTGGTTGATTCAGTATGTCACACGCGTCAATATCGCTGCAACGTCACGTGCAGCCGATATCGTGCAGGCGATATTGACGCGTGTGACAGGCCCTTAAGTTTCAGCTGTTAAAAGAATGCTTTTCCAGAACTGGTCGGCTTCTTTAGATGATTTTTTACAAAGTCAAATCTGGCCTTTCTATTTTTAATGCTGGTTAATGGTTTGCACCTTGTTGTGAACCCTCTGTATTTGCTCTCATGAAGTCGTCTCTTTATGGTAGACTTAGATACCGAAACACCTACTCCCTGGAGAGTTTGCTCTTCACTTAGATGTATGTTATAAAACATTTTTTTCCTTACCATAGAAAGGATTCTGCATCATCTACAATTGTTATCTTTCGTGGATGTATAGGACTTTTTAAGTTCCTAAACTCACAAGTGTGTTATTTTTTTGCAAAATGTACAAAACTGTTGATTTGAACACTCTTAACACTTTTACATACATATTTGCAACACTGTCCCTCTTGGGGCTCACAATCTATACATCCTATCAGTATGTCTTAGCAATGTGGGAGGAAATCGGAGTGCCGGAGGAAACCCACGCAAACACGGGAAGAACATACAAACTCCTTGCAGATGTTGTCCTTAGTGCCCTTGGTGGGAATTGAAAGGCTGCATTGCTAACCACTTGAGCCACCGTGCCGCCCTACAGTGCAAAGTATTTGGCCCCCTTGAACTTTTCAACATTTTGCCACATTTCAGGCTTCAAACATAGTGATATAAATACAATTTTTTAGTGAAGAATCAACAATTAGGACACAATCGTGAAATGGAACGAAATTTATTGGATATTTTAACTTTTTTAACAAATAAAAAACTGTAAAGTAGGGCGTGCAATATTATTCAGCCCCTTTTCTTTCAGTGCAGCAAACTCACTCCAGAAGTTCAGTGAGGATCTCTGAATGATCCAATTTTGTCCTAAATGACTGGTAATGATAAATAGAATCCACCTGTGTGTAATTAAGTCTCTGTATAAATGCACCTGTTCTGTGATAGTGTCAAGATTCTACTTCAAGTGCAGAGAGCATCATGAAGACCAAGGAACACACCAGGCAGGTCCGAGATACTGTTGTGGTGAAGTTTAAAGCCGGATTTCGATACAAAACGATTTCCCAAGTTTTAAACATCTGAAGGAGCACTGTGCAAGCGATCATAATGAAATGGAAGTAGTATCAGACCACTGCAAATCTACCAAGGCCCGGCCGTCCCTCTAAACTTTCATCTCGAACATGGAGAAGACTGATCAGAGATGCAGCCAAAAGGCCCATGACACTCTGGATGAACTGCAGAGATCTACAGCTGAGGTGGGAGAGTCTGTCCATAGGACAACAATCAGTCGTACAGTGCACAAATCTGGCCTTTAAGGAAGAGAGGCAAGAAGAAAGCCGTTTCTCAAAGATATCTATTAAAAGTCTCATTTGAATTTTGCCACAAGCCACCTGGGAGACACCAAACATGTGGAATCAGGTGCTCTGGTCAGATGAAACCAAAATAAACTTTTTGGCCACAATGCAAAACAATATGTTTGGCGTAAAAGCAACACAGCTCATCACCCTCAAAACACCATCCCCACTGTCAAACCATAGTGGTGGCAGCATCATGGTTGGATCTGCTTTTCTTCAGCAGTGACAGGAAAGATGGTTAAAATTGATGGGAAGATGGACGGAGCCAAATACAGGACCATTCTGGAAGAAAACCTGTTGCAGTCTGCAAAAGACCTGAGACTGGGACAGAGATTTATGTTCCAACAAGACAATGCTCCCAAACATAAAGCAAAATCTACAATGGAAATAAACATATCCAGGTGTTAGAATGGCCAAGTCACAGTCCAACCTGAATCCAATCGAGAATCTGTGGAAAGAGCTGAAAACTGCTGATCACAAACGCTCTCCATCCAACCTCACTGGTTCCAGCTGTTCTGCAAGGAAGAATGGGCAAGAATTTCAGTCTTCCAATGTGCAAAACTGATAGAGACATACCCCAAGAGACTGCAGCTGTAATCACAGCAAAAGGTGGCGCTACAAAGTATTAACTCAAGGGGGCGGAATAATATTGCACACCACACCTTTCTGTTTTTTATTTGTTAAAAAAGTTTAAAATATCCAATAAATTTCTTTCCTCTTCACAATTGTGTCCCACTTGTTGTTGATTCTTCACAAAAAAATTAGTATTTATATCTTTATGTTTGAAGCCTGAAATGTGGCAATAGGTTGAAAAGTTCAAGGGGGCCAAATACTTTCACAAGGCACTGTAAATGTTCAATTACTTTTGGTCCCTTACAAAAGAGGCTGCTGCATATTAAAAAGCTGTAGTTTCTAAACTCCAGTTAGGATGTGAATACTCTCAATTTAATGGTTTGCTCATATAGCAGTATAAATTTAATAGGTGCAATCTGACAAAAGAAAAGTAACTGTACTCAGATCAATTTGGTAGCGCAGTTATGCATTTTTTGTCTCAGCTGTATTTGGCATGAATACAAATTGCAACAGGCTGCAATTTGACTCCAAAGTTGGTACAGTGCGAGAAAAAAATTGGATGTTATACAGATCATTAGTATGGAATCTAATTCTTAAGGATACATTACAATTCTGTAAGATGGAAAAATGGTCCTGTAAAAGATTAATAGTTGCTGAGTCAAGAAAAAAGAATGTATACAGACTGCACACAGATGACAAGTGAAAACGTTGCCCAGGTTTTCTCGATGAGAATGGGACCAATTTTTTATATGCTCATTTGATCCCAGCCTAAGGCTACGTTCACACACGGCGTATTTACAGCGTATTTGTGCAGTGGCACTTTTTTGTGCGCATTTTGCGGATAAAAGAGGACTGCATACAGATGCCGTGCTTTTCCCGGCATGATTTTCCTGAGGCCATTTTATCATGTAGCCTATGGGAAAAGTGCGCCGAAAAAAGTGCAAAGAATTGTAATGCCACAACCAACATGGCTGTGGCAGGCTATCCCTGCATGTGGGCTGGCTCTGTAAAGAGCACCAACATGCAGGGAGGGAGAGCCGAGCATGAGCCCAAGCATTTGGCCAGTACTCAGCGAGCTCCGAGCATCCCAAGCACTGAGATGCTCGGACGAGCACCGAGTACCGATGAGCATGCTCACTCATTACTAGTCATCACTTCTGCATTTATCACCCACTCCTGGTTTTTGCTTAAATATACTGATAAAAAGCACTGAACGTGTGAATGTGGCCTTAGACTGCATTCACACGAAGTGTATTTCCCGTGTATTCATGCATTTGTGCTGCGCTTTTGAGCCCTTGGATAAATGCAGTGAAACGCAAAGCTGGAAATGCATTCCAGCAAAAGCTATGGCTTCTGAAATGCTCTCATACTCTGCATTTTACAGCGTATTTCACTGCAAAAGGGCGCATGCAAAAAGAATTAAAGCCATAGCTTTTGCTGGAATGCGTTTCCAGCTTTGCATTTCACTGCATTTACGCTTGGTTGGTTGTGGCATTACAGTGATTGCCTGGCCACACAGCGTCATCAGGTCTATATCAGCTCATTCCTTCCCCCGTGTGACCTGTGCTTTCACTTTAGCAGCGTATGTGCGGCAGCTTCTGGCTGCCTGTAGATTCGCTGCTAAAGTAAAAAAAAATAGAATACTCACCTGTCCGAGGACTCCCGGGACACGTCCGATCGGCTCCAGAACCTGCCGGTAATCAGCTGATGCTGTCACCTGACAGCATCAGCTGATCGAGAACACCCTCGATAGAAAGCCAGGTTTTTCCCGCCCGGCCAGTTTAAATGATCAGCTGACAGCAACAGCTGATCGTTTAAAATGGCTGGCAGTAAAAAGCCGGCTTTTTCCCCCAGGCCTGTTTAAATGATCAGCTGACAGCATCAGCTGATTGGGAAGTCTCGGTAAAAAGATGACTTTTTCCCACCCGGCGGGTTCAAATGATCAGCTGATGCTATCAGGTGATCATTATAACTGTCTGAGCGGTAAAAAACTGGCATTTTACTGGGAAATAAACTATCAGCTGATGCTGTCAGGTGACAGCATCAGCTGATTACCAGCAGATCCTGGAGCCGAGAGGACGTGTCTACAGAAGTGACTATGTTTTTTTTTTTAATACATCAGCTAATTGTTTTAACTAGTTTTTATTCGGCCAGCAACCAATCAGATGATATTGGATTCGGATTAGATGTCGCCCGACCCTCGACCCAGGACTACGAGTAGGGGGAATTCTTTTGTTCAACACAGATGGAGTCACTAATTGTGTTGTGTTTTATTTCTAATAAAAATATTTTTGTCTGTGTTGTGTTTTTTTAATCTGATTACTAGAAATTCATGGAGGCCATGTTTAAATTGGTGTGACACCATGAATTTTGGGCTTAGAGCCAGCTGATAATACACAGCTAGCCCTAACCCATTGTTACCCACTGAGCCACTCTGCACCAGGGCCCTGGAAGAGTCAGATACAGCGCCAGAAGATGGCACCTCTATGAACACGCCATTTTCTGGGGTGGCTGCAGACTGCAATTCAAAGTTTGAAGAGGTCCCAGAAAGCTTGGTCCATCCTGCGTTGCAGATTCGAGCCCCCAGCTGCCCAGTTGTACCTGGCTGGACACAAAAATAGGGCGAATGCTACATCATTTTTTTAAAATATTTAATGAAAGCTCGAAGTCTTTTCACCGCCGGCTTTCCCGCCAACTATTTTAAACAAACAGCTGATGTATCAGCTGTTCCTTTGAAATAGGTGGCGGTAAAGCCAGCGGTGAAGTATTTTCACCGCTGGCTTTCCCACTCGTTATTTCAAATGAACAGCTGATGCATCAGCTGTTCCTTTGAGATAGCCGGCAGTGCCATCGCGGGGTGTACCGGAGTTCATGCTTGACAGTATGAAGTTAGATGAACTTTCCCATGGCTGGTTGCTCAGTTACATCTCAATCACAGATGATGTAGCTGAGCTAAAAAAGAAGACTATGGACTATGTTGGAGTGGGGAGGTTTTTCTTAAATAAAGTTGGAGTCCCTAATGTGCTTTTTTTTTCTAATAAAACATTTTTTCTTTGTGTTGTGTTTTTTTTTAACTCCTTACTAGACATTCATAGTGGTCATGTCTAATATTGGCGGCAGCCCGTACCTGCCTGCTGTACCTGGCTGGCATACAAAAATATGGAGAAGCACATGTCGATTTTTTTTTTTCAAAAATTAATAAAAAAATAAAATAAATAAATAAAACCTCAAACACATAACCCTAACCCTAGGGTTAGGGTTTAAAAAAAATGCATGGCCTCCCACTGCATTTTCTATTGCCAGCTAAGGGTTACCCAAGCTGCTAATTCTGGTAACCCCCCCTGCTTGGTGTTACCTTCACTGGCAATGGAAAATCCAGGGATTTTCTAAGTTTTTTATGCAAAAAAAAAACAAAACGATGTGGGCTTCGCCATATTTTTGTATGCTAGCCAGGCACAGCAGGCAGATATGGGCTGCGCCCAACCCCCAGCTGCCTATTTGCATCCGGCTTGAAAGGAAACTATAGGGAAGCTTCTTTGCTCTCCCCAGAGTATCAGACAGAATGAGAATTGAACCACTCCTACAGGTGTGTTAATACAGCAATTGCAAAAGATAGTCGTGAAAGGGTTTCTCAAATAACTGCAAACAAATAATTGATTTCTAACCACACAAGCTGTGGTCATTTCAGAAAACATATTCTGCATAGAAAATAGACTTTTTGTAGGGATGAACAAATTAATTCAAGATGAATGAAATGTGCCTCGAATGTTAAAAATAGATTTAGATTAACCTCAATCTGATATTTCTATTTGCTAAGGGCATCTATTAAATTTTATGACAATTGATTAGGCCGGGAAAAGGTTAACAAAAAATCTTACGCTCAATTCTCGTTGCCCCTCCATGAACCTGTTCTGCCCCTCCTGGACATCTGATCAGATCATCTATCCCTTATCTTTATGTCTTTCCACATTCATATAATTCAAGTCATCAATCCATTAGGTCACATGCTATCATAGGAAGCGCAGCACACTAAAGATGTACACTTCCCCACGTGACATGTGCATAGTAAGTATAATTCATAGCTAGAAAGAAGATAAAGTAATCAGATAATTGGTCATGAAGCAAAAGATTGGAGCAGAAAGGTGAATATAAGTTTGCAATTTGTTTTAACCCAGCCAATTCAATTTCCATAAAGTCTATCTGTTTGAATAAAATTTTGGTAGAGTCACACAACTATAGCTTTTCCAATCATCTTTTTTTATAATTTGTACAGATCATATAAAACACAGAGATACCATATGTTGCATACTATAAGATGTCCCGGACCATAAGACACACCCCAAATTCAGTGAAGGAAAATTGGAAAAAAAAAATAATGTGAAAATGGGGACCCATCCTATAGTCTGAATTTTGTCTACTATCGGGGCAGCAGTGATGGAGCATGTGGATACAAGACCTAAGGTCGCTGCTACAGGAAGAGGCAGGATTATAGCAATATTGTGGGGTCTGGGCTTGGAGGAGGACATGCTTCAGTGATGGGAGGCAGGAGCCATTGATCTCCCAGTGGTGAGCTTTAGTGAAATGTTGGCGGTGTAGGGCAGGAACCATTGATCTATTGACTAAGAGCTTCGGGAATAAGGTGCATTCACCGCCTTCAGCACCATTTTCCTAAAGACCACCACCAGGAAATGAATGGTTAATTCCCTACATTACCAACATTTACCTGAAGCCCATCACTGAGAGATCAATGGCTTCTGCCTCCCACCAATGGAACACCTCCTCCTCCAAGCCCAGGGCTCGCAGTATTGCCATATTCCTGCTGCCTTCCTTCATCAGGGACCCTGTGTCCTAAAACCCAGCTACACCACCACAGCCCTGCTAGTAGACTAAATTCAGACTATAAGATGATGCCTCACACCGCCGTAACACTCCGTCTTGCCAACTCACTCATCTTCCAGTATCAATAAAATTAACTTTGGCCAATCCAATGTCTGAAATATATTTTTAAAGAGGACCTTTCACCCCCCCCATACATGCTAATCTAATTGCAGCACTGAATGCAGCATGTCTGCTGCATTCAGGCAAAGGGTCACCAATCCATTGAGCCCCCTGTACCCCGAGATAATTGAATTTAAAACTTACAATATAGAGCCAAAGAGGTGGAGTTTAGTGGTTGGAGCCACTTCTCTTCACAAGGCAATTTCACTCTCCATGTATGTATTATCCTCCCTCTGCCGCCTCCCTCTTGTCACTCATGGTCTCCCTCTCCTGAGCCTGCTGCATGAGAAGCTGGACACAGGTGCAGAGCGAGGGATTGTTTTTGGAGGTGCTGGCCACCTGCCCCACCTCCTGCGGTGACATCACCGCCTTTCCTCGCCCTGCTTCGTGGATAACATGGAGCAGGGCGGTGATAAGTGGGGATGTCACATCAGGAGGCGGGGCAGCCAGCCTCCTGCGGTGATGTCACCGCCTTTCCCCGCCCTGCTGCACAGATAACATGGAGCAGGGCGGGTAAAGGAGCTGACGTCATCAAAGGACGTGGGGCAGGGGGCCAGCACCTCCAAAAACGATCCCTTGCTCTGCACTTGCGTCTAGCTTCTCATGCAGCAGGCTCAGGAGAGGGAGGACCATGAGTGACAGGAGGGAGGCAGTGGAGGGAGGATAATACATACAGGGGGCATGAAATTGCCCTGTGAAGAGAAGTGGCTCCAGCCACAAAACCCCACCTCTTTGGCTCCACATTGTAAGTTTTTTAATTCAATTATCTCGGGGTAGAGTGGGGCTCAAGAGATGGGGGACCCCTTGCCTGAATGCAGCAGACATGCTGCACTCAGTGCTGCAATTAGATCAGCATGTATGGGGGGTGTATACAGTTATTATATATATACAATAGATTATTGGAGTGTTAGAGAAAATAAAAAACATTTTGTAAGTAATTCACAATCAAACCAAAGTCTACAATTTCAATGTATATGTATATATATATAAAAATTCGAAATAAAGAGACAAAAATGTAATTGGAAAAATGAACAATCGCTGCGCAGCGCACACAACACATATGGCAAGCACTCCTGCGGGACCCAGTTCAATAACATCTAGTGTACAATTTGCAGTTGTTGAGTATATGTTTTCCTTAGAATATTTTTTTAATATTCAAAAATATGTATTACTTATTATTTACAATGTAGGATTATATCCTGGTTACATTAGATATATTATCCAGGAATCAATGTATGGAGGCACCTCACAGGTTACGGAAGGTTAGAGTTAATGAATACTTGTTGGACAACAAGATTATTACTAGGACTTACTGTAGCATGATTTCATTAGGAATATGTCATGCCAAACTAACCTAATTAGATCCTGCGGGGATGTAAAAATGGAATCCAGGATAAGGCATCACAGAAATGCTGAACATTTTTTAATAGATTTTAGTGGCTAATATAGAACTTAACAGATGGTCTTACTTGTAATCATGCTTATGAGTTTATTTGACCTTTGCTATGCTTTTTATGTAGCTGTCTTAGCGACATCCTTCATATCACAGTCAGATGGTCTGCTGAAATACAGAGCTAATTTACTAATGCGAATGTGCATTGATTTTGTTGTAAAACAAGCCAAAATTTGTGCATTTTTTTTGTAAATTGACACATCCAGTTTTAGAACTATTTATTATAGGTTAACTCTTAGAGGAACCAACCATTTTCCCATTTTTCCCATTTTTTTCCTCTGCTTTTGGTTGTTCTTCCTTTTCTTTCAAGAGCAATTAGCCATAAAATAAATAGTTTTTGTTTTTAATAAATATGTAAATATAATACTTATACTGAAAATCAGGACAAACATCCAAAAAGGAAAATGGTGAAAAAAATGCAATTCCAACATTTCTGTTTTCCGTTTCTATGCTTTTCTTTAAAGAAAAAGATTTGTGCTTTTGCGCCATTTTCCATGATCCATAGTGTTCTCATTTTTCGGGATCTGGGGCTGTGTGATGGCTTATTTTTTGCAGCTTGAGCTGGTGTTTATAATGATATCCTTTTTGGGTGGATGCACTGTTTTGATCGCCAGTTAATGCATTTTTTTGGTCTTTTTTCCATTACGCAGTTTACAGATCTGATCAATTAGTTTTATATTTTGATAGATCAGGCATTTCTGAATGTGGCGATAATAAATATGTGTATTTTTTTATTTTTTTAACACATATTTTCAATGAGGCAAAAGATTTGAACTTTTGTGTTTTTTTTCATAGTTTTAAAAACGCTTTTTATTTTTTTTTATTTTACTTGGCTCACTAGGGGGCCTCAGTGCTGCTCTGTGGAATCGCTTTTTCTGTGATTGACAGTGCGATCCAAAAGGATTAAGAGCACCGATCCAATCCAATCTGTTCCTGCCCCTCTGCTGCATCTGGGTGTCTTTTCTTTATTTTTATTTACATTTTTTACTGGCATCATTCTAACGGCTGGCAACGCTTGTATGGATCGATCTCATGGTGGACTTCAAAAAAATGGTGCCAGTGGCGGCTCCTGCGCAGGGTGCAATTTTACTGAAGCCCACTATGACATTAGTCCGCACATGTGCCACCGGCATTTTATTGAAGCTCACCATGAGATCGATCTGCAAGTGCCACTCAATGCTAGGATGGCATCAGTGCAGAATTTAAATAAGACAGAAGATAAGACAACCAGAAGTAGTGGTAGGGCTGGAAAAGAGCTGAAGATTCCCTCTACCATTCCCACCCAACAGGTCCATCCCTATGCATAAAAATACAAAGAGGAAAACTTAAAACACAGATTAAAAAAACTCTACAAAATGTATTTCTTCACTTCAGGTATCATTTTAATCTGTATAACAGCTCGAATGTGGCCTTGTCTATACTTTACTTAGCAAAATGCTGCTGACAGGTTCTCTTTAAGTCACTTTTGCTAAAGGCAGATGCTGGATGTATAACACAGCCAGCATCAACTATGTATAGAGTGGGCTCAGCTTTTATCTATATTTTAGACAGAATTAGTAAATTTTCCTAAATTTCTTTAATCTGTTAGACAAGAGCAAACATTGGAATGGAGTCTATTCCTCATTAGGAGCTGTCAATGTACTACATCTTTAATAAAGTTATTTGATGCTATTATATTATAGATCTAAAATCATAAGTATTATTTTATATTGCAACTTTGAAAGAATATCTGTTTCTTTCTAAGGGCCCTTTCACATCAGCGTTTTTCGTAATTCGCGGCAGATGCGGTGAAAAAACCGCATCTGCCGCGTTTGCCGCATAACGGTTCCACTTGCGGCACGGTTGCGGTTTTTTCCATAGGAGTATAGGGGGACTTGCGGCAGATGCGGCAAGTGCGGTATTGCACTTGCGGCAGGTGCGGCAGAGAAAAAAACCGCGGCTTACTGCGGTTTTTTTCTCTGCCGCACCTGCCGCAAGTGCAATACCGCACTTGCCGCATCTGCCGCAAGTCCCCCTATACTTCCTATGGAAAAAACCGCAACCGTGCCGCAAGTGGAACCGTTATGCGGCAAACGCGGCAGATGCGGTTTTTTCACCGCATCTGCCGCGAATTACGAAAAACGCAGATGTGAAAGCACCCTTACTTGATAAATGATGGAATTTATACTGCAAGCCACCACTACTAGAGGGAGAAAGCCTAAAGGTCCTGTCACACGCGGTCAATGTCGTCAGCGATCTGATCGCTGACGACATTGACGGCTGATTGCTGGTGAGCTGTCACACAGACAGACTCACCAGCGATCAATTGACCAGTGACATCATGGAAACGATTTAAATATCGTTTCCACGATGTCCTGCTCCCGCTGCCAGCCTGCTGGAAGCGGGAGCAGCCTGGTCTCCAAGGTACACTGCGGGTAACTAGGCAGCGCGCGCTGCCTAGATACCCGACGTGTACCTTAGTTACCAGCCTCCTCCGCTCACCCGGTGAGCGGAGGAGGCTGGTAACTAAGGTACACAGTCGGGTATCTAGGCAGCGCGCGCTGCCTAGTTACCCGACGTGTACCTTAGTTACCAGCCTCCTCCGCTCACCAGGTGAGCGGAGGAGGCTGGTAACTAAGGTACACAGTCGGGTATCTAGGCAGCGCGCGCTGCCTAGTTACCCGACGTGTACCTTAGTTACCAGCCTCCTCCGCTCACCAGGTGAGCGGAGGAGGCTGGTAACTAAGGTACACAGTCGGGTATCTAGGCAGCGCGCGCTGCCTAGTTACCCGACGTGTACCTTAGTTACCAGCCTCCTCCGCTCACCCGGTGAGCGGAGGAGGCTGGTAACTAAGGTACACAGTCGGGTATCTAGGCAGCGCGCGCTGCCTAGTTACCCGCAGTGTACCTTGGATACCAGCTCCCAGCGCTTCTGAAGGCGCTGGGAGCTGGAATATCGCTAGTCCCGGTGTCACACGCAGCGATGCTGCGTGTCCACCGGGCGACAATCGCCAGGTTTTAGGACTGATTCTAAAACCTGGCGATCATCAACCAGCGATTTATCGCTGGTTGATTCACTATGTCACACGCGTCAATATCGCTGCAACGTCACGTGCAGCCGATATCGTGCAGGCGATATTGACGCGTGTGACAGGCCCTTTATGTAGACTCCAATATCTAGAGTTTGACACAATGGGACAGTTTAAGTTTGTTTAGCTAGAGAATCTCCTATTGTCAGGAGCAGGTTGCTTCTATGTTACAACAAGAAGGCTACCAAGCTCAGTTCTGGTGCCCCTTTCACCACAGATCTTGGTGATCAAGCACCATTTTTGGCTATGCATATTTTTGTGCCTTTGGATTTATATACATAAAGAAGGATTTTAATCAATGAGCAATGCAATTTAGTTTCTTGCCATTGGGTAGATACAGCTCTTTTTATTTATGCAAAAATAATAGAAAGGTAATATTAGTAGCATAATTGTGCTACTGGAGAATAGCCATGCATTTTTGTGCTTTTGTGTAATTATATTCTTTACATCTGACATGATGACCATGACTATTATCTCTACAGTGCAAAGTGTGAAAGACCAATGACCTGATGCATGCATTACAGAATACAATGTAGAGCTCTCGTACATTAGCATTCATTGTACTGTAGGTGTGATAAGCTGCAGCACTTTACTTAATGCTGCTTTGAATATAGTGTTCGGGATTGCTCATCAATATGTGTCATCCATCTGTTCTTGCAAATTATTGCTGCCAAGAAAGCATCATAGAGTCTTTAGTTCTGAATTACACTAAACAGGTTTTTATTATGTCATATATAGCCCTATATGGAGTCCTATACACATACCGTATTTTTCGGACCATAAGAACCATTTTTTCCCAAAACGTTTTGGGGAAAAGTGGGGGGTGCATCTTATGGTCTTATGGCCTGAATAATAAGACTGTGAGAGTGTAGGGCTTTGCTGAAGGGAGCTGCGGCTCTGGAGCAGGCTTGTAGGAGGCTGCTGAGGCATCGGGAGGTCATGTGTTACCGCTCATTATGCTCATTTAATATGCACTGCATCCCGCTGTCCATCACCTCAGTGCTGAAGCAGCGCTGAGAGATGGGTAAAGGGATGCAGAGCATATTAAATGAAACAAAGTGTTCACCTCCCCATCACTGTATTCAGCCACCCATACTGCCGCACAAAAAAAAAAATAACAAACAATATAACTTACCCTCTGTTGCTTCCCACTGTCTCTCCCTACTGCCTGGCGTCCTGAGTCCTCCTGTATCCCTGGGGAGCTGGTCATGTGATTTTCACAGCACAGTGACATCCTTACTGTGTGCCCTGATCACATGATTGGATGCCCTGGGGATGCAGCAGGACTCAGGACACCATTGCTGCAAGCAGGGAGAGAACGATGGACGCACCACAGAGTGAGTTATATTGTTTATTATTTTCTTGTGTGTGGCAGAATGGGGGGCAATATACAGTGATGAGAGGGGCATATTCATGATAAGAGGGTCATGTACCATGATAGGGGGGCATATCAAGGATAAAGGGTTGTATACCAGAATGGGGAGCTATATACCAAGATGGGGGGGCCATATCCAGGATGGGGGCTGTATACCAGAATGAAGGGCTGTATACAAGAATGAAGGGCTGATACCAGGATGGGGGACCATATCCAGGATATGGGGCTGTATACCAGGATGGGGAGCCATATCCAGGATAGGGGGCTGTATACCAGAATGGGGGTCCATATCCAGGATAGGGTTCCATGTCCAGGATAAGAGACCTTTTACCAGAATGGGGGGGCTGTATACCAGGATGAGGGGCTATATCCAGGATGGGGGGCTGTATCCAAGATTGGAAGACTGAATCCCAGGATGGGGAGCCATATCCAGGATGGGGACAATATCCAGGATGGGGCATGCTATATACCAGAATGGGGGGACATATTTCGTATTGGGGCTATATCCCAGGATGAAGAGCTACATACCAGGATTGGGGGCCATATCCAGGATGGCGATTATATACCAGGATTAGAGGACCATATATTACTTGGAATGGGCCCAGGAGTGGGACATTACCGCCATAATTTTCAGCAACACACCCCGCATAACAGTTCATTATAACCACATTTTTTGCTTATTTGTTCTATATTCTATATTTTCCTCCTTTAAAATCTGGGTGCGTCTTATGATCTGGTGCATCTTATAGTCCGAAAAATATGGTAACTCCACTGGATAATATTAAAGTGTAACTCCAACAGATACAAAACATTATTTATCTGGTGGCAGTAGTTCTTGTACTATGATTCTTTGCTTAAACAACACAAAGTTTTGTTAGGCATGCAGACCTATCAAAAGCTTTAGGTAATTAATTTGCATGGTTACAGATTGTAGGAAAGAAAAAAAACAGCCATGTACAAATGTGTAAAACACAAAACGTTGAAGATGGTCGGGCCCCATACTACATTGCGTCTGCTTACTGAGCAAACTAGTCTCCTACTTTGCTGATGAAAGACAAGCACCTTGAAATGGATATTATCATATGAAGTGCTTCATTTTTTTAAAGTCATTAAGGACAGTCAAAGTATTTTGCTTCTAACCCATCCCAACTCAGCTGCCACAACCCACTATTCAGTCCACAGCATAATCCAGTCTTTTCATTTCGACTTCCCATGTCATCCTCTTTGGCCAACTAAACTCAATGCTTTGGCACCAACTAAGTCTCAGATGTCACATGACATCACAAAGTCACAGCAATAGAACAATTTGCACATTGAGGTCTAAACTCTAGCAACCACAGAACAGAGTAAAGAAGGCCAAAAAGAATGATGAGTAACAGCAGTTGTTTGAAAGAATAAGCCAGAAAATGAGTAGGAACAAATGGCAGGAGGTGGCAAAACAGTATTCAGTTGTTATACTCTTGGGTCTAAAAGTCTGCAGAACATAATAAGGACTATTCAATTTGCATCAAATTCTTTTCAACCTCAATTATTTAACTCTTTCCAAAATGAACATAATAAGAAACGTTAGATAGGTACATATACTAAAAGTACATGTCTGCTCTTCTTTATGCTTTCTCCACCTCTAAATTGCAACCTCCTGGGAGCTGGTAGGAGGAGATGAGCTGCAGTGATCTCCCCCATACATAGCACAGGGAATAGGGAATGAAAACTGTAGGGAGAGAGTGCAAAATAGGGTCTTATCGAAATAACACTGATGAATAGAGTACTGGTAAGGCTGGTTTCACATAACATTTTTGTGCCTGTCCGTGGGATCCGACTTTGAAGGGGGATCCCACGGACAGGCACGGATCCATACGGATCCCTGCAATCGGATGGCAAATAGCCATCCGATCTGCAGGATCCGTGTGGATCCTGCGGTTCCCTGTCTCTCCCTACTCCTGCCTCCTCCATCTTCTTCCCTTTCCTATTCTATATGCTGTGCCCCTGCTATTCTTTGCTGTGCCCCCTCTTCTCTATCCTCACCTATCCCTATCCTGTCCCCTGTCCTCTCCCTGTGTGTAAAAAAATTAAAAAAACTCCTCCAGGAGGATACATCACCTGTCACCGGCTCCAACGCTGCAGCACGATCAGGCCTGAAGGACCTGTGATGATGTAAGAGACCCGGTCAGCTGACGAGTCATGTGACCGGGCTCTTACATCATCACAGGTCCTTCAGTCCTGATCGTGCTACAGCGTTGGAGCCGGTGACAGGTGATGTATGCTCCCGGAGGAGTTTTTTTTATATTTTTACACACAGGGAGAGGACAGGGACAGGATAGGGATAGATGAGGATAGAGAAGAGGGGGCACAGCAAAGAATAGCGGGGGCACAGCATATAGAATATGAGAGGGAAGAAGATGGAGGAGCAGAGCAGGGAAAGACAAGGAGATACAGAGCCGACATCGGATCTGAGGTGAACTCAGATCCGATGTCCATAGGCTCTCATGCTGTGGGCACTAGGATCAGCCTCGGATCAGCAGTGATCCGAGGCTGTCCGATGTGAGTCACGGACACAAAATCGTAGCAGGCTACGATTTTGTGCCCGTGATTACATCGGATGGTGCCAAAATCGGATGCCAATAGTGGCACATCCGATCCCATCTGATTCCCATAGGGGAACATGGGGTCCGATTTCGGATCCGATTGTATCCGTTTTGTATCTCCTTGGTATGCTGCTGCTATCCTCCAGAGAGCGGAACTCCCAGCTATGAGCCCGTGGAATGAAGCAAATAATCAAGGTATCCAGATGATTGAGTGCTCCCAAGGAGATTGACCTTATGATAAGTACTCTGACTCCTTTTTCTTTCTTGGAGATTTATTTGAATTGGCTTCACAGTAATAAAAATTCAAATAAATCTCCAAGAAAGAAAAAGGAGTCAGAGTACTTATCAGAAAAGAAAAACTCACCAAAAAACTGCCAGGTAAATATCCATTTCATTCAGCAGCAGATTGTCAGCTCCCCTGGAAGGCAAACCAGGTGACACCTGGTTTGCCTTCCAGGGGAGCTGACAATCTGCTGCTGAATGAAATGGATATTTACCTGGCAGTTTTTTGGTGAGTTTTTCTGTGCTGATTGTAATGTCCTCCTTCGGTGAATCTACTTATCAGAAAATAACTTTAGAAATTCTTTTTCTAAAGATCTGTTTATGTCTGCAATGTAATAAGGGGACTGTAGGGCCAGGAATTTAGATAGGAGGACACAACCAGTGATTCTCGGGGTACAGGAGACCTATCAGGTTTTCATTATCAATTGTTTTCAGTATTAGATTTTTCAGCATTTTCTAATATATTAGTATTACAGGTTCTCCTCGTATATTAGTTTTTGTAGCCTCCGTCACACACTGCGTGTTTCTCCTGTCCACAAAATAGCTGCAGATGGCCATAACTGTCTATCAGCTTCCTTTAATTACAAAATCTACACATAGGAAAGCTGTTCTTCTATTAGAGTTTGTGTAAATGATAGGTTTGGATCACATGCTCCTCCACCAACAGCCATTTTGTGGACAGCTTAGCAATCTGATATGAAGGCTGCAGTAACAAGCATATGGAGGAGAACCTGTACTAATTGAATATTAGTGTCACTGAATTATGTTCCCTATACATATCCATAAAATAAAGATAAAGTGCTCGACCCCTTCAAGTAATAAATGTTCTATTAGTAGATCAACAGTGGTTGATTCTATGTGTCCTGTAACACAATGTACACAATTTTGCACCTGGAAATTTGGTGAAGAAAAAGAGAAAAAAAAATAATGTTAAATGGCATCTATTTTATAATGCCAGTGTCTGTCTTACAAATCAAATATGTGTCCCTCATAGCCCCCTCATCCTGGTATGTGGTGCCTCAGCCTGGGATATAGCCCCTCCATCCTCAATATGGCCCCTTAATCTGTATATGGACCTGCATCGCCCACCAGGGCCGTGGGTTACTCGGGACCAGTCCCTGCTGTCTGGTCACAGGGGAACGTCACGGGAATGGCCGTGGACTGGTTCCGTGACTTTGGAGGGTCCGCAATAAATTTTAAAAAAGGGAAAAATATAAAAAGGGTTGAAAGAAAAAAAAAAAAAGTTTATCTCTGTGATGCTACCCATCGTATGCGGCCAGATGTGACTGCCGCTGCTTGTCTCAGCTCAGAGGGATGATGATGTGATGCAGCAAGGTGATGAGCCCTCCATGGGCAGGGCTGGTTTGTCCCTTGGGCCGGTGATAAAAATTTATAGTAAGGTGACTGTGAGGAAACCGTGGGGGTGCAACTTACTTCTGACAGCAGTGTTTCTGATCTCTCAGCCTCGCAACTTCTCAGATGCCAGAGTCTGTAACCAAGGACGCTCAATAAAACTCTCACACAAGTCTCAAGTTCAACCGGGTACTTTACTCACTGCTGTTGCTCTTATTTTTACACAGTCTTGGTTCTGCAGTGAGCAGACAAAAAAAACGTCTGCAGTGAGCGGTATCGGTAGCCAGTACAGCAACTGAGAGAGATCACCAAAGCACTACCCTTCTCAATGCCTTTCGGATCTCTTCAGGATTTCTCACAACCTCTGGGCTAGCAGTTACGGACTTTCCAGGGTATCCTCCTTTTGGATCCCTAGTCCTATCTGAGGCCTTTCCTTCGGTGTGGCGGTCAGTAGGTTCCAGGCATAGAGACCCTTCACCTCACCGTTTAATCTGTGGCCGGGGTATATAGCAGCCAACCACTATTACAGGGCCGGTTCCCTGTCCATCGACCCTGTCCCTCAGTGTCTCTGTAAATCCGGTCTTCCACCTTGGACTCCTTCCCTTCTACACCTGGTCAGTAGCCTCAGACCCGGTCAGCCATAAGATGACACCGGCCGCCGGGTCCCGGTTTTCTCTCCAGTTGTTACAGTCTTTTAGCTATGTCATGGGTTTCAGCTATGAGTCCGGTTCCTCCTCCTCCATCTACTCACCAGGAACTCTCCTCACTGACTGACTAACTGTCACTCTCTCCCTCAGGTCACTACTGTTGCTCCTCCCCATTTCATAGGTGTCTCTTCTGAGCTCCACCCACCACTTAGTCTTCCCCCACCTCTCCCCTGCCTGGCATAAAGTCCTAGGTCTAGGGATTCGGGGGTGTGTTTGGTGTTTGATTTGGGGTGGATGGCTCACCATCCCAGCTGCTGTACTACTATGTGGCCATCGGTCCGCAGGGGCGCCACCCCCCTTTATATTGGATATAGCCCCCTTCTGCTGGCACATAGCCTCCCTGTGATGGCACATGTCCCCCTGTGATGGCACATGTCCCCTAGAGATGGCACATGTCCCCTTGTGCTGGCATATGGCCCCCCTGTGCTGGATCATGGCCCCCTATGCTGGATCATGGTCCCCTGTGCTGGATCATGGCCCCCTGTGCTGGATCATGGCCCCCCTGTGCTGGATATGGCCTCCCTATCACTCTGTATGGCCCCCCATGCTGCTGTTCACACTAAAATAACAAACGCTTTGAACTTACCTCTTTGGTGCTGTCCTCTGTGGCTTCCTGCTTGCCGCACTTCCTGAGTCCTAGGGAAGCCGTTCATGTGATTGGCATAGCAGAGTGACATCATCACTGCGTGCATGATCACATGGCCGGACGTAGGAGGACTCAGGAAGTACGGCAAGCAGGGAGCCACAGAGGAAAGCGCCAAAGAGGTAAGTTCAAAGCTTTTGTTATTATAGTGTGGGCAGCAGCATGAGGGGCCATACAAAGTGATGGGGAGGCCATATCAGCATGGGGGGTGGAGGCACATGCAATATGCGCAGTTCCTCCGGTCCATATTTCGGTGCGGTCTCAGCAATGAGGTGATGGACAGGGGGTTCAGTGCATATTACATGTGACCTCCTGCTACCTCTGCAGCCTGCAGCCAGCCTCCTCCAGCCCCTGAACACCACTCCAGAGGCACCCCCCTACAGTATAGGACAGTAGATTTGGATTATAAAATGAAACCCCCACAAAATATGGGGGAACAAAGTGTGTGTTACAATCTGACAAACTATGGCATTTAGTCAGCCACCAAGTGTGTAAGTTATCAAACTTAAAAAGATAAGATCGGCCTGTAATTGACATCATAGGTAGACCTCAACTATGAGAGACAAACTAAGAAAACTAATTCTGAAAATCGCATTGTCTGATCTGGAAAGAAATGTTTTTCAGTTTGTGGTGGAAAATAAGTATTTGGTCAATAAGTTCATTTTAATACTTTGTTTTATATCCTTTGTTGTCAATGAAAGAGGTCAAACATTTTCTGTAAAGGCCCCGTCACACTAAGCGAGATTGCTAGCGAGATCAGTGCTGAGTCACAATTGGGTGACGCACAAGCTACCTCGCCAGTTGTGTCAGAATTGCCTGGACCATTTTTGATCGTTGGGGTCCCGCTGGGCAGCATGCATCGGTGTGTTTGACAGGGACAGCGACCAATGACCTCAATACTACAGGTCTGAGAAACAGGGTCCCAACAACTGCCGTATCATTCCGGATCGATGCTGCGTCGCTGGTGAGATCTGACTGTTTGACATCTCACCAGCGACCACATAGCAACGCACCAGCGATCCCTACCAGGTCGTATCATTGTCGGGATCGCTGGTGCATCGCCAAATGTGACTGGATCCTAAGTCTTCACAAGGTTGGCACACACTGTTGCTGATATGTTGGCACATTCCTCCATGCAGATCCTGTACCTGATAACTTACTTATGGTAGTAGTAAATTAAGAGCTCTTTAGAACTCTTCAATAGGACACATTCTACATATTTATCGGTTGCACAGCTCTACTGAGATAGGTGTTTCCAAAACCTTTCTTTTTTACATGAAATATCCAAAGACAAAAATACATTATTTTGTTATTTGTTTTAAAGTTGTTTATCTGTGGCCAACTAGTGATCGTAATGTAATCTGCAGCCTCCAAAGTGTTTTGCTGGCTTGCATTAAATATGTATTCAGTTGAAATATAGAAATTATTCTTTTCACCAAAACTTGTGTAATGTTTCCCCCCCCCACCTTCCTATTTGCAGCCTAGAATATTTAAATGTTTTACTTTAATTTAATTTAACAAAAAACTGTCACCAGTGTGCCTCTCAATAAATGCCATGACCTTTATCTTCTGTTGTTATGCATTCCACATATATTTACATTGTCACCTAATGTCCTCAGTATATACCAAAAATACCATTTGATTCGGTCTCGTGCTGTATTGAAATGAGAATAGTCCAGTCCATTGGGCATCCTCGCTAAGGCGTTTGTGACTACTCTCTGCTCTCAGTAGCCTTCTTCTGGCTCAAATTAATATGAATAATGGATAGCCAAACAAATTCTTGTACCTGTGCAGTAGCATCACCGACAGTGCAGGATCTCTTTGCTCTGCCCTATAGTGGGCAGACCAAAGAACATCACTGGGTATGCCCATAGTAGGGCAAATCAAGGTGCCTTGTGCGGCCAGCAATGCTACTGCGCAGGTGCGAGAATCTGTTCACCTATGTGGATGATGCAATATCGATTACTTATATAGAAAGCAGAGGCGCACCACACGTATAAACACAGCTAACAATAGAGGGGTGCTCACCATGCCAAGAAAGACGCAATATGGAAACAGAAAAGGCAAGGCATATAGAGGGAGCAACACCACTAGATATTTTGGAGTGAAACACAATTGCACTTTATTGTGCACAAATACAGATAAAAACAGTTAAAACATACAAATACATGGGGAAATCACAAAAAGAAAGCAGCCAACAATGTAAACCTAGTTGCTGAGCTTAAATATGGCAATATAAGAGGGTGCAAGGCAACACATGTAGGTGGATGGAATTGCCCAGGCAGTGTATATGCAGACTGGTTACAAAGAAACCGATTCAGGGCATGTACCCGAAATGGAGAGAAGGATAAAGCCTCCTGCCTGGGGTCAATTTACATGTCAAGAACAACGACATAATGACCAATTTTGTGCAGAAAATATATAGCAGTCACACAGGATAGGTGACAAGAACAGAAGATGTGGTTCATATGATCCGGTCCAAGGCACAACTATGATAACAAGTGTACATAGAGGGTATAGAATGCAAATGCAAAGAAATATACAACAGCGACACAGTCCAAACAGGTATAAACTGGTCACGTGGTGGATCATATATTGCAAATCATGGTATGATTATAATATGGTCATTATATATTGCAGGGTGCCTATACGGCTAGCGTAGTTACCCCATATTGGCAAAATCTTAGCCCAATTCCATGTAAGTGGCATCACAGAAACATTTTAAGTGAGTCACAAACGCAACTGCCGCGATCACTGCATAACGGCGGCGATCGCGGCACACTTGCGGCAAGCCCCATACAATGTCTATGGGGCTTGCGGTAAGTGTGCGGCAGGTGTGGCAAGTGGGGTTTCGGCGTTTTTTTCGCGGCCACATGTGCCGCAAGTGCCGAAACCGCAAGTGCGGCCGTTGTGCGGTAATCGCGGCAGATGCGTTTTTTTCACCGCAACTGCCGCGATCAGCGTTTACCGCTAATGTGAAAGCAGCCTAAGCTGATGGTGGTAAAACACATATTACAATGTATTGCACCAGTATGATATCAAATACATTTAGAAGATATTAAGTATAGGTGCAAATAAAGTAGAGCACCAGTAGGATCCAAACATACACAGGTCCCAAACCAGTATATTAGCCAATAATACTAAGTCATATGTTACAGTCCATGGTACTATAGAAATGTAACATGCACATTAATGAGTATGAATTGATATACCACCCCTGACATGTAATGGTCAAGGCAAGATCCCCAGTAAAGTAAGTCAGCAAAACGCTTACTTCACATTAATGAGAGCAAAAAGACAGCTATTGGGAGCGGAGGGAAAGTACAGACGCCGCAGTGAAGACACCCATCAGACCGGACCATCGTCATTTCAAAAACAGAGGGAGACCAAATAAATGATATTTTTAGGGTATACGGGCGAATCAGGAGACAATGCAAACATTTGGTTAAGACATTTGTTGATAAGCTCAATAATTGGTGAACCATCCCCATTAATTTGCACTGTTGTCCTCCTTATTGTTTGTCCTTAAAAGTAAGACATTGCTTTCGGCATAGATTTCCATTTGTCATTACTATATTAACAGTTTACAGCAATAATTTTAGAATTTCTATATATAACACATACTGTATCTTTCCTGTAAAGAGTTCAGCTTATTAATTCATGAAGTCCCATTTTGGTCAGACAATCATAATGTTTTCAGGGGAAGCTTTTTAGGATGAGGATTATTTTTACCACAAACTGCTAGCACCGGGCTATAAATCTTATTAATTACATCCTTTATAGCTGGAGATTATTTTGGCTGTGCATCTTAGGCTTTGTAGAACCTTAATGTATATAACCTAACTACTGAGAACGGAATAAATAAATCAGCACTATTAGAAGCAAGTTTCCACTGAACATAATTACCCCTGGGTTCGACTTCTGTTGTTTTCTGTAGCCTTATAAAAAGCTTTGTCATTGCAAGACCTTGTGCACCATTCAATGCACTATGGCAAAATGGATCTATTTATAAACAAAGGGCGGACCATGGAAAACAGTCCCAAAATTCCCCCCTGTGGTTTGTAAGGAATATTTAGGCCTCATTTAACAAAATTGGCTTACGGTAAAAAATATCTTTGCTGCTCTTTGTTGAGGAATCAGAGTTCAGTTTTCAATTTACCAGAAAAGTGTTAGAAATGAATGAGAACCATCATGGAACAGGGTAGTATAACAGACAAGGGGATAAGGTAGCAGGATGGCAGTTAAGAGCAAAGGGAACTAGACTAACCCTTAGACTGGGGGCCCCTAGCTGACCCTGTTCTCAGAGTGACCTCTGAAGGCGAGTATATCTGGGCTGCCATCCTTGCCTTGCTCCTGATTAGCTCTAGGCTAAAAACCCTCACCTCCACCCACTGATTGGCAAGAACAGCAACTCTCAACAAATAAGGAAATCTATAGGCAACAAAACTGCAGGAAGGCTTCAACACAAGCTTCACTAGAGTCCAAAGAGCTCACGGTCAGTACAGAGAATAAACTATATCAACGACACCAGCTGATGGGACATGGGACTAATTAAAGGCTAGGGGACTGGTCAACAACATCAGCTGATTCACTCAGCAACTACAACTTGTACTGCAGAGCAACAGAAATGAACCCTTAATAGACTAAAGGAAGTGAATTTAAGTACTGTAGAGCAATTCCCAGAGACTACAGAGCAGTCTGCATGTGGCACATCATATCCTTCCTTGTCAGTCGAGTGGTATCCTGCAGAGGGTAGTGGTGTTGTGTGTTGCTCCAACATGCCATAATGTTATAGTTGACTCCTATATACAGGCAGGGACATGAACAGAAATGCAAGACTGTTCTGCTGGTCACTTTCCAGACCCTCCATTCCAGCAAAAATGATAACACATTGGATCCATGGTAAATGCAGACATGATGGTGAGGATTATGTTACAAGACATGGAAATCTCTGCAAAAATAATCTCTTATATGTATGTATCTTTCTATACAGATGTATATTGAGATAGAAAAAAGTCCCACAACAAAAAAAGAAGAAAAAAATATTTGTTTTTAATCTACAATATATACATTTTATATAATAATATATGCATTTTTTTTACAAAAGTATACATATTTAGATTTTATTAAAAAATTTTCCACCCAAGAGTTTATAAAGATGTTTGGGGAAAATATTTTTCTTTTTTTGCATTGTAACCGAGGCCTGCATATAGCATACACTGAAGTCCCAGTTACAGAGAAAAACAGTCCCCTGAGGTGCCAGGTGTTACTGGCATAGCTTACATGGGTCTCCTGAGCTATGCCGGAGGAGACCTGACAACCATGTGATTATCAAGGTGATTTGATCGCCAAGTTAGCATGGATGCTTCTGTTCACCACAAAGTGTTCACTGAGTGCTATGTAACTGGTAAAGGAGAAGATAGAAGTGGTAATGAATTGCCCCTATCTTCTCCCAAAGAGAGCCCGAGACCAGACCTCTTCCTGCGAGATTTCATAAGATTTAACCCTGTGCCTTGTTTATAGGGTTAAAAACCCAGATCAAGTGAGTCAGTCGACAGGGTAGGGGGTACTTGGATACTGGGACAGATGGTCACTTTGATGGGGGATCGCGGCTGGTCGGTTCCCGGTTCCGTGCCCTGGACCCTGAATGGCGGGGTGGGGGTGATGATGATAGGGGAATAGTAACGTGACGCCACCTGTGGTACTTGGTAACGTGGATACCAGTGCTGCATCTGGCCGCTAAGGTGACGGAGGTGCAGCTCAGAGTAGTACAGCTTCCCACAGGTGGAACTTTACCTCAGGGCAGCATATGTGGAAAGGGGAGTCATTGCAGCGTCTCTGCAGGGAACGCTGCGGGCAGCGGTGGTGAAACAAGCACTCACACACATAATAGTCTCTGTTTCAGTACCTTTTTACTGATGTCCGGTAACAGGTACAGTCCAGGAGAGTAACCAGGTTCTCGGTGCAATTTGCGATGTTCACCTTGGAAAGTTGTGAGGCCTCCTCTGTTATTGTGTGCAGTGATTGGGATAAGTCCTGCCTGAAACTGAACTTGCCGCTCCTTCTCCCTCTCAGGGTACTACTTCATAACCGACAATGAGGACCTTTCTTTGGGATCCCTATTCTCTGCTTAGGTCCCTGGTCCTGTACTTGGTCAGGTTTGAGTGTCTTCTCTTCTTTACCTCAGGGGTATTAGATCCTCCTGGTCTGTCCGGGCTTTCTCTGCTACACTTTAGACTATTAGCAGAATCAGACTCTGGTGTCCAGGTGGGCTAAAGGGAAACCAGGTCTGTTCCCTTCTTCTTTTCTCCTACTTCCTCCACTGCCCTCTGACCCTCTCCCTAGGGTGCAGCACAGCTGGGTCAGTGTTCCCTGGTCCTGGGCCTGGCTTGAGCGACCAGCTCCTTCCAGTACCTTCCTCTTGGCTGTCTGACTGGACCTAACTGCTCTCTTCACTGCTCAGAGCAGACTGACTGGACTTGAACAAACTGACTCCTCCCCTCAGGCCTGGATCTTTATAGGGGAACTGGCTTAAAGGGAACCAACCACCTAAAAATCCCTATCTATCTAACCTATAAATATCTGTCCCTGGAGCCTAAAATTACTATTCTAACCATCCCTGACTGACTAAATCTACCTAACTACATGCACAATAAATCACTTTTTATACTTACCAAATCCTTGACTGATGGGTGTTCCTCCAGGGTCTTTGTCAGATAGGCGTGTCTCCTCGCCGCGCTCGCTGCTGTCCATCATCTTCTAGGATTCAAATTTCCCGCCCATCGCGTCCTCGCAATGAGAGCATCACGTGCTGCAGGCCCAGCGTCACTTCCGTCTGCCGTGTCACTGGTGCACCCAGGCCAGCTTCAGAGCATGCGCAGATGGCATGCTGAAGCCGGCCTGGGCGCATCATAGACCCAGCGAAGCGGCGGGCGGAAGTGACGCAGGGCCTGCAGCACGTGACCCGCTCATTGCGAGGACGCGATGGGCGGGTAATTTGAATCCTAGAAGAAGATGGACAGCGGCGAGCGTGGCGAGGAGACCCGCCTATCTGACAAAGACCCTGGATCAACGCCCATCAGTCAAGGATTTGGTAAGTATAAAAAGGGATTTATTGTGCATGTAATTAGGTAGATTTAGTCAGTCAGGGATGTTTAGAATAGTAATTTTAGGCTCCAGGGACAGATATTTATAGGTTAGATAGGGATTTTTAGGTGGTTGGTTCCTTTTAAGGACAGCCAGTGGGGCTCCCCCTCCAGGTCTGGTGTGGAAGGTGTTGCATACTGTGTGTGCCATGGTGTACATCCCTCCCTGCACCGGAGGGTCCGCAGGGGTGCCACACAAGCACCATAATTTTACTGCACTTAGCTGTTATCTTTTATAATACAATGGGGTAGATATATGAATGTTTTCTAATTATTAAACAGTGCAAGCATAAAGCATAATGGTCAATTTTATTTGTAAGTCTCTTAACATGTTATAAAATTTTATGCTTGTTATGAAGAGGCTGATCTGTATAATATAAAAAAAAACTTTCAGTACACTTACCTGCGGGGCAACTTTGATCAAGTGTCTCCCCTCTACTTGCAATGGCTGACCTCCTTCTTTGCTTTGTATAGATGATGCGTCCTACATACGGTAATCCACACACTGTGCTCCTGCACACACATACTCCTCTCTGCCCCACTGAGGGCTGTGTAAGGTATAGTAATGTGCATGCATGTTGATCTTTGACCTTTCTCCATGCCTGCCCATTACAGGAATTTGCAGGGCAGAGAGAAGTACATATGCGCTGGACGCTTTGTGACATCCGACTGAACCGCCGTGAAGGTAAATGTAATAAAATATATTTGTTATGTTATACAGATCGGCCTGGGGACTTATATACAGTATTTTAGAATGCTTTATATACTGTAAGGACTTACTGGTTTTCTATGCAGTTTATAGGGGAAAAACTTGGTGACAGGTTCACTTTAACCCCTTCACCCCTGGGCGATTTTCTGTTTTTTGTTTTGCCTTCCTCTTCTTCCAACAACCATAACTGTTTTATTTTTCAATCAATATAGACACATGAGGGCTTGTGTTTTGTGGAGCGAGTTTTACTTTTGAATGACATTACTTATTTCACTATATAGTGTACTGGGAAAAGGGAAAAAATTCAAAGTGTGGTGAAATTGCAAAAACAGTGCAATTACAATATTACTTTTTTTTTTTTTATTCATTATTTTCACTCTGTGGTAAAAAGAGATGTTTCTGTATGATGCATCGGGTCGCTACGAGTTCATAGATACCAAACATGTATACTTTTACCTTTAACTTAGTGGTGAAAAAAAAATCCAAAAGGTTTTAACAAAAAAGAATTTGCTTTTATCCCCATTTTCCTTGACCCATAGCATTCTCATTTTTCAGAATCTAAGACTGAGTAGTAACTTATTTTTTGTGTCTTAAGCGGATGTTTCTATTACCATTTTTGGGTAGATTCAATGTTTTGATCGTCTGTGATTGCATTAGGCTACGTTTATATGCTGTGTATTGTGTGTGCTTTTTTGCAGTTGAGTGCTTTTGCCCGCGTTTTGCGTAAAAAAATACAACTGCATGCACACGCTGCTCATTTTTACCTATGAGGCCTATGGGAAAAAGGCACATAAAAATGCACAAAGAATTGACATGGTCATTTTTTTTTGCAGATGGGCTTTGCAATGAAAGCGCGTGCGGAAAAAAACATCAAAATACGCATCGCCTGAACGCATTTCAGCAAAAGCCATTGCTTTTGCTAAGATGCGTTTCCAGCGTTGTGTTCCACTGCATTTATGCAGGAGCAAAAAAGCGCTGCGAAAATGCACAAATATGCGACGTGTGAACGCAGCCTTATATTGCAGCATTACAGCGACCAAAAAAACATAATTTTGACGTTTGGACTTTTATTTCATTACACAGTTTACAGATCTGATTAATTGATTTTATATATTGATAGATCGAGCATTTCTGAACATGGCAATACCAAATATGTGTATTGAAATAGTTTTATTTTTAATGGGGCAGAAGGTGGGTAATTTGGACTTGTATGTTTTTTGATTTTTTTCAGATTTTTTAAGACTTTATTATTAATTTTCATTTATTTTACATTTCCCATAGGGTGCTTCAGCACTCCACAGTGCAATCGCTTGTGTTATGTAGAGAGAAAATTCAGCATTTCTCTGTACAGCACAAATGATCACTTTCTTTCTGCGACGTCACTTGGGCAATGCTGGCAGGAAGTTAGTCATGATGGCATCTGGGATCATCAGCTGACCCCAGCCTGTAATGGCAACGCATGGAGGCCCCATGATTGCATCACGGGGGTGCCGACTCCGGCGGGGAACGGAGCGATCCCCGCCATGGAACTTTAGATCGTGCAGTCAGTGATTGACAGCGCAATCTAAATCGTTAACAGTGCTGATCCAATCAGTGCTGTTAGCTACACATGTTAGTTGAGCAGATTAGCTGATATGTGGAAAGTATGATGCACATTAAAGAGAGGGAGGTGGCCAGGGGCGTACATACATGCCATTGGTGGTGAAGGGATTAAAGAGATTTCCAGTCTTCTGACAAAAGTCTGAGGTCACTTTATATGGCTACAGACGTCTGAATCCTTGTGCACATCACATTGTCAGCATTATCAGTTTTTTACAGTAAGAGCTGGTCACATTACTGAAAGTATGGGATCTGCATACTTTCAGCCACATTCCAACTAGACATGCTCCTCCTCACGCAATTCACTTGTATTGTGCAGATTCATAAAGTGACTGCTGACTTTTACTTTTTTTAGACCAGACAATTATTAAATACATCTTCAGTAAAGAATCATGCTTGTTAACGCTAGTAGTACATAGAATATACGTAGTTAGTATATTGAATATGGGTTAATAGGATTGCCTTGAAATATTTTATTTATGTGAATGAGCATGCAGTGCAGCCAATTAATATACTTACTCATGATCCCAATATACATGCCCCGAGTCACTAAGCTCAAGATTTATCTGCAGAGATCACGTGTACTGTTGTCATTGTGTCACGGCTAAATCCTGACAACGAAGAACGGATCAGAGGTGGAGAGGCGGGCAGAAAAAGGTGAGTAACTGCTAAATGTAATATTTTTGGCAAACTCAGGCTAATGCACATGACAAATTTATATTTCCAGAAAAACTTTTTAACTGAGGACAGTGATTATTAAACTCCTCCTTGTGGCATGGATGGATGCAGATGCTACAATCGCCCCCGTGCCAGGGTTGTAGGAGATTGAGCATCGGTGTAGGGAGACATGGGTTATCCCCTAAGAGGGGCTAACAGCATTCTGCCAAATGCAATGGATATTATGTAAGTGGCCAAATAGTTTTTTTTTTTTCTCTTCTCTGATAATTATGTAACCTATTCGGTGAGTTCTCAATTTAGATTATACATATGGTTTAACATATGGCTAGGTACTCGTAGGCGTGAGGGCTCGTGACGGGGCTACGAGCTTACACTATTTTGGTCCAAAATATCAAACCAACTCCTCACAATTTTTTTTTTTCCAAAAAAATGTTTATTGCATTTTTTTATCTTTCTGCAGTTTGAGGCTGGGCCCTCTAGGGGGCGTCAGTCACTTGTGGAGCATATTTTTGGTGCGGAACAGCCCACCTTGTTTAACAGCTGGGTGTCATTAATAGGCTGTGCTCTGACACTATGTTTCACTTTGCCTGGAGTGGCTGCCGTCCTGGGGTAACCTCGTGTCCAGTAATACCACCACTTTCCTCCTTGTGGCATGGATGGACACAGATGCTACAATCGCCCCCGTGCCAGGGTTGTAGGAGATTGAGCATCGGTGTTGGGAGACATGGGTTATCCCCTAAGAGGGGCTAACAGCATTCTGCCAAATGCAATGGATATTATGTAAGTGGCCAAATAGTTTTTTTTTTTCTCTTCTCTGATAATTATGTAACCTATTCGGTGAGGTCTCAAAACATGGCGCAAAAAGTGTGATTTTTTTTTCAAACTTCTGAATTTTTTTTCACCACCTAGATACCAGTAAAGGTATACATGTTTGATATCTACGAACTCGTACTGACCCGAGGATTTACCACGTCATGTCGGTTTTACCATATAGTGAACGAAAAAATACACTTTGAAAACTTACATAGTGGAGCCATGTAGGAGATGGCTTGTGGCTGGAGCCAAAGGGCAGTTTCACACCCCCTGTATGCTTAATCCGCCCACTGCTGCCTCCCTGATGCCAATGATTGTCTCCCTCGCCTAAAAAGTAGAACTATTCTCTTTTACTAGGATACCTTGCGGCTAGTGATGAGCGAGCACTAAAATGCTCGCGTGCTCGAGGCTCAGGTCGAGGATATCAAGATGCTTGGGTGCTCGACCCGAGCACTGAGCCCAATGTAAATCTAAGGGGAACCCGAGCATTGTTACGGCGGAGTCTAACAGCTGTTTAAATTTCCCACGCCGACATCAGCTGTTCAGTGTCAGCGCAGGAAATTTAAACAGCTGTCAGAGCAGCAGCCCCCTGATTACATCTGATCACCCACTGTCCTCCGCTGCACAGGCGGCAGGCATGGGGGACAGGGAGTGATCGGATGGCACCAGGGGGCTGCATGTGCAGCAGCTGCTCATCTCCTGGCAGTGTCGACGCCGGAGATTTAAACACAGCTGATCTGAAATTTAAACAGCTGTCAGATCAGCTGTGTTTAAATTTCCCGGGCGGACACCACTGGGAGATGAGCGGCGCCTGACGCTGATCCCCCAGTGACGGGCACCATTGATCTCCCGGCGGCAAGCGCCACTCATCTCCCTGCGGTATCAGTGCGAGAAATTTAAATACAGCTGATCTGACAGCTGTTAAAATTTCCTGCGCTGACACCAACAGCTGATGTCAGTGCAGGAGGTTTAAACAACTGTCAGAGCAACTGTGTTTAAAGCTCCCGTGCTGACATCAGCTGTTGGTGTTAGCACAGGAGATTTAAACTGCAGCTGTTCTGACAGCTGATGCAGGTCCTTGAACCTTACATTGGTCATCTGATTGGTTTGCCAGCCAGCAAACTGATCAGATGATATTGGATCCAGATTGGATGTCGCAGGACCCTCGACCCTTGGACAACATCGGAGGGAGGAATTCTTTAATAAAGATGGAGTCTCTAAGTGCTTTTTGTTTTATTTGTAATAAAATAATTTTTCTCTGTGTTGTGTTTTGTTTTAACCCCTTCACGACCCTTGGCCCACCGTTTGGGCCATGGAAACAAGTTCGTTCCCGACCCTTGGCCCAGGGGGTGGGCCATGGATTGATCGGGCTCCTGCAGGCCTAGTGAGGGTCTCACTGACCTGTCATTCGGCCTGCAGGTACATGGGGTGTTGTACAACACCCCATGGGGGGTCGATTTGCCCCACCCCCACCCCCCCGGCTACAGGCGCGGTGATTGGCGCTCAAAAGTGAAAGTGAAAATCACCGCGCCTGTCATGCTTCCCTGCCTGCCCCTGCTCTCCCTACCCTCCGATCTGATACCCTGGCATCCTCTAAGTGCCCCCCTGTCCCCCACCTCTCTATCCTGCCCCCTCTTCATCTTTCTTACCCCCCCCCCGCTTCCTGTCCCTGCGCCCGCTTCCTGTCCCTACCGCGGGCTTCCTCTTCCTGCCGCCCGCCTGCTCCTGCCTGCCCCCGCTTCCTGTGAGTGCCCCCCCATCCCCTGTCACCCCCCCTCTTCCCCCTGCCTGCCCCCCCCGACCACCGGAGCGGCGATCGCTTCTCCCACTCACCCCTCCGGCGATCGCGCTCCATCCTGCACCAGGTGCACGGCTGCGTCCCGCTCCTCCTCCTCTTCTCCCGGCCGCTTCCGCGATCTGACAGCTCTGTGCTGGAGCTGTCAGATGACTTCTACAGCTAGATCCTGAGGATCCAGCTGTAGGAAGTGATCTGACAGATCCAGCACAGTGATCCACAGTGACCATTATGTGATCACTGTGGATCACTGTACTGGATCTGTCAGATCACTTTCTACAGCTGGATCCTGAGGATCCAGCTGTAGGAAGTGATCTGACAGATCCAGCACAGTGATCCACAGTGACCATTATGTGATCACTGTGGATCACTGTACTGGATCTGTCAGATCACTTTCTACAGCTGGATCCTGAGGATCCAGCTGTAGGAAGTGATCTGACAGATCCAGCACAGTGATCCACAGTGACCATTATGTGATCACTGTGGATCACTGTACTGGATCTGTCAGATCACTTTCTACAGCTGGATCCTGAGGATCCAGCTGTAGGAAGTGATCTGACAGATCCAGCACAGTGATCCACAGTGACCATTATGTGATCACTGTGGATCACTGTACTGGATCTGTCAGATCACTTTCTACAGCTGGATCCTGAGGATCCAGCTGTAGGAAGTGATCTGACAGATCCAGCACAGTGATCCACAGTGACCATTATGTGATCACTGTGGATCACTGTACTGGATCTGTCAGATCACTTTCTACAGCTGGATCCTGAGGATCCAGCTGTAGGAAGTGATCTGACAGATCCAGCACAGTGATCCACAGTGACCATTATGTGATCACTGTGGATCACTGTACTGGATCTGTCAGATCACTTTCTACAGCTGGATCCTGAGGATCCAGCTGTAGGAAGTGATCTGACAGATCCAGCACAGTGATCCACAGTGACCATTATGTGATCACTGTGGATCACTGTACTGGATCTGTCAGATCACTTCCTACAGCTGGATTCTGAGGATCTAGCTGCAGAAAGTGATCTGACACCCCGGGCGCAGTGACCCACTATGTGCATCACTGCGCCTGGGCTGCCAGATCGCTTTCCGCAGCTCGATCCCCATGCATGGGGATCGAGCTGCAGAAAGCTATCTAACAGCCCGGGCGCAGTGATGCACATAGTGGGTCACTGCGCCCAGGCTCTTAGATTGCTGCTCTGCAGCCCGATCTCCCTGCATGGGCATCGAGCTGCAGAAAGCAATCTGACAGCCCGGACGCAGTGATGCACATAGTGGGTCAATGCGCCTGTGCTGCCAGATCACTTTCCGCAGCTCGATCCCCATGCATGGGGATCGAGCTGCGGAAAGCGATCTGGCAGCCCAGCGCAGTGATGTACATAGTGGGTCACTGCGCCCAGGCTCTTAGATCGCTGCTCTGCAGCCCGATCTCCTGCATGGGCATCGAGCTGCAGAAGCAATCTGACAGCCCGGACGCAGTGATGCACATAGTGGGTCAATGCGCCTGTGCTGCCAGATCGCTTTCCGCAGCTCGATCCCCATGCATGGGGATCGAGCTGCGGAAAGTGATCTGGCAGCCCAGGCGCAGTGATGCACATAATGGGTCACTGCGCCCGGGTGTCAGATCACTTTCTGCAGCTCGATCACCATGCTGGCAGATCGGGCTCCAGAGTAGCGATCTGAAAGCAAAGGTGATCGAGAGTCGTGGGACCTTCGTTGTGGACTAAGTCGGAGACAAACGTCGTGGGACCTTCGTTATGGACTACGTCGGAGCGATCGAGCGTCGTGGGACCTTCGTTGTGGACTACGTCGGATCTTTTTATAATAAAGATGGAGTCCGAATTGTGTCTGTTTTTTTTTTCAAATAAAAAGATTTTTCTCTGTGGTATTTATATGACTATTTACTGTACTAGAGATTCCTAATGGCGGGTCTAACATTGGCCCTATATTATGAATCTCGGGCTTAGTGCCAGCTGCCAATAAAAAGCTGGCATTAACCCCTTTATTACCCAGTTAGCCACCGGCACCAGGGCAACTGGAGAGCGTGGGTATCAGCGCCAGAAAATGGCGCTTCAATGAATGCGCCATTTTCTGGGGCGGCTGCGGGCTGCAATTCGCAGCATGGGGGGTCCCAGAACGCTTGGGCCTCTCTATGCTGAGGATTCCAGCCCCCAGCTGCCTAGTTGTACCTGGCTGGACCAAAAATATGGCGGAGCCCCACGTAATTTTTTTTCTAGAAATATTTCTAGAAATAAAAAAAAAATAGGCTTCGCTGTATTTTTGGTTCCAGCCATGTATGACGAGGCAGCTGGGGGTGGGTGGCAGTCCGTAGCTGCCAAGTTGTACCTGGCTGGACCAAAAATATGGCGGAGCCCTATGTCATTTTTTTTCTAGAAATATTTCTAGAAATAAAAAAAAAAATAGGCTTCGCTGTATTTTTGGTTCCAGCCAGGTATGACGAGGCAGCTGGGGGCTGGTGGCAGTCCGTAGCTGCCAAGTTGTACCTGGCTGGACCAAAAATATGGCGGAGCCCTATGTCATTTTTTTTCTAGAAATATTTCTAGAAATAAAAAAAAAATAGTCTTCGCTGTATTTTTGGTTCCAGCCAGGTATGACGAGGCAGCTGGGGCTGGTGGCAGTCCGTAGCTGCCAAGTTGTACCTGGCTGGACCAAAAATATGGCGGAGCCCTATGTCATTTTTTTTCTAGAAATATTTCTAGAAATAAAAAAAAAAATAGGCTTCGCTGTATTTTTGGTTCCAGCCAGGTATGACGAGGCAGCTGGGGCCTGGTGGCAGTCCGTAGCTGCCAAGTTGTACCTGGCTGGACCAAAAATATGGCGGAGCCCTATGTCATTTTTTTTCTAAAAATATTTCTAGAAATAAAAAAAAAATAGGCTTCGCTGTATTTTTGGTTCCAGCCAGGTATGACGAGGCAGCTGGGGGCCTGGTGGCAGTCCGTAGCTGCCAAGTTGTACCTGGCTGGACCAAAAATATGGCGGAGCCCTATGTCATTTTTTTTCTAAAAATATTTCTAGAAATTTAAAAAAAAAATAGGCTTCGCTGTATTTTTGGTTCCAGCCAGGTATGACGAGGCAGCTGGGCCTGGTGGCAGTCCGTAGCTGCCAAGTTGTACCTGGCTGGACCAAAAATATGGCGGAGCCCTATGTCATTTTTTTTCTAGAAATAATTCTAGAAATAAAAAAAAAATAGGCTTCGTTGTATTTTTGGTTCCAGCCAGGTATGACGAAGCAGCTGGGGGCTGGTGGCAGTCCGTAGCTGCCAAGTTGTACCTGGCTGGACCAAAAATATGACAGAGCCCCATGGGTCCCCTATGCTGCGAATTGCAACTACTAGACTAGTATGTTTTTTCACATAAAGTTTCTTTATTCATTTATACGTCTCAATTTGTGAAGCACATGGTGGTTCAAAGTGCTCACTGTGCATCTAGATATGTTCCCTGGGGGGTCTAGTTTCCAAAATGGGGTCATTTGTGGGGGAGCTTCAATGTTTAGGCACACAGGGGCTCTCCATACGCGACCTGGTGTCCGCTAACAATTCCAATTGTTGGCAAACACCAGGTTGCGTATGGAGAGCCCCTGTGTGCCTACACATTGGAGCTCCCCCACAAGTGACCCCATTTTGGAAACTAGACCCCCCAAGGAACGTACCTAGATGCATAATGAGCACTTTGAACCCCCAGGTGCTTCACAAATTGGTCCGTAATAATGAAAAAAGAAATTTTTGTGGAAAAAAAAGTGCTTTTTCATTATTATGGATGAATTTGTGAAGCACCTGGGGTTCAAAGTACTCACTATGCATCTAGATACGTTCCCTGGGGGGTCTAGTTTCCAAAATGGGGTCACTTGTGGGGGAGCTCCAATATTTAGGCACACAGGGGCTCACCAAACGCAACATGGTGTCCGCTAACAATTTGAGCTCATTTTGCATTCAAATTGTTAGCGGACACCATGTCGTGTTTGGAGAGCCCCTGTGCGTCTCCACATTGGAGCTCCCCCACAAGTGACCCCATTTTGGAAACTAGACCCCCCAGGGAACATATCTAGCTACATAGTGAGCACTTTGAACCCCCAGGTGCTTCACAAATTGGTCCGTAATAATGAAAAAAGAAATTTTTGTGGAAAAAAAAGTGCTTTTTCATTTTTATGGATGAATTTGTAAAGCACCTGGGGGTTCAAAGTGCTCACTATGCATCTAGATACGTTCCCTTGGGGGTCTAGTTTCCAAAATGGGGTCACTTGTGGATGAGCTCCTATGTGGAGACGCACAGGGGCTCTCCAAACGCAACATGGTGTCCGCTAACAATTTGAGCTCATTTTGCATTCAAATTGTTAGCGGACACCATGTCGCGTTTGGAGAGCCCCTGTGCGTCTCCACATTGGAGCTCCCCCACAAGTGACCCCATTTTGGAAACTAGACCCCCAAAGGAACGTATCTAGATGCATAGTGAGCACTTTCAACCCTCAGGTGCTTCACAAATTGATCCATAATAATGAAAAAAGAATTTTTTTGTGGAAAAAAAAGTGCTTTTTCATTTTTATGGATGAATTTGTGAAGCACCTGGGGGTTCAAAGTGCTCACTATGCATCTAGATACGTTCCTTGGGGGGTCTAGTTTCCAAAATGGGGTCACTTGTGGGGGAGCCCCAATGTTTAGGCACACAGGGGCTCACTAAACACAACATGGTTACAGCTAACAATTTGAGCTGATTTTTATTCAAATTGTTAGCGGACACCATGTCGCGTTTGGAGAGCCCCTGCGTGCCTAAACATTGGAGCTCCCCCACAAGTGACCCCATTTTGGAAACTAGACCCCCCAGGGAACATATATCTAGATGGGTAGTGAGCATATTGAACCCCCAGGTGCTTTACAAATTGATCTGTGAAAATGAAATAGTACTTTTTTTTTCACAAAAATTTTCTTTTAGCCTAAATTTTTTCGTTTTCACATGGCAACAGCATAAAATTCATCCTAAAATTTGTTGGGCAATTTCTCCTGAGTACACCGATACCTCATATGTGGTCATAAACCACTGTTTGGGCGCACGGCAGGGGTCAGAAGGGAAGGAGCGCAATTTCACTTTTTGAATGTAAAATTAGCTCCAAAAGTCAAATTGCGCTCCTTCACTTCTGAGCCCTGCCGTGCGCCCAAACAGTGGTTTATGACCACATATGAGGTATCGATGTACTCGGGAGAATTTGCACAACACATTTTAAGATCCATTTTATCCTGTTGCCCATGTGAAAATGAAAGAATTGAGGCTAAAAGAACATTTTTGATAAAAAAATTAAAATATCCATTTTTTGTTTCCACTTTGCTTTAGTTCCTGTGAAGCACCTGAAGGGTTAATAATCTTCTCGAATGTAGTTTTGAGTAGCTTGAGGGGTGCAGTTTTTGGAATGGTGTCACTTTTGGGTGTTTTCTGTCATGTACACCCCTCAAAAGGACTTCAAATGTGATGTGGTCACTAAAAAAAATGGTTTTGTAAATTTTGGTTGAAAAATGAAAAATTGCTCATGAACTTTGAACTCTTATAACGTCCTAACAAAAAAATTTTTTTTTTCCAAAATTGTGCTGATGTGAAGTAGACATGTGGGAAATATTATTTAATAACTTTTTTCTGTCACATATCTCTCTTGTTTATCAGAAAAAAAAATTAAAAATGTGAAAATTGTGAAATTTTCAAAATTTTTGCCATATTTTTGATTTTTTCACAAATAAACGCAAAAATTATCGACTTAAATTTAACACTAGCATGAAGCCCAATATGTCACGAAAAAACAATCTCAGAATCGCTAGGATCGGTTGAAGCGTTCCTGAGTTATAACCTCATAAAGGGACACTGGTCAGAATTGCAAAAAAGGCCAAGGTCTTTAGGGTCAAAATAGGCTGGGTCATGAAGGGGTTAATACTTTACTAGAAATTCATGGCGGTCATGTCTAATATTGGCGTGACCTCATGAATTTCAGGCTTAGGGCCCTAACCTCATTATTACCCATGGAGCCACTGCACCAGGGCTCTGGAAGAGTTGGGTACAGCGCCAGAAAATGGCGCTTCTATGAAGGTGCCATTTTTTGGGGCGGCTGCGGACTGCAATTCGCAGTGGGGGGAGGCCCAGAAAGCTTTGGATTCCAGCCCCCAGCTGACTATTTATACCTAGCTGGACACAAAAAAGTTGCGAAGCCCAATGTATTATTTTTTTTTTTTACAATTATTTCATGAAATTCATGAAATAATTTTAAAAAAAGGGCTTCCCTATATTTTTGTTTCCAGGCAGGTACAAATAGGCAGCTGGGAGTTGGGGGCAGCCTGTTCCTGCCTGCTGTACCTGGCTGGCATACAAAAATACGGCAAGCCCATGTCAAATTTTATTTGAAAAATTAATAAAATAATAAAAAAAGGGACCGCATCTGTATTAATCCCTTGACCCTCATCTCTGTGCTGAACATTCTCAGCACTGCTTCATCAGAGACCAAGAAGAAGAACAAAGCATCTATCCCTGTGCACTGGAGGACAGATGGTGATCAGATGTCACCAGGGGGCTGCAGGAGCAGCAGCTGCTCATCGCAGGCGGTGCTGCGCAGGAGCTTTAAACACCGCTGCTCTGACAGCTGTTTAAATTTCCTGCACCGACACTGAACAGCTGATGTCGGCACAGGAAATTTAAACAGCTTTCAGAGCAGCTGTGCGCCGCCAGCTCGAGCACAGCGCGGTCAGGTTGGATATAGACCTGACCGCGCTGTGCCGCCAGCCAACCACTGTAATGCCATAACCAAAATGGCTGTGGCATTACAGTGTGTGGTAGCTAATCCCTGCACGTGGGCTGGCTCTGTAAAGAGCACCAACAGGCAGGAACGGGGACCCGAGCATGACCCCGCGCATCTCGCCGGTACTCGGCGAACTCCGAGCATCCCGGCGATCATGCTCCCTCATCACTACTTCTGGCTTGTTTTTCCTTATAGTACCTAGCATGGTATGTGGTCTTTTTCGCAACATCTGGCCCAGTCGGTAGGATGTGAAAAAGTTTTCACATGTGACATTTTGTCCTTTTAGTCCATGAGTCAAATTGAGAACAACTCGCATATCCTGATTTTTTTTCAGGTCTTTCTCCAGGGTTTCTTCCTGTATACATCTATTGAATAATGAGATGAAGTACACAGGAAAACAAATACATTTTGCAGGCAGAAATAATTAGTGACCTGTTGAACAGTATAAAATGTTATCGGGTCATATCGACCTGAACAGTACAAGTGTAACAATCAACAAGCAAAAATTAAACAAAAAAACCCAACACTCATAGTATGAACTCCTAAAATGAAAAAAAGTCAATTACGGTAATCACAAATTTCAGATCTGCATAATAAATAATCTGCTGGGTCCCAAATTTAATTTCAGAACAGCAGGGTTAATGCAAAAGGTTTTTTTTTTTTTACATACTTAGTTACACTCATAAAAAAGTTCATCTAGATCACATAACATCTCTTCTCACAAAATCCACTTATATACTCCGACACTGAGTGTTCAGAACAATTCCCTTTGTGTTAATTACTGGTTCTATGGCAACACCATGAATTACAGGTCAATGATTGGATAGCCTCATTGGTTTTTTTTTTGCTATTTTTCACTAAAGGTTTATGTTAATGTTACCATAACAACAACGTGTATTGTTTATGCTAATAATTTTAGTTTAGCATTTTTGTATTCAATATAAAATGATCGGAAGCCTTTCAAAAACTGACAATATCCTAACAGATTCTATCTTTGAAATTTGTACTGTAATTAATATTAAGTTTGAGAATATACAAAACAGTCTTTATAGAAAAATAAAAAAATATTCTAAGTCTGAAGAGTTTTTTTTAACCACTTCTGTACCGCCTATCATGTTGACACTTCAAGTTGTTCGACATATTACTCTGCATGAAAGCAGAGCAGAGATAACTGGACTTCCCATGTAGAAGGCAGAGTTGGTTTATTACCATTTCTACCTTCCTAGACAAAGTATGCATGATGCTCCATGAGTGCCAAGTAGACAACTTAGAAAATATTGTAAAACAATGTGTAAAAAACAAACAATATAAACAAAAACAATGAATACCATGGAACTGCTACACAGTAGTGCCAAACAGCTTAGGCCAGCTTCACACCACGATTTTTGTTGTCTGGGTTTGTCGGGTGTTTTCGGTTTTTGCCCCGGACACAAAATTGGAGCTTGCAGCATTTTTTGTGTCCTGGACACAAAACAAACAAAACTGGATCCAGGGTGATCAGGGAGTCTATGGGTGCCGGATCACGCCAAATTCGGCAGAAAAATGATCAAGTTCCCGGACGCTGGGTGCTGAAAGAGCGGTGGCTCTGAAATTCGAGCCGCAGTCATTCAGTACCTGGACAGCGCAGCATAACAAAGCCACCGCTGAAGTTCAGCAAGTGGAGAGCTCCTAGGCTGAACTTTCATCACCACGGCTGAAATTTCAGCCCCACGGCTAGCTCCCCTGCACCCACTATGCTGAAATATCAGCACTGGACAGCAGCAGCCATGCGCAGGAATGATTCTGGCACAAAACAGGATTGGAGGCCATATTTGCCCTCAGGTTCTGTTTGTCAGGGGCTATCAGGTTATGTCCGTCCGGTGCTTCCTGCAAAACACCGGACATAACCTGACAGCAGAAAATCGCAGTGTGAAGCCAGCCTTAGTCTATATTGTAGATTAGGAGCTGTTCTGCAGAAACCAAAAGCAGCAACTAAACTGAGCTGGACAGTGCAGCTCCGCGCCATGTGTTTACATCCAAACATCAGCAGAGATTGCAAAAGCTGATGGGTTGGGGATGCCAAACCCTAATTGGTCTCATAGATGACACATGCATGGACAGAAAGAAAAGAATTAGGCGAGCAGCAATGTTCTAGAGAAAGAAAAAAATAAAGTAAATATAACTTTGATAAAAAAAAATAACTACACAGAAGATGAGTACACTTCATTGTGCTTGATATTTTGAGTAGTTTTTGATTTGACAACCAGAAGCACAAGTCTTTTTGAAGCAAATAGAATAAGTTTAAACAAGTAGTCTATGTAAACGGGGAAGCGTTAGGAGGAAATGTGGGCTGGAAGGGTTTGGGAAATAATTAAGTATATTCATAGACTGGAATAAATTACATAACAATGCTATACAATGAAACAACACATTAGAGTCACAAGGTAGTAATAACTGGCCGGAGAATAGGGTGTCCTAGACTGACCCTTAGGGTGCGTGCCCACATAGTGGTTTAACGTCGGTTTAGCAGCGAAAACCGCCGGCGGTTTAGCATAGGTTTTTTTTAAATATATGTAAATCCTAAGCAGCGTTAGGACTTACATGTAACCCTATGTCATTTAGAAAACGCTGTGCACACATAGTGGGTTTATGTGAGCGGATCTGCCAGAGGTTGAGCGGTTTCCTAGCGTTTTAGCAGCATACAACATGTCAATTCTTCTCAGCGGTTTTTGAGCGTTTCTGAGGCACTACTCTACCCTTCCATGAACAAAATCCTCCATAGAAAACCGCTTTTAAAACCGCCGGAAAAAACGACTATAAAACGCTGTTCAACAGCTCTTAAAACCGCTGGAAAACCGCTGAGAAACCGCTGGAAAACCGCTGGAGACTTCTGAGCTCAGGAGTCTAGGCTCCTTGAATTTTCCAGCGGTTTACTGACGATTTGAATGTCACTAAACCACTATGTGGGCACGCACCCTTATCTCAGAATTACCTGTGAAGGTGAGGATGTCTGAGCCGCCACTTTTGCACTGCTCCTAGCAAGCTCAGATACACCCTTTCGCTCACTCAGAGGAGGGCAGGACAGGAGTAGTAAGACCCAACAAAAAAAAAAAAAAAGGATGCTAGATAAGCTAAAGATCTGTATCCCAAACACTAGAGGCTACAGCCGACACTGCTCCAACCAAGTCTCCAGTAGCAGCACAAAACATCCTCCCTTCACCAGATCAATGAGAGAAATGAAACTCTTTCACTGGCATCATGTGATGGACCATGGGACGATTTATAGGAAGTGGGCATGGTAATCAACAAGGCTGCAAATACAGAACTAGCTTTTTATTTTTTTTATTTATTAATTACAGGGTTGTTACACGTTTTGTATATACTTTTTCTTTAAGGTTTAGTTCTGGTGGTCAGTGTGAACATGCTTCTATGGTCATGTCCACTTATGTTTGCTCTGGCTCAGTTTTTTTATATGCATTTAAACACAGAAGCAAGTTTGGAACTGCCAGCAAGGTAAAAGCTGACATTAGCCCTTGCTGACACAGGAAAAAAATGAACTTAGTTTAAATCCAGCAGACCCAGAGTTGTCAAAAGACTCAAACTAATCAATTGGGTGTCAGATTATACCATACTAGGATTCTTGTCCTTACATAGCCTTATATTTATACTTACCTGTTATATACACCTTGTCACAGTTGTATGACGGATGAACTTAAAAAAGACCATTAACAAGGTCAAAACCATAACTTTCCTGTTGCCAGATTAAATAAATACTCAATATCTCAAGCACAATCAAGTCTACTCATCTTTTGCTAAACAAAGTAGCCTCTTTGAATGTGAAAACTATTTGTTATAAACTTTAAATGAAATGATTCTTAGAATCATAGAATCATAGAATGGCAGAGTTGGAGGGACCTTCTGGGTCATCTGGTCCAATCCCTGCTCAAATCAGGATTCAATAAATCACCCCAGACAGATGTCTGTCCAGCCTCTGTGTGAAGACTCCATTGAAGGTGAACTCATCACCTCTCCTGTCTGCCTGTTCCACTCATTGATCACCCTCACTGTCAAATGTTCTTAATATAATCTGTGTCTTCTCCCATTCAGTTTCATCCCATTGCTTCCAGTCTTTCCTTGTGCAAAGGAGAATAAAACTGATCCCTCTACAGTATGATAGCCCTTCAGATTTAAAACATTTTTAAAAATGTTTGAGTTCATGTCATATCACAGTCTATATTTCTTAAAAATAATTCTTGCAAATTTCACACTGGCAACTAGGATGGAGCAATGAGTTTGTATGTTCTCCCTGTGTTTGTGTGGGTTTCCTCCTGGTTCTCCGGTTTCCTCTCACACTTGAAAGACATACTCATAGGATGTTTAGACTGTGAGCCCTAATGGGGAAAGTGTTGCAAATGTATGTAAAGTACTATGTAATTAATAGTGCTATATAAGTAAGTAAATTTCCAACACCCCCTTTTCCACACCCCTCGCCCTGGCAGCAACAGCGGCAGAGGTGTCGGCCTACTCCTGTCCAACAGCTGCTTCTTCACCCCAATTACACTGCCACCGTCTGCCCCCCTCCTTCAAGGTGCACTTTGTCCGCATCTTCTCCCCCTTCATCTTCCAGCTGGCTGTTGTCTACCACCCTCCAGGATCCCCCTCCATCTTTCTCGACCATTTCACCACCTGGCTTCTCCCCTTCCTCTCCTCGGACATCCCCAACATCATCATAGGTGATTTCAACATCCCCATTGACACCCCACACACCGCTGCTTCTAGAGTCCCATCCTAAACACCTCCTTCAGCCTTTCCCAATGATCCACCTCAGCCACCCACAACAATGGTCACACGCTGTTTCCTCATTGACCTCTCAAACTCACCCCACCCCCTATCCGACCATAACCTGCTGACCCTCTCCTCCCTCTCCCCTCCTACCACACTCCCCCCTCTCCAGAAACTCCCTTATCCCAGCAGAAACTTCAAACTTATTGACTTCCACTCACTCTCTGAGTCCCTCCTCCCTCTCTCAGACTTAGCTTCCTCTCAGAACGCTGATGCTTTTGCCACTCTCTGTAACACCACACTCACCAAAGCCCTTGACCAGGCCACCCCCTCTCATACAACAAAACCCACGCACACAGACAACCCTGGCTCACCACCCTCACTAAAAAACTGTGGCGGGCATTCAGGACGGCTGAGCGGAGATGGAAGAAATCCGACTCCGCAGCGCACTTCACCATGTACAAACAGTTCCTCAAAGACTTGAAGACTGCACTCACCACCGCAAAGCAAGCCTACTTCTCTTCTCTAATAACCGCCCTGTCACACAACCCCAAGCAACTATTCAAAACTTTCAACTCTCTACTTCATCCTCCTGCACCTCCTCCCTCTCCTCTCATCTCTACCGACAAATTTGCCACCTTTTTCAAACAGAAGATCAACAAAATCAGAGAAAGCTTAGATCCACTGTCCCCTTCGACCCTCCCCTTCTACCGCCCAACCCTCCTCGTTCAAAGGAAGCTTTTCCACCATGACAGAAGATCATCTCTCCTCCCTTCTGTCATGATCACACCTCCCCACCTGTGCCATCGACCCACTCCCCTTCCACCTCATCCCTAACCTCACCGCAGTTCTCATCCCTGCCCTAACCCATCTCTTCAACATATCACTCACTACTGGGGTCTTCCCACATCCTTCAAGCATGCCCTGATCACACCCATCCTCAAAAAACCCTCCCTTGACCCTACATTTGTCTCCAACTATCGCCCCATATCTCTTCTCCCCTTCGCCTCAAAATCACTTGAACAACACATCTATTTTGAACTGTCCTCCCACCTCTCCTCCTGCTCACTCTTTGACCAACTACAATCCGGTTTTTGATCTCACCACCCAACCAAAACAGCTCTAACCAAAGTCACCAATAACCTGCTGATCGCCAAGAGCAAGCAACACTACTCCTTTTCCTTGACCTATCTGCCGCCTTTGACCCCGTCGTCCATTCCTCAAATTCTAGAATTTCTTAGCATCACTGACCTAGCCCTCTCCTGGATCTCCTCTTACCTAACGGACCAGACTTTCAGTATTACCCACTCCCACACCTCCTTCTCACCTTACCACCTATTGGTGTTCCCCAAGGCTCGGTCTTGGGACCACTACTCTTCTCCATTTACACCCACAGCCTTGGCCAACTCATTGAGTCCTCTGGCCTTCAATACCACCTCTACGACTCCCAGATTTATCTGTCTGGCCCTGAATTCACCTCCTTACTATCCAAAATTCTGCAATACCTGTCCGCCATCTCATCCTTTTTCTCTGCTCGCTTCCTAAAATTGAACATGGACAAAACCGAGTTCATCGTCTTCCCCCCAAGTCGCTCTCCTCCCCCTATCTATCACTTTCACCAACTGCTCTCTCTTGTCTGTCCCCTATGCTAAATGCCTAGGGGTAATTCTCGACTCCTCCAGCTCTTTCAAGCACCACATCCAAGCCCTTGACACTGCCTGCAATCTCCAGCTCAAAAACATTTCCTGAATCTCCACTTTCCTTGACCATGACATTGCTAAAACACTTGTCTATGCTCTCATCATTTCCCACATCGACTACTGCAACCTACTGCTCACTGCTCTACCCGCACCTCTCAAATCTATCTACAATTCTGCTGCCCAACTCATCCACCTGTCTCCGCTCTCTGCCAAGCCATTCACTGGATCCCCAATTTCCAGAGATCCCAGTTCAAAACCCTATCCATGACATACAAAGCCATCCATAACCTAGCTCCTCCTTACATCTCTGACATGGTCTCCCGGTCCCTACCCTTATGCAACCTGCGCTCCTCCCAAGAGCTCTTTCTCTACTCCCCTCTCATTTTCTCCTTCCACAACCGCATAAAAGATCTCTTCTGTGCATCCATACTCTGGAACTCTCTTCCCCAACACATCAGACACTCACCTACCCTAGGAACCTTCAAGAGATGACCCACCTCTTACACCAAGCCTACAACCTACAGTGAGACCAGATCCACTGCACTGTCTCACGCTCGGCTCTCCCCCTCCTACTGTCTCCCCACCTATACCTTGTATACTGTGAGCCCTAGGGGACAGGGTCCTCTGCCCTACTGTACCTGTACGATTTGATTGTCGTCATTTAATGTTCTTGTCCTCGTCTGCCCTTGCTCATATAAAGCGCCATGGAATCTAATGGCACTATATAAATAAATAATAATAAATATTATTTCTAGTATATATAAATTACCAATGTTTTTAACATTTTTTTCTAAGTTCTACATTAAAATCAAGAAAACAAAAAATATATATTTACAATGCAAAAATTGCTGACTTTTGTTGTGTTAACATTCCTCACATCTACAGTATTCCATCTCAACCAATTTGACTTGTTAAGACATTTACATGATTTTGCAATGAACCAACTTAAATAAATTAAGGGTGCTTATTTAGAGGCTTTTGTCAACTATGCTTTTTAGATGTTGGGAACATTTAACATCCTATTTATACACAAGCAAACATTAGTTTGTAAAGGACTAACACTTCTATGTTCTATTGTTCGGCACTGCAGTATATGACAGGTATACTTTACAGTGTCTAATTCATCATCTAAAGGTTGTAATTACAGTATACCAAGCAATTATATTTTTTTCCTATCGTAATATCCTAATTATAGCCCCATCTCTCAAATGTTATGGATCAATGGTAACTAGAATTAATTGAGGCAGATTAATTAATGCTACAATTTGTCACAGACACGGCCATTGTTTTTAATATACACAGAATACACAGATAACTAATCAGGATGTTACTCATTGTTGTCTTCTTTGCTTGCCTTTTAGTAATGAATTGTCCAAATATGTTAACCATGAGTTGTATACTGATACAAAATCACAGGCCCTAATTGCAGCATTATGCACCAAAATTTGCACCAGATATTGTGGTTCAAATTGCTGACATAAAGTCAACTAATAAGTAATGTAAACTATGGCAATGTATAGCATTTTCTTTATTTTATGTTTTGCGAGTTCTGGAGTGTTTTCCCTTTCTTTTACATTTACCGTATTTTTCACTTTATAAGACTCACCAGATTATGAAATACACCGCAAATTTAATGAAAGAAAAGAGAAAAAGAATCATTTTTAATGTTAAATGGAGTCCATTTTATAATCAGTATATATGTCTTCATTCTGATATATATGTCCCCGCATCCTAGTATATACTAGTGCATCTCAATAAATTAGAATATCATCAAAAAGTTAATTTATTTCAGTAATTCAATATAAAAAGTGAAGCACATATATTATATAGAGTCATTTTAAAAAGAGAGATATATTTCAAGTGTTTATTTCTGTTAATGTTGATGATTATGGCTTACAGCCAATGAAAACCAAAAGGTCATATTTCAGAAAATTAAAGTAGGGAGGATGAAGGTATAAAAACTGTGCTGCCATATTCCACAAGACATGAAAGGTTGAATATAATATTGAAACATGATAATATGATATTAATTTTAGATTATATTATAATTCATTAGGATGCACTAGTATGTCCCTATCCTTACATCTATTTCTCCAGTCCTGGATTATGTGTCCCTCATCCTGGTATATATGCCCCCATCCTTGTACAGGACACCATTTCCTGGTATACATGCCCCCATTCTTGTACATGAAAACCACATCCTGAACACCCCATGACTTACCGAGGGGGTTGAGGTGGGGGAGCGAAGGTGACTGAGGCAGGGTCAATGGAGGATGTGGGCAGTGGGGTAAGGCTGTGGGTCCAGAGTGGAGGCAGCACTTGTGCAAATCAAGATCTGTAGACATTTTCTGAAAGTCCTGGCAGTAGAGGCAGATTTGCAGCTTACTCATGCCTGCAGGAACCCAGAAAATGGCAGCCACCAGCGCACATCACTGCGGCACACCGCCAGCTATGGGCCCACAGCCTAGCCCCAGTACTCACATCCTTCGTGGACCCTGCTTCCTGCACCTTCACTCCGCCACCACAACCCCCTCAGTAAATAAAAAAAAAGACTTTTCTAACTTCTATTTGCAATGTTCAAGAAGATTTCCTCAGATCATTAGGTTTAGAATTAGTTTTTATTTCACATAAAAATTTAAATACCATTATGCAAATACAAGTTCCAATAAATATAGTTTATCTTTTTATAATAATAATAATAATAATAATAATTTATTTAAATAGCTCCAACATATTATGCAGCACTTTACAATTCAGAGGGGACATATAAAAACAATATGAGACAATACGGAGTAAAAAAAAAATCAAAAACCATGAGGAGTGAGGTCCCTGCTCACAATTTTACAATCTATGAGGACATAGAAGAGGCACAAAAGGTAAATGGTAAAAAGTGCAATCATATATATGGGCCAGCCATCCATATAATAAATAGGGGATTCACGTAACGCTGCATGAACCAGTCACCGTTCGGGACCTGTACAAGTACAGATAAAGTGCTATATTATGCATGGAGGGGTGCACACAGATGACACAAGAGGCCAGATTAGGAAAAGGGAAGATAGTTAGACAAGTGAGGTGATAGGCCAGTCTAAAGAGATGCATTTTTAACACTCGCTTAAAACCATTGGTATTGGGAATTAATTAAATTGTTTTAGGTAATCTGTTCCAGAGAATTGGTGCAGCTTGTGAGAAGTCTTGGAAAGTGGGAAATTCGGATTGTAGCTGATGTCAGTCTTAGTTCATTTGTGGAATGGAGGGCATGTGTAGGGCGATAGAGATGAGGGAGGAGATGTAGGGAAGTGCAGAACTGTGGAGGGTTTTTGGGTGAGATTGATAATTTTATATTGTACTCTATGGCGGATTGGCAACCAGTGCAATGACTGGCACAGGATAGAGGCATCGGTGAAGTGGTTGGAGAAGAATATGATCCTGACTGCTGCATTCAGGATGGAATGGAAAGGAGAAAGTTTAGTAAGAGGGAGACCGATTAGTAAAGAATTGAAGTAATCCAGGCGAGAATGAATAACTGCAACAGCTAGAGTTTTTGCAGACTTAACAGTAAGAAAAGGTCGAATTCTAGAAATGTTTTTGAGATGTAGGTGTGGCACCCTCTTGCTACAGGCAACCACAGACTCACCTACAGCACGGAATGGATTTCCATAGTGGGTACACAGACACAAACAACACCTTCCACACCAGCACAGTAAGGAGCGCTAAACTTGCTGCTCTTAGGCAAGATCCCCTATAAATACTGGTGCTGGCGGTGGAGTTAGTTAGTGTGCAGATGCTAGAAGAACTGTGAAGATATTATGGTGGTGGGTGACGCGCTAGGCCCAAGCCAGTGACCCTGAACAGCCTTCAGAGTAGTCGTGCAGGGCCCAAGAGTGGGGTCGGAAGGCAAGGAGAGAATGGAGAAAAAGCAAATTGGGAAGCCGAGGAGCCATTTTGGGTTCACCCAAAAAAGCATCCCGGACACCAGAGTCCGAGTCTGCTGGAGAGCACCTAGCCCAGCAGAGAATACCGGTTTACCGTGGAGATTTCAGTCTCCCGGGCATCTGTGCATCCACCAACAAGGGAGCCAGGCACCGCAGAGAGAGGAACAGCGGCAGTCCATCGTGGGTTCCCAACAACAGCACTGGTGATAGAAGAGCAGAGGAAGCCAGCCGTTTCACACGGGGCAGAGGCTTCACACACACGGGAAAAGAGACAAGGAGGCCTTATACCCACTCACTGTGGAGATCCTGAAGTGCTTCTTGACCACTCGACAGTACACCAGACTCTTACCTGATATACCATCAGTAAAGGTAAAAAAAACAACTTATGGTGTGTGTGTGTCAATTCCTCAACCTTTGCCCATGCCATTCACAGAGACTGTCCTGTTACCTATCAGCCCGGCCAAATCCCTGCTCTGTCCCTCATCATCATTACCAAATTCCCCAGGGATCCAGCTCCGCCTGTGGGGTGCTTCAACACCTAGCTGCCCATCCATCACCCCTGGAGGCCTCATGCAGCACTGGTGCATTCACCAGAAACCACAGGTGTTGTTACGACAAACTATAACTATTCCCATTTAATTTTCCCCTTTTTTAAAGCTGACCACCAGGGCGACAGATCTGGGCTGGCTACCAGGGACATCCCAACCGCAGCTGAAGGCCCAAATACCCGAGTCCACATAACCCTGGGGCGCGTCATAGGTGACATGAGTGAGTTAGTGACCAAATGTGGGGAGAGAAAGAGATCGAAGTCAAATATAACTCCAGACAACAAGCATGTTGCTGAGGAGTAATGGTAGATCCACATACAGAAATGGCAATATTAGGTTTCAGTAGATTAGGAGAGGAGCAGCAAACACAAGAAGTTCAGTTTTTGACAGATTCAATTTAAGGTAGAGAGAAGACATGATGTTAGAGACAGCAGAATACAATCACTGGTATTTTTTATTAATGTGGAGGTGATACTAGGAGAAGATGTCTATAACTGGGTGTTGTCAGCATAGAGATGGTACTGAAAACCACATCTACTGATGGTTTGTCCAATAGGGGCAGTGTATACAGAGAAGAGAAGGGGACCTAGGACTGAACCCTGAGGAACTCCAACCGTGAGGGGAAGAGGAGAAGAAGAGGAACTGGTGAAAGATACAGTGAAGGAGCGGTCAGAGAGGTAGGAGGAGAACCTGGAGAGAGCGGTGTCCTTGAGCCCAATACAGCGAGCTTAGAGAGGAGGAGCTGGTGATTCATGGTATTGAATGCAGCGGAGAGATACAAGGAGATCAATAGGGAGTAGTGACCATTAGATTTAGCTGTTAGTAGATCATTAGAGTGCTATCATTTATCATACACTTTCTTTATTTTCGTACACATTTATTTATAAATATCGTAAATTGGTTGCAGAAGGTTAGGTAATTATAAGGTTACGCCATATTTTGTAACGTTAGACTGAGCTTATCATAGGTTAAACATGAACTTATTATAGTCAACAAGCTTGTTCACTTGCAAATTTGTATTTTGACAGACCATCAGTTTTTGCAAATCAAAATCAACCATTCATATTTAAAAAAATGGACAGTACACAAATGTTCACAGAGAAAATGGGATAAACAATGTAAGGGTATCCAAAAATATATATACAGCAACAGAAAAATTACCACTTTTAAAAATACTAAATCATTATTAGACAGACTCATTAAAAATAACCAAAGAACACAGCAAAACTATACATTTAAATAGGTAGAAGAGGATACCTCAAAAAGCAATAGGGTAGGAACGGGATAGGGCTCCTACAAGACTCTAATGCTTAGTTGCTGTTACCTGAGCCATGTAGGTTGACACACTCAATGCAGGCTAAGCCCTATTTAATAAGGCACCTAAAAGTTAGAAAAAACAAAATATCAATAAATAATTACTTATCCTATTGATAATGCCCTGAGATTAAAAAACAGGACAACATACAGTATTATTATTATAGACAGAGTATTATTATTATTAATTTATAGAGCACCATTGATTCCATGGTGGTGTAAATGAGAAAGGGTTACATACAACACAAGTTAAAAGTACAACAAACAAACTATTAGACTGATACAGAGGGGAAAAGACCCTGCCCTCGCGGGTTTACATTGTATAGTATGATGAGGAGGAGACAATAGGTTGGGTCAGTTCCGATGGTAGTGGAACACTGGCTCCGGAGGTGGTTGGGTGCCAGGTCAGGTGGTGGTGGGGCACCAAGTCTAGTGACAGTGGGGTCATTGCAGCTTGCATGCTGTTCTGAAGAGATGGGTTTTCAGGTTCCGCTTGAAAGCTCTGAGTGTAGGGGATAATCAGACATTATGGGATGCAGAGTTCCAGAGGATGGACAATGTTCAGGCTAAGTCTTGCAGGCGGTTGGATGACGAACATATGAGTGTGAGGGATAGATGGAGGTCTTGGTAGGATCAAAGATTATGGGTTGGATGATATCAGGAGATAGATTCAGAGATATATGGAGAGACAAATTGTAGACAGCTTTGTAAGTCGATGTTAGTAGTTTGAATTGAATGCGTTGGGGAATTGGGAGCCAATGAAGGGATTTGCAGAGGGGAAAAGTGGAGGAATAGCTAGGAGAGAGGTGGATTAGTTGGTCAGCACAGTTAGAGACAGATTAGAGAGGTGCAAGAGTGTTAGCAGGGAGGCCACATATGAGGATGTTGCAGTAGTCGAGGCGGGAGATGATGAGGGCATGCACTAGTAGTTTAGTAGATTGAGAATTGAGGAAGGGACGGATTTTTGAAATATTTTAAGTTGGAGGCGGCAGGAGGTGACGAGGGTTTGGATGTGCGGTTTGAAGGACAGGGAAGGGTCAAGGATTACTCCGAGGCAGCAGATTTCAGGTACAGGGCAAAGTGTGATGCCAGTTATTGTATAACTCCATAATATCAAAAAACATACATTTTTACAAAACCAATTTACCAAAAGTGTTTGTGGTGTATATTCTCTAAATACATTTTAAAAAGTAGTGACAAAAAATGAAGTTTTCAAAAAAGAAAAAAAACTTTGCACCACTTTGATGAATTATTCTCAAAAATATCTAATAAAATGACAAGGTAAAATGCTGACAGTAAATGATTACATCATGATAATTTTCTCCTTCAATTAGTCTTAAAATGCACCACATTTAGCAAAAAATATAAACCACTTTGATAAACGTATTGGATTTTAAGATTTAGTAAGTTTACACTGTCCTAACATTTTACACTATTATTGTTAAATGTGCCCAAATTAGTGATTAGTTAATATTTCAAAATTTGTTTTGGGCAGATTCACATACATTGACCAGCAAAACTATTCAGTAGAAATAAATTTAGAGCAAAAAATGTTTTCTCTTATTACCATTGCCATGAAGTGGGTACAAGAATATAATAGTCGCCCAAAGACAGACTTTGGCACTCTGCATAGCGAGTCCGAAAGGAAGCCTAGTCTTCACTCTCTAACCCCTACATCGGAATCTGGACTTACAATAGGGTACCCTGGGTTGCATTCAATAACTAGCTGCCAGCCAGTGGTGCAACTTGCCAAAGTATAAAATAAAATCAAACCACAAGAATATATTTTTTTGCCATCGCAGGACCGCAAACAAAATACAATAAGAGGCGATCAAAACAACTGTATGTTTGGCATCATTGTACTCGAACTCATCTGCAAAACCAGAGGAAGAAGGGGAAGAATAAAAAGCAAAAATGGCCTGGTCAGGAAGGTGTTAAGCCTAGTTCAGACTAAAAAGTGTCTTTGAAGTCCTTATTACTTTCAGGCGATGTCTTGCAGGCGTTTGAATGACGAATGTATGAGTGTGGGGGATCGAAGGGGGTCTTGGGAGGATTAAAGATTATGGGTCAGGTGGTTTTACTTATAGGTGGTCTACAGTTTGCTTTCATTTTCCAGACTCGCAAAAAAGAATAGTAGAATCTACAAATGTATTGCCCCCCCCCCAGCTAAAGGGTGATATTTCAGAATGAATTCTTGTGTTGGGCCCAAAAGACCCCAATGGGACACTTTAAGTATAAGATGGAGTTAGTCCATATATGGGGTATGGCATATAAAATTTTTCATGATTTTTATTGCAAGATTATTTTTCCATTTTGGAAAATAAACTCCATATCCATGCATCGGCTTTGAAGTTAACTGCTGATTGTAGCTTATTCTCCAGTACCGCTGATTTATATCTACGTTCCTTTGCAACAATTGTTTTTCACTTTTCCAGTCAAACAAGGAACATTTTTGTTTTAACGAAAACTGAAATATGTTACAAATGATTTTTTTGTATATTTTTTTTTACGTTTGATCATGTCACCACAGCTGCAAGAGTCAATAAGCCAAATCAAAATATGCTTTTTCATATGTAAAATAGACAATCTCAAGAAAAGACAGAAGTCTAAATGTCAAAATGTTCTTTTGTTGTAAGAAAATCTCAGAACAAGCCAAGTTCCTATAAAAAGAACTATCAGCTTTGAATGGACGACAGAATTGAAGGCAGATGGAAATTTTTATCAAGTGTGAATTTTCTTTCTTGCATTTCCAACTTGTCAATGAATTACAAATTTTTCGAGAATGTTAATTGCAGGACTGTACATAAAGTGCTCACAGGTATATTGCATTTATTAGTCATTTTAAGTAATATTAGACATAACTTAATACCCCATGAAGTTTTAGCACATAGCTATCATTCTCTTACATACCAAGATATATAGTTTATATGTAACTTATATACTATTTTATGTAATTCCTTATTGTGCTGACCAAATTTGAATACCATAGAAACTCTGACTTGATATTAGTCATCTAAGGCTAGGGTCACACTTGGGACCTTGCATTCATTTGCAGGATGCATTAAAGGATCCTTTTTTTCCCTTGGCATTTTCATGGCATGTGTACATACTTGTTGGCTCAATTAACTGATGCATTAAGGCATGGTACATGTATGTACCAAGTGTTAATGTATCCGTTAACGCATCCGTTAACGCATGGTACATACATGTATCATGCGTTAACGGATGCCTTGCCCATAGACGCCCATGTTAAAAAAAAAAGCATGCGTTTTTGCAAAAGCACCAAAAAAAGCTGCAGACTGTGTTTTTTGGTGCACTTGCAAAAACGCATAGCATCAAACGCATTGCACTTTTGCAATGCGTTTTTTGCACTGGAATCTATGGGTGCGTTAACGCATGCGTTTTTGCTGGCTTTTAGCGCATGCATGACGCGAATCTGACCCTAGCCTAAGGCGGCCGTCACACGCATCAATATAATGCACGATATCGCTTAAGCAATCTGCGTTTTGATCGCTTAAGCGATATCGTTTGTGCATCGCTGTGTGCAATCAAGCGATTTTACAATGTAAAATCGCTTGATCGTTAGATCGCAGATTGGTGAGCCGGAGCTCATATCAAGCGATAAACGCTTGAACAATCTGCCTCATTGTGGTGTGTGACACCACGATGATCCATCTCCCAGCGGTAGAGCCTATGCTGGGAGATGGTATCTATGGTAAACGTCGGGTTACTAAGCGCCGCGCGGCACCTAGTAACCCGATGTGTACCATAGTTACCAGCGATCTCGCTGCTCCACATCGCTGGTGAGTCTGCCTGTGTGACAGCTCACCAGCGATGTGAGCGATATTGTTAGCGATCGCGCGTGCACGTAATCGCTAACAATATCGCTAGCGACATTGAACCGTGTGACGGCCGCCTAAGGAAGATGACAGCGAAATTCTAAGTTATCAACATCCTGTTCTTAATCTATTAAAGTGAATCTGACAACTGATTCGTGCTGACTGAACCATCAGCATCAAATATCAATAACTGGCTTTAAATAGGGATGGACAAACCACGTCTGTAAAGTTTAGGGTCTGTACCGAAAATCTACTGTTTGGGCACAGACCCCAAATGTGGACATCCCTGAGAAGTTGATGTTACAGTTCGGGTTTATGTTTGACGAACAACTGTAAAAATAAACAAAATAGTGATTAAACATCAGCTCATACTTACTGGGGTCCGCGCACTTGTACTTTCAGGGACGCTCATTAACTTCCAGATTAATCACTAGTGAAGGATGCAACAGCCAATCACAGATGTTTACACAGAGAGTGGACATCTGTGATTGGCTGTTGTAGAAACCTGGAAACAGCCCATACATTTTAACATCTACCGTGCAGAAGTACCGTATATACTCGTGTATAAGCCGAGTTTTTCAGCCCAAAAATTGGGCTGAAAAGTCACCCCCTCGGCTTATACACGGGTCAATACGGTAACTTCTCCATGGATGAGGCGGGGGGAGGCTGCTGAATGAGCGGCCCATCACGTGGGCCGCTCATTAGATATGCACGGCTCCCCCCGCCCATCACAGCGGCAGAGGGAGCCGTGCATAAAGCCCCCCAGTGTATACAGACAGCCCCCCAGTGGCACTAGCCCCCATCATGTGAAGAGGCCCCAGTTTGCAGAGCCCCCCCGCTGCATTATCTTACCATCCAGGGTCTTCTTCACCGCTGGTCCTGCAGTTATCATCGCGCGCTGTGTTCCGGTCTCACATGACCCGGCGCAATGACGTCATTCCACTGCGACCACCGGTCACATGAGACGGGAACACAGCGCGCGAGGATGGACTGCAGGACCTGCGGTGAAGAAGACCCTGGCTGGTAAGATAATGCAGCGGGGGCTCTGCAAAGTGTGGGAGGCTCTTCTCATGATGGGGGGGTGAGTCCCACTGGGGCTGCTGTATATACCCTGGGAGCCTGCTGTGTATACCCTGTGGGCTCCTGTATATACCCCTGGGGGCCTGCTGTATATACCCCTGGGGGCCTGCTGTATATACCCCTGGGGGCCTGCTGTATATACCCCTGGGGGCTGTGTATTACCCTGGGGGCCTGCTGTATATGCCCCTGGGGGCTTGCTGTATATACCCCTGGGGGCTGCTATATATACCCTGGGGCTGCTGTATATACCCCTAGGGGCCTGCTGTATACATGTGCTGGGCCTGTATACCACTGGGGGGCCTGTATACTCACTGCTGGGGCTGTATACCTGTCCTGTGCTGTATACATATACTGGGGCCTGTATACCACTGGGAGGGCCTGTATACCACACTGCTGGGGCTGTATACCTCACTGCTGGGGGTTGTATACCTGTGCTGGAGTCCACCCTCGGCTTATACGCGAGTCAATACGTTTTCCCAGTTTTTGGGGGCAAAAGTAGGGGGGTCGGCTTATACACGGGTCGGCTTATACACGAGTATATACGGTAATTAGGAAGTTGATGAGTGTCCCAGAAGTACAAGTACACCGATCCGGGTAAGTATGAGCTGATGTTTAATTCATGTTTTCTTTCTTTTTACAGCCCCACAACCTCCATGTCACAACTTTAAAGTCTGAGTTTGGCGTTCAGACTAAAGTTTGAGTCATGTCCGGTCCCGAATTATAAGTTTATAAAAAGTCTGGTCAGGTCTGCAGAATTCAAACATTTGTGGGTTTGTCTATCACTATCTGCAATATTTCAGAAAGTCAAAGAGGAGCATACATTTGAAAGCTGACTGAGAACTATGTCAGAAGGGTGACTAGTCCAAGAGGTCAGTCCCCAGTAGTTTATCCTCACTCTCCTCCCGTTGAGTGACATGTCTCTTTCCATAGACACATTAAAAAAATGGACACACAAAAGGAGCACCATAGGGGTATACCCAGATATTAAGTGGATAATAAGAGTTACAGGGAGTCGCTCACCTTGTATGCTTGTGAGAAGTCCCAACCACTGTAATCACTTAAGACAAAATTCACAGCTGCCATGGTAGTCCCTGGAATTACAGATCAAATTGTAGTAGGAATAGAAGAAGTTAAACGCCCTGCGCCATAGTAATAAAAGGCTCCCGGAGAAGTAATATTATCAAATATTGTGATTTATTTTGTACATTTGTGATTTGCCTGAAAAAGGAACTTGCTCAGAAAACGTACAAATAATCATGACATGATAAATTTACTTCTCCGACGCCTTTTATACCTATGGCAGCGTGATGTTGAAGCGCCGGTGAGCCGGGGGTGTGTGTTGATCTTTCTACACTCCAACTCGGTTTAACGTATAACATTTTTTATGTAAAACATATTTACTCACAGTCAAACTATATGCGCACTTGTATATTGTCTCTGGATCTACTTCTCGGTACGCAGCGAAGAAAACACAACAATGAGGTATCTTTCCTAACTTTCCTAAAATAGTACCAGTCTTATAGAGAAGATGTCGCTCCAGTAGAGGCCTGGGATCTCCTCACTCTCTTCTTTGGTCTCCTTTGCAGGTACGTTGTCTTCCCTCTCAGGGCAACAGAGCAACGCAAGGGAGATCACAGCAGCAAAATGGCTCCCTTTGTCGGTCACGGCCAGCACATGCACTCTGGGTGTCGGCGGGCAAGGTTTTGCAGAGGAATTACAGATCAAATTGTAGTAGGAAGTAAAGAGTTAAACGCCCTGCTGCCATAGTAATAAAAGCTCCCGGAGAAGTAAATATTATCAAATATGTGATTTATTTTTACTTTAGGTGATTTGCCTAAAAAGGAACATTGCTCTAGAAACACGTACCAAAATGAAATCATGATATCTGATAAAATTTACATTCTCCGGAAGCCTTGTATACCTATACGATGTCTAACCCCTTCTATTCCTAATAAACTTTAATCCATACACACATGAAGCGAGAGACCTGTCAATGGAGAAGAGGGGGCAGGAAAAAGCAACAAAGGACTGGTCTTTTTGGGCTAGTCCCCTATACTGCAAGGTGCCCAGTTGGTTATTAAGCGTATATATTTATCTTAGATTATTATACCTGACTAAAATAATGAAATCAGTGCGTGATACATGCTGCAGGTAGTTCAGGAAGCATGTATCAATTGTCAGGCTCCCTTTAAAGTCCAGGTCTGAATAAGCTGTATTAACGACTGATCCTGTGGAGTTCACTGCTGTCCAGCTTCTCGTTTCATGCTTGCTGTGGGAAGGTGCACTCCTCTATGATTGACAGGTCAAATTAGCAGTAAAATTGCACCGTGGATCCATACTGAAGGCTCTCCCATGATATTCAGCATTGGAGGAGAGCAGGGGCAGTGAACCTGGTTGAGTCCAGCAATTCAGACAACTGCAGAGCAGCGTTTGAAAGCTCTATAGTAAAGAGCTCGCTAAGGCCGGCTTCACACTGCGGCGTGATCCTGTTCGGGCTGTCCAGGATGACCCAGACAGCCGCGGACCGGATCAGCACACAGGACTGGGGGGCTAATATGCCCTCCGATCCGTGTGCAGTGCACGCAGCTGCAGCTGCTGACAGGTCAGGACCGCGGCGCCCGCGGTCCTGACTTATCAGCAGCGGGAACTACGTGCGCTGCACACCGGACCGGAGGGAATATTAGCCCCCAGTCCTGTGTGCTGATCCGGTCCACGGCTGTCTGGGTCATCCCGGACAGCCCCGAACTGGATCACGCCGCAGTGTGAAGCCGGCCTAACACATATTCTTTGCCTAAGACAGGGGTGGGAAACTCCAGGTCTTGGGACAGGCAACAGTGCAAGTTTTCCGGATTTCCTTAGTATTGCACAGGTGTTAATATAATCACCTGCACTGGTAATGATTACAACCCCTGTGCAATGCTAGGGAAATCCTGAAAACCTGCACTGTTGGCGGCCCTCGAGGCCTGGAGTTCCCCACCCTTGGCCTAAGATACCAACCACATTTTATAGCCATCACAGGGGGTTGGTAAACTGGGCAAGGAGCAGCAGACAATAGATTAAACTTTATTTTGTTTTAATTATTATATATGTATAACTGTCATATTGAACTCGGAATTTTAAGAGCTGTGGGATATGATGGCGCTAAATAAACAAATTATTTTATTCAAATACATCTGTTCTTGGAACTGAGATATTTAACAGAGTAAATTGCAAAATTTGAATTAACAAGATATTGAATTCTACCCTTTATGATTATGGAAAAATGTCTAAACGACCAACAAAAATTATTTGCATTCTAATCTTCTCATTGTTTTCACCAATGTGCGGAATGATGTATATATATATATATTTTTTTTATATTTGCTCACAATTGACTAATGTGTAAAGATAGTTTTGACAGTTTCTTTGCATTTTTTCTACTGTTCATGTTTACACTAATTAGCCATGCAATTAGTTATTTAATGTTGTTTTCGTAACTATGTGCATTATAATTGCAGTGTGGAATAAATGTTTTTTTTCATATTTTTTCGGTGTAGTTTTTTTTCCATTTTCTTACATTCTTTTTCCATACATTTTAATAGATTTTATTTGTTTCATAATATGTCCTTAATGGGTAATAAAGGTCTTTGGCTTTTTTATTGTTCAGTTTTACTCCATAAGTATATTGCTGATGCTTCTATTCATGCTTGATGCTCATTAAGCATAGTATGATATTTTAATACAGCAGAGTGTCATCTGTAAGATGGAGTCTGTTACATCTCTTTATGGTGAAAATAGACAAATCTTTTTGACTGTTCCTGGACACTATTTGAGCTACCACAGAAATATGTTATCCATGTTAAGTGCCATTTTTCAATGTTGAACAATATTTTCATGCCAGGTGCCTGCAGTCGATCTTACATATAGATGTATCTATTTCATTCGCACATAAGTGTTCCTAAAGTTAAGGTAAAACAAGCTACTACCATTGGCTTCCAACTTTATTGTTCAGATTTACTGCATTGCAAAAGATTTTCGGATGTATGGGAGTCACCAGATTCGGCACTCATATCAGTGTGAGCAATGAGGAATTACATACTAATGTCATCCTAACAGTACTGCATGCACTCCCTTTATACCTGCCTCTCGACAGTGGTGAGCAAGCAGAGTACAAGATGTATTACTTAGAACGTGAAAAGGAACATGGCTAAGATAATGAAAAGTACAAGCAAATAATGTGTGAAGGGGCTTGCATTGAGTCCAATTTGAAGTAGCTAAATTATTTGTGAACAATATTTTCATGCCAGGTCTGGCAGATAAGCATCTTACATGATCTAGATGAAATTTCTCTGGCAAGCAGTTAGCATTCAAAATGTGAAGGCTGACATCTTGCCCACTACCACATGCTCCCAAACTTATTTCAATGATTTGCATTGCAAAAGATTGTTCGGATGTAGGGAGTCACCAGAATACCAGGCACTACTATCCAGTGGTGAGCAAAGAGAAGAATTCCTACTAATGTCATTCCCTAACAGGTACTGCATGCACTGCCCCTTTATAGTCCTGCCCCTCAGACCAGCTGGTGAGCAAGCAGCAGTCAAAGATGTATCTCCACCCTTAGCGAACAGGAAAAAAGGAAAATGGCTTAAAGATGAAATAAAAGGATAAAGCAAATAATTGATTGTGAAAGGGAGCTTGCAAATGGAGTCAAATGAAAAGAGCTAAAATTATTTGCAGAACAATATTTTCCTGCAAAGAAAGGAGCAAGAAATAAGACTCAAAGACCTGCAGTAACGGAAAAGGTAATTAAAATAGAAGGTGGAACCAAATTCTGTAAACATTGGTAAATAACTGGCCCTCTGGGTGGGTATCCCAGGTGCTATTTTTTAACACGATAATGCCAGGTAATACTATGAGCAGCCTGCTTGGCCAAAATGTGCTTCCATGGCCTGCAGCATCTGTGTACTTGTCGCCCATCCATCGTGTCTAGGATGTCATCAATTGGCAGTTGTAAAAAGGAAGCAGCCAATATTGGATCTTGATGATATGCATGCTCAAGTGCATTCAGCATGGCAGAACATTCCTCATACAGCTAAGACTAGAGAAAACTGAACCTTTCAAGGTTTGGTTCAAGTTGTCAAACTTCCTGGAGTTGAGCAAACCTGCTCGGATTCGGAATTTGGGTGCTTTACATTTGCCAGGCACTGGAGCGAGCATCGATGTGGTTGGGTACAGTTAGTGCTTGGCCCAGTGTGAGGCATGTGCAGTTTTTGATTGGTTTGCACTTTCTTTAAAAAGAGTTTTTGGGTGTAGTGTATGTTCAAAATTAATTTGAAAAAAAAGCCCACCCTTCCACTCACAGAAGTGCTTTACTTATGGCTGGCTGTATGTGGGTGGAGAGCTGAACTACCTGCCAGTGACTTCCACTGAGGTTTGGGTTAAGTTCGGGGTCATGAATAGTGCACCAAAATGTTCAGTTCCACCCCCCAAACCCCATCATGACCAAGGATCCTGTACATCCAAAAATCTGACCCATTCCCAACCAGAGACATGTGGGTTCGTCCTGTAGCAAATGCAGCATCGTGGCCACGGTAACGAGGATCACACTGCAGGAACTAGTGATTTTAATCACAGGATACTGCAACTTGACCTCTCATGGGGTGGATTCCTTACCCTGTACCCACAATCGCTGGGATTGACTATTCAATTCTGAACAGTCAATGTCAGTGATTATAATGACCAGACAATGAAATTGCCTGATTATCAGTATCCAAGCTATGGTTGGGGCTGAAATAGCCCCTTTCATAGGCTGAAATGCTGGAGAGTACCACCCCCTCCAGCACTAATGGGAGTGATCACTCCCACTATCAGCTTGGCGGCAGCACCAGCAGCCCACTGCTACCAGTGCCTGATTTTGCCCAACTGCCTGTGCCTTTCAATCACCTGTCTCTTCACTGCAGCTTGCTCCTCCTCAGATTCATCTCCTGCATGGAGGAGATGAGGCTGAGGAGGTGTGATGTGAAAGGCAGAGACAGCGATCAAACAGTGATTATTGTCCCTGACTCTGTGTCATCCCTGGGTCTGGGTTAGAGGGACCGCGCAGTCTCTTACCTCTCCCTGTGCTGATCGATCCACCGCATTGTAATTGTGATGGGCCATTCATCACCATGGTGACCCCATGTTGCCATGGCAACCTGACATTGTCATGGTGATGCCTGATCACCTGTGATCTCTGGGACTTGGGTCTGCATCACTGACAGGTGCACTCTATCGATATTGCCATACAGTGCACCTGCAATCAGTGTGAGCCCAGAGATAGCAGGAAGAGGATACTTTTTGCACAATATCTCATGTTTCCTTTTGTATATAAGCTGTTTTTATGAGATTTTGATGTGCCTGTGTGCAGAATATGTGCGATTATTATGTGAGCCGTAAAACTTGAAAAATTAGAATTTTGGACTTAAAGGGAACCTGACCCCTAAAAATCAGTCCCCAGACCATTTATACCTGTCCCTGCACCTCCAGGAATGCATTGTAGGCATCCCTATGTGTAAAAAAATGGTATTTATAAAGTATGTAAAAGTGCTTTTATTACCTTGCTGTCTGCGGCTTCTCAGTGCTTGAGAAGTCACACAGGGCGTTCCCTGTGGCTTCTCAGCACAGCCTGCAGATCAATTATTCTCGCTCAGATAGGCGTGCTAATTTATTGTGAGCTCCCTCGCCTCCCTCCATGCGCGGTATAGGCTGTATGATGCAAATTGTGTCATATCCATATCGTAGAACTTTGCACTGCACATTGCGCATGCGCGAGTTTGCTCTACGGCAGCTAGTCTGGGATTATAAGAGCTCTTGGAGAATGAACCTCCTGATCCCGTAAGTAGCTTTTTTTTAAGGTCTAGATCCATGAGGTTTCTGCCTCCATCCATCTGCCCTGTATTTGAAATCTTTGCTTCTTTGGTGATTGAGGACTTTAAACGCATCTCCATGAGGCATCATAGAGGCAACCTGACTCATCACCAAAGGATCGCAATACTGGCATTCCAAAGGATGGATGATGTCATCATCAAAGCATTGGACAAGAAGGCCAAAAATCAAGTATGAATGGGAGGCCTTGCTACAACTCCGTGATCGGGAAACATACGAGAAACTAACTTGCAACCCGCTCCCTGCTTTCTCAAAGGAGATAACACCCATTCTCAATAAGACACTAGACTTGGAAATTTTTGATAAAAAATGATGGAAGATCTCGTAAAATTTCACGGGTATAAGCAGTGATGTCACTGCAGGAGGCGGGACGGCCGGCCTCCTGCTCTGACATCACCACCTTTCCCCGCCCTGCTCCATGTTAACCATGGAGCAGGGCGGGTATAAGCGGTGATTTCACTGCAGGGGGCGGGGCTAAGCGGCCATTACGGCAATAAGCTCTGTGTTATGCTGCAAGCGAGGGAGACAATGATTGGCATCAGGGAGGCAGCGGTGGGCAGATTAAACATACAGGGGTTGTGAATCTGCCCATTGGCTCCAGCCACAAGCCACCTCCTATTTGGCTCCATAATGTAAGTTCTCAAAGTGTATTATCTCGGGGTACAGGGGGGCTCAAGGGCTGGGAGACCCCTTGCCTGGATGCAGCAGACATGCTGCATTCAGTGCTGTAATTAGATCACCATGCCTGGTTTGGTGACAGGTCCTCTTTAAATGTCACCTTATTGTGCATCTTGAAGCCACACGGCTAGTTTTTAGTGAGTTTTCCTGGCAGTTATGGCTGAAATTTTTGTTGGTCTACCTCATCGTGGTTTGGCTTTTTCTATAGCCCTGATTTTCCATTTGTTAATCACAGTTTGAACAATGCTAACTGGCATTGTCAATTCCTTGGATATATTTTTGTATCCCTTTCCTGTTTTATACAGGTCACCTATCTTCTCACTCTTATTCTATGTTACTGGAAAGTGGTTCTGTGTGCTCTGATTGGAACTCTTCCAATTTTGGCTGTATGGGTGAACTCTGAAAACAAGCTCTATAGGAGAATTTATAAGATTGTTGCTCTATGAGGAACTCTTCCAAACCTCGTGGCAGATAGAGAGCTCAATCCCGAATGCAACTACAAACTCTTTAACTGTAGCAGCTGTAGTGTACACTAATGGAGCTGACATTTTGGCTCAGTGGGGGAACTCTGAAATCAGTTTCTGTGGAGGCACTGTTAAAATTATTATTTTATTCATATGCAAATTGTCACTTCAGTGAGGAAGTGAAAAACTCTAATGCCACCCAATAAGGGTAGCAATCCTTAAAGTCATAATCGACTCTTAACAAGCCTTTTAATATAACTTAGGATTTGTGCCAGATCAGAACCCCAAACTGCAGATGCTGCACTTTGGGGTGTCTGCCCCTCATCAGTGCAGTGTGTGGGAATTCTGATCTGGCTGTCTGAGAAGTTAAGACGAGGTCTGAGGGACTTGCTATTCTCCTCATGGAAAGGAATCTGCCTGTCAGCATAAGGAGACAGATAAGCTGCTAAGGAGACTTATAGCCACAATGCTCCTCTGGGAAATATTCAAATTTTCACTTCAGTGAGAAAGTGAAAAACTCTAATGCCACCCAATAAGGGTAGCAATCCTTAAAGTCATAATCGACTCTTTAATGAGCCTTTTAATATGAATTAGGATTTGTGCCACATCAGAATCCCAAATTGCAGATGATGCATTTATTTTATTCATATGCTTCCTTTTTAACCATGATGGTTATAGTGACCAAACCACTTTAACTCATATCCCTATCCACATTTGTTTGCAGGACGATTGTCCTGCTCTTAACCCCATTTTGATTCCTTTTGTAGCTCCTTACCCCTTACAGTGACCATTTTGCAGCATAAAAGTTCAGGTCTCCATTGATTTCTATAGAGTCCTGGGTTCATTGTCAAGTTTTGGACAATGTCAAGGACCTAACCAAACTTTTATCTAAGTTCGGCTGAACTTGGCGAACTTGAACATCCCTGGGTCTGCTCATCCCTAGTTACTACCTATCCTAAGGAAGCTGGTTTACAGCAGCGATTCACTTCACTTATTTTATTCATAAATCCACAATGCATATGAAAATAAGAACATTTGTAAATAATATACATTTAAAGATTAACATTTTTTTAACTATGTAGTAAAAAAGTGTGCTTTATCTAGTGCACTCTGTCAGGATTTTAAAGATTTCAGCTGCCATACATCAGTGTGCACTCAACCTAGATTTCATTGGGCATGCAGTAGGTCAAGCTATGTAAAATACATCTGCTCTGAAACAAAGGTCATGTCAGAGCAGCATCCTATCAGGTATCGTTGAATCGCATTCCTCTGTTCGGTCAACCTGACAGGACATTAAGCAGAGTGGATTTAAGAAGAAGATGAAAAGTTTTCTTAATCTGAATGAGAATAAACATCCATTTCAGTCAGCATGACAATTTTAGCACAATGCCTGGATGACGTCTGTCTCTCTCTTCATGCTGCCTGTCGTAGGACGGGTGCAAACTACTAGATGGAAGTTGCCATCTTTAATATCCTGACAGTCCAGTAGATAGAGCATACCTTTTTGCTAAATGAAGGTATTTAGAAATATGTTTAACTAGCTGTGAGCCCGATGCAAATGCATCGGGATTCTAGAACGTGCATTAATTTGATTATAGTAGTTATAGCTGTTAGCCTGATGCAAATGCATCGGGTATCTAAAATATGTTTATTGTTGTTTTAAAGATTTTTAAATAATAATCGCATCATCAATAGCAATAATATAAGCCATAGCATTATTATTAGCAGTAATAGCAGTATTAATAGCATTATTAGCAGTATTATGAACATTAATAACAGTATTAATAGCATTAATAGCATTATTATTAGCATTAATAGCATTATTAATAGAATTATTAGCATTAATAATTGCATTAATAACATTATTAATAGCATTAATAGCATTATTATTAGCATTAATAGCATTAATAATTGCATTATTAGCATTAATAATAGCATTAATAACATTATTAATAGCATTAATAGCATTATTATTAGCATTAATAGCATTAATAATATTATTAGCATTAATAATAGCATTAATAACATTATTAATAGCATTAATAGTATTATTATTAGCATTAATAGCATTAATAATAGCATTATTAGCATTAATAATAGGATTAATAACATTATTAATAGCATTAATAGCATTATTATTAGCATTAATAGCATTAATAATAGCATTATTAGCATTAATAATAGCATTAATAACATTATTAATAGCATTAATAGCATTATTATTAGCATTAATAGCAATATTAATAGCATTAATAGGATAAATATTAGCATTAATAGCATTAATAGCATAATTAATAGCATTAATAGCATTATTAATAGCATTAATAGCATTAATAGGATAAATATTAGCATTAATAGCATTATTAATAGCATTAATAGCATTAATAGGATAAATATTAGCATTAATAGCATTAATAGCATAATTAATAGCATTAATAGCATTATTAATAGCATTAATAGCATTAATAGGATAAATATTAGCATTAATAGCATTAATAGCATAATTAATAGCATTATTAATAGCATTAATACCATTATTATTAGCATTAATAGCATTAATAATAGCATTATTAGCATTAATAATAGCATTAATAACATTATTAATAGCATTAATAGCATTAATAGCGTTATTATTAGCATTAATAGCATTAATAATACCATTAATAGGATAAATATTAGCATTAATAGCATTAATAGCATTATTAATAGCATTATTAGCATTATTATTAGCATAAATAGCATTAATAATAGCATTATTAGCATTAATAATAGCATTAATAACATTATTAATAGCATTAATAGCATTATTATTAGCATTAATAGCATTAAAAATAGCATTATTAGCATTAATAATAGCATTAATAACATTATTAATAGCATTAATAGCATTATTATGAGCATTAATAGCATTAATAGTATTATTAATAGCATGAATAGCATTATTAATAGCATTAATAGGATTAATAGCATTATTAATAGCATTATTAATAGCATTATTAATAGCATAAATAATAGAATTAATAGCATAAAAAATAGCATTAATAGCATTAGTATTAGCATAAAGAGCATTAATAGCATATTATTAGCATGAATAGCATTATTAATAGCATTAATAGGATAAATATTAGCATTAATAGCATTAATAGCATAATTAATAGCATTAATAGCATTATTAATAGCATTAATAGCATTATTATTAGCATTAATAGCATTAATAATAGCATTATTAGCATTAATAATAGCATTAATAACATTATTAATAGCATTAATAGCATTAATAGCATTATTATTAGCATTAATAGCATTAATAATACCATTAATAGGATAAATATTAGCATTAATAGCATTAATAGCATAAATAATAGCATTAATAGCATTATTAATAGCATTAATAGCATTATTATTAGCATAAATAGCATTAATAATAGCATTATTAGCATTAATAATAGCATTAATAGCATTATTAATAGCATTAATAGCATTATTATTAGCATTAATAGCATTAATATTAGCATTAATAGGATAAATATTAGCATTAATAGCATTAATAGCATAAATAATAGCATTAATAGCATAATTATTAGCATTAATAGCATTATTATTAGCAGTAATATCATTATTATTAGCATTTTTTTTTAATTATTATTTTGAATGTAATTATTTATTATTTTTTATTTATTTTTTTATTATTTTTTAAATATTTTTTTTATTATTAAATTTATTATTTAGGCTGAGACCCAGTTCTCTTTCAGGTCCGCTGAAAGGGCTGATATTATTAGCATATATTTAATTTTTTTATTATTATTTTTATTGAATTATTTATTATTTTTAATTTATTTTTTTATTATTTTTTAAAAAAAATTTAATTATTTTTTTTATTATCAAATTTATTATTTAGGCTGAGACCCAGTTCTCTTTCAGGTCCGCTGAAAGGGCTGATATAATTAGCATATAATTAATTTTTTTATTATTATTTTTATTTAATTATTTATTATTTTTTATTTATTTTTTTATTATTTTTTAATTATTTTTTAAATATTTTTTTTATTATTAAATTTATTTATTTTTTTAAGTGAGAGTGAGACACAGTTCTCATTCAGGTCCGCCTTTTTTTTTCCCCATTGACATACATTGTCGGCGTCCAATCAGAAATCGGGCTGACTGCCCATAGACATGCATTAGCGGTGTGTCCGCGATTTTAGGGCCGACAAATAGAACCAGGTGGGCGGCCATAAAATCGCCGACACACCGCTAATGTATGTCAATGGGGAAAAAAAAAGGCGGACCTGAATGAGAACTGTGTCTCACTCTCACTTAAAAAAATAAATAAATTTAATAATAAAAAAAATAATTTAAAAATAATTTAAAAATAATAAAAAAATAAATAAAAAATAATAAATAATTAAATAAAAATAATAATAAAAAAGAAAAAAAAAGTGCGGACCTGAATGAGAACTGCGTCTCAGTCTGACTTAAAAAAATAAATAAATTTAATAATAAAAAAAATAATTAAAAAATAATTTAAAAATAATAAAAAAATGAGGGGCTCTTCTGATTGGCTGAGGGCAGTATACAGCGACCAATCAGAAGAGGGCCTCAGATCTCATTGAGATAGAATGGCGGATTTTTCGTCCATTCTATCTTAATGAGAAGGAAGAGGACGTCGGAGGTGGAAGTTTGCGAAAAGAAGACAGAAGATCCCCGGGGCCGGACGAAGAGGCGGAGATGGCGGAAAGAAGAGAGAAGACCCCCGGGGCCGGAGGAAGAGGACGCCTGGCCGGACGGAGGACTTGTGGATCGGACGGACGATCAGATGACTTGAAGGCATGTAAGTGATCGACGGGGACGTTAGGTTAGGGAACGGCGGGGGCTTCGGGTGTAGGGCGTTAGGTGTTAGCGCGAGCGGCGGGGGACAGCGGCGGGAGCTTAGGAAGCGGCGGGGCTTAGGGAGTAGGGGATGGGCGGCGGGGCTTAGGGTGTATCGGTGGGTGCTTAGAATGCGGCGGAGCTTAGGGGATAGGGGCGGCGGAGTTAGGGGGTAGGCGGCGGGGCTTAGGGGGTATCGGTGGGGACTTAGGATGCGGCGGTGGTTAGGGGCGGCTGACTTAGGGGGTAGGGGGTTAGAAGCAGCGGACTTAGGGGGTAGGCGGCGGGGCTTAGGGGGTATTGATGGGGGCTTAGGATGCGGCGGGGCTTAGAGGGTAGGGGCTTAGGTGCGGCGGTTCTTAGAGGGTAGAAGCTTAGGTGCGGCGGTTCTTAGGGGTATGGGGTTAGGTGCGGCGGGGCTTATAGGGTAGGGTCTTAGGTGCGGCGACGCTTAGTTGGTAGCGGCTTAGTTGCGGCGGGGCTTAGGGGTAGGGGCTTTGGTGCGGCGGGGTGGTTTTGTTGCGGGGTGGCTGTGCGGACATGGGGGGGGTCTGTGCAGAGATGGGGGTGGGTGTGCGGAGATGGGGGCGGCTGTGGGGAGATGGGGGGGGCTGTGGGGACATGAGGGTGTGTGTGCGGACATGGGGGGGGCTGTGGGGACATGAGGGTGTGTGTGCGGACATGGGGGGGGGGCTGTGTGTAGATGGGGGGGCTGTGCGGACATGGGGGTGGGTGTGCGGACATGGGGGTGGGTGAGCGGACATGGGGGTGGGTGAGCGGACATGGGGGTGGGTGAGCGGACATGGGGGTGGCTGTGCGAACATGGGGAGGTCTGTGCGGACATGGGGGGGCGGCTGTGCGGACATGGGGGGGCTGTGCGAAGATGGGGAGGGCTGTGCGGACATGGGGGAGCGAGTTGCGGCTCAGGCAGCGACTCGCTCCATGATCCCCGGGTAGCGATTTGCGGCTCAGGCAGCGACTCGCAATGGCCTCGCGGCCATTGCTCGCGCTACCTGAGCGGTAAATGGCGAACGTTGTGGGAGAGCCTGTGGGTAGATTTTGGGCCAGCGACTCGCAATGGCCGCTTCGCGGCCATTGCTCGCCCTGGGCCAGCGACTCGCAATGGCCTCGCGGCCATTGCTCGCGCAGCATTGGGCGCTTCGCGCCCAATGTTAAATTCGTATCCACATGACGACATCGGAAGTAGCGCGCGGAGGGGTGCTTTTCCGATTCGCGATTATATAATAGATATTTAAAAGTATTTCATTTGTTTATTTTATCACATTTCACATTTCTTAGAGAACCCCTTTAAGGTAGAGAAATTAATTTTTTTAGTTATTTTTGTGTAGATTTCTTTTTTTTTGTGAGAGGGAAAAAAGGGATACATATAAATGTTTTCCTAAGGAATAAGAAAAGATAAGATTGGTCATGGTGCCCAGAAAAGTGACTTACACACTTTATTAATAAAATAAATAAATTTTATTTCTTTAAAAGGGGAATAAAAAATGTTCAAAAATGTATTAATGACAATATTTTATTTTAGAAAAAACACTCAATGTAGGTTCTTCACTATTTTAGAATTGTGACCTTCATAATTTTTGACAGTTTGTATTGACTTTGTTATTTAGACTTCCTATAGTTTAGGACTGTATATGATAAGATACTGCAAAGTTGTGAAGTGCAGTTTACAAGGAAAATATTACTTGTTGCATTGTTTTAACTAAAGATCTGACTTCATTAAAAGCCCCACGAATCAAAACAGATATGAGATGTCATTCAAGAATTGAGAAATGTACAAAATTATGTTTTTAACATAATATTACAGACATGTAAAAGAAAAAACAGTTAAATTGCTATCTGGTTTATGATTCATTCTAAATAACATAAAGAACCTCAGTGAAGAAGAAAAATCATGTTATTTAAAGTATTGTGCAGGATTACAAAAGTAAGGTTTTTAATTTTCAAAACATGGAGCCTCACTTTTCTTTAGATTTGTGTGCTTTTACAGACTTTAAACGAGAGTTAAAACATTTTGTACAGTCCTCGCACTCCCATACTATAATGCTAAGCTGCCTGTTTCACCTGTATAATGTTTACAATTAATATAAAAGAAAAGTTCAGTGAGGATCTCTGAATGATCCAATGTTGTCCTAAATGACTGGTAATGATAAATAGAATCCACCTGTGTGTAATCAAGTCTCCGTATAAATGCACCTGCTCTGTGATAGTCTCAGGGTTCTGTTTCAAGTGTAGAGAGCATCATGAAGACCAAGGAACACACCAGGCAGGTCCGAGATACTGTTATGGCGAAGTTTAAAGCCGGATTTGAATACAAAAAGATTTCCCAAGTTTTAAACATCTCACGGAGCACTATGCAAGTGATCATATTGACATGGAAGGAGTATGAGACCACTGCAAGACCTGGCCGTCCCTCTAAACTTTCATCTCAAACAAGTAGAAGACTGACCAGAGTTGCATCCAAAAGCCCACGATGAACTGCAGAGATCTACAGCTGAGGTGGGAGAGTCTGTCCATAGGATGACAATCAGTTGTACACTGCACAAGTCTGGGCTTTATGGAAGAGAGGTAAGAAGAAAGCCATTTCTCAAAGATATCTATAAAAAGTCTCGTTTGATGTTTGCCACAAGCCACCTGGGAGACACCAAACATGTGGAATAAGGTGCTCTGGTCAGATGAAACTAAAATCGAACTTTTTGGCCACAATGCAAACGATATGTTTGGCTTAAAAGCAACACAGCTCATCACCCTCAAAACACCATCCCCACTGTCAAACATGGTGGTGGCAGCATCATGGTTTGGGCCTGCTTTTCTTCAGCAGGGACAGGGAAGAAGGTTAAAATTGATGGGAAGATGGACGGAGCCAAATACAGGACCATTCTGGAAGAAAACCTGTTGGAAACACCTGGGACTAGGACGGAGATTTATCTTTCAACAAGACAATGATCCCAAACATAAAGCAAAATCTACAATGGAATGGTTCAAAAATAAACGTATCCAGGTGTTAGAATGGCCAAATCACAGTCCAGACCTGAATCCAATCGAGAATCTGTGGAAAGAGCTGAAAACTGCTGTTCACAAACGCTCTCCATCCAACCTCACTGAGCTCCAGCTGTTCTGCAAGGAAGAATGGACAGGAATTTCAGTCTCTCTATGTGCAAAACTGATAGACATACCCAAAGCGACTTGCAGCTGTCATCACAGCAAAAGGTGGGACTACAAAGTATTGACTCAAGGGGCCGAATAATATTGCACGCCCCGCTTTTCAGTTTTTTATTTGTTAAAAAAATGTAAAATATCCAAAAAATGTCATTCCACTTTACAATTGTGTCCCACTTGTTGTTGATTCTTCACAAAAAAAATTAAAATTTATATCTTTATATTTGAAGCCTGAAATGTGGCAAAAGTTTGAAAAGTTTAAGGGGGCCGAATACTTTCACAAAGCACTGTATATACAGTGCTGTGCAAATCAATTGGGACAAAGCATTTTTTGGGGTTATCAGTCAGTGATTCAAACCAGTTTTAACTGCTTTGAACAGGTGTGAGTGTATAACCTTGAGTAACAAAATGTGGTTTGACTGGTTTTAGTCAGAAAATAACAGCTAGCTGCCCCCTCAGCTTCAGGTGAGAGCTTGTTTCTGTGAGGAGTGGTTTAGTGTACTTATTCTCTCAGTGTGATTCGTGCCTGTAAAAATGGATGTTACTCCATGGAAGAAGTCTAGAAATATTACTCTTAATGACCATACAAGTCTGGCTGTAAGAGAAATCGCTTCCACCGTTGGTATTGGAAAATCTACCGTTTCAAGAATAATTTGCAAAAATTGGGCTGAAAAGTACCCCCCTCGGCTTATACACGAGTCATACGCCCCAGTGGTACACAGGCACCCCCCCATAAGTATACAGGCCCCTCCCCATCAGTATCTAGGGCCCCCCCTTGCTCCGGAAACCTGTAAAGTAAAATCATTATACTTATCACTGTCCTGTCCCCGCCGCTGCCATCGTGCTCACCCGGCTTCATCCGTCTTCTTCCGGCTTCCTCTGGTCGGCGCAGGCAATGACGTCATTGTCTGCGCCAGAGGAAGCCGGAAGAAGACGGATGAAGCCGCGTGAGCGCGATGGCAGCGGCGGGGACGGCGGCGACAGGACAGTGATAAGTATAATGATTTTACTTTACAGGTTCCCGGAGAAAGGGGGGAGGCCCTGGATACTGATGGGGGGGCCTGTATACCTATGGGGCTGCTGTATACTACCACTGGGGCTGCTGTATACTACCACTGGGGTTGCTGTATATACCTCTGGGGCTGCTGGGGCTGCTGTATACTACCACTGGGGCTGCTGTATACTACCACTGGGGCTGCTGTATACTACCACTGGGGCTGCTGTATATACCTCTGGGGCTGCTGGGGCTGCTGTATACTACCACTGGGGCTGCTGTATACTACCACTGGGGCTGCTGTATACTACCACTGGGGCTGCTGTATATACCTCTGGGGCTGCTGGGGCTGCTGTATATTACCACTGGGGCTGCTGTATACTACCACTGGGGCTGCTGTATACTACCACTGGGGCTGCTGTATATACCTGTATACTACCACTGGGGCTGCTGTATACTACCACTGGGGCTGCTGTATACTACCACTGGGGCTGCTGCTGTATATACCACTGGGGAGGCTGCTGTATACCACACCGCTGGGGGCTGTATACCTGTGCTGGGGTCCACCCTCAGCTCATACACGAGTCAATAGGTTTTCCCAGGTTTTGGGGGCAAAAGTAGGGGGTCGGCTTATACACGGGTCGGCTTATACACGAGTATATACGGTACATTGGCCAATGTCTGTTTGCTCATCGACTGCGACAAAGTGACTTCAGATCCGATGAGTCCTATCGCTGACATCCCTGTCCTCCTTGTCCACCCCCCACTTCTCAGTGGGCAGACTCCATCTCGACCCTAGATCACTTGTGGTCAATGAGGGTGCAATTGCAGCATGGAGCCAGCAACTCCATATGATACAAAAAAGAGAAAAAAAACTGCACAGCACTCACAGACTAAATGTGAACTGGTGCCAGCAGGGACGCTGGGTCAAATAACTAGAAAAAGTTCTCTGCAGCACTCAGTTACTACCAATGACGTACAAATGCTAACAAGCTATATGTATATGAGAAAAAGGTTTAAAAACTTACGTTTGTTCAAAAAACTCAAAAATCCAAGGTCGAGATGGAGTCTGCCCACTGAGAAGTGGGGGGTGGACAAGGAGGACAGGGATGTCAGCGATAGGACTCATCGGATCTGAAATCACTTTGTCGCAGTCGATGAGCAAACAGACATTGGCCAATGTATGTACCAAGAACTTCAGAAATAAAAAGATAAGATTTTTGAGTTTTTTGAAAAAACTTAAGTTTTTAAACTTTTTTTTCATATACACATAGCTTGTTAGCATTTGTACATCATTGGTAGTAACTGAGTGCTGCAGAGAACTTTTTCTAGTTATATATATATATATATATATATATATATATATATATATATATATATATATACCGTATATACTCGCGTATAAGCCGAGTTTTTCAGCCCAAAAATTGGGCTGAAAAGTACCCCCCTCGGCTTATACGCGAGTCAGTGCTGTATACCGATGTATACATCGGTACATACCGATGTATACATCGGTATACAGCAGCCCCCGCATCCCCAGTAATGCAGGGCCCCCCCAGGGTCTCTCCGGTCACCTGTAAAGCAAGCTATACTTATCAGTGTCCCGCTCGCACCCGCCGCTGCCGACATCCACGATCCTCCATCTTCATGCGACTCCTCTTCCTGTTTCTGTGCGCGTCGCCGGCAATGACGTCATTCCCGGCGACGCGCACAGGAAACAGGAAGAGGAGTCGCATGAAGATGGAGGATCGCGGATGTCGGCAGCGGCGGGTGCGAGCGGGACACTGATAAGTATAGCTTGCTTTACAGGTGACCGGAGAGACGCTGGGGGGGGCCTGCATTACTGGGGCTGCCTGTATACTACCGCTGGGGCTGCTATATACCTCTGGGGCACTGTATACTACCACTGGGGCTGCTATATACCTCTGGGGCCCTGTATACTACCACTGGGGCTGCTATATACCTCTGGGGCACTGTATACTACCACTGGGGCTGCTATATACCTCTGGGGCCCTGTATACTACCACTGGGGCTGCTATATACCTCTGGGGCACTGTATACTACCACTGGGGCTGCTATATACCTCTGGGGCCCTGTATACTACCACTGGGGCTGCTATATACCTCTGGGGCACTGTATACTACCACTGGGGCTGCTATATACCTCTGGGGCCCTGTATACTACCACTGGGGCTGCTATATACCTCTGGGGCCCTGTATACTACCACTGGGGCTGCTATATACCTCTGGGGCCCTGTATACTACCACTGGGGCTGCTATATACCTCTGGGGCACTGTATACTACCACTGGGGCTGCTATATACCTCTGGGGCCCTGTATACTACCACTGGGGCTGCTATATACCTCTGGGGCCCTGTATACTACCACTGGGGCTGCTATATACCTCTGGGGCCCTGTATACTACCACTGGGGCTGCTATATACCTCTGGGGCACTGTATACTACCACTGGGGCTGCTATATACCTCTGGGGCCCTGTATACTACCACGGGGCTGCTATATACCTCTGGGGCACTGTATACTACCACTGGGGCTGCTATATACCTCTGGGGCCCTGTATACTACCACTGGGGCTGTATATACTACCACTGGGGCTGTATATACTACTGGGGCTGCGTGTATACTACCACTGGGGCTGCTGTATCTACCTCTGGGACTGGTGTATACCACACTGCTGGGGGCTGTATACTTGTGCTAGGGTCCACCCTCGGCTTATACACGAGTCAATAGATTTTCCCAGGTTTTGGGGGCAAAAGTAGGGGGTCGGCTTATACACGGGTCGGCTTATACACGAGTATATACGGTATATATAAAAAAATAAAAAACGAAACAGCACACTTCACAGGTCGGGTGCAAAGCCCTCCTACTGCAATCATTGGTAATAAGTAGATGTAAAATGAAAGGCAGCACTTCCTCCAGTTCAAAACATGTGGACTTATTTGGTCCTAGAACTGCAACGTTTCGGCACGCAGTCTTCCTCAAGCAGTGTCATACAACCATTAGTGCTCACAAATATATAGCACCCATGCAAGGGGCTTTCAATAATTCAATTAGTACAGTGCATCTCATAAATACATAGAAAAATTACAGTGAACAAACCGTGCTTCTAAAGTCCATTATTCAATAATAAATATGGGGTCATTCCATGTCAAGTGAATCAATGATTATTACCTCTATATTTTTAATTCTTTTGAGATTTTGTTATTTGATAATAGCATGTCAGACAATGCAAAATGTGAAGAGAAAATTTTTTTTAAAAATTTATTTTTTTTTTAAATGATTTTCAAAGTTCGGAAAAAGTGCGAATTTCGCTTGTTGCCTGCCTTTATGTTTCTCCTCATAACTAAGGCTAGGAATAAGAGAGAGAGAAAAATAAACACCATTCTACTCAGAACTATACAGGCTTTCACCAGATATGTCACAAGAGGATCTTTGTTAATATTTTACCCATGTGATCGCAAGCGCAAAACTTTAAAACGCATTTCCGTAAAATTGGCGCGCTTTAAATATTTCAAAAACTGCCCATGTGTCTGCTTTGCTCTTAGCCACATCTGTACCAAATTTCAAGTTGGGATCGCGATGGGATCATATTTTAAAATATTTTACTATTAATAGCGTCAATGGGTCATTCCATATCAAGTGATCTAAATATGAATATTTTTTTTACCTGACGTCCTTAGATTTTTTTTATTTTTTTTCCTTTATGAAGTACTACTTTATTTAATTACAAATTAAAAGTTTAGAATTTTTTTCTTCATCAGTTAATTTTTTACAGATTTTTAAAGTTTAAAAAAAGTGTGAATTTTGGCCTGGTATGACTACATTTTTTTTATCTTGGGCTAGAAATAAGATAGAGAAACAAAATAAACACCATTCTACTCAGAACTGTCCAGGCTTTCACCAGATATGTCACAAGAGTATATTTCTTAATTTTAATTTTTTACCCATGCGAACGCAAACGCAACATATTGAAACGCATTTCCGAAAAAACGTTTTAATAAAAATTTTCCAAAACTGCCCATGTGTCTTTTATGCTCTTAGCCACATCTGTACCAAATTTCAAGTTGGGATCGTGATGGGATCATATTTTAAAATATTTAACTATTATAGTGTCAATTCAAAAATCTTGAATTCAGATCTGTTCAACCTGTGGTCTAAAAGCGTGGGGTCTATATTTATCAAATCCATTATTTTTAGACATTACTGTATTATTTTGATATGTTACAGCTTAGAAGCAGGAGAGGACATATAGGAAAAAGCTTTGTTAGGGCTCAACCTGAGAAAGCACAGGGATAGAGAGTGAATGCAGAGCAGATGATAGGCCAGCAGCTCTGTCAATCATGTTAAGTGTCTACCCACTGCATTCAGGAAGTAAGACAGCTCGTTCAGACCTTTCATGTCCTGACATGTCTGGACATCTTCACTCCTGAACAAACAATAGTCTGTACAAAGCCATCAAGGCTGTGTACTAAAATGTGGGTGAGTAAATATATTAATAGTTTAATGCTTTTATTATTAAGGGCCAATACACACAGCCCCATTCAGAAAAACAGCCCCATTGATTTCTATGGGGTTCACCACATGCAGTGTTTTTGGAAACACTCAAGAGTGAGTAAATCACTGCTTGAACTACTTTTTAATCGCTGCAATAAACGCAGCATTTATCATTTATATAAAAAAAGCTGCCATTTTTTTCACTAGCGATTAAAAAAACTAACGCATATGTGGTAAAAACTTGGTAGAAAAACAAGCTGCCAAAACTGCAGCATGTATCTGCAGACAGAAAAAACTGTGGGTGCTAGCCCTAAAACTCACTTTATAGTAATACAGTTCTATCTCAAGTGTACTGTAAATCTTTATTTTTATTACCTATCTTCCTTACTTAATATTAACTGTATTTTTCCCACACAGCAATGGCTGCTACTTCTCAAGAAACAGCATTTTATCATAGACACTGTTGCAATCCTTTTGAAAAAATATGAATATGATTGGCGCTGGTGGCTGGCTACTGTACTCTCCAAAGATTGTGAAAATGAAGAAGTAGAATTGACTTTATTGCATCCTTCTGGTCCAGCGCCATCCTTTGTGTATCCAAGAAAGCCAGACATTTTAAAAGTGCACAAAAATCAGATATTAACTCAGGCGGAGCCTAACACCGTGACAGGCCGGACATACTCTTTGACACACAAGGAAATGGCGATTGCTAGTAAGCGTTTATGGACAAGATTACATTTCACCCACTAGAAGGGACAAATTGATAAAATGCCACTTTAAAAACATACTATTAATTGTTTGATTAGTTCATAATTTATAGAACGATGATTTAACTACTGTACTATTCTTATTAAACACTTCATAAATCACATGTTTAGTGATAGAATAGAAAACAAATTTATATGTATAAATAGGGGTTAACATTTTTGGTTCTTTTAATCTTGTTTAATCAAACTTGAGGATATGATCACCTTTCTTCTTTTGGTTTGTTCAATACATTCAAGTTGAAAATGCTGAGCGTTGTGTTCTGATGATTAAGATGTATTTATCCTGGCACTTATGGGATTTGCTTTTTGTGTTTCTTTTTTGTTGCATATAAATGTTTTATTCAATAAGTTGTGATAACTCATACAACCATAAAATAAAAAATATATAAATTTGACAGGTCCCAAGTTGAATCTCTGCACAAATATAACCAAGAACACAATCAGTCATTTTTTCACAATTGCCCGTCAATAGTTTGAATTTGATATAAAGAAACATAGTCTTGTAACATATCAAATGAAAGCTGTTACCGTTCTGAGTAAAATGATGCCTCTCCCACTTCATTATCTTATTTCTAGCCTGAGATAAAAAAAATGTAAAGTCATACCAGGCCAAAATTCACCCTTTTTTTTAAATTTAAAAATCTGTAAAAAATTAACTGATGAAGAAAAAAAATTCTAAACTCTTAATTTGTAATTAACTAAAGTAGTACTTCATAAAGAAAAAGAATAAAAAAAATCTAAAGACGTCAGGTAAAAAAAAATATTCATATTTTGATCACTTGATATCGAATGACCCATTTACGCTATTAATATTAAAATATTTTAAAATATGATCCCATCGCGATCCCAACTTGAAATTTGGTACAGATGTGGCTAAGAGCAAAGCAGACACATGGGCAGTTTTTGAAATATTTAAAGCGTGCCGATTTTTCGGAAATGCATTTTAAAGTTTTGCGCTTGCGATCACATGGGTAAAATATTAACAAAGATCCTCTTGTGACATATCTGGTAAAAGCCTGCACAGTTCTGAGTAGATTGGTGTTTATTTTGTTTCTCTGTCTTATTTTTAGCCCGAGATATGATAGAAAATGTAAAGCCATACCAGGCCAAATTTCGCACTTTTTTAAAACTTTAAAAATCTGTAAAAAATTAACTGATAAAGAAAAAAATTAAAAACTTTTTTTTTGTAATTAACTAAAGTTGTTCTTCATATAGAAAAGAAATTAAAAAAATCTGAGGACGTCAGGGAAAAAAAATATTCATTTTTGGATCACTTGACATGGAATGACCCTATCTTAGAAATCATGGCTCATAATCATATATAGAATTTAATTATTGTAAGCCCCTTGCATGGGTGCTATATATATGTGAGCACTAATGGTTGTATGACACTGCTTGAGGAAGGCTGCGTGCCGAAACGTTGCAGTCCTAGGACCAACTGGAGGAAGTGCTGCCTTTCATTTTTCATCTATATATCTATCTATCTATGTATATATACAGTCATATGAAAAAGTTTGGGCACCCCTCTTAATCTTACTCTTTTTTTTTTTTGTTTAAAATTAGTTTTTTGCAACAGCTATTTCAGTGTGATATATGTAATAACTGATGGACACAGTAATATTTCAGGATTGAAATGAGGTTTATTGCACTAACCGAAAATGTGAAATATACATTATTTAAAAAATTGACAGGTGCAAAAGTATGGGCACCTCAACAGAAAAGTGACATTAATATTTAGTAGATCCACCTTTTGCAAAAATAACAGCCTCTAGTCGCTTCCTGTAGCTGTTAATGAGTTCCTGGATCCTGGATGAAGGTATTTTTGACCATTCCCCTTTACAAAACAATTCCAGTTCAGTTAAGTTTGATGGTCACCGAGCATGGACAGCCCGCTTCAAAACATCCCACAGATGTTCAATGATATTCAGGTCTGGGGACTGGGATGGCCATTCCAGAACATTGTAATTGTTCCTCTGCATGAATGCCTGAGTAGATATGGAGCGGTGTGTTTGGATCATTGTCTTGCTGAAAGATCCATCCCCGGCGTAACTTCAACTTTGACACTGATTCTTGAACATTATTCTGAAGAATCTGCTGATACTGAGTGGAATCCATGCGACCCCCAACGCAACAAGATTCCCGGTGCAGTCATTGGCCACACAGCCCCAAAGCATGATGGACCCTCCCCCAAATTTGACAGTGGGTAGCAAGTGTTTTTTTTGGAATGCTGTGTTTTAGTGGCGCCATGCATAACGCCTTGTTGTATGACCAAACAAGGCAATCTTTGTTTCATCAGTCCACAGGACCTTCTTCCAAAATGAAACTGGCTTGTCCAAATGTGCTTTGCATACCTCAGGCGACTCTGTTTGTGGCGTGCATGCAGAAATGGCTTCTTTCGCATCACTCTCCCATACAGCTTCTCCTTGTGCAGTGTGCTCTGTATTGGTGACCGATGCACAGTGACACCATCTGCAGCAAGATGATGCTGCAGGTCTTTGGAGTTGGTCTGTGGATTGTTCTTGACTGTTCTCACCATTCTTCTTCTCTGCCTTTCTGATATTTTTGTTGGCCTGCCACTTCTGGCCTTTACAAGAACTGTCCTTGTGGTCTTCCATTTCCTTACTATGTTCCTCACAGTGGAAACTGACATGTTAAATTTCAGCGACAAATTTTTGTATCCTTCCCCTGAACAACTATGTTGAACAATCTTTTTTTTCAGATCATTTGAGAGTTGTTTTGAGGAGCCCATGATGCCACTCCTCAGAGAAGATGCAACTAGGAGAACAACTTGCAAGTGGACACCTGAAATAGCTTTTCTCATGATTGGATACACCGGGCTATGAAGTACAAAGCTCAATGAGGTTACCAAACCAATTTAGTGCTTCAGTAAGTCAGTAAAAAGTAGTTAGGAGTATTCAAAGCATGAAAATCAGAAGGGTGCCCATACTTTTGCACCTTTCAATTTTTGAAATAATGCATATTTCACATTTTCGGTTAGTATAATAAACCTCATTTCAAAAATGAAATATTAATGTGTCAAGACATCATTTATACATCTATATGCCCAACCAACAGGTACTAGCCTGTATATAGGCCCAAACAGTTGATTGCGTAAGATACCATACCCTAAAGTGCAAGTGCTGGTAGTGGAGGGGGTCCCCCTATAACCAAGACTCCTAACGAACGTTTCGCTGTGATAAGAATCAGTGCTTCATCATGAGGTCCTCTCACGCAATCAACTGTTTGGGTCTATATACAGACTAGTACCTGATGGTTGGGCATATAGATGTATAAATGATGTCTTGACATATGCCCATATGTGAGATCCCAGTGGGGACGATGTGAATGAAATATTGGAATAATCAAGGTGCATTTTATGTCTAGTATTTTAACAAGTTGTATTGTACCATCAGCTCTGTATGCCAACCTTTGACTATTAGCTTGCATGCTGAATATTCTGATTCAAACGATTGTTTGTGAACTGTAACTGTGGATACCCCGTGGTTTCTGTGCTGGATAAAATTATCAGCTGCGTCCAACACATTTGTGTCTTATTTACCTTGTCTCATCTATCTTTAAATAAATAAAGTTTTATATGCAAGTATAAGCAATTATAGCTCAACTTTGTTCTCTTGTTTTGATTAATTGCATGTGTTGAGCTGCTGAGCAAAACTGGACATTGACCAGAAGCTCTATAGTATACACCAGATGGAATATGTATATATCTACTATGTAATTGCCTAAGCATGCCCGTCTGTTCAGAAAATCACGCGCCAGCGCTCATTGGTTGCCGCCAGCTGCGACAACCAATGAGCGAAGCGTATGCAAAACAGCCGCACGCATTCAAAACTCGAGCCAATCTGAAACCTGGTGACTAATCGGTGTCGCTATCTCCAGGATTCACGTGTCTGGCCGCGGCTATCGTCAGGAGATTCGACGGTAGCTGCGGCTCATCTACTGCCGCACAGAGGTCCAACCGGGAGATGACCGGCGTCAGCTTGTAGCGGTAGTACCCCGACCGCCATGTTGGAACACAAACATTATGGGTATTTCTATATGGCAGCCGGAATTCAAATCCCCACCAAGCTGCGCTACTTGTCTGATTGGTCGCCGCGGCCGCGGCGACCAATCAGTGAAGCGGTGTGGCTTGGCGGAAATTTGAATCCTACGCCGCTGATCAGCGGCGCGGGATTCAAAACCTCTGCCAAGCCGTGCTCCGCTTCGCTGATTGGTCGCCACGGCCGGCAGTGACCAATCAGCGAATCGGGATTCAAAACCCATGCCAAGCCATGGCGACCAATCAGCAAAGCGTGTTTTAAAACACACGCCAAGCACGCTGATTGGTCGTCGCGGCTGGCGGCGACCAATCAGCGAAGTGGAGCACGGCTTGGTATATTGGCGTGCAATTTGAATTGCCGCTCATAGTGTGACGCACTTCTCTGCTGTTTACAAGGCTGTCAGTCATAGTGTGATGCAGTTCACTCCTGTTTACAAGGTATTCTAGAATACCCGATGCGTTAGAATCTGGGCGCCATCTAGTATATATATATTTCTAGTTTTCTTTGTTTTAGAGTAAATAACCAGATACAACAATTTTTTTTGCACCAGGGGCGGACCTACCACCGGTGCAGCCGGTTCAATGAACTGGGGCCCCGAGCTGGTAGGGGCCCCCCAATGCTCCCCAGAACCTCTGTCTGGCTAGGGTCATATTTGTATTGTGACCCACCCACACCTGACACAAGGGCTAAAAACTAGCAGCATAGCGTTAGAGAATGTGAACTCATAGTAAGTACCTTAGTACCTGCTAAGGTAAATATCGAGTTAATATGGGGCTCCGTTGACTAGCAGCACATACTATGCGGAGCCCCATAGGCAAAGTCACATTATGTGCGTATGCCTGCATTGCCTGCACCACCGCAATGCATAGACAGGAACGCTGACGTGTGGACATTCTTTGTGGGCAGAGAGAGCTCGCTCCGGTCTGCTGCCCTTGTAAAGCTGCTCCAGGAGGTTCAGCACCACGGAGCAGACAGCGGACATTGTTGCTGCTATGGGCGGTCTCTGCTACTGTGAACTTCCTGCCTCCAGACAGCCACTTCATCTGGGACTGAGTAAGTGAGTTCTGGACTGGGGAGGTGAGTGCTGGACTGGGGAGGCGAGTGCTGAACTTGGGGGGTTAATGCTAGACTGGGGAGGTGAGTGCTGGACTGGGGAGGTGAGTGCTAGACTGGGGAGGCGAGTGCTGAACTTGGGGGGGTTAATGCTGGACTGGGGAAGTGAGTGCTGGACTGGGGAGGTGAGTGCTGGACTGGGAAGGTGAGTGCTGGACTGGGGAGGTGACTGCTGGACTGGGGAGGTGACTGCTGGACTGGGGAGGTGACTGCTGGACTGGGGAGGTGACTGCTGGACTGGGGGGGTGGAATGCTAGACAAGAGAGGTGAGTGCTGGACTGGAGAGGTGAGTGCTGGACTGGGGAGTTGAGTGCTGGACTAGGGAGGTAAGTGCTGGACTGGGGAGGTAAGTGCTGGACTGGGGGGGATGAGAGCTGGACTTGGGGGATGGTGAGTGCTGGATTTGGGGGATGGTGAGTGCTGGACTTGGGGGATGGTGAGTGCTGGACTGGGGGGGGTGAATGCTGGACTGGGGGGGTGAATGCTGGACTGGGGGGTGAATGCTGGACTGGGGGGTGAATGCTGGACTGGGGGGGGTGAATGCTGGACTGGGGGGGTGTATGCTGGACTGGGGGGCGGTGCATGCTGGACTGTGGGGGTGAATGCTGGACTGGGATGAGTGAATGTTCCCAGACAAAACTTTAAGTATTTAGTGATTCAGGGCTTCCGAACTGGCTTGGGTCTGATAATAATTTTATTTTCCCATACTGAAGACAGCCTGTCCTCCATTCTGTCCTCCATTCAGTTGTAGACTGTCCAGCAGCTCATTTGGCCAAGAATATAGCAGGTCAAAGTGCAGCCTAAAGGCCACATCCAGCCTCTAGCTGTTGTAGTCCATTCCTGTGCCTGGCTGAGCTGGTGGTCATACACTGGGTCATCGTGAGATCAAATGGTGTGAGGAGGACAAGCCCAGGTGATCTGTGCAGTCACCTTCTGCCCTCTCTCCACAGACATGGAGATAGATGGCTACATAGGCAAGGTGGAGGGCGAGCTGAATGGGACCGACCAGTATACCAAGCTGAAGTGGGATACCGCTGGTATGAGTAGAGGGGTGCAGCAGTCACAGTATCAACTACATAAATGTATACAAAAGTCTATATACATTATAAAGATTTTACTGTCACTGCTGTAAGTACATTATATGGGTGATCCTGTGACTGCTGGCAGTATCTTCTACATAATTTATACACAGCCATTGCAGGGGCATCTATATAATGTACATACGGCATAAATAGAGACACCTATATAATGTACATGCAACAGCCTATATACATTATACTGGTGATAATGCAACTGCTGCATATAGATTATGTAGGTTGTGAGGTAGCACCCGGGGAACCCGCTTGCATAACGACAAAACACATGTTTATAAGTTAACCAATGTCTACCCGTTTATTTTTCACATATAAATAACATAACCCGGGTAGCATGTTTGACACATTGCACATTGATTATAAACACCATACATAAACACAACATACATTTACATATAACATTACATAACACCTATATTGCACATAACGTCTTATAGTTACCCGGGACCTGTAATCACCTCTCTGTCCCTATTGGAGCTCTAACAACCGCTCCCGTGGTGGCTACAGCCTCCGGCCTATCTCTGCATTTCACATACATTTAACAATACATAAGTTATCATATATCAACGGGCCCTATAGGTCCCAATGGCGGAACCAGCCACCTGGCTTTATTTCCCCAGCTCCATACTACCCCGGAGTACAGGTACCAGCCTGACCGGAATCTTACACACTGTATGTGATCCATCCTATAAGCCACCATGGACCACACACATCCTTTCACACGCTCACAGCCCATCATATAGACATCCATGGACTGTGGCACGTCTATCCATCGACCATTTCAGTCGGACCTAAGGGCGGTCTATGCCTGCCTGGCACACTTCATAAAATCGCCTCCCGAAGGGCTATACATTCGCCTCCTGAAGAGCTACATACATTCGCCTCCCGAAGGGCTACATACATTCCGGTTCATCAGATTCATCCATCGACTATGTCAGTCGGACCTAAGGGTGGTCTATGCCCGCCTGGCACACTTCATACATCTGCCCCTATAGGGCTACATTCACTCGCTGGGTCTTTTAAAAAGCCATAAAATATTTATACAGTTCAACAGGTCCTTCACTGACTAACTAGTCGGACCTAATGGCGGCTACGCTCACCTGACATGATTTACACACAGTTCACTCTGTCACACGGGAACTGCTGTCTTACCGGGCACGGATCCGGGTCTCGCTACCTGTGTCACAAGTCCACCATGCATCCCCACGGGCTCCTTCCTGGACATGTGGTTGAGCCACGTCCGGACCAGCGTCCACTGGGTCAGCCACGGCTTCCCCCTCCAGGTGCTATTAAGACCTCGGTCCTAGACCCTGGCATGGAGCTAGCATGCTCCCATCATACACACAGAGCCCTGGACTGCTCTGCACTCTGGATGGTCCTCAGGATCACAATGCTCTCTGGCTGATAATGATCTCACAAGTCTCTGAATTCTCAGCTGGCAGGCTCTATATCGTCCTTGCCACTCTCACACTGACTCATCCAGCTGGGCTGCTATTACTCAGAACACACCCACACTGGCTGATAGCATTTAGCACACCTTGCTCTTTCAGCCGCTCATTGGACTCCTGAATGTGTCAGATTTCCAGCACTCACTATCACATTTAACTCCTTGTGTTCCGGAAAGGTTCACACAGCGTCATCCACTATAAAACTGGCCGGTGTGAACAGGAACATACCCTGGTCCTGCATGTGATGCGCCCCGGCCATGGGGACCATGCTGGCGGTGCCTCACAAGGTGATACTGCGACTGGTGGCAATATCGCCTACATAATTTATTTGCAGCAGTCACAACGTGATATATAGTATATGCACAGCTCCACTCACTGGCGGACGCATACAGAAGGGGGCCCCTTTACAAGAACAATGTATGGGCCCTTTATAGCCAAAGAGCTTTGTACCCGCTATATAAGCATACTGCCTGTTGGCTGTAAATCTAAGTATCTCCCTCTCTCTATGTATTTATATTATATACACTGTCCACTTCTCCTGTCCCTGTATACTGGGTGTAATCCTCAGTAGCTGTATTATTCTGTATATATACACTGCAAAATACCACTTCTGTCCTGTATACTGGGTGTAATCCTCAGTATCTCTATTATTCTGTATATATACACTGCACAGTACCACTTTTGTCCTTTATACTGGGTGTTAGGGATGGGCGAATCTACTCGCTAGGACTCGTTACTCGGCGAGTAGTAAGGGACTCGCAGGACTCGGTACTCTGCGTGTTTCCCAGTGATTACTCGCACGAGTCCAATGCAAATCAATATCAATCCAAGTTTTGTCAGAAACGCTGACAAAACTAGGATTGCCATTGTTTGCATTAGACTCGGCTACTGTGCCAGTGATAGCAGGGAAACTCGCAAAGTAACTGCTGTTTCTTTGCGAGCCGAGTCCAGCTGTCTTCTCTGTGCAGCTCCAGGGTCCTAGAGCCTGCCTGCTCACAGAGATGATGTAGCAGTGCTGAGATTGTTCTCAGTCTGCTCATTCCCTGTGCATAGACATCTATATTTATGCACAGGGGATGTAGCAGAGAGGACATCGCGTTTCAGACTGCGTCGGACGGAAGAGTATTTTTTTAATTAAAGATTGAGTCCCTAATGGCTTTTTTTTTTATTTCAAATAAAAAATTTTCTCTGTGTTTTTTTAACCCTTTATTGGAGATTCTTTGTGGCTGGGTCAAACGTGGCCTGACATTAAGAATCTCGGGCTTAATACCAGCTTGTATAACAAAGCTGGTATTAACCCCTTTATTACCCAGCGTGCCACCGCCACCAGGGCCGCTGGAAGAGCGGGGTTCAGCGCCAGAGGATGGCGCTTCAATGAACATGCCATCTTCTGGGGCGGCTGCGGGCTGCAATTTGCAGCGGGGGGTGCCCAGAAAGCTTGGGCATCCCTGCGCTGCGGATTCCAGCCCCCAGCTGCTTAGCTGTACCTGGCTAGACATAGAAATTGCGCGGAGCCCCACGCATTTTTTTTTTATTATTTAATGAATTTCAGAGTCAGAGTCTCAGAGTCAGAGTCTCAGAGTCGGAGTCGGAGTCGCCTCAGAGTCGGAGTCGCCTCAGAGTCGGAGTCGTCTCGGAGTCGGAGTCTCCTCAGAGTCGGAGTCGCCTCGGAGTCGGAGTCGCCTCAGAGTCGGAGTCGACTCGGAGTCGGAGTTGCCTCGGAGTCGGAGTCGCCTCGGAGTCGGAGTCGTCTCGGAGTCGGAGTCGTCTCGGAGTCGGAGTCGTCTCGGACTCGGAGTCGTCTCGGAGTCGGAGTCGTCTCGGAATCGGAGTCGTCTCGGAGTCGGAGTCGTCTCGGAGTCGAGTCGGAGTCGGAGTCGTCTCGGAGTCGGAGTCGGAGTCGTCTCGGAGTCGCCTCGGAGTCGGAGTTGCCTCGGAGTCGGAGTCGCCTCGGAGTTGGAGTCGTCTCGGAGTCGCCTCGGAGTCGGAGTCGCCTCGGAGTCGGAGTCGCCTCGGAGTCGGAGTCGTCTCGGAGTCGGAGTCGGAGTCGTCTCGGAGTCGGAGTCGGAGTCGTCTCGGAGTCGGAGTCGTCTCGGAGTCGGAGTCGTCTCGGAGTCGGAGTCGTCTCGGACTCGTCTCGGAGTCGGAGTCGTCTCGGAGTCGGAGTCGTCTCGGAGTCGAGTCGGAGTCGGAGTCGTCTCGGAGTCGGAGTCGTCTCGGAGTCGGAGTCTCCTCAGAGTCGGAGTCTCAGAGTCGGAGTCACCTCAGAGTCGGAGTCGCCTTGGAGTCGGGGTCGCCTCGGAGTCGCCTCGTAGTTGGAGTCGTCTCGGAGTCGGAGTCATCTCGGAGTCGGAGTCGGAGTCGTCTCGGAGTCGGAGTCGGAGTCGTCTCGGAGTCGGAGTCGTCTCGGAGTCGGAGTCGTCTCGGAGTCGGAGTCAGAGTCGTCTCGGAGTCGGAGTCGTCTCGGAGTCGGAGTCGTCTCGGAGTCGGAGTCGCCTTGGAGTCGGAGTCGCCTCGGAGTCGGAGTCGCCTCGGAGTCGGAGTCGCCTCGGAGTCGGAGTCGTCTCGGAGTCGGAGTCGGAGTCGTCTCGGAGTCGCCTCGGAGTCGGAGTCGCCTCGGAGTCGGAGTCGTCTCGGAGTCGGATTCGGAGTCGTCTCAGAGTCGGAGTCGTCTCGGAGTCGGAGTCGTCTCGGACTCGGAGTCGTCTCGGACTCGGAGTCGTCTCGGAGTCGGAGTCGTCTCGGACTCGGAGTCGTCTCGGAGTCGGAGTCGTCTCGGAGTCGGAGTCGTCTCGGAGTCGAGTAGGAGTCGGAGTCGTCTCGGAGTCGGAGTCGTCTCGGAGTCGGAGTCTCCTCAGAGTCGGAGTCTCAGAGTCGGAGTCACCTCAGAGTCGGAGTCGCCTCGGAGTCGGAGTCGCCTCGGAGTCGGGTGTCGCCTCGGAGTCGCCTCGTAGTCGGAGTCGTCTCGGAGTCGGAGTCATCTCGGAGTCGGAGTCGGAGTCGTCTCGGAGTCGGAGTCGGAGTCGTCTCGGAGTCGGAGTCGTCTCGGAGTCGGAGTCGTCTCGGAGTCGGAGTCAGAGTCGTCTCGGAGTCGGAGTCGTCTCGGAGTCGGAGTCGTCTCGGAGTCGGAGTCGTCTCGGAGTCGCCTCTGAGTCGGAGTCGCCTCAGAGTCGGAGTCGACTCGGAGTCGGAGTCGCCTCGGAGTCGGAGTCGCCTCGAGGAGTCGGAGTCGCCTCGGAGTTGGGGGGTCGCCTCGGAGTCGCCTCGTAGTCGGAGTCGTCTCGGAGTCGGAGTCATCTCGGAGTCGGAGTCGGAGTCGTCTCGGAGTCGGAGTCGGAGTCGTCTCGGAGTCGCCTCGGAGTCGGAGTCGCCTCGGAGTCGGAGTCGCCTCGGAGTCGGAGTCGCCTCGGAGTCGGAGTCGGAGTCGTCTCAGAGTCGGAGTCGTCTCGGAGTCGGAGTCGTCTCGGACTCGGAGTCGTCTCGGACTCGGAGTCGTCTCGGAGTCGGAGTCGTCTCGGAGTCGGAGTCGTCTCGGACTCGGAGTCGTCTCGGAGTCAGAGTCGTCTCGGAGTCGGAGTCGTCTCGGAGTCGAGTAGGAGTCGGAGTCGTCTCGGAGTCGGAGTCGTCTCGGAGTCGGAGTCTCCTCAGAGTCGGAGTCTCAGAGTCGGAGTCACCTCAGAGTCGGAGTCGCCTCGGAGTCGGAGTCGCCTCGGAGTCGGGGTCGCCTCGGAGTCGCCTCGTAGTCGGAGTCGTCTCGGAGTCGGAGTCATCTCGGAGTCGGAGTCGGAGTCGTCTCGGAGTCGGAGTCGGAGTCGTCTCGGAGTCGGAGTCGTCTCGGAGTCGGAGTCGTCTCGGAGTCGGAGTCAGAGTCGTCTCGGAGTCGGAGTCGTCTCGGAGTCGGAGTCGTCTCGGAGTCGGAGTCGTCTCGGAGTCGCCTCTGAGTCGGAGTCGCCTCAGAGTCGGAGTCGACTCGGAGTCGGAGTCGCCTCGGAGTCGGAGTCGCCTCGGAGTCGGAGTCGCCTCGGAGTCGGAGTCGTCTCGGAGTCGGAGTCGGAGTCGTCTCGGAGTCGCCTCGGAGTCGGAGTCGCCTCGGAGTCGTCTCGGAGTCGGAGTCGGAGTTGTCTCGGAGTCGGAGTCGACTCGGACTCGGAGTCGTCTCGGACTCGGAGTCGTCTCGGAGTCGGAGTCGTCTCGGTGTCGGAGTCGTCTCGGAGTCGAGTCGGAGTCGTCTCGGAGTCGGAGTCTCTTCAGAGTCGGAGTCTCAGAGTCGGAGTCACCTCAGAGTCGGAGTCGCCTCGGAGTCGGAGTCGCCTCGGAGTCGGGGTCGCCTCGGAGTCGCCTCGTAGTCGGAGTCGTCTCGGAGTCGGAGTCATCTCGGAGTCGGAGTCGGAGTCGTCTCGGAGTCGGAGTCGGAGTCGTCTCGGAGTCGGAGTCGTCTCGGAGTCGGAGTCGTCTCGGAGTCGGAGTCAGAGTCGTCTCGGAGTCGGAGTCGTCTCGGAGTCGGAGTCGTCTCGGAGTCGGAGTCGTCTCGGAGTCGGAGTCAAAAAAATGCGTGGGGCTCCGCGCAATTTCTATGTCTAGCCAGGTACAGCTAAGCAGCTGGGGGCTGGAATCCGCAGCGCAGGGATACCCAAGCTTTCTGGGCACCCCCCGCTGCAAATTGCAGCCCGCAGCCGCCCCAGAAGATGGCGCGTTCATTGAAGCGCCATCCTCTGGCGCTGAACCCCGCTCTTCCAGCGGCCCTGGTGGCGGTGGCACGCTGGGTAATAGAGGTTAGGGCCAGCTTTGTATTATCAGCTGGCCCTAAGCCCGAAATTTATGGCGGTCATGCCAATATTAGACATGACCGCCATGAATTTCTATTAAATTGTTTTAAAAAAAACACAACACAGAGAAATTTTTTTATTAGAAATAAAAAAAAAAGCCATTAGGGACTCCATCTTTAATTAAAAAAATCCTCTTATAGATGTCTATGCACAGGGAATGAGCAGACTGAGAAAATCTCAGCACTGCTACATCAGGCAGCAGGCAGGCTCTAGGACCCTGGAGCTGCACAGAGCAGACAGGACTCTTATCTGTGCGAGTTTCCCAGCGATTACAGTTGCAAAGTAAACGAGTCCAATGCAAATAAATGACAAAACTAGGATTGCTTCAGGCTGAAGCTTCCGAGACACATCTGCAATTTGTAAATCTCACACTACTCGCTATTACTCGCTTCCCCATTCATTAACATTGGACTCGCTAGACTCGCAACGAGTAGCGAGTCCTGGGCTCGGAATCGCTAGAGTCAAGCGATTCCGAGTAATTTAGGATTCGCCCATCACTACTGGGTGTAATCCTCAGAATCCATATTATTCTGTATATATACACTGAACAGTTCCACTTCTCTTGTCCTGTATACTGGGTGTAATCCTCAGTATCTGTATTATTCTGTATATATACACTGCACAATACCACTTCTGTCCTGTATACTGGGTGTAATCCTTAGTATCTGTATTATTCTGTATTTATACACTGCACAGTACCACTTCTCCTGTCCTGTATACTGGGTGTAATCCTCAGTATCTGTATTATTCTGTATATATACACTGCACAGTACCACTTCTCCTGTCCTGTATACAGGGTGTAATCCTCAGCATCTGTATTATTCTGTATATATACACTGCACACTAACACTTCTCCTGTCCTGTATATTGGGTGTAATCCTTTTGGTAGCTGTTCACATGCAGCTGCCTCCTCCAGCCTTGAGGTTTTTTATATCAGCTTCATTCACCCAGACCTGACATGCTTTACCCTTAAGGTTGGGATGGTCTGGTGTGGGTTAAACTGTGAAATAGCCCAGACACCTGTGGTGCAAGCTGCAGGTGTCTGAGCCTCAGTTGCTCTTCATCCACTGGACCTCCTGGCAGCATGGGAAGCTATGTCTGACAAGTATGGGTGAGTGTTTGATTTAAATGGTCATCTTTACAATGTATTATGCTGTCTATAGGACACATCAGAATTATAAAAGTAGGTAGAGTTAGGACTACTCCAATTGAGACATTCCTTGTCGTTTGGAGGAGTAGCTCAGGAGATTCAATGCTGCAATCTCCTGCTAAATGTCTCTAATTTTGTGCAGTATGGCATAAACAGGTGTAGATACACATATATATTTTTTTGCAATTTATGGCTGTGCTGGCATCTTGTTTTACCCTGGGTGTAATCCTCAGTATCTGTATTATTCTGTATATATACACTGCACAGTACCACTTCTCCTGTGCTGTATCCTGGGTGTAACCCTCAGTATCTGTATTATCCTGTATATATATACTGCACAATACCACTTCTCCTGTACTGTATAACTCCCTTAAGAAAGTGGTGAGGGGCATGACAACATAAAAGCAACAGTCACTGATCGGGGTTGACGGGTGTTATACAGTAGTATGTGGACTGCTGGGGTTTCTGTGCAAGAACTGCTTTTTGGCCCTGGCAACGGAGCAACAAAGTAACCCCAAGAAAATAACCCCACCCCCTCCGACGTAGTCCAGGTTCTAGGGTCCCACGACGTCCAATCCGGATCCAATATCATCTGATTGGTTTGCCAGATGGCAAACTGATCCGATGATCAATATCAAGCTCAACAACCTGAATCAGCTAAAGCCAGCTATTTCAAATGGTCAGCTGATCATTTGAAATAGCCAGTGGGAAGGCCAGCGGTGACAAGACTTCACCGCCGGCTTTCCATCCAGCTATTTCAAACAAACAGCTAATGTATTAGCTGTTCATTTGAAATAGCCATCGGCTCGCTTCAAGGAATGGGAGCGGTCAGGAGTTTGAGGAAGATAGTTGCGTTCTAAATAAATACTACAATCTATATGTTTACATAACTTTGTTACACTATGAAGGGTAGGAGGGGCCCCGAAAAATTTCTTGTACAGGGGCCCACTACAGTTTGTGTCCGAACCTGTTTTGCACCAAGTATTATTCATGGGATATACTGTCTGTGGACTGTTATGAGTTTGTATGCTCGGGCAGCTCTCTAGTAACAGTCTGATTCTGAATTGTTTCCATGTGTATATGTGGCTGTGTGTCTGAGTGTGCAATGGTGCATTGTGTTGTACAGTTTGAGCATACAATCATATTCAGATGTTTTGGGACATAGTAACTAAATCTGTAAAGACTCATATCTACCTGAGTCCTCATTCAGATGTCCATGTTATATCTGTTTTTTGCACGGATATATCATATAACCATTATAATCTATGCTACTATTCACATGTTTGTGTTTTTTTCACAAACCGTGTGATAATACAAAACTGACAAAGACATATCCTTTATTTCCGAGGTATCAGAGGCCAGTACAAGTCTATGTGTTCATTAAAAATGCGTCTAATACATAGATGGTATCAGTGTATAATCCATGTACAGGGTGGGCCACTTATAGAATGGGCCATTTATATGAATACACCCAAATAAAATGGGAATGTTTGGTGATATCAACTTTTTGTTTATGGCTCATTAGTATATGGGAGGGGGAACACTTTTCCAGATTGGTGGTGACCATGGCGGCCATTTCGAAGTTGACCATTTTGGATCCAACTTTATGTGTATCCATATAAATGGCCCACCCAGTATTATCTGTGTGCTGTACATGTTTAACATTGCCATCTATTGGAGAAGCTTTGTCATTTATCCACACAGTCCGTACACTTATTGATGGAAAAATAAAAAGGTTATGGCTCTTGGAAGAAGGTGAGAAAAAAACAAAAACAGAAAATGAAAAGTCACCAGGTGGTGAAGGGGCTAAAGACAACATGCAATTTTTAAACCACATACTTTTGTTTCTGACATCTAATTCTGTTCCTGTATCTGTATAATAACCTTGCTTATGATCAAGGAAATACATAGTAAGCTTGGGTGTAATCCCGTACTTATGTAATAAGTTTGGTTCTGTTCCCATGTCCATGTAATAACCTTTCGTGTTTTCCCATATCTATGTAGTAAGTTTCTTTCTTCTCATACTTACATGGTAAGCTCTGTTCTGTTCCCATACCTATGTAGTAAGTTTGGGTGTGCTCCCATATCTAAGTAGCAAGCTCGGTTCTGTTCCCATATCTACGTAGTAATCTCAATTCTGTACCTATATCTATGTAGTAAACTCAGTTCTGTTCCCATACCTATGTAGTAAGCTTGGGTGTGCTCCCAAATCTAAGTAGTAGGCTTGGTTCTGTGCCCATATCTATGTAGTAAGCTTAATTCTTTTCCCATAGCTATGTAGTAAGCTCAGTTATTTTCCCATATCTTTGTAGTAAGTATAAATTCTGTTCCCATTTCTAAGCAGTAAGCTCAGTTGTTTTCCCACATCTATGTAGTAACTTTGGGTGTGCTCCCATATCTATGCCGTAAGTTCAATTATGTTCCCATACCTATGTAGTAAGCTCGGTTCTGTACAGATATCTATGTAGTAAGCTCAGTCCTGTTCTCATATCTATGTAGTAAGCTCAGTCCTGTTCTCATGTCTATGTAGTAAGCTTGGGTGTGCTTCCATATTTGTGTAGTAATCTCGGTTCTGTTCCCATATTTTTGTAGTCAGCTCGGTTCTGTTCCCATATCTATGTAGTAAGCTTGGTTCTGTTCTCATATCTAAGTAGTAAGCTCAGTCCTGTTCTCATGTCTACGTAGTAAGCTTCGGTGTGCTCCCATATTTGTGTAGTAAGCTGAGCTCTGTTCCCATATTTTTGTAGTAAGCTCAGTTCTGTTTCCATATCTATGTAGTAAGCTTGGTTCTGTTCTCATACCTAAGTTGTAAGCTCAGTTCTGTTCCCATATCAATGTTGTAAGCTTGGTTCTGTTCTCATATCTAAGTTGTAAGCTCAGTTCTGTTCCCATATCTATGTAGTAAGCTTGGTTCTGTTCTCATATCTAAGTTGTAAGCTCAGTTCTGTTCCCATATCTATATAATAAGCTTGGGTGTGCTCCCATATTTATGTAGTACGCTCGGTTCTGTTCCCATATTTTTGTTGTAAGCTCGGCTCTGTTCCCATATCTATGTAGCAAGCTTATGTGCATACCCATATTTATGTAGTAAACCTGGTTTTATTCCCATATTTATGTAGGTAGATTGTTTTTGTTCCTGCATCCTTGTAGTGAGCTTGGTTCTGTTTCTGTATCTATGTAATACACTTGTTTTTGTTCTCATAACTATTTATTAAGCTCAGTTTTGGTTCTGTATCTGTGAAGTAAGACTGTGCCATATCAAGTGGTTACTAATAGCGTAATAATGTATATACAATTGCAAATATGTCTGTGATCCAAATATGAAAACCGCTCCAACCACTGTTTTAAAGCCTTGCTACCCCCCTTCCAGGTACAAATTTGGCAGCCAGCCCCTGGTCACCACTCAGTAAATATTCATCCGTGGCAGTAATCATGCCCCCAGCACTGCTTGATTGCCAGATGTGTACTGATGTAATGCTGAGCTGGCTGTCAGTCAGGGGCATGATTACAGACAATGTACACCATGCACTGAGCAGTAACTGAAGCTGCACTGGCCATGCCCCTATTACTGAAAGCCTGAGGTAACCGCACTGCATCAGAATGCTATTAACCAGCACATTAACCACCTATCTGCAGCTTAACAGCATATTTTTTTTAAATGACAGATTCCCTTTAAAGGTTGGATTTTCAAAATTAGCCTACATGGAGATGAAAGGAGAAGAAAAGGTAATAATAATAGAACACTGGTACAAAACACTCTTGGTCTGAATTTCATAGCAGTTGTTGTCACCACAGTGACATACGGCCTATAATAAATTGATAGTAAAGATACAATATCACTGTATGGCTATATTGGAATGTTTCTTTTATGTTTGTGTGCCTGCTAGGCTATGTGCTCACTGGGCTTATTTTTTGGGCTGTGTTTGTACTGTGTCAGCTGTACAACGCAGCTGTCTATAAACAAAAGCAGCCCAAACCCATTGTGATTGTGCTGTGTCTGTGCGCATAGAAACACAGCACAAAAACACAGCCCAAATAAGGGGCCACACAAAGACAGACACACACACAGACAGACATACACACAAATACACAGACACTTACTCGCCCTCCTCAGTGATCCCCAGTACTCCCCGGTGATTCGTTCTCCTTGCAGCAGCGGGAGATGTCTTTATCTATCTGCCAGATCCTGCGCACCATGTGACAGGCTGAGTCACTTGATGCAAAGGTCCTTAAAGCTATATAAAGACATCTCCTGCCGATGCATGGTGAAAGAATCACTGGGGATCACTGGGGATTGCCAGGGAGGGTGAGTATTGGAGCATTTTTGTTTTCGAAATCACAGAACAAAAGTATCATAAATGCACTGTGGGAATACCCATCCGTTTGTGGTGCTTTTTTGAGGGAGTTAGAATGGAGTCCACAGGTATAATGCAACGCAAAAATTAGCAACTTAATTGCAGGGACTTAACAGGTGGGCACAGCTTTTGGAAAATCACACAGACTTTCATTACATAGCTGTGGGTGCTGCGTTTGTGGTGCACAAATGCAGCAAAAAAAGCAGCAAAAACACACAGTGGCATATAGCCTAAGAATGTAATTATCTTATCAATAAGAGTGTTTTCTACCAGGTCACAGAATAAGAGCTCACATTTCATAGTAAATATTTCCACGCTTTGCCCAAGTCATAATGCGGAAAAATATCTTGATGCAGAATACTAAAACTGGACACTTAACTCAGCACAAGGTTGTACATTAGGGCGCCACAGACTTCATTTCATTATGATTTTGCACAACTTGGGAGGTTATAGTAAGCTATAATCTGGCCCTCGCACAAGATTTTCTTATTTCCTTGGTGTCTGACCTCCAACTACATACCTGAATGAAATTCTAAGAGTCTGTTAGAATAGATCCCAGTGGGACTTAAGTTTTGTCCCTTTTATCTGTAACAATTATCTCTTCTTTTCTGTGATATCATAATAAAACAATGGCTACTCCATTATGTTCAAACACCTCTTTCATCTTGTCAGGAACCAGGCACTAATGAGGCGCGCATGACCCCCATGACCACCTTACAAGTTTAGACCTAGTACGAAAAGGAAATATAGTGAATGGGAAAAGTAAGTCGGTATAGAACAATAATGATCTCCAACGCCGTCAAAGCTTTTATCATCCTATCGCGCCCATATAAGTATAATATGAGCAGATTTATATTCCATATAGAGATTAATTATACCATTCAGCAATCAGATCCACATCTCAGAAGACAAGGTGGGGAAAGAACCCAACAAACTGTTTTGACATTCTGCATTATAGCCGAGTAATTACTGTACTCTTCAGAAGTAATTAATTCTGAACATTACCCATGTGGTAGTTTCATTAGTAACCTTATTGTTAAAATATACCACTAATGAAGAGCTATAATGCTGCTGTAAAGGCTACGAAATAAAATCTCTCTACTTTGAATTCATCTTTGTTAACAAATTAAGTTGCAAAGCATTTCATGCGCAGTTAATTACATCATAAAGTGTGATTCGGAGGTAGCGCAACATTTACATATTTTAAAAGACCTTTCCAGACAATTGACCAATTAGATAAAACACGGTTGACAGTGAGTGATGGTGGAAAAGTCATTTGATATTTCTTTTTTCTATTTCATGAGAATCTGAAAATATGCTGCATTCCAAAGCCTCTGTAACTAGAAGTGAATATATGGAGAACCCATCCACTAAAGACCAAGGAGCCAGAAAACAAAACATTCCTTTGGACAAAAAGGAAAAAAAATGTGAAAATGCTGAGTTATAATTTAATAAGGATCCAAATCTTATTAATCATCCAATATTGAATGAAAAATATTTTAAAGGTTGTTACACAGCATGTTCTTTTTTTTTTTAACCAATAGATTTTTATTCATATAAGAACTACAAACAGAAAAGGGATGATGTGACGTAAACAAGCAATGACAACATCAGTATTGAGATCATGAAGTATCATACATCAATGACAAATAGTATATATGGTGGTAAGGGAAGAAAACTACGAGACAGTAAAGAGGGTAGGGGAAATGAGCAGGGTGGGGTAAAGGCCCCGTTACACGGCACAACATCGCTGATACGTCTCCGGTTTGGAGGCGTACCAGCGATCTCGTTGCGATCTCATTGCGTGTGACTCTGGCAAGGTGTAACGATAAATCGTTGGATCACTGATCGCAGGTTTGAGAACATGTTCTCAAACCACACGATCAAAGATCAGCCTCATATATTGTTGTGTGTGACACCGCGATAACGATGTCGTTGACGACTTCGCCTATTCACAGCAATGAGCAGGGATCGTTCGCGGGGTTTGCGAACGATACCTGTTCACAACATTGTTGGTGCGTTGTCCACAATATCTAGACGTGTGACTTCTCACCAACGATGTCAAAACGATGTCTGTAATGACCGCGCGCCCACAAAATCCTTAGCGACATCGTTCCAAAGTCGTACCATGTAACGGGGCCTTAAGCACGATCATACACAGCATGTTCTGATGTGTCCACCCTTACCTTTGTCCAAAGTTCTTTAAAGGGACTTTCCACTAAATATGTCGAAGTACAATGACAGCATTTCATTTTTTATTATTTCATTGCTGGAGTGGTGCTTTTAATATATGTGTTTCATGGAGCAAAATGGAGGTCATAACTCAATGTAAGTCTATGACAGCCTATTGCTAAGTGGTTAGCACTGCAGCCTTGCAGCACACTGGGGTCCTGTGTTCAATTCCCACTAAGGACAACATCTGCAAGGAGTTTGTATGTTCTCTCTGTGTTCACATCAGTTTCCTCCGGGCACTCTGGTTTCTCCCACATTTCAAAGTCAAACTGATAGGATATTTAGATTGTGAGTCCTAATTGGAACAGTGTTGCAAATGTATGTAAAGTGCTATGGAATCAATAGTGCTATATAAGTGAATAAATAATATTATTATTATTCAGGACACATTCTTGCTCTCGTATATTTGCATTGAGAGATTGTGATGTATCTTCTGACCTCTGTCGAGTCAGACGTTGTAATTACAAGACAGCACCGCGGGACTGGAGTGTCATCAGTAAAATGTGAAGATGCTGGATTGTGAGTATGAGTAGGGGGATGGACCTTAAGTAAAAAGCACCATTCCAAAGCTCAAAAAAAGCAACAAAAAAATAAAGTGGTGCTTTAATCAATTATCCATTATTACTTGGGGTCTAATGGATGCTTTTCTTTTTCAGTCTTATGCTAGTAGAAGTCAATGGAATAATCATTGAGAATGTGTGCTTTTACTTTATTCATACAGAAGACTTTGAGACCACTGCTCTCATGGATCGGTGAGATTCCTGAGTTACATAAGTTGAAAAAGATCTAGGTCTATCAATTTCAACTTTCCTACCCCAATTATACATTATAGACAATACATAACCTATAGACCACAATGTTATGTGCATTGAGGAAATCATCCAGACTTTAAAAAAAAAAACTTGTATATCTTTCATTACTTCCTCTTGTGGTCAGAATTAAACAGTTTGACTGCTCTAACTGTGAAGAACCTTTTCCTATTAAGCTTCTGGCATCTCCTTTCTTTCACCAATAATGCATTCCCCCTGGTTCTTATGATTGCTTTTGGAAGGAATAAGCCATGTGCATGTTGTATTTCCTCCGAGGTCTTGTCTGAGATGTCTGTTTTCCAAGCCAAACAAGCTTAACTTTTCCAACCTCTCATTATAATGGAGGCCTTCCATACTTTGTAATAATCTAGTTGCCCGCCTTAGGGCCGCTTCACACGTCGGCGTGATCCGGTCTGGTTCTGTCCGGGATGACCCAGCCGCAGACCTGATCAGCACACAGGAATGGAGGGCTATTATGCCCTCCGGTCCAGTGTGCAGCGCACGCAGCTGCAGCCGCCGACAGGTCAGGACCGCGGCGCCCGCGGTCCTAACTTATCAGCAGTGGGAACTGCATGCGGCTGCACACCGAACCGGAGGGCATAATAGCCCTCCAGTCCTGTGTGCTGATCCAGTCCGCGGCTGTCTGGGTCATCCCGGACAGAACCGGACCGGATCACGCCGCAGTGTGAAGCGGCCCTTAGGCTGGTTTCACACTAGTGTTTGTGTCTGCATGCAGAGGACATGCAGACACAAATACAGAGCAAACGCTCCCATACTGATGTGAACACAGCGGAGAATCTCCACATGCGTTCAAATCAGTATGGTGCCTGGCCAGCCAATCAGCAGCCTCGGCAGCTTCTGGGAGGAGGAGATCAGCGGTGGAGATCTCCTCCTCCAAGCTGCCGCTGATCTTCCGATGGTGTCGGTGCGGGATATTTGAAGAAACAGCTGATCTGAAAACTCTTTAAATCTCCGCGCCCTACCCCGAATAGGTGATGTCGGCACGGGAGATTTAAACAGCTGTCAGATCAGCTGTTTCTTCTAATCTCCCGCACCGACACCGCCGGGAGATTAGTGGTAGCTGATCAGCGGCGACCACGGGGAGAGATTTCAATGTGAGCCGCAGCGTTCTCCTGCGCTGTCATGCGGAGGACCCTGCAGATCCATTGACTTCCATAAATTGTTTGTGCACTTGTGGGAAATGTGAAAAAAGCCTTAGAAATGATTCTAACTTCTGAATATCCTTTTTAAAATGTGGAGCCCAAAACTGGATCCCACATTCTAGATGTGGCCTTACAAGTGATTTACAGAAGGTATTGTTATGTTGTAATCACGGGATTTCATCTCTATTTTTAATCACCCTAAAATTGTGTTTCCTTTTGCAGGGGATGTTTGAAATTGAGTACTGCTGCTCAGTTTACTTGTAACAAGAATACCCAAGTCCTTCTCCTGTTCTGTAGTCCCCAGTTTAATTCCATTTAATGTACAGGATGTGCCATCTATATGGATACACCGAAATAAAATGGGAATGGTTGGTGATATTAACTTCCTGTTTGTGGCACATTAGTATATGGGAGGGGGAAAACTTTTCCAGATGGGTGGTGACCATGGCAACCATTTTAAAGTCAGCCATTTTGGATCCAACTTTATTTTTTTCAATGGGAAAAGGGTCATGTGACATATTAAACTTATTGAGAATTTTATAAGAAAAACAATGGAAATCAAATGGGAATGAATGGTGATATCAACTTAAAATAACTCATGAAAGAATAAAGTTACATTAAAACCAAAGACACCATTGTTTTTCTTATGAAATTCTCTATTAGTTTGATGTGTCACATGACCCTCTTCCCGTTGAAAAAAATCAAGTTGGATCCAAAATGGCCCACTTCGAATGGCTGCCATGGTCATCACCTATCTGGAAAAGTTTTCCCCCTCCCATAAACTAATGTGCCACAAACAGGAAGTTGATATCACTAACCATTCCCATATTATTTAGGTGTGACCATATAGTTGGCCCACCCTGTATATGCAGCAATAGGATTACTCCTTCCTAGGTGCGTTACTCTACATTTATCAACATTAATCTCATCTGCCAATTGTCTGCCCATTTATACATCTTATCCAGACTGTTTTATAATATTGTACTGTCAAGATCAGTTTTTATTATACTACATAGTTTTGTGTCATCAACAAAGACTTTACACTCAATTCCATCCGCAAGGTAATTAATAAAGAGATTAACAAGAAGTCCTAGCAGAGATCCCTGCAGTCACGCTGCTGACTTTAGCCCATTCAGAGAATGTTCCATTTACGATGACTCTTTCTTTCCTGTCCTTTAGCTAATTCTTTAGCAATCTGTACATAGTCTCCCCTAGTCCCTGCTTCTGGAGCTTCAGTAAAGGTTATTAGGTGGTACAGTATCAAATGCCTTTGCAAAGTCCACATAAATCATAATGGCTGCATTATCAACATCCAGATTTGCCCTTATCTCCTCTTAGAAACCCAACATGTTGGTTAGACATGACTTAACTTTCATTTATTACTGGTTATTACTGGTTATCATTTATTATATGATTCTCTAAGATATTTTTGCATGTCATTTTTATAATGAGCTCAAGAACTTGGCCACTGATGTCAGACTTAATGGACACTTGTTGCCTGGATCCACCTTCTTACATTTCTTAAATATCAGTACCATGTCAGTATTTGCCGATTTATAAACCAGTGTATACGTAATAAAAGCATCACTAGGGAAAACCATTGGAAGACTCCAATTGTAATGGCAAGTTAGAAAAATCCTCAAAAAATGGTAAGTCGTATAAAAAACACAGGTATACACTAGAGTTGAAAACAATCAAATTCACCCATGATGATCCCTGCCCTCCTTGGACTGGATACTGTCAGTGGTATGTTTTTCTATGTAGCTCCGCCTGTCCAGAGAGGAGGAGGCAATCCCAGGTGAATGATCCAAGACTCATGCGAGTAACTCGCATGTCACTCGGACAGTGTGTATCCAGCTTAGAGTAAAGCCTGACATACACTAAAGCTAAATGCTATAGATTTTTCAATTTCCTTACATAAAATTGTACATCTGTCCAACAGGTGGCATAACATTTATTATTTAAACCCTATGTAACATTTTGGTTTTTGTAAGCAAGAGAATTTTTTGGAATAATATTCATACCTCAACATCAAATATGTATTGAGAAATTTAAAAAAAAACAATTTCATACCTTCTTTTTCTACCTTCAATGTCCTCACGGTTTACCATCTGTTTGCCACCCCTAAAGCTTTTTATACAAACATTTCTTGCAGATACCCAATACATTTTCCATGTCCTCAGCATTTTTTACATTGTAAACGCCTCTGGTTTAAAAGTGCCTATATCAGAACAATCCCTTTGTAAGCAAATTACTTTGCCATAGGGGATAGAGTTTTGAACGCTGTTAGGATGAGCACTTGTACAGTGCAATTAGCTGTTACAAGAATTACTCCAAAAATGATAAGGTTGGAAGAGAAATCTGATAGTAACATGCATTTGATAAATATTTATATTCTTCCCATATATCCGCCTGATTAGGACCAGATGGTGGAAGCTGAGATGTTCAGGGCGTTTGCAATTCTTATTTATGTGTATTTAAAGAGACACCAATGTAAAAAGTGGAAAATTAAAAGTTCTAGATTTCACTTTTGTAATCTGTACAGTAATTATAGTGTAATGGCAGACAAGATTAAAAGGGTTGTTTGAGACTTTAAAGTGCACCTGTCACCTGTTTTGGATGTTATAAACTGTGCCCACCACCTTTAACATACTGTAATTTGGGTTCCAGTAACCCCTTTATATCATTTACATACAACGCGGGAAACATTTAAAGTTGTTTTATAAGGTATGCAATGGGGTGGGTTTTCCAAGCAGCGGGGCGGCTCTGACTAAATTGTGCCGCACCACATCAGACCCTTAAGAACTCATTTAAATACAGCGTGGTGCACATTAAAAGTTGATTCATAAGGTATGCAGTGGCACGTGTGGGGATATGAAGGGGTTACCGGAATCACAATCACAGTATGTTAAAAGTGGTGGGCAAAGTTTATAATGCCCAAAACAGGTTACAAGTTCACTTTAACATTGATGCTACATCCTTAGGATACTAAATAATAAAAAAGTATGATCTTTATTAAATAAATTAGGCGGTGGCCCGATTCTAACGCATCGGTATCCTAGAAAATGTATGTAGTTTATTTATGAAGATTTTAAGAACAGTGCAATGAATACACGATATCAATCTATCATCTACCTATGTGTCTATCATGTTTATTGAATATTCTCCTGGGCTTGCCTTAGTTGGTAGAACATTCGTGTTGTATGTATGGCGCGAACATGTTGTTGTCTGTTTGTCCTGTCTTCTGGAGATTCATTCAGCCTACACTGTCTATGAGATTCGACATCTTGTGCTTGTCTGGCAGCAGTTTGTTGTCGTGTCTCCTGTTGCCGATGACGTCTGTGAGATGCCGCATCCTGGGCTTGTCTCACGGCAGTTTGTTGTGGTGTCTCTTGGTGTCAACGTTGTCATCGCCTTGCTGCTTCTGCAGCTTTTCTATCATCGTCATTGGCGTATTTGCACTTACGACCAATTAAACCCATTGAATAAACGTGACTGAAGTAGTTCAGACTGTCACTGATACAACGTGTGAAGTAAATATGACTGAAGAAGAGCAAACTATGACTGACACACCTTGTAAACAGGAGTGAAGTGCGTCACACTATGAGTGACAGACCTGGTAAATAGGAGTGAAGTGCGTCACACTATGACTGACAGCCTTGTAAACAGGCGTGAAGTGCGTCACACTATGACTGACAGCCTTGAAAACAGGAGTAAAGTGCGTCACACTGACTGACAGCCTTGTAAACAGGAGTGAAGTGAGTTACACTATGACTGACAGCCTTGTAAACAGGAGTGCAGCGCGTCACACTATGACTGACAGCCTTGTAAACAGGAGTGAAGTGCGTCACACTATGACTGACAGCCTTGTAAACAGGAGTGAAGTGCGTCACACTATGAGCGGCAGCATTGTAAACAGGAGTGAAGTGCCTCACACTATGAGCAGCAGTTCAAATTGTGCGCCAATATACCAAGCCATGCTCCCCTTCGATGTTTGGTCACCGCCAGCCGCGGCGACCAATCAGCGCACTTGGCGCGTGTTTTAAAAAACACTTCGCTGATTGGTCACCGCGGCCAGCGGTGACCAATCAGCGAAGCGGCATGGCTTGGCGGGAAATATGAATCCTGCGCTGCTGATTGGTTGCCGCTCTCAGTGGTGACCAATCAGCGGCATGGGATTCAAAACCCCTGCCAAGCTGTGCTCTGCTTCGCTGTTTGGTCGCCACCAGCCACGGCGACCAATCAGCAAAGCGTTATTTAAAACACGTGCCAAGTGCGTTGATTGGTCGCCGCGGCTGGCATCAACCAATCAGTGAAGCGGAGCACAGCTTGGCAGGGGTTTTGAATCTCGTGCCGCTGATTGGTTGCCGCTGAGAGCAGCAACCAATCAGCGGTGCGGGATTCATATCTCCCGCCAAGCCGCGCCGCTTCGCTGATTAGTCACCACCAGCTGCAGCGACCAATCATTGAAGCGTGTTTTAAAACACGCACCAAGTGTGCTGATTGGTCACCATGGCTGGTGGCGACCAATCAGCGCTGGTGCGCGATTTTCTGGACAGACAGACACGATTAGGCAATTATATAGTAAATGTCTGCATATTAACTTCTTCACGACCTTGCCTATCCACATCTTAGCACCTTCATTTTTTCCCAACTTTTTCTAGGAGCCATAACTTTTTTATTTTTCTGTTAATATAGCCATATAAGGGCTTGTTTTTTGAAAAACGAGTTGAATGAGTTTGAATAACATTTATATTACCATATAGTTTACTAGAAAGTGGGAAAAAATTCCATATGGGGTGAGATTGCAAAAAAAAGTGCAATTACATGTTTGTTTTTGCGTTTTTTTTTTCATTCATCATGTTCACAATATGGTAAAACTGATGTGTCGGTACTATACCCCAGGTCAGTAAAAGTCACCTAAGTTCAGAGCTAAAGCTGAACTCAAGTGAACCTGACTGCTAAGTCACTCGCTCACAGCAGTTGCTGGAAATCAGTTCGTTTCCGGTTCTGCTGTGGGAAGACATTGCAGGTGATCGTGGAGGGGTTTTGAGGGAGTAATAAAGTTGGGAATGAGGCTTGTGTTTGTGTTCTTTTTCCAAATAAATAATTTTTTCTCTTTCTGGTGTATTATTTACTTTTTACTTTGAGGTTCTTCAAGGCCAGGTCTAATATTGGCCCGACATTAGGAACCTTAGGATTAGTGTCAGCTGTCAATCTGCCAGCACCACAGGGCAGCCGGAAGAGTTGGGTATAGTGCCAGAAAACTGTCTCCAACAATGAATGCGCTACTTTCCAGGGCAGCTACAGGCTGCAATACACAACGGGGGGGGGGGAGTGACGGGGGATCCAGGACATTTGGGCCTCCCAACGCTGAGGATTCCAGCACCCAGCTGTATAGTTATACCTGGTTGGCTTAAAGAAATATAAAAATGGATTTTTGATTAACAACCAGGTAAAACAAGGCAGTTGGGAGTTGGTGGCATCCTGTACCTGTCTGCTGTACCTGTGGTGGCTAGTGACCAAATATACAGCAGATCTCGATTGGTGCAAAGTTTATGAGCATATGCTATTTTAATCTGAATTGATTGCAAATAAGTGTAGAATAGGTGGCATTGCATGCAGCTGACCCTCTGTAAAAGTAATGTTTTGCTGTCCCTGACCAAAATAATAATAATAATATTAATAATAATAATAATAATAATAATAATAATAAAAAATGAAACACATTTTGAAAAAAACTATTAAAATTCCTTTAACGGATGTTTTACGGAAATTGTAAGTTTCCTACACTTCACATCCGCTGGCACATCTGGCACTTTTGTCAAAATTCACACTCTGAAAGGTGTCAAACACCTGCAAATTCAAGGAAGCTAAAGAAATTTCATATAAAACTCAAAAAATTATACAAGTCGATGGACCCAATGGTGGGAACATTCCTAACTTAAAGTTAAATGTTTTCCTGGCCAACAGGTCTTCTGGCAAGCGTTTTGGCCCCAAATAAACATGGAAAGTTTTAGGGTCATTTTAAATCACAAAGTTTATAATGAACAATGCTGCATTCAGTGATTTTATTGTAATAAGCTTGGGTTTCCAATCGCAAACCGAATCTGCAATGTTCTTGCCAAATTGAAATTGGCAAAAATGTTCGAGAAAAGTTCACTGATCTCTACCTTTGTGTTCCTTCTTGTAATAAATCCTGAATTGGTTGAATGGCAATACTATTCTGTACAGACGTACTGCAGAGAATTGTAATAACAATTACATCTACTATGGGTATTAAAAATATTAACTATAGCTAAGCAAGTTGAAAAAATGGTTAAAGAGAACCTGTCACCCCCAAAGTGAAAGCACCACTGAATGCAGCATGTCTGCTGCATTCAGGGAAGGTGTGTACCATGTCCCTACCCCACCTGTAACCTGAAAAAAACACCTTGGAAAGTTTAGAGTTAAGAGGTCTGAGGGGCTAATCTGATTATGCTGTGCTGGCTGCCAGCCCGATCCTCCCCGCCTCCTGTCTGTGTGTGTGTCTGTGTTTGGAGCCGAAGAGGAGGGCAGACCCATACAAGAGGAGGCGGAACACACAGGCAGGAGGCGGGGAGGATCGGGCTGGCAGCAAGCACAGCATAATCAGATAAACCCCTCGGACCTCTTAGATCTAAATTTTCCAAAGTATTTTTTTCGGGTTACAGGATTAGAGACATTGTACACACCTTCCCTGAATGCAGCATACACGCTGCATTCAGAGGTGCTTTCACTTTGGAAAGCACCAGGGGGTGACAGGTTCTCTTTAAAGATGACATTTCATCAAATGTTTCATGTCAAACTAGACGCAAGATATAATAATGGCAACCGAGTGGAATAAAAGTTTTTTTTTCTTTTTAAATTTAAAATCTACTTTGAGATCAAAGTATTTGGGATCTAATGAATTAACTCTCTATAAGTCTAAGTGGGCATTATACAGTGCTGTGCAAATTAATTGGGACAAAGCATTTTTTAAGTAAAATCATAAGTTGGTTACCAGTCAGTGATTCAAACCAGTTTTAACTACTTTGAACAGGTGGTTTTAGTTAGAAAATAACAGCTAGCTGCCCCCTCAGCTTCACTTGAGAGCTTGTTTCTGTGAGGAATGGTTTAGTGTACTTTTTCTCTCAGTGTGATTCGTGCCTGTAAAAATGGAAGTTATTTCACAGAAGAGGTCTTGAATTATTACTCTTAATGAACATAAATAAGTGTCATAATAATAAACAGTGCCATACAAGTGTGGTTCCATGATGAAGAATTGAAGAATTTATGCAAAAACTTGGTAGAATCAATGCCATAATGCATTGAAAATCTCATATCTGCTTAAGGAGGACATATTTCTTAAAATTAGTATGTAACAGTGCATTATAACATTTTATTATTATATATTCAAAAATATGTGTTTTTTTGCCTTGTCCCAATTAATTTGTACAGTACTATTAGATAGTTCACACAGGGAACATATACTTCTCCCTTTATAAGTTACCCAATGAGCTGTGAGAGCACAACAAGCTACTCGTGTATGAGATATTATAAGACCCTGCTCTGATCTCACTGTAGATTGATTACAAGTTGAGCACAATAGAAATAAGAAACACTACTGTACTGACCACTTTTTTTTTTTTTTTCTCAATATTTTTATTGAACTTTCTTTAGGAAAAGGGTAGGGTGGGAAATATATAGGGTGGTATGTAGGGGATAAATGACATATTACAGACATACAGGCATACAGGAATACAGGAACATTGGGGTAGTCATACAGTTGGGTAATATAAGTATATGAGTATATCGATACAAAAGCAAAATACAAAAAAAAAACAAACAAATAAACAATATAAGCTATTCTTATTTAACGGTAGTTAAGATTTTAACTGTGGTTCGGCTAAATGGGATGACTGACACCACAGAGGCGGGAAATAGATGCTTGAAAAACCCGCCTCCCTGTCTTGGGTCAGGTTTGGAACAGATTTTATAAAAGTTTTTATTGCAGTGAATCAAGGGAGTATAAATACTATAGCCACCTTTTCAGAATGCTGCCTTAGTGCTGCAGAAGGTGGCTATTTTATCTTTAGATGCCTGGGGGGGTGAGATGGGGGTGACAGGTTTGCTTTAAGCCACTGAAGTTTGCTAGAAAGCATTTGGCTGAACCAGGAGAGTATTGGGAGAATGTCATATGGTCAGATGAAACCAAAGTAGAACTGTTTGGTAGAAACACAACTCATCGTGTTTGGAGGAGAAAGAATGCTGAGTTGAATCCAAAGAACCCAATACCTACTGTGAAGCGTGGGGGTGGCAACATCATGCTTTGGGGCTGTTTCTCTGTTTCAGTACGACTGATCTGTGTACATGAAAGAATGAATGGGTTCATATGTAGTGAGATTTTGAGTGCAAATCTCCTTCCATCAGCAAGAGCATTGAAGATGAAACGTGGCTGGGTCTATTAGCATGACAAGGATGCAAGCATACCACCAGGTCAATTAAGGAGTGGCTTTGTAAGAAGCATTTCAAGGTCCTGAATTGGCCTAGCTAGTCTCCAGATCTCAACCCTAATGTAAACCTTTAAAGGGAGTTTAAAGTCTGTGTTGCCCAGTGGCAGCCGCAATACATCACTGCTCTAGAGGAGATCTGCATGGAGGAATGGGCCAACATACCAGCAACAGTGTGTGCCAACCTTGTGAAGACTTACAGAAAATGTTTGACCTCTGTCATTGCCAACAAAGGATATATAGCAAAGTATTGAGATAAACTTTTGTTATTAACCAAATATATATTTTCCACCTACATTTGATAAAAAATTATTTCCAAATGAGACAATGTGATTTTAAGGATTTGTTTTCTCAGTTTGTCTCCTATAGTTAAGGTCTATCTATGATGTCAATTACAGGCCGACCTCATCTTTTTAAGTTGGAGAACTTGTACAATTGTTAGCAGACTACAATACTTTTTTCCCACTGTATAAAAGATGATTTTTCCAAAACGACCCATCATCCACGAGACACACAGGAATGGCTGATTTCAGCTGCCTACAACTTGTATATCCATGTTAGTAACTTAAAAAACTCAAAAGGGTGACAGATTACCCTTAAGTATAGCTGTGCCAACATGCAACAAATCCTCGCAACTTATCTAAATAAGGGCCCTTTCACATCAGCGTTTTTCGTAATTCGCGGCAGATGCGGTGAAAAAACCGCATCTGCCGCGTTTGCCGCATAACGGTTCCACTTGCGGCACGGTTGCGGTTTTTTCCATAGGAAGTATAGGGGGACTTGCGGCAGATGCGGCAAGTGCGGTATTGCACTTGCGGCAGGTGCGGCAGCGAAAAAAACCGCGGTCAGCCGCGGTTTTTTTCTCTGCCGCACCTGCCGCAAGTGCAATACCGCACTTGCCGCATCTGCCGCAAGTCCCCCTATACTTCCTATGGAAAAAACCGCAACCGTGCCGCAAGTGGAACCGTTATGCGGCAAACGCGGCAGATGCGGTTTTTTCACCGCATCTGCCGCGAATTACGAAAAACGCTGATGTGAAAGCACCCTAAGTGGTAAAATAAAGTTCCCCTAAGCATCACATTCGAATTTCTAAATATGCAAGCAGATTTAATATTAATAGATGTGTTGTTTTATTTTTGGAATGCCCAACTGTTCTATATTTTCAGATGCCACTGTATCCTCCTGTTATTTACATTGAAGTAAAGCAATTTCATCTTGTTATAACAGCTCTTAAATGACGAGAGGGTGACATGGAGATATTTCAGCAGGGATAAATAAGTAGTAACATATAAAAATAAGGAAAAAACACAAACAATAGGTTAAAAAAATAATTAAACAATTTTCAATGTAAATTTTCCCCAAACAGTTTTAACCAACCTTTATACAATGGAGAATTTGATATGTTGTATTTCTATAGTCTCATTATGATAATTGTTTCCTTCACCATTGAAAGTGTTGCACAAAAAACAGCAGGTGGCTGGGGGATTCCTGCTTAACAGAAGCCTATAGCCTATGTTTGAAGATGTGCACGTTTATTCACCTAGTTTGATGTTTGCATGTAAATGTCTATTATTTATCATGAAGGGTGGAATTGTAGGTGCGGTTTCTGTCTGTGGATCCCAAAAAAAAAACGCTGAACGGTGCTGGTGCCCGACCTTCTCTATTGTTGTGGTACGTTTAAAGAAATATTTATTGTAAACTTTTCTGTATAATTCCATCCTATTCCACAGCCCTGTACAGACAATGTCATCACTGTCCCCATTGGGGCTCACTATCTTAATTCCTTATCAGCACAAAACATCTGTAATCCCGGTACGATATGCCATGAACATCCCCCTGTACCTGCCTGTATTTTAAAAGACATGCAATAAAGAAGTAATTTTAGGCAAAGACACGATGAGTGCCACTTTTTCTTTTTTTTCATGGTTTCTACAAACTCTTAAACTAATTGAGCACCACCTGGCCATTTGCTACTCTCACATGCTGGATTCTCCATATCTATATACTGCAAGATATCTACTGTATGTCTAAAAGAAAAAAAGTTTGCAAGATAATGAAATGGCGGTCTTGTAGAAGTGCTACTAAGGCTCAGGCACAGGATGATAATATGGTGCCTGAGCCTTAGTAGCGCTTCTACAAGACTGACATTTCATTATCTTGCAAGCATCCATTCGCCTTGAGGGATCATCGGCTGGAGCAGCACAGCAAGTGCACAGCGGTAAAGGACCTGGTGTTTCCTAGATAACAAGCAGTGACGCACATCTGGGACCGGAAAGGTCCTATACGGACAGGTGGAGACCAGCGAGGAAGAAGGAGCGGAACGTGTACATTGCCGCGGGTCCCCCGTATATCAGAGGCTATTACACAGGGTTGTGCAGGTCGTGCACAACCCAAATAACACAACCAAACTCAAACCTTGAAAGGTTCACCCATCTCTAATGTCAAATGGCAGATCCACATCCCATCCATAGGTAGCCAAAACTAGGATATAGATCAAAATAGTGACGGATCCGCAATAAATCTTTTTAACTTATGGCTTTGGCATCGAAAACAAAAACCTATGGAGGCCAATCATAAAAGATAAGTCATTCATAAAACAGTCATCTGAAATCTGTGCTGTTTGATTAGCTAAAATGGTTTTAAGCACGCGCTCTCCTCAGACTTCAACCCATGCACTCTCTACTGGCCCCACATTTCTTTACCTCTATTTCTCTGGGTAATCCATACGCTGAAGCTCTAAATTATAGACCAAAACACCCTTTTTGACTGCAATTGTGAATAAATCATGTATTCTACTTACATGGATTGTGAGATTATTTCTTTGCATATTGTTAAGGAATGTTATCCTACTGAACACCTCTTTCACACGGAGTGCGGTATATCCACATCCACGAAAATCATTGTAAGCAATGTTGTCACACAACTTCTGTATTAGGTATTCAAGGTCTATAAGGACAAAAAAATTACACAAATATATAAAGCAGCACGAGAAAAAACTAAAAATGCAAACATTGAATAAGGAAATTTTGGTACAGCATTACTGCTACTGAAACTATGGTATATATATATAAATATTAGATACTTATCTTATGCATTGGCCAATACATGTGAGCCTGACAGCCAGTGACAAGACTCTGTCGGGTCCTTATGTAATAAGCCTCTACTTGGGTTAAAAACCTGCATGTCATGGGGTGGTAGTAACGGATGAGGGGATAAGGTAGCAGGATGACAGTGGTGGGCAAATGTAATTGGGGTACTAGTCTGACCCTTAGACTTGGGGTTCCTAGCTGACCCTGTTATTATTACAGATTATACATACTAGATTTTTTTAAAGGGTGTTGACCCAGGGAATTTGTCTGATTGCCGTATGTGGAGTCAGGAAGGATTTTTTTCCCTAATGTGAAGTTTAGAGTTTGCCACATGTATTTTTTTTGCCTTCCTCTTGATCAATATGTTAGGCTATGGGTTGAACTAGATATAATTAAAGTCTAACGTCAACCTTGAAAACCATGAAACTAAAAGAAACAGTTTTAGCCTTGTAATTGTCTGGTTCCGCTAGTCTCATACACGCTGATTGAAGCAGCAGAATGCATGAGTGACGACTGCTCCATTCAAAATGCTCCTCACTAGAGTAAGGAAGAACAGGGACATAAGACCCCAATAAAAAGTAGACTAATGTTGGCTGAATCCACTAAATTGACAGGTTCAGCCAATGATCTAAATGCTTGAGGGTGCTGGAAAACTGATATTAGGGAGAGATGCTGATTGCACATGTCTGATTTTGGACTGCCAATTGCACTATCCTCCTGTGATAAGCTGCCAGCCTACGTGTCAATCGGTGGCTTTCTCATATACAACACGAGAGTGCTTGGCTGAGCGTGCGCCCCTGAATATGGAAGTGTTAGTTAAGAAGGCAGTCGGCAGAATGATAGACTGAAGCAGCATTTGCTTGACAGTCTTCTAATGTGTATGGCCAGTCTTAAGGTACCGTCACACGCTACGATATTGGTAACGATATCGCTGATACGTCACTTTTCTTGATAATTCAAATGACATCGCTTGTGCATCGCTGCGTGTAAACGTACGATGTTGAAACGAGAAATCGTTGGATCGCTCATCAAATATTTGAGATCCTGACCTCAAATCCATCGTTCGTCGTCCAATTAATGTTCTGTCAACCTGCAACATCATTAAGTGTGACATTTTTTTGAATGATGTTCAAAATTCTCTTATTGCTGCCACTTTATAAAATCGTTCAGTAAGTTGTTCGCGAAGTAGCTGGCGCGTTGCCAAATTTAACATCGTTAACGATATCCATACGTGTGACACCACACTAACGATGTCTAAACGACAGCGGTCACGTGACATCGTTAGCGATGTTGTTCACTATATCGTACCGTGTGATGATACCTTTAGAATCTCTGTTTTAGTGATTGCGGGGTACCAGTGGTAGGGATATTCATCCCGTTATGTAAAGGCAATAAATGTCCCTTGTGGAACAATTCCTTTACTATAAGAAATCACTAAAAAAAGAAAAAGCCAAACAAAACATAATAGTTCCTGAACTTTGTGCATATGCTGGTAGGTTTGTTATTGAACAGCTGTATGGTGCAACATAAATGGATACACAAAGCAACATCTCTTTCAATCGTCATATGTGGAACATGTTATGCAAATTTTCTCTTCGGGCGATTTTTTTTTTTTTCTGTTGTTGGAAGCTGACCACAGGATGCTCCACCGCCTCTAGCAAACATCTAGATGCTGAAAGGAAACTCAGCAGCAAGTGTCTAATTTCCCCGCAGTGCCATTGGAGGAGAAGAGAAACATTACACCGTAACTATTGGAATGAATGGTCTTGCTGAGTAATGTAAAAACATGCTCTTCCAGAGCGAGAAATGCACTTCGCAGAGACTATCTACTCTACTGAAAGTCCTAAATTTTCCATATCAGGGTATTAATAAATGTATATATATATATATATATATATAAACAAAATATTTAATTTCACATATTCATATTTTAACTTTTTTTACCATCTTGCTTTACGTATAAAAGCTTTTTTGTATCCTAAGCTTTTTTCCCATCTTTATGTTTGCTAGCAAATTGAAATGATTCCCACATAATACTGTCATGTGTACCATATGAATCCTTCAAATATCATTTCCCTGCTTAAATGATATTTTTCCTTTCTTTAGAAATCTACTTTAAAAGGATTCTTTGAATATCTTAACCATGCTAGATGTATTTTACTATTTTCATTTACTTTAAACTAAGTCCCTTTCAAGATTCACTATGTTTGTATAATAACTCTCTGGGCTATTGCACTAACCTTTTAATATTCATAATACAATTTCTATTAAACCAATTAAACCCATTTTTCACACACCCCCTAATGGTTTTCATCTTTCATTTCACCATGAAACTTGTTCTTTTTTGTTAACTTTCCTTTTAATATTCCTATAAACTGCTTTACAGCTTGATTTATCTTATCATTTTCCACAATATTCATTGCTTTGCAGTAGTTGGAGGAAATATCTACTAAACTAAAAGCTATCTAAGAGGAAAAATAAGGCAAAGATTTTATATTGCTCATTAATTTCTGTTTAAAAGACATTTATTTATCTTTCCTTTACCCTTCAACCTTTTGTTATGGGATTATGATGAAGGTTCCTGTTCATATGTATCCGTTATTCTTTGTTTTAGAGTTGACTTTGCAAAGTTCTGTACAAGTTCAGGACCTTGGATAGCAGCAGCTACAATATATGTTTTTCATTACTAATCAGACAATTTACTCAAATTCAGTGGTATCTTTCTATAAGATGTTGGCAGCCAATCTGTCATGGGGACTATGGGGAAAAGGGATACCGGGGCACCTGATCTGCCCCTCAATCTAGGGAGCCCTGAACTATCCCTAACTCAGAGGCACTCCTGATGGTGGAGAGGCCCGAGTCTTTTTTTTTTTTTGGGAAAACTCATTTTTATTGATTTTACATATCAAGTATAGAAAGTTGAACAGTGCATTGTAGCAATATATTGATATATGAAATCAAAATTGAACAAATAATAGCAGTAACATACCCCATATGACCAATTATCTCCGTCTTGCTAGGTTTATATCCTGACATATACAAGTTTCTATATGATCGTTAGTAATCTTTTGTCATGTATTATATTTTAAGTTGCCCAAACTACCTCTGAAGTCCACCAACAGATACCACTAAGAATGAATAAATGGTGCCATTATACCTTGGATTTCCGAAGTGGACAATGACGTTTCTATAAATGATCTCCATTTTTTAAAGAAACCTCTTGTCATCTTGTCTTTGTTCCGTTCTGTTTCCCTTTATTCCAAATATAAAACTGACATCAACCCTTCCTTGACTTCCTTTTCTCCGGGTAATGACATGGCAAGCCAGTATTGTAAGATTAGACGCTTTGCTACTAATGCAATGGTGTGAAATAACTCATGTGACTGTCCTCCCCGTATTTTGTCTGCCGTGTAGTGAAACAACCAACCTAATGGATCAATTTCTACCCACATCCCACATATCTGACTCATGATTTGTACTTTGGTCCAAAATACTTGTGTTTTGGGGCATGACCATACACCATGTTCCATGTCTGTTGTAGGTGTGTAACATTTAAGGCAGTTCGCTATTCCAGCTGGATGTTGTGGGGTGGGCTGTATGTTAAAGCCGCATATTATTTTGTGCATTATTCAATATTGACTGTCTCTCCACTGTTTATTGATAGTATGCTTTCTAACCAGGCCCCATCCATGAAGTATTTTATAGTCTAGTTCTGTATCCTCAATATATTTCTCCCATTTGTAGAATAATTTGCTTGATCCTGATGGTCGTAATGTATCTCTCAGCATCCCATATATCAAGGAAATTGATACGCCACCAACGTCTATATCTATCAAGTTACTCCAGGTATTAGTGTCAATCTCCTTCCCCACATGTTGTAGATTATCTAGAACATAGTGCTTCAGATGGCTATATTGCGTTAGATGGAATTTTGGTAATTTATATTTATCTATTGCCTCTTGTCCTGATAACCATCGTCTGTCCTGTGTGTGTATTAAGTCGTCAAACGTTCGTATGCCAATTCTAGCCATTCTATTAACAGGCTATTTTCCCTTCCTAAGTGAAGAGCAGGAAATGCCCTTGGATTCAAGTGCTTTGATACCTTCCAGGACATTTTCAGTTTTTTCCTCACTGCCTCCTTCCTTGTGGCAATTGTGTCTTTACACACTACGGAGTGTTTAATAACTGGTGTAATGTGTGGCAGCGGTGTGTGAAGTAGTGCTGTTAAATTCCATGGTCTACATAATTCCAGTTCTAATTCATGGTCTGTACAATGTCCCATCTTCTTAATCCAAGCTACCACATGTCTCAGCAAACATGAGAGATTATATCCTCTCAGGTTTGGCAACCCTACTCCTCCTTCGTCTTTTGAGTGCATTAATGTTCTTATAGCTAGTCTCGCCGTTTTCCCCTTCATATAAATTTACATAACGCCTTATTTAGCCTATCAACGTCTATGTGTCGGATTAACATTGAGATAGTCTGCAATGGGTACAGTAGTCTCATAAAGTTTGTCATTCTAAGCAGATGGCATCGCCCCAATAGAAAGAGGGATAAATTCCCCCATCATTCTATTTTTTCTCTATTTTTTCAATTATTGGTATATAGTTGAGATCATATATCTGTTTTGGCATTCTACCCAAATTTATTCCCAGGTACTTTATAAATGTTTTTGCCTTAGGGATACCCAATATATTATCTTCTTGGGCTTGTCTCTCATCAGTTCTCATAAACAATATTTCCCATTCACTTTTGTTTAGTCGAAATCGTGAGAAAGTCCAAAATTCTCAATCTCGGTCAATAATGGTGGGAGATCTGTTTCTGGGTTTTTCATGAACAAAATTATATCATCAGCAAACAAGGGCAGATTTAACCACCATCTTTCCCACCTTTATACAGTCATAGGGACTGTAGTCATTTAGGTACCTCTAATGCAAGGTTGGATAACAGGGGCGACAATGGGCATCCTCGCCTCGTTCCTTTCTTCAGTTCGAGTTTATCAGAGAGAAACCCTCGAGTATAAATCCTAGCTTTAGGGTTATGATACAATATGTTCAGAAATTGTCTAAAATGGCCCACTAAATTTATTTTACCTAATACTTGACCAAGCCATGGCCATTTTATATTGTCAAATGCCTTTTCGGCGTCTAGTGTGACCATGGCTGGATCTTCACCCTTTGCGTGGCATTTATCTCTGACCACATCTAATAATAGCATGGCCTTTCTGATGTTAGTAGCGGCTGATCTTCCCTTTACAAAGCCTGTTTGTTGTTTTGAAATTAGTCTTGGTAATACACCAGCTGATCTATCGGCCATTATTTTTGAGAGAAGTTTAACGTCTTGATTTATTAATGACATTGGTCTATATCCTGAGGGGTCTTCCAAGTCTTTCCCTCCTTTCGGGATAAGTTTTATATAAGCCGTGTTCATTATATCCGACATGTACTCCCCTTGTAGCATACGGTTATACAGGTCTTTTAATATGGGGGTCAAATGCTCTCTCATTGCCTTATAAAAGGATCCGTTAAACCCATCAGGTCCTGGTGCTTTGTTGGCTCCCAGTCCTTTTATTGCTATGCTAATTTCTTCTTCCGTGATGTGCCCATTCAATTTTTGTATTGCAGAGAAAAGGTATTAGAGTGGCACTAGAGGGCGATCTACCAGTCACATGCTATACACCAATAATGAAAAGGAGGAAAGAACCAGAAAGCATGTACAGATGACCGCGATCAGAGAAACAGACAAATAATTCAAAAAATTGTAAATCTTTATTATCAATAATACAGAGAAATATGAGCAAAAAACACAAACAGAATAAAAACACTTAAAATGTGTGATGGACAACCACCAATACAGCAATGACTTTGATGTTAACACTTCTGTTTTATGTTATTTTGTATGTGTAGTCCTCCTTATTTTTTGTGCACAAAAATATAAAGTAAAAAAAATAGATCCAAAAAACTACCTGTGTGTCGTTACTTTGGGATACAGGGCAGTTGCACATAGCTTTATGATGTGCAATGAGGTATGTGACCCGTGAAAAGCTCTTGATGGTTCCGTGAAACATTGTGTGTTAATATGCAGTACACAGGTTCAGCCATTAGGGCCACAGTGTATGGCACAACTGTGTGTACAGTACATATCCATTGTGATGTGTTGTGGCCACAGGGCCACATGTCCACACACATTGAGCAAGCAATGATGTTTGTGGGGTATGTAGGTACAGTACATTACACACAAACATGTGTACACACACATAGTTCAGTGGTGCCATGGCAGCTGTGCCATGGCATGGACCAATGTAGCCACATACGGGCAAAGTATTGTGTGTATGTTCCCACCTTCAGCTACAGACACACACATAGCAAACCATTGTGTAGTGTAAGCCACTGTCCGCCTCCCAACCGCTCCTACGTTACGCTTGAGTGGCTCGAAAGTGTCTCGCAGCAGCCAGCTGTCACGACACGAGCGTGTATTCCTTCAAAACTCCACGACAATGGCGTCACGTATTAGCCAGCCTTCCAGCGCAGGCTGGCCAATCAGGACGTGATTGCATTCTCCAATGAGCGTGTTTGGGGCGCGGTGTAAAACAATTTTGCACGCCTATGTTTTCGCCATGCTGAACAGGTACGCCTACATTTCTTTGGGGATTGCTGCGTGTGAAGCGGCGACGGGAGTCTACCGGATGTTCCCCGCTGTTGGTGTGGCAACTTCCGGGGAGACACCTCGCCTTAGGTTGAGGGCGAAATTGCGGCGTCTAAAAGCGCTTTCGGCGTTCTGAGGCAACCATGAAAAATGTGCATGCGCACGTTAGATTTCCTCCTATCGCCGCCAAAAGTGGCGGCGTGTAAAGGTACCCTTAAAGGTCTCACAGTCTGGGTACATCAGATCGGTCAATGTCATCTTAGGGTCCTTTCACATCAGCGGTTTTCGCTGATCGCGGCAGTTGCGGTGAAAAAGCCGCAACTGCCGCGATTACCGCATAACGGCTGCACTTGCGGTTTAGAATGTCTATGGGGGCTTGCGGCAGGTGCGGCAACTGCGGTATCGGCACTTGCCGCAGGTGCGGCCGCGAAAAAACCGCGGAAGGTCACGTTTTTTTTCGCGGCCGCACCTGCCGCAAGTGCCGAAAACCGCACTTGCCGCACCTGCCGCACACTTACCGCAAGCCCCATAGACATTGTATGGGGATGGCGCAAGTGAACCGCAAGTGCAGCTGTTATGCGGTAATCGCGGTAGTTGCGGTGTTTTCACCGCAACTGCCGCGATCAGCAAAAATCGCTGATGTGAAAGCAGCCTTAACTGGTAGTAAACCTAATTTTGCAATTAGAGATATGTAGTGGTCATTTTCATCCTTCCCTCCCCCCTCGTCCCTTCCTTTTTCACCCCCCAACGTACTTTCCTCTATGTTGACTTCTCTGTTTTCTGCCATTGTCCCAACTAACCTTTCTCCCTTCCATCTTTTACCTTAAGCATAATTAATTATTATTTAAGACATTAAAGTCTACTATTATTTAAACTTTGGTCCTGAGCCCTGAACCTTTTGTATCTCTAAAACATCTGAATCATATGATATGATAATATAACTTCCTTTTTACATCTTATACAATTACCAAAATTCTTCAACAATTTCTAACCAGACATGTGTGTTCCCTGCTACCACCCCACCCCCTTCCACAATCTCACCCCTTGAAACCACCTTAGTTTATATTTCGCAGTTGTGGGATATCGTATTTCCATAAGGAGTCTTAGTCCCAAAATAACAAATTTGTGTTCAATAATCTCTAATCCTTGAATGTTCAGGATAGATCAACTCTCCATCCCACATATTTGAAATCTGTCTCTTATATAAGTAAATCATCTTTTTGAAGTGTACTTGTAATCCACGATCACATGGTCAGTTAAGTCGCCACAGACTGTTGATTGTCCCGGCCAACATTTTTATTCCTCCACTCAATTTTGTTCCTCCTAAATAAGAGAAAAAAAAATGGGGGGGGGAGGGAAGGGCGGGCAGAGAAGCATAGAGGAAAGCGGTGGAGTATCAGAAGGAAAGGGAGGGGCAACAAACAAACACAAACGTACACCTATGAAGGGAGGACGACATAGGAGAAGTAAAGAGTGAAAAGGAGAGGAGCAGAAGAATCAAGGAGTGGCTCCCACAGTGAGGTGATGAAGGCTTTTGGGTTATAATGCTCATTGCCTCTTTAGGGTCAGTGAATGTCTGCATTGTACTGTCTCGCTTTCTAATTTGCAACATTGCTGGGTAGTTCAACTAAATTTGTTTTGGAAGATTTGTCAATCAGTAAATTCAAGTTTGAAAAGATCTGCTCATCTTTAATCAGGATGTATCTGCTAATTACAGTCATTGGTATATCATACACTGTGGGATGATTTATTATTATATTTGTGCTTTTTTTTCTAGTATTTGGTCATTTTCACCAATTTTTTATTTGAGCCTTATTTCAATTTGACATTGCTTCTTTTATGTGCTTGTTTTTTCAAGCTCATTATTGCTGGGAGGATGTCTGGTCTACAGACATAAGATAAATTGGTTCTCAACCAATTTATCAATTGCAAAAAAATTGATTTATCAATTTCACGCATTAAAAAGTTAATAAATGTTTGCCGTTTACAACCCAATTGATTTTCTTCTACATCTGATTTGATTTTTTGGCCTAAAATATTTTCCCATTTTGGTGAAATGTGCAAAAAGTCATAGGCTGCCTTCACATCATAATTTTGCTGCATCCGAGTGTATCCGTGTCAGAACGGATACACACGGATCCAATTTTGCCTCCTATGCATCCCTATGGGCGACGGTTCGGATGTGTCCCTATTGGCATCAGATTTGAGCACCATCCATTGTTGTCCGATTTAGTCACAGAACCAAAATCGTAGCAGGCTCCGTGACTCAAATCGGACACCACGGTTCTGTAACGGATACGTTGCTTTCCACGTTACACATCATGGGAGTGTATGGATCTCGGATCCGTGAAAAAATCGGATCCGTAAAACAGATCCGATTTGCTGTACTGCGCATACTCAGATTCAAGGTACAGCCCTACCTCTGCTAACTGATGACGGATCCACGGGCATCAGTGGCATCTGTTGGCACAGATCCGTGCCTGTCCGTGTGATCCATGAAATTCAAGGATCACCACGGATGTGCAAAAATAGTGATGTGAAGGCAGCCTTAGAAGAAGGTAAAGACAAAGGTAATGAACATTTAAAAATTTGCCCAAAGTTCATGAACTATGTGCATCATTGTGATTAACCCCTTCATGACCCGGGAATTTTTCATTTTTCATTTTCGTTTTTTGCTCCCCTGCTTCCAAGAGCCATAACTTTTTTATTTTTTCCGTCCATATAGACACATGATGGCTTGTTTTTTGTGGGACGAGTTGTACTTTCATATACAATCATTTATTTTACCATATAGTGTACAGGGAAATTGCAAAAAAATTCTAAATGCAGTGAAATTGTAAAAAAAGTGCAATGACACATTTGTTTTTTGGGTATTTTAGTTGCCATGTTCACTATATGGTAAAACCGACATGACATGGTGATGCCTCGGGTCGGTACAAGTTCGTAGACACCCAACATGTACTGGTATCTAGGTGGTGAAAAAAAATTCAGAAGTTTGAAAAAAAACAAAAACTGACTTTTTGCACCATGTTCTGCGACCCGTAGCGTTCTCATTTTTCGGGATCTGGGGCTGTGTGACAGCTATTTTTTGTGTCTTGAGCTGACGTTTCTAATTATACCATATTTGGGGGGATCTGCAGTTTTGATCGCCTGTTATTTCATTTTATAGCAACCAAAAAAACCAAAGGCGACCAAAAAAACTGAATTTTGGTATTTGGACCATTTTTTCTGTTACGGAGTTCACGGCTCTCATTATCGGATTTAATAGGATGATAGATCGGGCAATTCTGAACGTGTCAATACCAAACATGTGTATTTTTTTTTTTTTTTTAATACTTTTATTGTGAATGGGGGAAAAGGGGGATGATTTGAACTTTTATATATTTTTTTTTTACAGGTTTTTAAAAACTTTATTTTTTCATTCATTATTATTTTTACACTGCCCCTTTAAGAGGCACCTTGCTGCACAGTCCGATCGCTTCTGGGAGATACAGATGAGCAGCAGCTCATCTGTATCTCCCAGAATCGCGGACCTGTTGTGGTTGGCAGCGCCTGCCAACCACAGCAGAAAACTGCGTTCTGACAGCATCCGGGGTCTAGCCAGGACCCCGGGCTGTCACGTGAGCGCCGGAGATCCCAGAGATATTATCGCGGGATCTCCGGAGCAGGCGGGGAAGAGCACGTTCCCCGCCGCGGCCGCCTAGGATCCCGCTGTCAGTGATTGACAGCGGGATCTAAGGGGTTAACAGCGCCGATCGGATCCCGAATCCAATCAGAGCTGTTAGCCCGACCTCTCAGCTGATCACATCAGCTGAGATGTCGGCTGTTGGATGTGAGCTCCGCGCTGGAGCTCACATCAAACACCCCTTGCCCGCCCATGACATTGTATAACGTCATAGGTCGGGAAAGGGTTAATGTGACACAAATCACCAACGAATACCAGCAGACATAAGAAAAATAAATCAAAAAGGCAAATTAAAAAAAAGATCCTAAATGTCTTGCACTCATCTTTAAAGAGTTTTAAACTTACAGTATACAAGTAGCCAAGCTAGAAGGATGAGGACTTAATCTCCGGTGCCACCTATTAGATGTGGCAATCCTAAAATTCATTGACCCTCCAATGAGCCTTGTCACAAGATTTAGGATAAGAAGTCAAACTAGAAACTACATTTGCAGACACTTCTTTCACGGTTCTCTTTTTGTAAATGGAGCTCACATATTTGAAATAATTAGGTTTAAGCCCCTTTCACACTAGCGTTTCTGTCCGGATCCAGCAGATCCGGACAGAAAACCGCATCTGCCGCATTTATCGCTTAACGGCTGCACTTGCGGTCCACTTGCGGCAAGCCCCATTCATTCTCAAAAAAAATACAACTCTGGAGTATTGATTTTTTGTTCTATATTCTAAGAAATTGGAATACAGATGCCATAATACGAAATATGACTTTTTATTACTTATTTTCCTTTATTTTGGTTAAAAAGGGGGTAATTTGAACTTTGATATTTTTTTCAATACTTTTAAAAATATTTTACTTTTATTTAGGTGACATGAACCTGCAAAGACTTGGTTGCTGATTGCAGATACTGCAATGCGATTACAATCTCAGCCTTTCTTGGAATTAAGTCTGTGACTGAGGTTCTACAGAGTAAAATATGGCAGCGACGTGGGCAATAAGAAGGCCATTGACTGCTAACGTAATATATCGGTTTCCTAAGGTCAGGTCACATGTGGGTCTGATGGGGGCCAATATGTTTAAGGATTTCATTTAAATGCTGCTGTATACACATGGTACTGGTATGTAAATGGTTAATTGCTGGAATGGAAGATCAGCTCCGGCCCCAGCTGTTAGGGTACCGTCACATGAGGTGACATCGGCGGCGATTTCGTGGGCAATGCAGGGGCGTGGCCTATCATCGCTGCCGAGTCGCCCCGTGTAAAGAGGGGGTTTGGTGCCGAAAAATCGTCTGTGAGTGGTCGCCTGGATTCGCAGCACTGCTCTGAAACCAGGCGAGCACTCTGGGGCGATGTGTACACATCGCCCCATGTAACATGGTGATCGCCGATGTTACAGGCAATTGGAGCCATAGGCTCCCATGTTACAGGATCGTCACTGGGGTTTGTGGACATGCCAGCGGCGATGGCGCCTGTAACATCGCCGGTGCGTCGCCGGAGGTATCACCCTGTTTACACACGCGACGACAACGCTGGCAGGGCACCAAAAACGTTAGCGCTCCCGTGCGTCGCTGCCGATATCTCCTGCGATGTCACCTCGTGTGACGGTACCCTTAGAGACATGCCCAATATAGCGGGTGACACAAGATTTAAACACATAAAACAATTAGAAATAAATATATTTCTAAAAGAACTATTGACATCAACATATCAGCAGATGTTTGGAACAACCCATCCAATCCGCATAGGCAAAGAAATCATCCAGATGTCCATGAGTAATAATGAGCAATGACAAAGGGAAAAGTATTGAACGCGCTTATTGTAATTTATTTAATATTTTTCACAAAACTCTTTGTTCGTGATGAAGCTTCAAGACACCTCCTATATGGGGAAACTATGCACATGCATTGCTCAGGTGTGACTTTGGCCAATTTTTCCACACAAACAACCTTTAAATCCTGAAGGCTCCATTGGGCTCCTATAAAATCTGAGTTTAAGTTGCTTCCACAAATTGTATTTTGGATTCAGCTCAGGTGATTGGCTCGGCCATTCTAGAAGCTTTATTTTCTTTCACTGAAATCAGTTAAGAGTTTCCTTGGTTGTGTGTTTGGGATCATTTTCTTCCCAAAATGTCCACCCTTGTTTTACTGTCATCATCATAGTAGATTGCATCAGATTTTTATCAAGAATGTCTCATGAAATTTGTCCATTCATCCTTCTTTCAGTTATATGAAGTTTGCCAGTGCCATATGCTAAAAGATCCCACACCATGATGTGCCAACCTTCAAACTTTACTGTTGGTAAGGTGTGATATATAGCACCTTTTGACCTCCAAACATGGTGTATATAATGCAGTTCAATTTTGATCTCATCTGAATAGACTTTATTCTCCCAGTATTACACAGGCTTGTCTAAATGTTGTTGAGCATATTTTCAACGCAATTGACCATGCTTTTTGTTCAGCAATGGAGTCTTACGTGGTGAGCATGCATACAGGACCATTCATACAGGCCATGAAGGGCGAGTGCTTTATTTCTTCTTTGAAACAATTGCACCTGCTGATTCCAGATCTATCTGTAGCTCTCCACAGAAGGTTTATGGCTCTTGGTTAAAGGGAATCTGTCACCAAGCTTTTGCTGTGGAGACTCGGGGATCAGTGGGTGCTCTCGTCCGCTGGCCCAGCCGCCTTTCAAAAGACAGCATGAAGCAGGGTTCATCCCAAACTGAACGTCCGAGCTCCTTTCTAGTGGGCGGATCACTACTCAGAAAGCACAGGGTGAGGAAACCACAATAACAGCACTTTATTGGATCCACAACAGTTAACAGCATATAACACATAACCAGCAAAACACAAAATGTAACAGGCAACAGAGTCTCACACTTCCACTGGCTCACCAGGGTTTAGAATGTTCGTGTCCAAGAGCCATCACAGCAAAGTCTGTAGCCAGGTGACTGGATTGTCCTAATCTGTGTTGCTTCCTTATGCATTCTTTTCATATCTCAGCCGAATCCAAACATTTGATGCTGAACTCCTTGAAGTATTATAATCCAGGTTCTGATCCTCTTGGTCGGCACCGAAGTGCCAATCCTGGGGTTATGGCCTGCTAATTGGACCCGTAGATCCTAGATTAGCTGCCTGTATCAAGTCCTGTGCACCTTTAGTCGGGGCCGAAGTCTCTAGACCAAGATAACTAGACAAAATCTCAATTACCCGGGTTAATGAACAGGTCTCCTTATATCCCCCTGTTGACTCAATTCAAACCTTGGGAACTTCACGATTGATTAACTAAGATTGTGTTGTCATTGGCTAGATTTCAGGCTGCATATAAAATACCTCTAGTAGTATGGCATTGCTGACAAGGGAGACTCATAGACTGATAATTTAAATAGCATCTAGCAATACACATAGTAATACAAAGGAATGTTAGTAGGATTAAGTTTTCTGAGCCTCTGACCCTATAACAAAAAAGTGAGGTAATTACATTACACACATTAAACATCACCAGGCATCTACAAGACTTGTAGCAACAATGAGTGGCCCCTCACAAGGTACAAAATAAAATATAGTACAAAGAGATGAGATAATTACACTGCCCACGTTAACACTACCAGGCATCTAGAAGACTTTTAGGAACAATGCTTATCACAAGTAATTAACAAAATAACATCATGTCTGGCTAAATGTTAAGAAACTTTACCCATGCTATGCATTGAAAGAGTCCATTTCGTCACATTTGCCATCCCATCTGAGAGTAGCATAATGTAAAGACAGAGACTCTGATTCCATCGATGTGTCACTTACTGAGCTGCTATATAAAGTTTTGATACAATTTCGGTTTACTTTGCTGTATATTTAGCAGTTCATGAACATGCTAGACTACTTGAGCAGTCGTATAATGATAATTTCCAGCTGATTAAAGTCATTTTATCAAAACTACACTGAGCAGCTGAGAAAGTTTCAAATCACTGGAATCGGGATCTCTGGCCCTAAATTATGCTGCTCTCAGATAAGGTGGCAAAAACCTGCTGACAGGTTCCCTTTAGCTGTTCTGATAATTCTTTTTACTCCTTTCTGTGAAATCTTGCAGGGAGCATCTGGTTGTGGACGATTCATGGTGAAATGTTATGGTGAAATGATGTTTTTCCACTTTTGGATCATGGCCCCAACGATGCTTACTGGAGCCTTCAGTAGTTTAGACTTTTTTTCTGCAACCAATGCTATCAGTATGTTTTATAAAAAGGGAAATGGAGCGCACATAGAGTAATTTCCTTTTGTACAATTATCCTCAGTGCCCCCCTTTAGTGGAAGGACTCACCTGATTTGGTTGTGCAAGTCACAACCAACTAACTCCGCTCTCTGTTATGGTCGCAGCAGGTGCCCAGCAAAAATAAGGATCCAAAGGGTTAACAGAAAGTGCTGGGTTTCATAGATCCACCGCGCTGACCTCCAGTGAAGACAAACAGAGTGATGTATAAAACTCTGTTTAATGGGTAATTTGCCTACCGGTTTCGTGATTTCAGTTATCACTTCATCAGTGCCCTGATGAAGTGATAACTGAAATCACGAAACTGGTAGGCAAATTACCCATTAAACAGAGTTTTATTACATCACTCTGTTTGTCTTCACTGGAGGTCAGCGTGGTGGATCTATGAAACCCAGCACTTTCTGTTAACCCTTTGGATCAGTATGTTTTGCAATATAAACATTGTTAAATTCTTGAGAGAGCTCACCAGTAGTGATGGGCGAATCCTAAATTACTCGGAATCGCTTGACTCTAGCGAGTCCGAGCACAGGACTCGCTACTCGTTGCGAGTCTTGCGAGTCCAATGTTAATGAATGGGGAAGCGAGTGATAGCGAGTAGTGTGAGATTTACAAATCGCAGATGTGTCTCGGAAGCTTCAGCCTGAAGCAATCCTGGTTTTGTCATTTATTTGCATTGCTCATTTACTTTGTAAGTAATCGCTGACTCGCACAGATAAGATCCTGTCTCCTCTGTACAGGCTGCCAGCTCCAGGGTCCTAGAGCCTGTCTGCTGCCTGATGTAGCAGTGCTGAGATTGTTCTCAGTCTGCTCATTCTCTGTGTACAGACATGAATGTCTGTGCACAGAGATGATGTAGCAGAGCTGAGATTGTTCTCAGTCTGCTCATTCCCTGTGTACAGACATGAATGTCTGTGCACATAGATGATGTAGCAGAGCTGAGATTATTCTCAGTCTGCTTATTCCCTGTGCATAGACATCTATATTTATGCACAGGGGATGTAGCAGAGAGGACATCGCGTTTTGGACTGCGTCGGACGGAAGAGGATTTTTTTAATTAAAGATGGAGTCCCTAATGGCTTTTTTTTTTATTTCTAATTAAAATTTTTCCTTGTGTTGTGTTTTTTTTAAAACAATTTAATAGAAATTCATGGCGGTCATGTCTAATATTGGCGTGACCGCCATAAATTTCGGGCTTAGGGTCAGCTGATAATACAAAGCTGGCCCTAACCTCTATTACCCAGCGTGCCACCGCTACCAGGGCCGCTGGAAGAGCGGGGTTCAGCGCCAGAGGATGGCGCTTCAATGAACGCGCCATCTTCTGGGGCGGCTGCGGGCTGCAATTTGCAGCGGGGGGTGCCCAGAAAGCTTGGGCATCCCTGCGCTGCGGATTCCAGCCCCCAGCTGCTTAGCTGTACCTGGCTAGACATAGAAATTGCGCGGAGCCCCACGCATTTTTTTTTTAATTATTTCATGAAATTCTGAGATTCTGACTCTGAGACTCTGACTCTGAAATTCATGAAATAATAAAAAAAAAATGCGTGGGGCTCCGCGCAATTTCTATGTCTAGCCAGGTACAGCTAAGCAGCTGGGGGCTGGAATCCGCAGCGCAGGGATGCCCAAGCTTTCTGGGCACCCCCCGCTGCAAATTGCAGCCCGCAGCCGCCCCAGAAGATGGCGCGTTCATTGAAGCGCCATCCTCTGGCGCTGAACCTCGCTCTTCCAGCGGCCCTGGTAGCGATGGCACGCTGGGTAATAAAGAGGTTAGGGCCAGCTTTGTATTATCAGCTGGCCCTAAGCCCGAAATTTATGGCGGTCACGCCAATATTAGACATGACCGCCATGAATTTCTATTAAATTGTTTTAAAAAAAACACAACACAAGGAAAAATTTTTATTAGAAATAAAAAAAAAAGCCATTAGGGACTCCATCTTTAATTAAAAAAATCCTCTTCCGTCCGACGCAGTCCAAAACGCGATGTCCTCTCTGCTACATCCCCTGTGCATAAATATAGATGTCTATGCACAGGGAATAAGCAGACTGAGAACAATCTCAGCTCTGCTACATCATCTCTGTGCACAGACATTCATGTCTGTACACAGGGAATGAGCAGACTGAGAACAATCTCAGCTCTGCTACATCATCTCTGTGCACAGACATTCATGTCTGTACACAGGGAATGAGCAGACTGAGAACAATCTCAGCACTGCTACATCAGGCAGCAGGCGGGCTCTAGGACCCTGGAGCTGCACAGAGAAGACAGCTGGACTCGGCTCGCAAAGAAACAGCAGTTATCTGCGAGTTTCCCTGCTATCACTGGCACAGTAGCCAGTGATTACTCGCACGAGTCTAATGCAAACAATGGCAATCCTAGTTTTGTCAGCGTTTCTGACAAAACTAGGATTGATATTGATTTGCATTGGACTCGTGCGAGTAATCACTGGGAAACTCGCAGAGTACCGAGTCCTGCGAGTCCCTTACTACTCGCCGAGTAACGAGTCCTAGCGAGTAGATTCGCCCATCCCTACTCACCAGTTTTACCCATCATGAGATGTTTCTTATGAGGCACCTTTGTAATGAGATACCTTTTTATAGGCTATCAAATGAACCAGCAGGATTCATTTCTAATTACTGATAGATTTCAGTTCGTGTCATTATTTTCCATGGCATTTGCACAGGTGTTCAATAATTTTTCCTTGTGTCTCTTCTGATTATTACACATACAGTGTATTTTTCAAACAGTTATGAAATTGCCAACTTATTTAAAATAAAAAGTTTTACTTTTATTACAAAACATTAAAAAGGTCCATTGACCTACAATATGACAGTGAGAAACACAACATATGATGCAGGGAACACAGTGATATGATCGGATGCAGGGTATCCTAAATAATCCCACCTCTTGCTCCTGCCTGACAGTGGAGAGTTTACACACCCTAAAGTGTGGTGCCCCCACTCACTGGTGGCTTACCCTTAAATTTGCCCTAACAACAAAGAAGGGAAGTGGAGAGGAGGATGATCCTGATCCAAACTTAACTTGGGGTCAAAGAACAGCTTGTATTTTTCAGGGGACTCTCAGCCGGTTCACAGCAGTTCCCAAATTTTGGATAAATTAATTCTCCAGTCACTTGACGCGTTTCACCCCTTCCTATGTAGCGGGGCTCATCTGAAGAAATGGAGATATAACTGTAGCTCTGTCTTTTAGGTGGTCAAGCCACATATACAATTGGATTCAATGAGCTACCATATCAGAGAAGAAAATACATCTGATAGAAAGATGGAACCAGATCTTCCTCTATATGATATAACAGAGCAATCACCCACGTTAGGTTACAATAAACCACATGACAGATGGCAGCGGTTTATGGGATGTCATAGTAGACATATGAGGCAGGGTGCAGGATGTGCACAATCAAAAGGCTCTCATATGTAATCCCTTCAAGGAGTCCCTTCTACAAATGAATATGCTGGTAGGGGCCTGCAATGTGGTAGCCAGGTCCATGTGAATATACACATACAGTATACCACAAAAGTGAGTACACCCACCACATTTTTTAAAATATTTTGTTATATCTTTTCATGTGACACCACTGAAGTTATGATACTTTGATACAATATAAAGTACTCAATAAAAAGCTTGCATATCAGTGTAAATTTGTTGTGGTGTCTACATAACCCAATACACAGCCATTGACATCTAAATTTCTTGCAACAAAAGTGAGTACAATGTGATGAAATGGACCCCTTTAATATATAATGTAGGAGGACTTCTTATTTATCCCGACAATATTGTATTTTGGTTTGCAAACTTGTAATATGCCACTCATGGGTTACACAAGATTTCTAGGAGCCGGCTAGTATTTAAAGTGGGTAATGTAATTATCTACCGTGTGATAAGCAACTCATTGTAAATACAAGTCTTGTAGATGTTTGATGATGTTGACGTATGTAATGCAATTATCTCTCCTCTAGAAGGTCAGAGGGACTTAATCCTGTTAGAATGCCATTGTATCACTATATGGATTGTTGACTCTATGTAAATGGCCCCAGCTACCATTGTTTAATGTTATGGATGGCATACTAAATGTCACCCTCCTTGACCCCTCTTTGTCAATCATCATTTAACTGATGATTATCCAGGCAGCTGGAAAGTGGGCCAATGAGAGAATAGTCTTATTCCACCAATCGTGACGTCCCCAATATCCTGCAATGAGGGCTGAGGGTATATAGGGAGGACTGTTCACTTTGACCAGCAGATTGGACACCGGCAGCTAATCTAGGATCTTCGGATCCGATTAGCCGGCCATAACCCCAGGCCTAGGCATTTCGGTGCCGACCGAGGGTTTCAGAACCTGGATTATAAAACCACAAGGACTTCCGCATCTAATTATCGGATTCGGCTGTGATGACAAAGACTGCATAAGGAAGCAACCCAGGTTGGGATGATCCAGTAACCTGGCTACAGACTTTGCTGTGCTATATTCTAATCTCTGGTGAGCCAGCAGAAGGGTGAGACTCTGTTGCCTGTTACATTGTTGTGTTTTGCTGCTTATGTGTTATATGCTGTTAACTGTTTGGGGATCCAATAAAGCCTTAATATTGTGTTTCCCTCACCCTGTGTTGTCTGAGTAGTGTTCCGCCCACAGTTAAGGAGCTCAGGCATTCAGTTTGGGGATGAGCCCTGGTCTATGTTGTCTTTCTAAAGGTGTCTAGGCCAGCAGATGAGAGCACCCACTGACCCTGTGTCTACACATACATATCTAACAGAAAATGGTCAAATTGAGCCCAAAGTCTCAATCTGTGCCTATGTCGCCTATTGTCTGTGTCTGGAAGTTCATCGCATCCATTGCCAGGATCAACGGTGCTTGCCTCGCACTGCCAGTACACCCACAACTTCAAGCCCATGGATTCCGCAGTATCTTCTTACTCATGCAGCTACCAGTTTCCTGTAGCAGCAACCATTCCTCCTGTGACCTTGCTCCACCACCACTACACTGCCTGACTTCATTCAGCTTGTAAGATGTATTCCCTCTACACCTCAAATTTTGGGGAAAAAGTGTGTCCCATTGTCCGAAAACACAGTAACTAAAAGCTGCCAAATGCATTGAAATATTGAAAGCACTTGTAACTCCTTTCTTATAGCAATAATTTTACTATGTGTTATTTTTATAAATTATGCAGTAGCCTTTCCTACATTCTAGTTGTAGGTCATTCTCTACCAGTAAATAGATGTACTAAAGACTTCTACAGCCACTTTAATATCCCCTTCACTTACATTAACGAAAACCAGACTAAGTGATGTAAAACATTCAGCAGAACATGTTAGAAAACATATAAATTCATAAAAAACTGGAAAATGTAAGCAAAGTATAATTTAGTTTAGAATCAGGTAACAATTACCAAAAACTGAAAGGATTCAAGCAGGCACTTCACTCAATCATTACTTTCTAAAATGCTTCAGCCAAACGTATGGCATAGACTTTGTCATTGGCGCTAAATGGTCTTTTGTGTGATTAGAAGTGACATTTAAGCTTTACACAATACAGTACTAACTGTTCGGCTCAATACATATTGTGAATAGAGTATACAGATGAGGTTTTAATTATCACCTTTTTCTAAGTAAAGTTCAAGGACTTTATATATTAATAATCACAGAAAAAAGACTGTTAATAGTGGAAAAATATCTGCATTCTAAGGCTGGGGTCACATTTGCGGCAGATTTTTGAAATCCTGATCCGGTTTTGAGCTGTCAAAAAGCTCAAAACCGGATCAGGAACCGCTGTCCATTGGAACCCATTATGTTAACCTGATTGCACTACATGCAATCCGGTTAACGGCTCCGGATTTACAGCCTGTGTGAAAAATCATGCAGGCTGCAGTTTTCGCAGTGGTTACTCTGCCACAGCCTTTTTGTTATAATGGGCTCCTATGGGAGCCCATGCGGTTGCCACAAGGCATATGTGAATGCTTGCTGCAGCCCGCGACTTTATTCATCAACAAAGGGTTAAATAATATGAATCCATGTAGGCAACATGTCTCTAGGGGGTGTCCACCCCCCCCCTAGAGACATGCTGTCCACACAGGACGGCATGTCAGGGGTTAACTTAACTGTTAACCCTTTCGCCGCTATTGTCGGCTTTCTTCTATTCATTCTATTAAAACCCACCAACTCCTGCATCAGCACCAGTAGCCTAAGAAATTTGCGTAAGCATTTTACAGTACAGCATCCTCAATGAGGAGCTGTCTGTGGTCCTTACGCAATTTGCGTAGGATAGTGGCTGCTCCCCAGGGTCCAGATCTAATGTACAGTAGTTCTATGGGTGTGCGGTGCCCATAGAACTACTGTACATTAGATCTGGACCCAGGAGAGCAGCCACTATCCTATGCAAATTGTGTAAGCACCACAGACAACTCCTCATTGAGGATCCGGGAACCGCAATTACCTTTTCAAGTGTGACCCAAGCCTAACAGTCAACATGAAGATGTGTAATACGTGTGCAACTGCGTTATGTCAGATGGAGAGACTGAGGCAGGTGGGAAACCATTGTCATAACATTTGTTCCACTGGGTAATACATTGGCTAAGATGAAAATTAGAACATATCTCTTGATATACCAAGTCTTCTGATGTAAAGAAGTTGTAAATTCCAGATATATATCTATAAGATGGACAAACTGTTTGTTCATCTTATCTTCCCCTGACTGAGCACTGCTGCGACCTAAGGAAAGAGCTGTCAAAGTTGGTTGTGACTCATACAACCTGACCAGGTGAGTCTTTCCATAGAAGGGGGACACCTGGTGGCTAAACTAAGAGGATATCACTCTATGCGCGCTCCAACTATTTTATTAGATATATATTTATAGCATCAAAAAGAAGAAAAAAGTTCTGCACTAACCAGTGTTGGAAAAAGCTATTCTAATCATTCAGACATGGTATTATAGAGTGTTGTGAGTGAAAAAAACAGGCATATCAGTGCTGCTCATTCCAGACTTAGGCTAGGGCCACAGCAGTAGACTTACATTTAGCGGATCCAGTTACAGCAGAGCCCAACCTGCTGTAACGCACACCATTAACGTCGGGTGCTGTGTGGAAACGCTGCTCCATGATAACCCGATATTTAACATGGATGCAGCCACACAGGAAGCCCCAGGAACTGCACTTTTGAAGGGCGCAAAGGAAAACGTTGCTGACAATGGTTTCCTGTGCGCCCTGCAAAAGCGCAGTTCCTAAAGCTTTCTGTGTAGCTGCATCCCTGTTAAATATCGGGTTACCATGGAGCAGCGTTTTCACACAGCACCCGACATTAATGGTGTGTGTTAAGTGTAGCCCTAGCCTAAAGCATATCCATTGGTAGAAAGAAGAAAATGGCACTCACCAGAAATTTGCCTCATAAAAATCTCTTTATTTCATCTTCTTAAAATTACATGCGGCGGCAGGTGGACAAGTACACCACAGTAGGGATGGGCGAGTCTACTCGCTAGGACTCGTTACTCGGCGAGTAGTAAGGGACTCGCAGGACTCGGTACTCTGCAAGTTTCCCAGCGATTACTCGCACAGTAACGAGTCCAATGTAAGTCAATGGCAATCCTAGTTTTGTCAGAGTTTACTTTTTCTCACTCGCTAGACTTGCTATATCACATCGCTATGTAGCTTGAATCTCCCCAAATCGTTTAAACAATCGCACCGCTTCACGGATACCCGCTGTCAGCGAGTCTGAGCGAGTCTGAGCGAGTCTACGAATCCGAGTCCTGTATACTGTATTCGGGACTCGTGAATACAGAATCTGTTATGTTCCGACAAAGCTTCCGAGACAGCCTAGTGTGTTAGGTCAGAAAACTTGTGAAGATGGACAAGCATGTTAGCCAATCATATTCAGTAATGCCACAGCCATGTTGGTTGTGGCAGGACTATGATTGGCTTCTGTCCATCGTGATGCCTATGTCATGTATGAGAGGCGAGGCTGTATATAAGCCTTGCCACCACCATTTCCTCCACATTCCTGTGAGATCTGACCTAGTGCAGGGTGAGGTAGATGCTGGAGCAGATCATAGGGAGTGTCAGTCAGTGTAGGGAAACTTCAAGATTCCTTATATTTAACCCAAACAGCTCTTGTGAGAGCTACCTGGAGGACAGAGGAGTACTGTGTAGAGGACTGTAGGCAGGCAGGCAGGGAGGAGCAGCCTTACAGTGCACACAGGACCGACCTCATAGCTTAGCTTACTCACTCAGCTGTCCTAATAGCTGAAGTCAGAGGCTTAGCTGAGGTACTATTTCTTATTTTTTTGCACCTGATAGATTTTGGGTCATAATAACCCCTTCAGCTTTATTTTCTCTGTGGCAGACCAGTGCGTTGCTGCTCTCCTACCTGCAAATAGCACGTACGCCACCTGCTTGTGCGACTACTTGTGTGCACTTAATAATTTTTGCAGGGACTAGTGTGCTGCTACACAGACACGGACACATTTCTTACTTAAGGTGCACTTTTAAAATATAACCTTTAATAAATATTTGTTAAAATAACAAAAAAGTGTTCTCCCACACCTAGTGTCCATAAAACACACATTACAGACAGGGATGGGACATTATCCCTATTAAACCTGTCTCTTGTTTTCTTGTTATCATATAATTTGGATAAAAACCACAGACACGGACACAGCAGCAAAAAACTGTTGCGAGTGGGGTTTCCAAAACGGCAACGCGAGCGCTTTCCGAGACATCTGCAATTTGTAAATCGCACATTACTCGCTATTACTCGCTTCCCCATTCATTAACATTGGACTCGCTAGACTCGCAACGAGTAGCGAGTCCCGGGCTCGGACTCGCTAGAGTCAAGCGATTCCGAGTAATTTAGGACTCGCCCATCACTACACCCCAGTATCAGGATGACAGCTGTTTCGTGTCAACTCAACACTTATACTTATCTGTGCAGAGGACCTGTAGAAGTGTGGAGCGGACATGAAACAGCTGTCATCATGATACTATGTTGCGCTTGTCCACCTGCCACCACATGTAAAGAGATGAAATAAAGAGGATTTTTATGAGGCAAGGTCTGGTGAGTGCCATTTTTTTCATTTCTGCATCCAGATATATCTATGGCAGCATCTCCCAAGAGTTTGCCATAGGGGTGTTTTCAGGAAAAAAAACATATTATCTATCCACAGGAGAACTCCTGAATATGTGATCAGAGGATCTCCCTGCTGGGACCCTCATATAAGCTGGGGCCCTGATCCCTGTTCCTTCTCTCTATGGTCAGGATTAAATGCATTAGTGCCATTGCACATGGGTATTGTCCCTCCATTCATGTCTATGAGAATGACGTAAATAGAAGAGTGTTGTACACTGAATAGATTAGAAGCAGCAATAAGGAATAACCATGCTGCTCCATTCATTTTGTAGTGCAGGGAAGAGTAACAGTAGATAGGGACCCTACAATACATGATGTACTGTATATATACAGGGTGGGCCATTTATATGGATGCACCTAAATAGAATGGAAATAGTTCGTGATATCAACTTCCTGTTTGTCGCACATTAGTATAAGGGAGTGGGGAAGACTTTTCCAGATGGGTGGTAACCATAGCGGCCATTTTAAAGTTGGCCATTTTGGATCAAACTTTATTTTTTTCAATGGGAACATGGTCATGTGACACATCAAACTTATTGAAAACTAGCTGTACTACCCGGCTACGCCCGGGTTAATAAATAACTGCTGTTAGCTATAATAAAATAGAATTTGAATATGTCATATTAATGACCTGTAGGAAAGTAGAAGCTGAGCTGTGATTGCTTGCTATAGGTAGCCTGATAAATCTCCAGCCAACAGTAAACCCTCCCTCCGGCCAGGCAGTATATGTTACCTCACACATACACATAATAGAGAGCTCATGTGACTGACATCTGCCTTAATTCCCTATATGGCACATGTGTTGCACATTGGCTGTTTTTAATCAGATGTTTATGTTTGGAAATTAAAGATATCACACATATGAGGCGAGTTGTGTGAGGCGATTTGTGCACATCTGTGTCTGTCTGTGTGGTGTGTGTGTGTCTGTGTGGTGTGTGTGTGTCTCTGTGGAGTGAGTGCATGTGTCCCTATAGGGTGTGTATGTGTGTGTGTCCCTGTGGGGGGGTCTGCGTGGTGTGTGTGTGTCTCTGTGTTGTGTGTGTCTCTTTGTGGTGTGTGTGTCTGTGTGTGTCTGTGGGGTGAGTGCATGTGTCCCTATAGGGTGTGTATGTGTGTGTCCCTGTGGGGGGTCTGTGTGGTGTGTGTGTCTCTGTGTTGTGTGTGTCTCAATGTGGTGTGTGTGTGTGTCCCTGTGGAGTGAGTGCATGTGTCCCTATAGGGTGTGTATGTGTGTGTGTGTCCCTGTGGGGGGGTCTGTGTGGTGTGTGTGTCTCTGTGTTGTGTGTGTCTCTTTGTGGTGTGTGTGTGTTCGAGTGCGTGGTGAGTATCCAATGTTGGGGCTGCATCTTAGCAACTATACACTTGCTTTTACTCTTTGTGTGCGTGTGGTCTGTATACACGTGATGAATATCCCATGTTGGGGCCCCACCTTAGTGACTATATGCTGGTATATGCTGTTAGTCTTTGGCGCTGTCATTAAGCCCCTCTCATTCACAACTGTCAACTGGTAACTGTCACTTTTTCCCCATTATGTAGATAGGGGCAAAATTGTTTGGTGAACTGGAACGCGCAGGGTTAAAATTTCGCCTCACAACATAGCCTATGATGCTCTCGGGGTCAAGACGTGTGACTGTGCAAAATTTTGTGGCTGTAGTTGCAACGGTGTAGATGCAAATCCCGGACATACACACACACATACACACATTCAGCTTATTATATTAGATTTCTTAAGAAAAACAATGGTGTGCTTGGTTGCAACGTAACTTTATTCTTTCATTAGTTATTTACAAGTTTATGACCACTTATAAATTGTGTTCAAGGTGCTGCTCATTGTGTTGGATTGTCAATGCAACCCTCTTCTCCCCCTCTTGACTAGAGATGAGCAACCACCCTGGTGTTCGAATTCGATTCAATTCGTCGAACACCGTCAAACACCATGCATTCACATATAAAACACATATAAAACATCTTCTAACTTAGGACCGGCGGGGCGAACAGCTCCAGGGAGCGGGGAGCGCAGCACCAGGGAGCGGGGAGCGAAAGACCCAGACGGGGAAGCCGGTGGTGAGAAGACTTCACCACTGGGTTTCCTGTTCTGTGCTGTGCTCCCCGCTCCCTGATGCACCCTCCCCACTCCCTGGAGATGCTCCCCCGCCCGGTCCTAACATAGGATCAGGTGGGGAGGTAGCGGGGGGACTGATGAGGGGGCATCAGGGAGCGGGGAGAGCAGCACAGAGCAGCAAAGCCGGCGGTGAAGTCTTCTCTCCACTGGCTTTCCCGCCGGTTATTTCAAATGATCAGCTGATGCTGATCAGCTGTTCATTTGAAGTAGCCGTGGTGCTGTCAGGGTTATGTGAGTTCATGCTGCATGAACTCACATGAACTTTCCCACAGCCACCAAGCACACAGCTCAGCTACATCTCTGGTAGAGGTTCTCTACCAGAGATGTAGCTGAGCTAAAGAAGAAAACTGGATTGGACTACGTCGGACGGAAGATAATTTTTTAATAAAGATGGAGTCTAAGTGTTGTTTTGTTATTTTTTCTAATAAAGAATTTTTTCTCTGTGTGGTGCATTTTTTTCAAAAACGTTACTAGAAATTCATGGCGGTCATGTCTAATATTAGCGTGATCTCATGAATTTTGGGCTTAGGGCCAGCTGATAACACAAAGCTGGCCCTAACCCCTTTATTACTCAGTGATCCACTGCACCAGGGCCCTGGATGAGCTGGATACAGCGCCAGAAGATGGCGCTTCTATAAACGCACCATTTTCTGGGGTGGCTGCTGGCTGCAATTTGCAGCGAGAGGGGGGGCCCAGAAAGCTTGGGCCTCCCAGCTCCAGCCCCCAGATGCCTAGTTGTACCTGGCTGGACACAGAAATAGCGCGAAACTCCACTTTTTTTTTTTTTTGGTATTTCATGAAATTCATGAAATAATATAAAAAAAGGGCTTCCCTATATTTCTGTTTCCAGGCAGGTACAAATAGGCAGCTGGGGGCAGGGGGCAGCCCATTCCTACCTGCTGTACCTGGCTGGCGTACAAAAATACGGTGAAGCCCACGTCAAAATTTTTACGAGAAATCCATAAAACAATCCAAAAAAAAGGGACTGCATACAAAAAGTAGGCAAAGACCAAATCGAAATTTTTCTGAAAAATTCATAAAACAATAAAAAAAAAGATACTGCATCTTTATTAAACCCTTGACCATCTACTTTATCACAAAGATGATGGTCGTGGGGTTAATAAAGATGCAGTGCCTTTTTTTTATTGTTTTATGAATTTTTCAGAAAAATTTCGACGTGGGCTTTGCCTTCTTTTTGTATGCCAGCCAAGTACAGTGGGCAGCAACGGGCTGCCACCAATCCCCAGGTGCCTATTTGTACCTGCCTGGAAACAGAAATATAGTGAAACCCTTTTTTATATTATTTCATGAATTTCATGAAATAATAAAAAAAAAATGCAATGGGGCTTCGCGCTATTTCTGTGTCCAGCCAGGTTCAACTAGGCAGCTTGGGGGCTGGAATCCGCAGCGCAGACAGGCCGAAGCTTTATGGCCCCACCCCACTGCAAATTGCAGCCCACAGCCACCCCAGAAAATGGCTCATTCATAGAAGCGCCATCCTCTGGCGCTGTACCCAGCTCATCCAGGGCCCTGGTGCGGTGGCTCACTGGGTGATAAAGGGGATAGGGCCAGCTTTCTATTATCAGCTGGCCCTAAGCCCGAAATTCATGGGGTCACGCCAATAGTAGACATGACTGCCATGGATTTCTATGAAAGTGTTAAAAAAAAAACACAACTCTGTGAAAAAAATGTTTATTAGGAAAAAAAACAGAACAACACTTACAACTCTCTCTTTATTAAAAAAAAATTCTTCCATCCGATGTAATCCAAATGTCCAGGTATGTCAGCTCTGCATCCCTCTGCATAGACACACGTCTATCCAGAGGGAGAACAGGCTGCAAAATGACTGTGACAGTCAGAGTTCACTCCAGGTCATAGCTGTGGCTATGACCGCTTGTGAACTCTGCCTTCGTAGCCACAACAATGCCGACGCCTGCGGAAAATGCCGAGTGCACGGCAGAGAGGAATGAATATCTCGGAAGATAATTAACTTCCGAGATATTCACTCCTCTCTGCCATGCGCTCGTCAGTTTCCACTGGCGTCGGCATTGTTGTGGCTGTGAAGGCAGAGTAGATTGTCGAGGGGTTAATAAAGATGCAGTCCCGTTTTATTTGGATTGTTTTATGGATTTTAATATTAGACATGACCGCCATGAATTTCTATGAAAGTGTTGTTCTAGTAAAGTTTAAAAAAAAACAACACAACACAGAGAAAAAATTCTTTATTAGAAAAAAATAACAAAACAACACAGACTCCATCTTTATTAAAAAATTATCTTCCATCCGACATAGTCCAATCCAGTTTTCTTCCGTAGTTCAGCTACATCTCTGGTAGAGAACCTCTAATAGAGATGTAGCTGAGCTGTGCGATAGGTGGCCATGGGAAAGTTCATGTGAGTTCATGCTACATGCACTCACATGAACCCTGACAGCACCACGGCTACTTCAAATGAACAGCTGATCAGCATCAGCTGATCATTTGAAATAACTGGTGGGAAAGCCAGCGGTGAGAAGACTTCACCGTCGGCTTTCCTGCTCTGTGCTGCGCTCACCGCTCCCTAATGTCCCCTCATCGCTCCCCCCGTCGCCTCCCCACCTGATCCTAAGTTAGGACCGGGCAGGGGGAGCAGCTCCAGGGAGCGGGGAGGGTGCATCAGGGAGCGGGGACTGCAGCACAGAGCAGGAAAGTCGGCAGTGAAGTCTTCTCATTGCCGCCGGCTTCCCTGCCCGGGTCCTTCGCTCCCCGCTCCCTGGTGCTGTGCTCCCCGCCTGGTCCTTACTCAGTATCAGGATGGGAGGCAGCGGGAGGAGTGGAGGATCGGTCGGGATGGAAGGCTACAGGGGCAGAGGATATGAAGCCGGCAGCTTTTTACCGCCAGCTTTTAAACAATCATGCCCCCATTTCAGAATTTTCCTCTGCCCCCAGACCACTTTATAGGGTCCTTTTGGTGAACAAACTGTTATCGAACATAACCTCGACTGCTGAATATGAAGCTAATTGTTCGCATTCGTCGAATGACTCGAACACCGCCCAAAACAGCTCGAATTTGAGATTGGCGAACATTTCAAATCGAACATCACTCATCTGTACTCTTGACACACTGATAGCAACACCGCAGAAGAAATGCTAGCATAGGCTTCCAGTATCCGTTGTTTCAGATGCTACACATCTCGTATCTTCACAGCATCGAACCACAATTGCCTTCAGATGAGTGATGAGGCAAACTTTTTTGTGAACGGTGAAGTTAAGAAGCAAAACCACCGCTATTGGTCTGACACTAACCCACAGTGGATAAATCCCTCCAAGACTGTTGGAACACAAATATTGATAGTATGGTGTGGTGTATGGAGTACAAAGATAGTGAGGACATTCTTCATCAATGGAAACCTCAATGCCACTTAATATCTGAATCATGTAGTAATTTCAATCATCTTATCCAGACTGTTTTGTAATATTGTAATACTGTGTATTACAATATTACAATAGTCAAGATGTTTTTAATATCCCACGTAGATTGTTGTCATCAGCAAAGACTGACATTTTACTATTAGTTCCATCAAAAAGGTCATTATTCAAGACTTTTAATCAAATATGCTAATATTCTAATGCCTACTTAAAGGTCTAGATTGACTATATAGTATTGCCCTCATTATTTAGTTAAAGCACCACTTCAGTAATTCACTTATTGCACTGCTTTGGTGGAGCTTTAAATCTAAGTTCCCTGGCCCTTTCTTACAAGCATCTTCCACCACCTACATGCTTTTTTAGCGGCGCTCCAGTAGGTCTCCCGGAATTTGTGACCTTTTGGCAGCTCCAGTTTTTCATGGAGTGCAATAGAAGTCACTTTTTAATACAGCCCTATAGGAGCCTTATTCTGGCATTTATTTTGTTCTCATAGAGTTGCATTGAATGCTTGTGACGTAAATTCTGACTTCCAGTCAGTCAACAACTATGGGCACAATATGGTGCTCAAGTGAACTCGGTAAGACCTAAAGCCACTGGAACGTATATAGCATATGTCACAATTGAGCAATGGGTGCAGGAGGCACCAATAAGCCCAGACATAGGTGTGAACAATGGCAGGGGCGTAACTACAATAGGTGCAGGGGTTGCGATCGCACCCGGGCCCTGCAGCCTAGGGGGGCCCCAAACGTCCCTTTGGCCCATAGAAAAAGACTAATACTACTAAAGATTTGCAATAATTGGGGGCCCCGTTGGAGCTTTCGCATCGGGGCCCCGAGGCCTGAAGTTACGCCACTGAACAATGGTATGGCTTTATTGTGTTGTTCAATTTGGGGTGTCACGGTGCTGCTACCTGATTCCTAGCCCTCAAGACATGTTCCAAAGGTATATCTAGATTTGTTAGATTGGTAGCAAAAAGGCAGACTGGACCTTGTTATGAACAGTTCAAACAGTTTGCTTGATAACACATAAATTATTCACAGCTTCTTCAGCATTTAGCTGCACCACTGTATTTCCATGCAGGATCTGGCTGGATGTCAATTGGACTGGTACTCTGCAATGGCAAATCTATGAATGAAGTTTAGCCTTGCAGTAATGGACTTTGAAAGACTGTCTGGCAGGGTATGTGACATTAGCCACCCTTTCAACTCTGCTCATCACCTTTAGCTGGGCTTGTTTAAACTGCTAACTGTAATCTCCTCCTGGTTAACATAGTGACCAGGCTATAGAGGATATTGGTCAGGCAACTCCCAATACAGTCACTTGCCAACACTTATACCACCACCGATGGGTATCCAGTGGTATTACAGAAAAATACCTTATATTTAATTTGGCAAAATTACATCAGGCAAGACATCAAACCATAAATTAATCTACAGACTTGTATGAATGCAGAAACCTTTCTATTGGCCTCTTTTGGATAATTACATGACCGGAGGCATAGGGCTTACATTTAACCCCTTCCCGACCCATGATGTTACACAGACGTCAGGGGTTTCTGTGCGTTCCCGACCCATGACGTTGTGCAATGTCCTTTCAAGAAGAGAATCACTGCACACTCAGAGGTATTTTGATGCAAAAGTGAAAGATTTTATTTTGTCATGAACAACATGCGGCCTGGCAGATGTTTCGGCCACCGCTTTGGGGCCTTTTTCACAGTGTCGCTTGGATGGTATATAGCCTAGGGTGCTGAAAAGAAACCTAGTGGTAGCTCAGCATCCGTCTGTAAGAGCTACTATGGGTTGGTGCACCTGTGGTTTCTTGGTATGGTCAGGGCTGCAGCAACCATTAGCCAAGTTGAGCCTGTTGCTCAGGCGGCAAGGAGGCAGGGGAGCAGCAATGCTGCAGGGGAGCCACCACTGACAGCACCCCCCATTAGCTCTTCACTCCCGCCGCCGGCACTGATAGCACCCACCCAGTCTTCACTCCCAGCACTGATAGCACTAACACCCCCTCGCTCTTTCTTTACCCCGCCGCCAGCACTGATAGCACCCCCCTTTTCCCCCTTACTGTTCGCCTCAGGTGGCTGGGAGGTATAGTTCACCACTGGGTATGGCTATATCTGGGGGTACTTGCCAGACCGTGCCAATAGTGTTGTGAATCCCAACTTTAGGAACAGGTGACACACATGCCAGAGCGCAGGAGCGCAGGGTCGGGCACACAGCTGACAGATGCTGTTGCTTCCTTACACTTAATGCATGTCACAACACAACTAAACAACATTGTTCAGGACTGCTGAGGAACTTCATAACCTGTTCTTAAAGTTGGGATACACATTACTATTGGGACGGTCTGGCAAGTACCCCCAGATATAACCATATCAAGAAACCACAGGTGCACCAACCCATAGTAGCTCTTCCAGACGGACGCCGAGCTACCACTAGGCTTCTTTTTAGCACCCTAGGCTATATACCATCCAAGCGACACTGTGAAAAAGGCACCAAAGCGGTGGCCGAAACGTCTGCCAGGTCGCATGTTGTTCATGACAAAATAAAAACTTTCACTTTTACATCAAATTACCTCTGAGTGTGTAGTGATTCACTTCTTGAATTGACTACGGGTTCTTGCAACTCCTTCACTGGCACCTCAAACAACAATGCTTGAGTGCACACCATTTACACGAATGTTGTACAACGTCATGGCGGTGAAATATCACAAGTGCTGCGGGATCATAAGGACCTATACTTTATCACAGGGGGGTGGCTTAGTCCTCCGTGGCTAAAATCGCTCTGATTGGCAGTTTAAAGTTAAACTGCAAATAAGAGTGATTCACCCCTCCAGATCTGATTGCAGCTCTCCAATCAGGTGTGGAGGGGCGGGTCAGCAGGTTCCCTCCCCCTCCTCAGTCCCCTCCCACTTCTGTGCTTATCAGCCCCCCATCTCTGGTCCCTTGTCCCTCTTAATCATTTAATCTATTTCCCGACGGGCTGCACCCACCGGTCAGCCTCCTCTGCTCGTGGCTGTGGTGCCCCTCCTCCTCTTCTGGACTCCTCCTCCTCACCTGAGGATTGTGAGTGAAGTAAGCATGAATGAATGGATGGATGCAGGGGCGTAACTACAACATGTGCAGGGGTTGCAATAGCACCTGGGCCCTGGTGCCTGGAGAGGCCCCAAAAGCCCCTGTGGCCTATAAAAAAGACTATTGCTATTAAAGATTTGCAATAATGGGGGCCCGTAGAAGCTTTCACATCAGGGCCCAAGAGCTTCAAGTTACACCACTGGATTGATGGGTGCATGGGTGCATGAATGGGTGACATCGATGGGTGCATGGGTGGATGGATGGGTGCATGGGTGGATAGATGGGTGCATGGATGGGTGCATGGGTGCATGCATGGGTGTATGGGTGCATGCATGGGTGTATGGGTGCATGGGTGGGTGGATGGGTGCATAGATGGGTGCATGGATGGGTGCATGGGTGTATGGCTGCATGGATGGGTGTATGGATGTGTGCATGGGTGCATGGATGGGTGCATGGGTGCATGGATGGGTGCATGGATGGGTGCATGCAGGGCCGGCTCCAGGTTTTTGTGGGCCCCGGGCGAAACAGTCTCAGTGGGCCCCTTTAAAACATACCACGGATTCATGAATATTAAAATGGAAGCCGCGGGCTGTGTATATATAATATATAATATAGATGCTCCAGGGTGGGTTGTATATATAATATTGAGGCTGTGAAGGGCTATATATATTATCTGGAGGCTGCTGCTGGGCTGTATATATTATTTGGAGGCTGTGCCAGTCCAGTTGTAGCTTCCAAATAAAATATATTTAGCCCAGCACAGCCTCCAAAAAGTATATATAGCCAGGCACAGCCTCCAAATAATATATATAGCCAGGCACAGCCTCCAAATAATATATATAGTCAGGCACAGCCTCCAAATAATATATATAGCCAGGCACAGCCTCCAAATAATATATATAGTCAGGCACAGCCTCCAAATAATATATATATAGCCAGGCACAGCCTCCAAATAATATATATAGCCAGGCACAGCCTCCAAATAATATATATAGCCAGGCACAACCTCCAAATAATATATATAGCCAGGCACAACCTCCAAATAATATATATAGCCAGGCACAGCTGCTGCTGGGCTGTATATATTATTTGGAGGCTGTGCCAGTCCAGTTGTAGCTTCCAAATAAAATATATTTAGCCCAGCACAGCCTCCAAAAAGTATATATAGCCAGGCACAGCCTCCAAATAATATATATAGCCAGGCACAGCCTCCAAATAATATATATAGTCAGGCACAGCCTCCAAATAATATATATAGCCAGGCACAACCTCCAAATAATATATATATAGCCAGGCACAGCCTCCAAATAATATATATAGCCAGGCACAGCCTCCAAATAATATATATAGCCAGGCACAACCTCCAAATAATATATATAGCCAGGCACAGCCTCCAAATAATATATATAGCCAGGCACAGCCTCCAAATAATATATATAGCCAGGCACAGCCTCCAAATAATATATATAGCCAGGCACAGCCTCCAAATAATATATATAGCCAGGCACAACCTCCAAATAATATATATAGCCAGGCACAGCCTCCAAATAATATATATAGCCAGGCACAGCTTCCAAATAATATATATAGCCAGGCACAACCTCCAAATAAAATATATAGCCAGGCACAACCTCTGAGTAATATATATATAGCCCGGCATATCCTCCCAATAATATATACAGCCCAGCACATCCTCCATGTAATATATTTACCCCTCCATGTGCCCCCACATTTCATACTGCTTTCCCCCATATGTGTTCCCCCTTTTCCATACTGCTTCTCTTCCATGTGCCCCCATGATTCATACTGCCTCTGCCCCCCATATGACCCTCCCGATTTATTCATCTCCCCCCCATGTTCCCCCCCCAATTCATACTGCTTCTCCCCCTTTGTGGCTTATTTTTTTGTAATGCTCTCCCCCCAAAGTGCCCCCCCATTAATAATGCTTCTCCCATCTGTGTAGCACTTTTTTTTTAGTGATGCTCTCCCCTCATATGGCCCCCTATTAATACTGCTTCTTCCCCCTTTGTGGTGTGGTATGAGAGCTGCTGGAGGAGAGACCTTGCTGAACATGCAATAGAGCTGCCTCCCTTGGGATTAAGTGTCCAGGCCCGGTGGACACGGTCGCCCTGACCTCGAAGCCTTATCACACGGAGCCAAGTGGAAGGCCGCCTCAAGAACAACTGACCGAATTTACACTCACCTTGTATTCCATTCCCTGTTGTGCGGTGCACAACAGTGCCAGGTGAGTGTATCCCTGATTAACCCTTATTTTATGTGTGGGATCAGCGTGGTGCAACCTTTTGTTTTTTCCTTTCTCCCCCCTTTGTGGCACTTTTCTGTGATGCTCTCCCCTCATGCGGGCCCCCTTATTAATACTGCTTCTCCCCCCCTCTGTAGCACCTATTTTTTGATGATGCTCTCCCCTCATGTGGCCCCCCTTCGATTCAAACTGCTCTCCCACCCCCTCCATGTGCCCCCCAGGCTGTCTGCTCTCTTCAGCCCTCTGGCAATTACCTGCTCCAGGATCCCTCGCTCTCCTCAGCGGTGCTGTGCACTCTGCAGATGCCGGCAATCTGATGAGAGAAACTTCTCACACTGCACCCAGCACCTCTGCAGAGTCAGCACGTCCGGGTCAGGGGAAGCTCAGACGCTCTGTCAGCTGAGCTCTACTGAACCCGGAAATGACAGGCAGAGCGCACAGAGGATCATTGGACACTGCCACCTGCGCCGCTGCCTTGCTTGTGCCTCCACATGGCTAATTTGAATCGCATGCAAGTTAGCCATGTGGACGCATATCGCTACAGCACCAGCCGCAATCAACTGCGCGGCCCCCGCCATCAGGGCTTTCTGTTACTAATGGGCTCCTTCCCATCAGGACTGCCTGTCCCTGATGGCGAATGGGCCCCCTGAGCTGTGGAGGGCCCCGGCACTTGCCCGCGTGCGCCAGGTGCTGGCGCCGACCCTGGGTGCATGGATGGATGCATGGGTGCATGGATGGATGAACAGGTGCATGGGTGGATGAATGGGTGCATGGGTGGATGGATGGGTTCATGGGTGGATGGATGGGTACATGGGTGGATGGATGGGTGGATGGATGCTTTGTTGGATGGATGCATGGGTGGATGGAGGGGTGCAAGAAGGGATTAAGTGTCCACTTGTTGTAGTCTCTGGGGTCGGAGTCATGGTGCACGGTACGGCAGAACATTGCCATACAGTGCACCATGACTCTGACCCCAGAGACTACAACAAAGGATCTAGTGTCCACTTGTTGTAGTCTATGGGGTCATAATCATGGTGCACTGTATGACAGATCATTGCCAAGCACTGCACCATGACTTTGACCCCAGAGACTACAACAAGAGGATACTTGATCCTTTACTGCAGTCTCTGCATGTAGTAGAGGCAATCAAGAGTCGTGGGACCATCATTGTGGACTACGTCGGATGGTATGGAGAAATAAAGATGGAGTCTCAATTTGTGTTTTTTTTCTAATAAAAATATTTTTCTCTGTGTGGTGTACTTTAGCTACTATTTACTAGAGATTCTTAATGGCTGGGTCTAATATTGGCCCGATATTATGAATCTCGGCCTTAGTGCCAGCTGCCAATAAAAAAGCAGGCATTAACCCCTTTATTAGCCAACTGGAGGAGTCTGGGTACAGCGCTAGAAAGTGGCGCTTCAATAAATGTGCCATTTTCTGGGGTGGCTGTGGACTGCAATTTGCAGCATGGGGGGCCCAGAATGCTTGGGCATCTCCATGCTGAGGATTCCAGCCCCCAACTGCCTAGTTGTACCTGACTGGACCAAAAATATGGCGGAGTCCATGTCATTTTTCTTTCTCAAATCAGGGCTATAAGCAAAAAAAGGGTTTGCTGTATTTTTGGTTGCCAGCAAGGTACAATAAGGCAGCTGGGGGTGGGTGGCAATCCATAGCTGCCAAGTTGTACCTGGCTGGACCAAAAATATGGCAGAGCCCAACATCATTTTTTTTCTGAAATTAGGTCTATAAATAAAAAAAATGGGCTTTGCTGTATTTTTGGTTGCCAGTTACAACTTGGCAGTTGGGGGGCTGCAATCCTCAGTGTGGAGAGACCAAAATGTTGTTGCCCCCACGCTGCGAATTGCAACCCACAGCCACCCAAGAAAATAGCGCATTCATTAGAGGCGCCATTTTCTGGTGCTGTACCCCAACTCTTCCAGTTGCCATTGTGCTGGTGGCAATGCTGGTGGCACACAGGGGCTCTGCATATGCGACATGGTGTCCACTAAGAATTTGAATGGAAAATTAGCTCCAATTGTTAGCAGACATCATGACCATGGAGAGCCCCTATGTGCCTGAACATTAGAGCTCCCACACAATTTTGGAAACTAGACCCCCTAAGAAATTATCTAGATGCATAGTGAGCACTTTGAACCTCCAGGTGCTTAAAAAATTGATTCGTAAAAAGGAAAAAAGAAGATTTTTGTGAAAAAAAGGTACTTTTTCATTTTTCCATTCAAAAATGTTAGCAGACACATTGTGGCGTATGGAGAACCCCTGTGTGCCTAAACATTGGAGCTCCCATACAAGTGACCCCATTTTGGAAACTAGACCCTCCCAAGGAACTTACCTAGATGCATAGTGAGCACTTTGAACACCCAGGTGCTTCACAAATTGATCCGTAAAAATTAAAAAGTACTTTTTTTTCACAAAAATGCTCTGTTAGCCTCAATTTTGTTCATTTTCACATGGGCAACAGGATAACATACATCCTAAAATTTGTTGAGCAATTTCTCCTGAGTACACCGACACCCCATATGTGGTCATTAACCACTGTTTGGGTGCACAGCAGGGCTCAGAAGGGAAGGAGCACCATTTGACTTTTTGAATGGAATTAGCTCCAAAAGTCAAATGGTACGCCTTACCTTCCGAGCACTGCCGTGGACCCAAACAGTGGTTTATGATCAGATATGAGGTATTGATATATTTAGGAGAAATTTCCCAACTAATTTTAGCATCCATTTTATCCTGTTGCCCATGTCAAAATGAAAAAATTGAGGCTAACAGAACATTTTTGTTGTAATAATTAAAATGTCAATTTTTTCCTTCCATGCTGCTTTAGATCCCATGAAGCACCCGAAGGGTTAACAATCTTCTTGAATGTAGTTTTGAGTAGCTTGAGTGGTGCAGTTTTTGGAAAGTGTTTTCTGTAATGTACGCCCCTCAAAGGGACTTCAAATGTGATGTGGTCACAAAAAAAAAGGTTTTGTAAATTTTGCTGGAAAAATGAGAAATTGCTGATGAACTTTGAACCCTTAAGATACTATCACACGCGGCAATATTGCTAGGCAATTTCACTGGCAATTTGCTGGTTGCAGTGAAATCATGGACACATTGTTCCATTTGTACACAGCAACAAAATAGAACAATGTATCCATGATTTCACTGCAACCAGCAAATTGCCAGTGAAATTGCCTAGCAATATTGTCACGTGTGACGGTACCTTTATAACTTCCTAATAAAAAAAAAAATTCCAAAATAGTGCTGATGTAAAGTAGACATGTGGGAAATGTTATTTATTAACTATTTTGTGTAACATAACTCTCTGGTTTAACAGAATAAAAATTGAAAATTTGAAAATTGCTAAATTTTCAAAATTTAAGCCAAATTTTCATTTTTTTCACAAATAAACGCAAAAATTATTGACCGAGAAATTTACTAGTAACATGAAGCCCAATATGTCACGAAAAAACAAACAATCTCAGAATCGCTAGGATCCGTTGAAGCGTTCCAGAGTTATTACCTCATAAAGGGACACTGGTCAGAATTGCAAAAAATTGCAAGGTCAGTAAGGCTAAAATAAGCTGGGTCACGAAGGGGTTAAAGGGAACCTGTCACCTGATTCTAAGTGCCTACACTATCTCTAGCTGTCCCTACACCTTCCTAGCTGCTCCCTATCTATCCCTTTCTCATCTAAAGTGTCCCTATTAAACATCTGAAAAATAAGTTTAAACTTACTGAAGTCCCCGAGGTTGGGGGACTGGAAAGGCGGGCCCACGCTCCATTCGGCAGTCCTCCATGGTGTTTCGCATGCCCCGCTGGGCGGCATTCTTTATTACTCTCCGCCCCCACCATTTGGTATCTCCCACCCTCTGTGACATGGTATGCACCGGCCGCGACGTCACATCCGGCGCGGTGCATTATGGGGCCGGTCACGTGATCGGCCCTAGTGCACTATGGGGCCGATCACGTGATAGGCCCGGCTTCAATAAGCGCATTGCGGGCCGATCACGTGATCAAGCCCATAATGCACTAGGGCCGATCACGTGACCGGCCCCATAATGCACCACGCTGGATGTGACGGTGCGGCCGGTGCATACCATGCCACAGAGGGCGGGAGATTCCAAATGGTGGGGGCGGAGAATAATAAAGAATAATGCCGCCCAGTGGGGCGTGCGATACACCATGGAGGACTGCTGAATGGGGCGTGGGCCCACCTTTCCAGTCCCCCAACCTCGGGGACTTCAATAAGTTTAAACTTATTTTTCAGATGTTTAATTGGGACACTTTAGATGAGAAAGGGATAGATAGGGAGCAGCTAGGAAGGTGTAGGGACAGCTAGTGATAGTGAAGGCACTGAGATTCAGGTGACAGGTTCCCTTTAAAGTACCACTACAGCTGTAAAACAAAAAATGCTGGCATGGTGCTTTAAGTCATTGAGCTCTGATATAGATAAACATGAGATTTAATAATGAAACTTTCAACAAAAAAATCAGCGGCACTGCAGGTCCATAGGTCCACAACATCTTCGTTGATTTAGAAAACTTTAAAAGATGCTTGGGGAGGGTAACGCTCTGCTGTACTGGACGACAGCCTGTTTTGTGCTGACTAGTGCTTCTACTGGTCATGCTAGTGAACGTGAAACAGTCTGAGGTCCAGGGCAGTAGAGCGTTACCCAAGCATGTTTTAAAGCTTTCTGAATCAACAGAGATTTTATGGACCTCGAATGTCGCGGACTTCTTCTTTGAAACTTTGATCCTGCATTTCTATCGACCTAGGCGCACCCACTGAGTCCCTTGGTGCATGAACATGAGCCGGCATAAGGATCTGAGATGATTTTCCGCCCTGTACTGTCAGTTGCGCCACAGTTTATTCTTCTTACCTTGTCACTAATGAAACAGCAGTAATTCTCCCTAGCCCTGACAAACTTGAGGTGGAGTTATTGGAAAAGGCTGGAGCAGCAGAGCTATGCTGTTTCCATGACTTCCAAACGAATAGGAGTTATGGAAACAACATAGTACAGCAAACTATGCGGTCTCTGTAACTGGTTAGTAATGGAAACATTGTAGACAAGTATTCAAAATGTCAGCTTCAGTGGATAGAGTTGGAGTGGATGGTTCCAGGAAAATACATAAGTAAAATCACTTCCAATTATATACGTCAATGGATGTAAACAAGCTTAGTCTGTGTATCTACAAGTTTTACATTTTCATGCCAGCTGATAATGCGAGTATAATATAATTATGGGCCAAAACCTAATGCGTTATTGGAATGCATTCACTGCCTTGAGTGCCCATTGTCAAGGATTTGCTTTCATCATGCAACATATTTTCATTACATACCTGCATTTCCTCCACTTGGGAAGCTCTGAATGACCTATATGTTGAAAAAAAGAATCAATAGAACATCTTTGTAGCTTGTTACAACAAAAGGTTAACATATGTAATAACATATGGTCTTTTTCCAAGCCATACGCTGATTTGACTTAATGAGTGTGTTTACATTTCTTTAATGGTAATTAAAAATCACTCGTTAATGCCTATTTCTTACTTTATGAATTTCTTCCTCCTCCAAGTAATTGCTGCTATTAGCCAATTTGTGAACAAAATGTAAAACAAAACTATATAAAACAGTCATAGCTACGAAACATAAATAGATACATTAACATCTAAGAGTATCAACATTATCACATATAGTATAACAGATTAAATAGATAATAAGTTGAAATTGCATATTCATACTAAATACATAACTGAGCTGGTTGAAAACAGCTTTAATTAGCAATGCAGATAGTGATTACATACATATCTGGTGGCTATGCCCAGTCATTTGCCGATTTTGGAAGGAGGCTGAAAGCCTCATTAGAAAGGTTTTACACAAAGACCTTAGTCTTAAACCAGAGACGGCACTACTTAATTTCCCGATCTGGCCGGATCACAGATGAGCTTCCACCTTAGCCCAAAACATTCTAACAGCTGCAAAATTACTATTCCTGACTCACTGGAAATCCTCCACAATACCCACACAAATACAATTACAAGAGAAAGTGCCCTTGCTATTCCATGTTGCTGAAATGGTGGCTGTGGTAAACCACACACAAGAGACCTTTTTGTAAACTTGTCAACCGTGGATCCAATTCAGGTCCTCCATTTTGAATATGCAGAAGTGAGAAAGCTCTGAACACATCCTAAGATGTACAAAAACTACTGAGAAAAAGCAGCATTAGAAAGACTTACCATCAATGCCAAAATCAAAAACCAACACTGCACTTGCAGGATGCAGTCAGACCCCACTATGTAAAGCAAGTCCAGGTGCAGGCTAATAAATCACCTCAACCTACAACAAGGTGTGGGAGGCGACTTGCCATGCACATAATGGGCCTGCATAGGACACCATTCACACTAATACAAATGATGCAGAGTGTCTGAAAGCTACCCACTGGCTATGCCATCTAACCAATGGGCCGCCCAGTGCGATGCTTCTGCACCACTAGATCAACACTTTCAGACACTCTGCATCATTTGTATCAGTGTGAATGGTGTCCTAAGCAAGCCCATTATGTGCATGGCAGGTCGCCTCCCACATTTTGTTGTAGGTAGAGGTGATTTTTATCAGCCTGCACCTGGGCTTGCTTTACATAGTGGGGTCTGACTGCATCCTGCAAGTGCAGTGTTGGTTTTTAATTTTGGCATTGATGGTAAACACATCCTAAGATGCTTAACTCTCTATTGTGTCTCCCTACCCCTTCACCCCTACCCTTCACTATAACCCCCTCCCCTCTCTATAATCTTTAACCACTGTCTCCTGTCCTTTTTTCTCTCCCAAGTGCTTCTCTTACCATTGTTTATAAGATTTCTATACGTGCTTCTGTCGACCTTCCAGGCAAGATGAAACCTCAAACACAGACTCTTCAATTATTCTGAGGTTACGAACTACGGCCTTAATGACTGACTATTGCAACACCACTATCCTTGAACTTGGAGGCTAATAGTGTCATCAGAAGCCCATACATATTTTTGACATCTCTCTCATGAATATCAGAAACCAAATATATTGTACCCTAATTCTTGCCTGAAATGTAATAATATGCTACCCTAGTTCATACTCTGTTTGTTTCATATACTTTAATAAAAAGAATTTTGAAAATGAAACAAAAAAGCTTTAATTATATATTTTCTTCATGGTGGATCTTGACCAAAATTTATACAGCAAATCTACAGAAAATTCTGCAAATATGATATGCTAATGTTTTGCTGATTTTAACCCTGCTGCACAGAAATAAGTGGAAACTAAGGTGAAAATCTGTGAAATCTCCAAACCTTAATGAGTAAATGATCTACAGAGGATCAAATTCAAGTTAAATTTAATAGAAAGCATAAAAGCAACTGTGAAGAAAGATTTAAACGACCGTGCTGCTGGAATCGAAGAGACATCAAACTTCGGAGGACATCAATCATAAAGTTATAGCTGTGTTTTATTAGTCAATGCGTTTCCGGCCTCCATGGCCCCTCCCTCAGGGCAAACCAATATTACAAACACTGAGAAGTAGCCAGATATATATAGTGCATCAATACAACGAACGCTCAGTCTGAAGTGAGGAAGCCCGCAAAATGGGGCGGAAATGTCACGTGTACATATTGTAAAATAGATGGAGAAACAATAGTGCATAAGCATATATATATACAATATAAACATTTTTTAAATGCACAGACCAATAAAAGTTGAAAATGTATTATATATAAAATCTACAAAAAATAAATTAACAAGCTTTAAATTGTCCTCTGGATTAGAACCCATTTTTTGTTTTATGTGTCTGTTAAGTGGTTAGAAGTGATCAAGAACTTTAGATGTAGTGCTATAGAGGTTACCGTATAAACGATCCGGTGATAAGGTATAATTGTTTGACTTATTAAAAAGCATGTGATATAAATTCATTGTAATGGTATGTGAACAGAGGAAATCTAAAAATGTGAAATTATCAAGGTGTAATCCAATGAACTACACTTATATCTATATGTGTCGTGAGTATCTTAAGGCTACATTCACACGTGGCGCATTTTGCCGCGTATTTGGCAGTGCCGCTTTTTTGCGTGCGTATTCGGCAGTGCCGTTTTTATGCACGTGTTTGTGCACAAAAAAGCGCTACAGCATGCCGATGCTGCGCTTTTCTCATAGCGAGATTCACATTTTACCAGACCCGGGACCTACTAACTTGATACCTATCTGCCGACACCATTGAAAAAACTAGAAGTTTTCATTGATCTCTCAAAAGAGACTCTCAATCAGAGAAAAGCACTAAAACCAATTACCGTATATACTCGTGTATAAGCCGAGTTTTTAAGCCCAAAAAATGGGCTGAAAAGTGCCCCCTTGGCTTATACACGGGTCAATACGGTAATCCAGGGCCGGCTCCAGGTTTCTGTGGGCCCCGGGCGAAAAAGTCTCAGTGGGCCCCCTTGAGTACATATCGCGGACTATAATTTTATATATATATATATAATATATATATATATATATATATATATAGCCGCACACTTACCGCAAGCCCCATAGACAAAGCATGGGGCTTGCCGCAAACGTGTAGCAAGTGCAGCCGCTAGGCTGAAAATGCGGCAGATACAGGTTTTTTTTACCGCAACTGCCACATTTTAAAAAAACGCCTATGTGAAATCAGCCTTACAGGAACAGTGACTGCTGAAACCAGCAAGAGCTGCTCCTGACAGTGAGTATATTACACGTTGTTAGGAGCGCCGGGCTAAAATGCGATTGCATTCCCTTGCGCTTTTTAAAAATACCCTTCAAATGCAAAATGTTGCATTTTTGTGCATCTGAGGATGCTTGGTATATACACAAGCATCCTGAAGCACACAAATAATGCAAGCAGCTCAATGGAGCCGCACTGTCATATGGTGGCACCGCAGCCAAGCGGAGTGTCTGGCCGTCCGGATCTCTCTTTCTCCTCACCTTTCTTCTCGCTGCTCCGGTCTCCTCCGGTCGCTCTGCACATATCAGCACAGTGATGACATCGTGCCCCTCCATGCTGAGCTGCAGAATGCAGACAGCGGCAGAAGAGACTATGGAGAAGAATGCTGCTGGCAAAGGTGGCTGAGACTATAGGAGCGGAATCTGCGGGGGGCTACCACTGGTACACATACTTCGTACACACGCGGCTCTGCTACGTACACCTCATACACACGCGGCTCTGCTCTATACACCTAGTACCCACTCGGCTCCATTCCATACACCTAGTACACACTCACCTCTGCTACATTCACACTGTAAACTCCTCCTGACCCCACACAAACTTCACCTAATTGTCATACACCTAGTACACACTCGCCTCTGCTACATTCACACTGTAAATCCCTCCTGACCCCACACAAACTTCACCTAATTGCCATACACCTAGTACACACTCACCTCTGCTACATTCACACTGTAAATCCCTCCTGTCTCCTGACCCCACACATAAACTTCACCTCATCCAGCACCATGACAACTGAGGAGCTGATCATGTGACCCCTGACTCCTCCCCTCCATGTGACATCATCACAGGTCCTGTAAGCACAGTGTGTGTGTTCTGCTCTGTTGGCTCCCATGGAGGGGGAGGAGGAGGAGACCTCCGATGCTGCAGGAGGTGAAAATGACCCCCCAGCTGCCCCCTGGATATGGCCCTGGCTGTGGGGGCAATGTGCTCAGGGGCCCCTGAGGGCTAGGGTCACACTTGCATTGTGACCCTAGCCTGATGCAAGTATTTTGGCTGCAGCACATAGCTTTTAATGCTATGCGCTGGAGCCCATAGAAACCCGACGTTACCATGACAACCACTAGTTGTCAATGTAAACTTCGGGTTTCTATGGGCTCCGTTGCTGGCAGCGCATAGCATTAAACGCTCTGCGCTGCAGCAGACAATACTTGCGTCAGGCTAGGGTCACAATGCAAGTGTGACCCTAGCCCTCAGGGGCCCGATGGGCCCCCTCCAAGCCTTCGGGCCCCGGCATTTGCCCGGGTACGCCGGGTGCTGACGCCGGCCCTGCGGTAATCCTATGGTGGGAGGGGGCGCGGGGGGTGGGGGGGGGCTGCGCAGTATTTCTTACCTTGTCCCCCGTTCTGCAGTGCTTTCCGGTGTCCTCCGTGCTCCGTTCCCGGTCTGCTGGGCCTTGTGGTTCCTCCTGGTTCCACCTCCTTCAGTTCCATCATGGGGGCTGCCATCTTGCTTCTTCTCTCCGCCCCCGGCCAGTGATGTCAGAGCAGGCCGTGCTGTGATTGGCTAGCACCCGTGATCACATGTCATGGGTGCTAGCCAATCACAGCGTGGCCTGCTCTGACATCACTGGCCGGGGGCGGAGAGAAGAAGCAAGATGGCAGCCCCCATGATGGAACCGAAGGAGGAGGAACCAGGAGGAACCACAAGGCCCAGCAGACCGGGAACGGAGCACGGAGGACACCAGAAAGCACTGCAGAACGGGGGATAAGGTAGGAAGCTGTGTGTGTGTGTATGTGTGTGTATGTGTATATATGTGTATGTGTGTGTGTGTGTGTATATATATGTGTGTATGTATGGGTATGTGTATGTAAGTAGGCTGGCTGCCAATATAAGCCATACCACTGGGGCTGCTGTATATACTTCTGGGGCTGCTGGATACTACCACTGGGGCTGTATATACCTCTGGGGCTACTGTATACTACCACTGGGGCTGTATATACCTCTATGGCTACTGTATACTACCACTGGGGCTGAATATACCTCTGGGGCTACTGGATACTACCACTGGGGCTGTATATACTTCTGGGGCTGCTGGCTACTGCCACTGGGGCTGTATATACCTCTGGGGCTGCTGGATACTACCACTGGGGCTGTATATACCTCTATGGCTACTGTATACTACCACTGGGGCTGTATATACCTGTGGGGCTGCTGGATACTACCACTGGGGCTGTATATACCTCTGGGGCTACTGGATACTACCACTGGGGCTGTATATACCTCTATGGCTACTGTATACTACCACTGGGGCTGTATATACCTCTGGGGCTACTGGATACTACCACTGGGGTTGTATATACTTCTGGGGCTGCTGGATACTGCCACTGGGGCTGTATATACCACTGGGGAGGCTGCTGTATACCACACTGCTGGGGACTGTATACCTGTGCTGGGGTCCACCCTCGGCTTATACACGAGACAATAGGTTTTCCCAGATTTTGGGGGCAAAAGTAGGGGGGTCGGCTTATACACGGGTCGGCTTATACACGAGTATATACGGTACTGATATACTACAAATATAAGAGATATTGTACCACTGGGGGCACCCAACCAAACTCCTCTTCACACACAAACAGAAGATGATCTCTATCACAAATACAGAAGAGGGACAGAGAATCCTGAAAGAACTAAAAATCTTAAATTCTAGTAATTAAATTATGGTTAGACCCACGTTCTTTCCCAATTGCTTGTCTAATTCCATTAGCATACAGAGGGGGCTATAACACTAGTCCTAATTGGAGGAAGATATAATCTATTCCTAGGAACTTCTCCACCATTTCTACTAGCCATTGGATCTGGCTAGTCAATAGTTTAATTAGTTCTAAGTTCCAGGTTAGATATAATGTCAGACAAGAATGAATCCACCAGCCCTTCACAAGAAGCATTCCTTGATCATATCATCCTAAAACCTAATCCCAACCGTTTCCTGCTTTCCCAAGCATTAAAACATAAAAATGCTAACTACATTTCTTTCACTAAATGTCAACGGTCTCAACTCTCCTCAGAAGAGACATATGATATGAAAGGAGATCACTAGGTCCAATGTTGAGTTTCCCGGGTTACAAGAAACAAACAAACAAACCTCCTTTCTTCAACCATGGCCATAGTGGACACCTGGAAGACAAAGTCCACAGAGGTTCGCATAGGCATTTGAGTTAATTCTGTAATTGAGAAGTAGCACAATACAGGGAGCATCAGCATATGAGTGAGTCCTTCACAGTTTTTGAATGTTGCAAATAAATGACCCAGTTGGCACATTGGGTCCTCTGATTTATTCCCTTTATACACAACAGTCCATAACACCCAGCAAATGCCACAAGAATTTGCAGAGTCTATTAAAATTAGGCCTAGGCCATCAAGATAATGGGGCACAGTACAATTAGGGCACAGTATATTAAAGGCAAAGTCCATTTAGGGCTTTGAGGTGTAGCCTGAAGACTGCAGTCCCGCTAATTCAGCAAAACCTTCTCATTTTTAGCTTTCATCTGCTTCCCCACTTGTTTACATCTTTCCAGTGCTCTGCCACTGAGACCCAGCCCCTTGTTTCTCCCTTCTCCACTCCCAGACACTATGGAATCAACATCGCTGGACCGCGCATGCGCAGTGTAAGTTATGAGCTCCACTATGACCTGTGACTAAGAATATGGTCTGCGCATGCGTTATCTATTCCCGCATACGTCACTGAATTTTTACATGTGTGGTACTCGCTTCCAGACGCCGTGATCGCGGCTCTGGTATACTGAAACAGGTGATTTCATTACGTTTTCATGTAATGTGTATTTAAAACTGCTCTAACACCAGCTGAGCACCCCTTTGAACCCTGAGGAAGCTCCAAAGGTGGGGCAATACGCGATGGGTGTGAGGATTGTTCCCACTGACTGCTGCCTGCCAATCTATGGCTAAGATCTGGGTGAATATGGATCATATACTCTTTAAACCTGATACCCTTGTTTCTGAGTCCTTCTTATTCATTATTAAGGAGCATTTTCTCCTTTATTCTTTTCCCTTTCAATAGGTGACTCCAATCTTTGGTGTACCACCTTTGTGAGAGATATAATTTTCTACCAAAGTAGCCTTACATGACCACCCTCCTTTTCTATTTATACCATCACATTACTACCATCTATGATTGCTTACAATCACTTGAAAAGGTTATTCTTTACTAGTAAAAAGTGTTCAGGGTGATAGATAATAGTAGCCTTGTCTGTATACATTGCTGTCAATAGGCATACAATCACAATTTATATACTTGTCACTGTGGTAGGGGCTTTAAATATATTGTATTGAGGCTGTATTGTATTGAAGTTGAGCTGTGAGGTTGACACACCTATTTTATGTATGTATCCAACCACTTTCTGAGCAGCAGTGGTTTGAAGGATATTGTATTATCTTTAGTCTTTCTATGTTGTGGTACAGTTATTGCATTTTTTATTGTTTTTAAAATTTGCCTTGAATTCTATGTTTTTTGTATTGAATAAAATATATTCATTTAATAGACTACAGGATGATCCCAGTCCTTCATACATACTTCTTGTTTTTTACATGTAGCTGGTTTCTGCGTGTGATTGGTTGATCATGATCTAGTGCCACTTTGTTATGGTTCTTCATAATTCAGCAGGGGGAAGTGCAACCAGTGCAAATCTGGGGAAGTGGAAAAATAAAATTAGGCCTACCTGGCCACGAGGCAAAAAGAACAGGCCTCGCTCTTTTCAAAACTGAAAAACAGTCCTCATCTGGCCAATAGGGTAACTCCAGGAGTATGAGTGAGGCTAACAGCCTGCAACCTTACATCCTGCATGGTTCAGGGTCACAGCAGGGACATTTTTTTCAGTGGTTCATCAAATCAACAACAGGCCTTTTGTTAGGGCAGTCCTCTTTAATCTGAGGCCTTTTCGAAAGTCTCCTAGTCCAGCAACATCTTCATTCACACTCCCTGGGATAGACGTAGCCATTCCACACTGTAGGCCGTACCTTGACAGTCATAGGGGGGTTTAAGGGGCTACTTCTCCAGCGGTATTTTCCACCACCACCTGCTCCCAGGTGGACTGATTAACTTAGCACTAGTGACTAGATTCATCTTCGGATATGAAACCAAACCCCCTCCACTGGAAAAAGTCCACTCCCTGGACCAGAGTACATTGCTCCTCAAACTGCTTAAACTTAGATCCCTGCAACCACTTTCAGGCAAGGGTCTCTGACAGCCTAATTTCTTCAAGAAATGATAAGGCCCAAGGTGATTCATGCCTATAAGGATACTTGCTAGGAGGGGGTAGGGAGCCACACATGACATTCTCCCAGTCGAAGGCCTCTGGCAGGGGTGCTATGGAAGGCAGGGAAACACAGACGTCTGACACTACTACCTCCTCCTCAACCTCCTCCTCTTAGATTGGCCAATCCACCAGATGGAGGATAACTAAGGGCAGGCATGCTCTAAGATCCTGCCTCTGACCTCTGAAGGTCCCAAGTGATATACAGAATGGCTCACCTCCTTCTGACTTTGAGCTCCATTCCAGTGGGACCTCTTCAGGGATACGGGACCAGCACTGGATTCTGACCTTGCTGCAAATCAGGCCCAATTCATAGTGGACAGTTGAACTCCAGCTCACATTGTGCACATCTCTTCTCAGGGCTGCTTCAGTTGCAGTAAAGAACGCTCGGCCCCTGGTAGTGGAGAGGAAAATCAGCTCCTCCAGAGCAAGCATCTCTTGCAGTGGATCCATTAGGTCTCTAAAATGCAGATTGCAGGCACACAGTAGCACAGTATTATTGTGTTGTACGGCAATCCCAAGATGGCGCTGGCCTCCGAAGTGAAACATCTTTCCTTTGACTATGGTCTTGCCTCTTCCAGTGCCAGTACCAAATCGATTAGAGAATATTATTGCTTGCCCATTCATGTTGCAAAAGCCTTATTAATCCCTCAATGGGGTGGGCAGCAGAATGCACTTGACTTACACATCCCTATGCCACAAGGAAGACTTGGGCTAGTGGTTGAGGGTATTAAAAACTGACATATTTGAAGGAGAAATAAGAAAATAAAATAGTTGTTTCAGCTCATCACCAATTCAACTGGAAAGTTGAATAAAGCTGGTGGGCAATGTAAAGGCAGGCCCAAGATTAATGATATAACTCATGTGCACGTGCCAAAAATCTGTATTTAGGGATGGGCGAATCTACTCGTTAGGACTCGTTACTCGGCGAGTAGTAAGGGACTCGCAGGACTCGGTACTCTGCGAGTTTCCCAGCGTTTACTCGCACGAGTCCAATGCAAATCAATGGCAAACGCTGACAAAACTAGGATTGCCATTGTTTGCATTAGACTCGGCTACTGTGCCAGTGATAGCAGGGAAACTCGCAAAGTAACTGCTGTTACTTTGCGAGCCGAGTCCAGGTGTCTTCTCTGTGCAGCTCCAGGGTCCTAGAGCCCGCCTGCTCACAGACATGATGTAGCAGAGCTGAGATTGTTCTCAGTCTGCTCATTCCCTGTGCATAGACATCTATATCTATGCACAGGGGATGTAGCAGAGAGGACATCGGGTTTTGGACTGCGTCGTACAGAAGAGGATTTTTTTAATTAAAGATGGAGTCCCTAATGGCTTTTTTTTTTATTTCAAATAAAAAATTTTCTCTGTGTTGTGTTTTTTTAACCCTTTATTGGAGATTCTTAATGGCTGGGTCAAACGTGGCCTGACATTAAGAATCTCGGGCTTAATACCAGCTTGTATAACAGTCAGAGTCTCAGAGTCAGAGTCAGAGTCTCACAGTCAGAGTCTCAGAGTCAGAGTCAGAGTCTCAGAGTCAGAGTCAGAGTCTCAGAGTCAGAGTCAGAGTCTCAGAGTCAGAGTCTCAGAGTCTCAGAGTCAGAGTCTCAGAGTCAGAGTCAGAGTCTGACTCAGAGTCAGAGTCAGAGTCTCAGAGTCAGAGTCAGAGTCTCAGAGTCAGAGTCAGAGTCTCAGAGTCAGACTCAGAGTCTCAGAGTCAGAGTCTCAGAGTCAGAGTCTCAGAGTCAGAGTCTCAGAGTCAGAGTCTCAGAGTCTCAGAGTCTCAGAGTCAGAGTCTCAGAGTCAGAGTCAGAGTCTCAGAGTCAGAGTCTCAGAGTCAGAGTCTCACCCTCAGAGCCAGATTCAGAGTCTCACCCTCAGAGCCAGAGTCAGAGTCTCAGAGTCAGAGTCTCAGAGTCAGAGTCTCAGAGTCAGAGTCTCAGAGTCAGAGTCTCAGAGTCAGAGTCAGAGTCTCAGAGTCAGAGTCTCAGAGTCAGAGTCAGAGTCTCAGAGTCAGAGTCTCAGAGTCAGAGTCTCAGAGTCTCAGAGTCAGAGTCTCAGAGTCAGAGTCTCAGAGTCAGACTCAGAGTCTCAGAGTCTCAGAGTCAGAGTCTCAGAGTCAGAGTCTCAGAGTCAGAGTCTCAGAGTCAGAGTCTCACCCTCAGAGCCAGATTCAGAGTCTCACCCTCAGAGCCAGAGTCAGAGTCTCACCCTCAGAGCCAGAGTCAGAGTCTCAGAGTCAGAGTCTCAGAGTCAGAGTCTCAGAGTCAGAGTCAGAGTCTCAGAGTCAGAGTCTCAGAGTCTCAGAGTCAGAGTCAGAGTCTCAGAGTCAGAGTCTCAGAGTCAGAGTCTCAGAGTCAGAGTCTCAGAGTCAGAGTCTCAGAGTCAGAGTCAGAGTCTCAGAGTCAGAGTCAGAGTCTCAGAGTCTCAGAGTCAGAGTCTCAGAGTCAGAGTCTCAGCCTCAGAGCCAGAGTCAGAGTCTCAGAGTCAGAGTCTCAGATTCAGAGTCTCACCCTCAGAGCCAGAGTCAGAGTCTCAGAGTCAGAGTCTCAGAGTCAGAGTCTCAGAGTCAGAGTCAGTGTCTCAGAGTCAGAGTCTCAGAGTCTCAGAGTCAGAGTCTCAGAGTCAGAGTCTCAGAGTCAGAGTCAGAATCTCAGAATTTCATGAAATAATTTTAAAAAAATGCGTGGGGCTCCGCGCAATTTCTATGTCTAGCCAGGTACAGCTAAGCAGCTGGAGGCTGGAATCCGCAGCGCAGGGATGCCCAAGCTTTCTGGGCACCCCCCGCTGCAAATTGCAGCCCGAAGCCGCCCCAGAAGATGGCGCGTTCATTGAAGCGCCATCCTCTGGCGCTGAACCCCGCTCTTCCAGCGGCCCTGGTGGCGGTGGCACGCTGGGTAATAAAGAGGTTAGGGCCAGCTTTATATTATCAGCTGGCCCTAAGCCCGAAATTTATGGCGGTCACGCCAATATTAGACATGACCGCCATGAATTTCTATTAAATTGTTTTAAAATTTTTTTTATTAGAAATAAAAAAAAAAGCCATTAGGGACTCCATCTTTAATAAAAAAAATCCTCTTCCGTCCGACGCAGTCCAAAACGCGATGTCCTCTCTGCTCATCCCTGTGCATAGATATAGATGTCTATGCACAGATATAGATGTCTATGCACAGGGAATGAGCAGACTGAGAACAATCTCAGCTCTGCTACATCAGGCAGCAGGCGGGCTCTAGGACCCTGGAGCTGCGGCAGCCAGCACACAGAGCAGACAGGACTCTTATCTGTGCGAGTTTCCCAGCGATTACTTACAAAGTAAACGAGTCCAATGCAAATAAATGGCAAAACTAGGATTGCTTCAGGCTGAAGCTTCCGAGACACATCTGCAATTTGTAAATCTCACACTACTCGCTATTACTCGCTTCCCCATTCATTAACATTGGACTCGCTAGACTCACAACGAGTAGCGAGTCCTGTGGTCGGACTCGCTAGAGTCAAGCGATTCCGAGTAATTTAGGATTCGCCCATCACTATCTGTATTCTAAACGTATGGAAGGAAAAGAAAAAAAAGGATTGCACATTTTCAAGAAGAAATATCCATATTATAGTGTTTTAATGTCAAAAGACCTATAAGACCAGGTACATTATACAATGGACAAATGCTATTTTTATCTCATTTGCTAGCAGATAAGTGTAGAAGAGGTGACCTTGCATGCTGCTGACCCTCTGCAAAAATAAAGTTTTTTTCTCTCTAAAAAAAATAAAAGTTCTTTTAAACAAATGTTCAAAGGAGATTTTAAGGTTCCTAGATTTCCCAGCTGCTGGCACATCTGGCACTATTTTTTAAGGTTCAAACTTTTCCCAAACAAAGGCGAGTTTGCTGATTTTTTTAGTAAATTGCTCACGCTTCCAATCACGAATTGAACCATCAATGTTAGTGCCGAAATTTAAATTGACAAACCTTGTTTGGAAATGTTTGCTCATCTCTTATTGTAAGTACCCAGTACTATATTAGGGTCCTTTCACATCAGCGGTTTTGCGTTGATCGCGGCAGTTGCGGTGAAAAAACTGCAACTGTCGCGATTACCACATAACGGCTGCACTTGCGGTGTACTTGCGGCAAGCCCCATACAATGTACATGTGGGCTTGCGGCAGGTGCGGCAAGTGCGGTATCAGCACTTGCGGCAGGTGCAGCAGCGAAAAAAAACACGGCTGACCGCGTTTTTTTCGCGCCCGCATCTGCCGCAAGTGCCGATACCGCACTTGCCGCACCTGCCGCAAGCCCGCATATACATTGTATGGGGCTTGCCGCAAGTACAACGCAAGTGCAGCCGTTATGCGGTAATCGCGGCAGTTGCGTTTTTTTCACCGCAACTGCCGCAATCAGCGCAAAACCGCTGATGTGAAAGCAGCCTTACATGAGTATTTCAATATATTAAAATGTTTTTGATTGGAGTGTTTCTTTAAAGGGTTTGTGTCCTCTGATATTTCTGGAATACACAGCTCTCCAGACAGCTGACTTCCTGATTGCTAGAGGGTTAAACACTCATGAATGACTGACAGTTTAGATGAGCAGCATAGTCCCACTATTTATCAAAACTGTGGTCCCCAGATTCTGCTATATGATGCATTCAGCAGTGGATGAAGGCATTGGCACAAAATCTGGCTGGGGATCAGGAGCTGACAGTTTCTGCCATTAATCCTGGCCAATATTAGTACAGAGGTTACAAGCTTAATAGTAAATAGTTTGTAAGCACTGCAGATGTTCAGCAATCTCTGGTTGTAACCTAAGTAACAAGCTGTAAAAAATGTAAATTTCAAAAAGAGAGAGTTAAACTTTAATAAACTGTAAATTGGAATGTTGCGTGTTTTTCCCAGTTGGATCCATCTGTTAATTTGTAAACTTACAGGCTGAGTCAGATGTATTTTAAAGGGAACCTGTCAGGTTGTTCTACCCTCCTAAACTATCACTACTTGTCCCTGCACCTTGGTTAATATTACCTAACCAACACTCAGGCACATGCGCACTGTGCATATTGAAGCCGAACCACACACGTCATAACTCCCCAGAATGCACCGGATATGACGTGTACTGCTCGGCTTCAATATATGCACTTTCGCATGCGCCGGGCCGTATCACATGATCAGCCCCCACAATACACCGGGCCGAATATGACGTTCCGGACCAGCATATCATTCAGCAGAGTAGGCGGGATACTCAAAAGGAGGTGTAAAAACAGAAAAACAGATGACGCCCAGCGGGGCGTCCTGAGAGCCAGTGAGGAGGGGGACAATGGAGCCCTGGATCCCATCTTTCCAGTCTCCGGATGGATACTGCTTGTAAGTTTAAATGCATTCTTCTAAATCTTTATAGGGCACATTTAGGTCAGAGAGGGTAGGGAACAGCTATCAAAGTGCAGGGACAGGTAGTGATAGGTTAGGAGGGTAGAACGACCTGACAGGTTCCCTTTAATATGTATATTCATATGGAGCAACTTCTTTTTCCATCCATAGTGAAATCCAAGAGATAAATTTAACCTTAGATTTTCTACATTTGTAACAGTATATTGAAGTAAGAATAAAAAACATGAATCTGGATTAGATATTACAATACAATTTACTCTTGCAGCGATTCTCCTGAACCTTGTAGTTTCTAGTGACCTGACTAAATTTCATCTTGCCATCTGTAAGACTTTTGTAGCAGTCAGCATTCTATAGGAAATTCTAGGCTTTTTTATTTCCATTGAAAAGTTATGTGCAACGTACATGTTAAGCTCTTAGCCATTTCTGCAGCAACCGTTTACAAGCTGTATACATTTGCTAAATACTTAATTTACACTTACACCCGCATTGTAAATTACCCAACATTATCACGCCATATTTGTTATAACATTTTCAGGGACTAGGTCTTAATTGCGCACATTTTCATTTGTATTGGAAGTTCTGTTATTTCCTTTTTTTACAGAAGTGTCAGTCTTTGCATACACTTAATGTTGTCAGAACAGAAAGCAAGCAAACACGGGGAGAAATGACACATTGCCCTTGGTCAAACCCCATTGCTACAAGGTAACAGCCTAACTATTGAGCAACCTTACAGCCTCTAAGAATATTCAGATTTAACAAATTGTAACTTTACATATATCGAATTATATAACATAATGTGACATGGATAGGTGATAACTTGCTAATCAGAGGGGTTAAACTTCTGTTACCTAAATTAGTCCAAATACTGGAGCTCAGAAATACCAGGATAGAGTGGTGGACACATATGTGCACCTTTGCTCAATGTACTGTCTATGGGGCTCCTGTAGATAGCCGAGGCTAATGTTCGGATACAAAGCATGGAGTGTCAACGCTTCATTGTAGCTGGGCATTTTAGAGTTGTGCTTTCAAGAACGTCCCAACAGTCTTAACCTCCCCACTGAGAAGGTTAATACCAATGCTGTGGATAAAAGATAACTTATAATTAGGGATGGGCGAATCTACTCGCTAGGACTCGTTACTCGGCGAGTAGTAAGGGACTCGCAGGACTCGGTACTCTGCGAGTTTCCCAGCGTTTACTCGCACGAGTCCAATGCAAATCAATGGCAAACGCTGACAAAACTAGGATTGCCATTGTTTGCATTAGACTCGGCTACTATGCCAGTGATAGCAGGGAAACTCGCAAAGTAACTGCTGTTACTTTGCAGCCGAGTCCAGCTGTCTTCTCTGTGCAGCTCCAGGGTCCTAGAGCCCACCTGCTGCCTGATGTAGCAGAGCTGAGATTGTTCTCAGTCTGCTCATTCCCTGTGCATAGACATCTACCGTGTTTTCCCGATAGTAAGACCGCCCCGAAAGTAAGACAGGGTGGGGGAGGACGGGGGGTCTGCTAATGTAAGACCCCCCGAATGTAAGGCAGGGTAGGGGGGAGGGGGAGTCTTACTATCGGGGAAACACGGGGGGGGTTTACATACATACATACACACGTACAGACACATGCATACACATATATACACACCATACACACCATACACACCACACACACACATAGCACCGCTTCTTACCGGGTCCGGTGTGGGGTCCCCGATGGTCCTGTGCCGTCCTCTGTGCTCCGGTCCGGTCCCCGAGATGATCCGCTGCCGTCCGCCGTGTTCCGGTGCCGTTTTGCACTGGTATTGCCGGTCCTAGGCTCCATGATCCTGTTCTTCCGGAGTTCAGGCCGCAGCTCCGCCCAGGTCATAGTGTGGGCCAATCAGCATAGCGGCGCTCAAGCAAGCGTCATCGGGCGCTTGCCTCTTACTTTCGGGGGGGGCCTTACATTGGAGGCCCCACCATCCATCCAGCCATCCATCCATCCACACACTGCAGCCATCCATCCACACATTCCCACACATACAGGCGGGCTCTAGGACCCTGGAGCTGCGGCAGTCAGCACACAGAGCAGACAGGACTCTTATCTGTGCGAGTTTCCCAGCGATTACTTGCAAAGCAAACGAGTCCAATGCAAATAAATGGCAAAACTAGGATTGCTTCAGGGTGAAGCTTCCGAGACACATCTGCGATTTGTAAATCTCACACTACTCGCTATTACTCGCTTCCCCATTCATTAACATTGGACTCGCTAGACTCGCAACGAGTAGCGAGTCCTGTGCTCGGACTCGCTAGAGTCAAGCGATTCCGAGTAATTTAGGATTCGCCCATCACTACTTATAATGTTAGGAATAACACTTTAACTTGACTTTCCAAAGCAGTTCAAGACACTGAAAATGTCAAATTATGGTTTCCTGCATTTTTACATGATGTGTAAAATGTCCAGTTGACATTTGCTACATTAGCAAGACAAAATATACAGAAGTGCTAGAAATTCAGTTGACAGAAATTTGCATGCAAGTGCAAAAATTACGACCCCGTCTTAGCCTCTCGTACAGCCAGATAAGATCTCATACTTTGCACTGAAAAGGGGCAAATACTACAAAATACCATGTCTGCAAATTGAGGTTCTAATCTGGCATAAATCCTAAGGCCCAGTTCACATCTATGCAGCCCCTGCATTTGCCTGCCCTCCCTGCCCTGTGCTAGCGCAAATGCAAGCGCAGGTGCATTTACAGGCAAGTGTTGGCAAGCGCACAGGCACATGGATGCACTGCTCTTGTGCTCACCTGCAGTCGGTGCCCCCATTATCTGCTATGGCCAAGCACGGCCGAGCGCAGGAGCCGAAAACCAGAGAGCGCGAGTGGGATTGAGCTGACGTCACCGCGCATGCGCTTCTCCAGATGCACCCGGGAACGTTGCATTTCACGTTTCCGGGTAAGTCTGAGCAAGCACATGCGTGGTGACGTCAGCTCATTCCCACTCGCGCTTCCGGGTTTTCAGCTCCTCCACTCGGCCGTGCTCAGCCATAGCAGGTAATGGGGGCACCAGGCGCAGCGGAGCGCAAGAGCAGTGCATCTATGCGCCTATGCGCTTACCTGCACTTGCCTGTAAATGCACCTGTGCTTGCATTTGCTCTAGAACAGGGCAGGCAAACGCAGGGGCTGCATCAATGTGAAAAGGGCCTAAATCATATGACATGGCTCACTAAATGGTCAATTTTGACTTTTAGGATTGCTACTTCCAATAGGTGGTGCTAGAGTTCATCTACTTCCACCCTGAAGGGACAATTTGCATACTTTACCCATGACACACAGCTTTTTCATGTATGCAGTAAATCTTTCCAATACTTACATTACATAGTGATGGACAAAACAATTCAATTAATAACAGGTGAATATAATTAACAGATGTGTTTCCCCCCTTACTTTTTCTTAAACTCAGATAATAACTCCAATTTTTCATTGCTGTGCTGTAAAATTTTAGAAAACCAACAACATGCTATAATTCATATCACAGCCACTGGGTGACCACACATAGACACACAGCAGAAACATTTCCCAACAGAATATCACAAAATCAAGTTTTCTATAAACAAACAAAACAGGTATTCTCACTCCACACATCTTGAGATACATTCAACCAAAGGAAATGTTAAAAGAAATGCATCGATAATTAAAATAACTGTTATCAGTGCCAAATTATTGCAATAGATAGACTCACCAGAAAAATCCATGCAGTGGCCTTTTCCATAACAATACAGAGGTCTATTGAAGGGCTTACTGAGACATTGACAGGTTTACCGAGACTGAGTTGCCATTTAACATCAAATTTGCCTCAAGGTAACTGAGAAACAAGCAGGCAAAATGCATTTGCCTGGAGGTGCAAAGTTAAAACAGGAGTTAATTTATGGTAGAACAGTCCCTGGAGGTCCTAGAAAACACAAAAGTGAGCATAAAGTCATAAGAGCCATTATCTACGATCAGGCATGTTGACTGATTATTACAAAGCTGAAAAATGAAAGGAATAAGACACTAAGTACGAGGCTTTCATGTTTTTTGCCATGAATACATAAGACAGATTACATTTCAAAAACAATCCACATCAAGTTATATTACTTTTTGCATCTTAATGCTCTCGTTAAATCTATTTTATAATTTTGGATAAAACAACTGTACAGGTTTGTCTTATATCACTTAACGAACTTTCCTAGTTGCTATTACTAGAGATGAGCTTTAGTGTATCTGATGAGATTGGAATTCGTCAAATTTAACCAGAACATTCAATTTGAAGCAAATGGATCTTCAATGGATCGAATGTCCTGTATTCTACTCTGGGATTTGGGGAGAACCCAGAGCATAATAAATATAAGATATAGAGAAAAGAACAACTATTACCTCACCTCTCACCTATCACCGCACCTCCATGTCCTCTGTACTTTTCTCGGCAATCCTTCTAACCACCGCCACGTGCTGATACCCCTGGGGATCTTCATGTTAGGGATGGACTTCTAGCACGATGTCCCTGTGCATTCACATTATAAATTTGTGCCACATTTTATAATATGACCTTGTAACACATGCGCAGGGACGTCCCGGGTCTAGTCATGGCCCTAGAATGCTGTCCTAGAGTGGACAAAATAAGGTCATGGTGCAAGTCATGATTTCCCAATGACAAGTCTTTACTAAAGACTTGTTCATCAGTTCCACCTGATGAAGATAGCGAGGGCTATCGTAACGCGTAGTGGCGTCAGAGAGCATTTGCAATTTTATTAACAAAATAGGTCGGTATACAATCCTAATTCTCCATTCCTGTTGACTTAGCACTCCATAACACCGCAATATCCTCCTTTCTCTATAAGTCTTTACTAAACACATGCTTGGAGATGAGATCTGCATATTTTTATATAAGTAATATAAATATAGATATAGTGTGAGGTAGCGTACTCCTGGGGGTTCGCTTGACAGCGTAAAATTACACCAGAACATGTTTTTAATCATAACTTTAGAGGGGCGTGTCCTGCATCTGATGGAGCAGGACCCTTAGTGAGGAGCTCTGCACACTAAGCCCTGATAACGGCACATAACAGCCACTACAGCCTCCAAAACCTGCTGGGGTGAGATTGGATTACCTCAGGAACAGACTGAGATGTCTAAAGGCGGCTCCAGACGCAGAGATACCGAGCACTCGGTGAGAGATTTCTTTGGGGTAGACAGAACACTGAGATCTGCTGCTTCCAGCATGGCACAGGGGGCGGGAAAATCAACACCTCACCGCTCTCCTCGCTCTCAGCATGAAGGAGGGGGCCCAGGAGCCAGAGAGGATGATGAGGCTCCAGTGACAAAGGGATGTCTGAGAGGCTTCCTAGAATCCCTCCGCAGGTCCCTGCAGGAGGATATGAGGGGCATGATTGCTGATCTAAGAGCAGATCTATCATCCATAAGTAAAAGAACAGGACACATTGAACATAAAATGGTGGACTTTGCTGCAGCCCATACCATCCTTGCAGATGACTTTGCAGAGGTGGATTCAGAGGTCAGTTACAGGCGTCTGTCTGTGATTTACAGGACAAACATCGTATTAAGAATATGAAATTGAGAGGAGTTGCAGAAGGGGGTGAGGAGGAAGACCTCTTGGCCACGGTAACAACCTTTATGGAGGTAACTCTCCCTGATATGCCTGCCACAGAAAGGAAAATTGATAAACTTTTTCGGCTACCTAAACCTGCAAGATTAAACAGAGATGTTCCGAGAGACATTTTAGTCTGTTTCTCCTCTACAAAACCGCGGGAAAAGCTGCTGGCCGCCATGAGAAATCATCCGGAGCTCCCATCCCCCTTCAGGGCGGTCTCTGTGTTCCCAGATTTGTCCCCCGGAACCCTTGCCAGAAGACGAGACTTTGCCCCCTACTGTGCCATTCTGAGAGACAAGGGGATCTCATACATTTGGGGTTCCCCTGTGTCGGTGATATTTCGCTACAGAGGTTCAAGACAATACTTTAATTCCCCTTCTAAAATGAGAAAAGCCTTCCAAGACTGGAACTTCCCCAAGACTGCCACAGCGACCCCAACGAAAAGGGCCCCGTTGGAGATGCGAGACCCGGAGACAACAGATGGAGAGGTCTGAAGGGCTGTGAACTTATTATGAACATACAGAACTGGTTGTGACTGATCTCTTGAATAGCAGGAGGCTCTGAGACCTCCTTGGAGGTCGTATTAGATCTTAGCTCCTGCAGGGGGGCCCTTCCGCCTTAAATCCATTGAGGTGGGGTGGTCTAGTCCCCCTTTTCTCCCCAGCTTCTTGGTAATTTGCCTTGAATTAAGTTTACATTTGTGTTCAGTGTTTTTGTTTTCTTCTTCTATCCCCATATCTATTGTTTCTTTTCCTTGTCCCCCTATCCACCTATCTTCCTCTCTTTCCCTGTCCCTCTCCCGCCCCCTAGGGGTTCTCTTCCACATTGATTCCATCATACTGGCACTGTGAATTGTGGAAACAAAACTATGACTATGAGATGTGTTTCGCTTAATGTGAAGGGGTTGAATTCCCCTATCAAACGTTCCTACCTCTGGAAAGAGGCCCTCCGCTCTAAAGCGGATATCCTATGCGTCCAGGAGTCCCACCTCCTAGCAGCGGATAATGTCAGACTGAGCCACCGACTTTTTCCCCATTTGTTTTTTGAGAACCACCCTGACAAGAAGCAAGCAGGGGTGGGAATCTTCATTAGAAACTCTGTTCAATTCCAAATGGTTCAGGTTATCCCTGACCCTATGGGTCGTGCTCTTATTGTGATATGTAAGATAGCAGGGTCAGTTTACACATTACTAAATGTCTACACACCAAATAATGGGCAAATTAAATTCCTTAGGTCCTGGTTTGAACGTCTGAAGCAGGTGGCAGTCGGTAAGGTGATTGTCTGTGGAGACTTCAACCTGGTCCCCAGCAGACTCATGGATAGTACTGCCCCGTCCATGGGAAGGGGCAAGGAGCTGGGCCCCCTGATTAGGGAATTTCACCTCCACGACATCTGGCGCTACCTCCATGCATCAGAGAAAGACTTTTCATTCTTTTCCCACAGGCACAGGTCCTACTCGAGAATTGATCTCTTTTTGGTCGATGATAACACTCTTGGGGCCTGTGCCTGTGCGGAAATGGGTCTGATCTCTTGGTCGGATCATGCGCCAGTGTCGTTGGAGGTGGCCCTGACGGGAGGGAATCCCCCTCCGCGTACATGGCGACTTAATGCCAACTTGTTGTCAGACCAGGCGGTGGTGGGGGCGATTGGTAAGGGACTGTCAGACTTTTTTGCCCTCAATGACACGGGAGATGTAGCGGACGATGTCCTATGGGAATCCCACAAGGCCGTCATAAGGGGCACGCTGATAAAGAAGGCCTCTCAACTGAAAAAGTCCCGGGAAAAAACTCGAGAGGACTTGCTGACTCAATTACAGGTCCTGGAAGACCTAAATAAATCAAACCCGAGGTCAAACAACTCTGCTCAGATCTTCCTGCTCAGAAATCAGCTTAGAGCCCTGATGCTCCATGACTATGAGAAGCATTTGAGAAAAGTTAAGACGTCCCATTATGCAGCTGGAGACAGAGCTGGGGCGCTCCTGGCCAGGAGACTAAAAAAGAGATCAGCCATGACAATGATTGACTCTATGAATACTGCAGATGGCAGGGTGGTGAGAAGCCCAGAGGAGATAGCGGAGACGTTTGCGGTGTTTTACGAATCCCTGTACAACCTGAGAGACTGTAGAGAGACACCCCAGCCTGACTTGGACGAGGTTAATGCCTTTCTTGAGACCCTGTCACTCCCGTCACTGACTAAAGACCAACTGTCAGAACTAGGGATGGGCGAATCTACTCGCTAGGACTCGTTACTCTGCGAGTAGTAAGGGACTCGCAGGACTCGGTACTCTGCGAGTTTCCCAGCGATTACTCGCACAGTAACGAGTCCAATGCAAATCAATGGCAATCCTAGTTTTGTCAGAGACTCTGACAAAACTAGGATTGCCATTGACTTGCATTGGACTCGTTACTGTGCAAGTAATCGCAGGGAAACTCGCACAGTAAGGAGTCCAGCTGTCTGCTCTGTGTCTGCTCTCAGCCTGCAGGCTGCCGCAGCTCCAGGGTCCTAGAGCCCGCCTGCTCTCCCTGTGCACAGAGATGATGTAGCAGAGCTGAGATTGTTCTCAGTCTGCTCATACCCTGTGCATAGACATCTATATCTATGCACAGGGGATGTAGCAGAGAGGACATCGCGTTTTGGACTACGTCGGACGGAAGAGGATTTTTTTAATTGAAGATGGAGTCCCTAATGGCTTTTTTTTTTTATTTCTAATAAAAAAATTTCTCTGTGTTGTGTTTTTTTAACCCTTTATTGGAGATTCTTAGTGGCCGGGTCAAACCTGGCCTGACATTAAGAATCCCGGGCTTAATACCAGCTTGTATAACAAAGCTGGTATTAACCCCTTTATTACCCAGCGTGCCACCGCCACCAGGGCCGCTGGAAGAGCAAGGTACAGCGCCAGAGGATGGCGCTTCAATGAACGTGCCATCTTCTGGGGCGGCTGCGGGCTGCAATTTGCAGCGGGGGGTGCCCAGAAAGCTTGGGCCTCCCTGCGCTGAGGATTCCAGCCCCCAGCTGCTTAGCTGTACCTGGCTAGACATAGAAATTGCGCGGAGCCAAACGCATTTTTTTTTATTATTTCATGAAATTCATGAAATAATAAAAAAAAAGGGCTCCCATATATTCTTGTGTCTGGCCAGGTACAAATAGGCACCTGGGGGTTGGGGGCAGCCCGTCGCTGCCTGCTGGATCCGGCTGGTTCCAGAAATACGGTGAAGCCCACGTCAAATTTGTTTCTGACAAATCCATAAAACAATGTTAATAAAAGGGACTGCATCTTTATTAACCCCTGGACCATGGGCGAGGGGTTAATAAAGATGCAGTCCCTTTTTTAGGATTGTTTTATTGATTTTTCAGAAAAAAAAATACGTGGGCTTCGCCGTATTTCTGGAACCAGCCGGATCCAGCAGGCAGCAATGGGCTGCCCCCAACCCCCAGGTGCCTATTTGTACCTGGCCGGACACAAGAATATAGGCGAGCCCTCTTTTTTTATTATTTCATGAATTTCATGAAATAATAAAAAAAAAATGCGTGGGGCTCCGCGCAATTTCTATGTCTAGCCAGGTACAGCTAAGCAGCTGGGGGCTGGAATCCGCAGCGCAGGGAGGCCCAAGCTTTCTGGGCACCCCCCGCTGCAAATTGCAGCCCACAGCCGCCCCAGAAGATGGCGCGTTCATTGAAGCGCCATCCTCTGGCGCTGAACCCTGCTCTTCCAGCGGCCCTGGTGGCGGTGGCACGCTGGGTAATAAAGGGGTTAATACCAGCTTTGTTATACAAGCTGGTATTAAGCCCGAGATTCTTAATGTCAGGCCAGGTTTGACCCGGCCACTAAGAATTTCCAATAAAGGGTTAAAAAAAACACAACTTTTTATTAGAAATAAAAAAAAAAGCCATTAGGGACTCCATCTTTAATTAAAAAAATCCTCTTCCGTCCGACATAGTCCAAAACGCGATGTCCTCTCTGCTACATCCCCTGTGCATAGATATAGATGTCTATGCACAGGGAATGAGCAGACTGAGAACAATCTCAGCTCTGCTACATCAGGCAGCAGGCGGGCTCTAGGACCCTGGAGCTGCGGCAGCCTGCAGGACCCGAGGGCACAGAGCAGATAGCCAGACTCATTACTGTGTGGGTTTCCCTGCGATTACTTGCACAGTAACGAGTCCAATGCAAGTCAATGGCAATCCTAGTTTTGTCAGAGTCTCTGACAAAACTAGGATTGCCATTGATATGCATTGGACTCGTTACTGTGCGAGTAAACGCTGGGAAACTCGCAGAGTAACGAGTCCTAGCAGATAGAGCCTGAAGCTTCCGAGACACATCTGCGATTTGTAAATCGCACATTACTCGCTATTACTCGCTTTCCCATTCATTAACATTGGACTCGCTAGACTCGCAACGAGTAGCGAGTCCCGGGCTAGGACTCGCTATAGTCAAGCGATTCCGAGTAATTTAGGACTCGCCCATCACTAGTCAGAACTAAATAGGCCCATGTCAACACAAGAAATCGCCAAAATTATTTCCTTCACTAAACCCTCCTCGGACCCGGGCCCAGATGGCTTTTCCAATACATACTATAGAACCTTTGCAGCCGAGCTGTCCCCGTATCTTTTACGAGTATTCAACTTGTGGCAGGCGAAGGGAGCCATCTCACCCGCTGCCTTGGAGGCGACCATCACCACCATACCTAAACCGGGCAAACCACATGATTCTCCTGCTAGCACCAGGCCTATTTCTCTGCTAAATTGCGACCTGAAGATATTCTCAAAATTACTGGCGTCCAGACTTGCTCGAGTTCTACCTTCCTTAATTCACCCGGATCAAGTGGGCTTCGTGTCGGGGAGGCAGGCTAAGGACGGCACCAGGAGGATCGTGGACCTGGTAAAAGTGGCAGAGCTTAGGGGGGTCCCCAGTGCATTCCTGTCGCTTGATGCTGAAAAGGCCTTTGATAGGGTGCACTGGGGATACCTTCGGGCTGTCTTAGGGAAGTTTGGCTTTGAGGGGCCGATTGTGTCGGCAATCCTTAGCCTTTACTCCCGCCCGAATGCCAGAGTCCTCGCCTCCGGGTTCCTGTCCAGAAGCTTCCAAATTACCAATGGCACAAGGCAGGGTTGCCCGCTTTCACCGGTAATCTTCGCCTTGGTGGTAGAACCTCTTGCGGCCCTGATCCGGGCTGACCCGCTGATATCGGGAATCGTGGTTGGAGAACTGGACCATAAAGTAGGCCTGTACGCAGACGATATCATAATTGCTTGCACGAACCTTGAAATTTCTCTCCCTGCGACTATGTCGGCTCTCACTAAATTTGCACGAGTGTCCCTATATAAGCTAAAAGCTTCAAAATCTATGGTACTACCAATATGTGTCCCGTTGTCTCTGTCTTCCAGCTTATCAGAGAGACTCCCCTTTCAATGGTGCCCGGGTGGCATAAAATATTTAGGCATCATTCTAGGCCCCACCTCTCAGATAGTACAAGCTAATGTTGAGGTTCTGGTGAAAGCTTTGTCGGATGGCATGAGTAAACACCCCCTACATGCCTTGACATGGATGGCGAGAACGCAGGCGTTTAAGATGATGCTTTTACCTAAGATTCTCTACTGTTTCCGCTGTGTGCCTGTTGCTATACCTGGCAAGTTAATGAACAAACTGCAGTCCCTGACTAATAGATACATATGGGCTGACAAAAAACCGAGGGTCCCCAAAAGAGTTATGTCACTTCACATGAATAAAGGTGGGATGGGGGTCCCAGACTTAAAGTCTTATCATGGGGCAGTCATATTAGAGGAAGCAAAGAGGCTCTGGATATCTGCTGGAGACCTGGGTTGGATGCAGATTGAGAGTTTTGTTGACGGGGTCGGACTCCAGGGACTTCGGACTATTCTCGAGGCAGAATCCTTGACCAAACTAAAAAGGAAATTTAAACTAGACACGACACGTACCCTGCTTCTCCACTGGAGGGGTCTACCAAAATCCTGGACTAGATTACCGGCCTTTGACATTTCTCTGAATGCACTTCGCCTACATTTACCCTTTTTAGAGATTCCTAAATGGGAAGTGGCGGGAATTCACACACTAGCAGACTTAATGACAGACTTGGTGTCATTTGACACATTGACAGAATGTGACCCATCCTTACGAACAGGGGCGTAACTAGAACTGGCAGGGCCCCATAGCAAACTTTTGAACGGGGCCCCCTCCAAGACACGCCCCAATGACACGCCCCCCTTCAAGACACGCCCCCAATGACACGTCCCCTTCAAGACACACCCTCTTACAGGCCCCAGCAGTATATACAGCAGCCTCCCAAGTGGTATATACAGGCCCCAGCAGTATTACAGCAGCCTCCCCAGTGGTATATACAGGCCCCAGCAGTATATACAGCAGCCCCAGTGGTATACAGCAGCCTCCCCAGTGGTATATACAGGCCTCAGCAGTATTACAGCAGCCGCCCCAGTGGTGGTATACACAGGCCCCAGTGGTGGTATATACAGGCCCCAGTGGTGGTATATACAGGCCCCAGTGGTGGTATACAGAGCCCCCCCTTGCTGCTGCTGCACACCTGTAAAGGAATACATCATTATAGTTACTTATCCCTGCCGCTGTCGCCGCTCTGACACCGTGCTCCTCCGGGTCTTCATGCTTCCTCCTCCGGCGCACAGGCTCCCAGCACAGGGTATACAGCTCCCAGAGTCCCAGCATAGAGTATACAGCTCCCGGCACAGGGTATACAGCTCCCGGCACAGGGTATACAGCTCCCGGCACACACAGGGTATACAGCTCCCGGCACAGGGTATACAGCTCCCGGCAGCACACACAGGGTGTATACAGCTCCCAGCAGCACACACAGGGAGGTATACAGCTCCCAGCAGCACACACAGGGAGGTATACAGCTCCCAGCAGCACACACAGGGTGTATACAGCTCCCAGCAGCACACACAGGGTGTATACAGCTCCCAGCAGCACACACAGGGTGTATACAGCTCCCAGCAGCACACACAGGGAGGTATACAGCTCCCAGCTGCACACACAGGGTGTATACAGCTCCCAGCAGCACACACAGCGTGTATACAGCTCCCAGCTGCACACACAGGGTGTATACAGCTCCCAGCAGCACACACAGGGAGGTATACAGCTCCCAGCTGCACACACAGGGTGTATACAGCTCCCAGCAGCACACACAGGGAGGTATACAGCTCCCAGCTGCACACACAGGGTGTATACAGCTCCCAGCAGCACACACAGGGTGTATACAGCTCCCAGCAGCACACACAGGGTATACAGGCCCCCCCTCACAGTAAGGCCTCCCCATGCTGCAGCTGCTCACTGTCAATAAATAGTGTTATTAATAGCGGCGCCTCTCTCTCACCCTCGCTCCGGGCAGTGCAGCAGCTCCTTCCTCTTCCTGCTTGTCTGCTGTGAGGGACTTAGTTAGTAAGGAGTCGGACTTAGGACTTACGGGGGTCACAGGCCGGCCAGGGGGGAGGTGACCAACTCCTCAGACTGCGCAGAGAACACACAGGGTCACAGGCAGGCAGCAGGCTACTACAGGCTGGTGGCGGCAGCCCGACCTTTGATCTCTGAGTGCGGGCCCCCACCCCCACGGCCACACAAACAACAGGTATCGCAGCTGACGGTATAGCAGCGTAGCGGCGCTGGGTCCGGGCCCCCCACAAGCACCGGGCCCCAAAGCGACCGCTACGTCTGCTATGCCGGTAGTTACGCCACTGCTTACGAACTTTGTTCCTACAATACCTCCAACTGAGACATTTCATGGCCACTGAGGCTAGAGACAATCTCCTTCTGCCTTCCTGGGCTTCCTTCTGACCACCCCATCAGATCTGAAGGGTTTATCCCGGATTTATAAGGCTCTCTTGGCCAGGGGCGACCCGGAGAAATTGGTTTACATGCAGAAATGGAAGGAAGACCTCCAGTTTACTACAGAGAGAGAGAACTGGGAGAAAGCATCCCAACGCATGGCTAAACTTACCAGGTGTATCAATCATCTAGAGAACTTAAAGAAATTACATTTTCGCTGGTACCTTCCACCAGCCCGTTTGGCCAGATTTGGGAGATATGCCTCCCCTTTGTGCTGGGGATTATGTGGACAGAAGGGTAATCTTGCCCACATGTGGTGGTCCTGCCCGAGAGTCACCCCCTTTTGGTTTCTGGTCGAGCGCCTGATCCAGTCGGTCACGGGTTTTATGATCCCTCTATCGCCACAATTGGCACTCCTACATATTGGCCTGGAGTTATATCCCCCCATTATGTGGAGGACCCTGACGTATATCCTGGTGGCTGCCAGGCTGGCCTTGGCGTCCGACTGGAAGGCGCAGACCCCACCTAATTTATCGGAAGTGGTGAACAGAGTAAACTCTATTTTTGCTCATGAATATTACCTGGCGCAAAACCTGCCAACTAGAAAACAGACTTTGGATGCATGGCACATATGGGCTTCCCACCCTCTTGCTACACCGATCCCTTCTTAATACTGAATGTAAGGTGTACTATGGAACATGTTGTAGCCATGGTGTAGACTCGGTACCTTTAAGTTTAATTTTAGTCTGAATGTGAGTTTAGACTTAAGTATAAGCCCAGAAACAGATCCAGAGTTCAGGAACTGTCTGAATGCTCTATATGTTCATAGCTTTATCTCAGAAAGTGTCAAATGTGAATTTGTGACTCCCCCTGGGGGACTCCCCCCCCCCTTTTTTACCTCCTCTCCCCCTTCCCCCCCCCTCTTGACCTTTGTTTTATACATGGACTCTTTATATTATATGATATCTTGTTTGATTTGTCTCAAAACTTTGTTCAATAAACATTTATTGGTTAAAAAAAAATCATAACTTTAGGTATATTAGGTTCAAACGGCCCTTCTCATATAAAATGCATATATTACACTCACATCACATAACATTATAAATAAAATCACATTACATTACATCCTTCAATACTTATATTGCACATATCCTTTCTCCCGAGTAACCTCAATGTACCGTTACCCAACACAGAGTACACGGGTCAGTTGCCGTCTTACAGGGTTTCGGTTGCCGCCGGTACACCCGTTTACGGTTACTGCCTGGATGCCAGGCCCTTCCTTGGCCCAGTGTCCCCTTGGGAGTCCGGTCCCTTCCCACAGGCTGCTAACTATTCCCAGCCTCTACGCAGCGCTCCGGCTACTCCGAACCAGGCCCCAACCCAGGTTTAGTCACTGGAGCTCCAGGGCAAGACAGGCCCCCAAGAACTCCTTGGCACGTGTCTCCAGGTCGCCAACCACTTCCAAGTCTGCCATCACCAGGCCAGACCTCGAGGCAAACGGCTGCACCAAACACGCCCTCGCGAGCCCCTCCAGGGTCAGCCCAACTTCCCAACTCCCAGTACTCTATTAACCCCTGTCATCTTGCCTCACGGCTCCATTCTCATAGGACCTGGTCTTCTCCTCCCAGGGGCTTCTGCTCTGTTTCCATTCATCCACGGACCGAACGGCCCCACATCATACATGACCCTTTTCCTTAAGCCCCCACATATACTTCCACTGTCCCTCATGGACTTCTATGGACATCAGTTGTCAGGCCCAGACCACACACACCAGCACAGTCCAGCATGGACTTCAACCCTCTAGGCCCAGACCAGGTTGTGAGCCACCTGAGCTTCGGGGCAGTCAAAGCATCCCCCAAGGTCTCCTCACCCTGCCCATGATGCCCAGCTGCTTGCAAGCCTTACCAACACAGGTAGAGATCCCGGATGGCAGCCTCACCACCATGTACAGAGTGAGCTCCCTGCAAGTTCAGCCAGGACCCCCACATACACCCAGGTGGTCCACCAACCTCTCGGTCTGGCCACAGGCTTTATACGGCTCGGAGGGACCGGCGTCTTCTGGCATGGAGAGCCAGGCATCATGCCTCATCCCCCTCAAAGGGGATGGGACCCCTCTGAGACTTTCCTCTCCCTCAGAGGATTATGTCTGGTCTCTCTGGTGTCTGTTGTGTCTGTCTCTCATCTGGTCTCTGCAGTCTGAACTCCCCAGCAGTCTGATCTGATCTGCAGTCTGTCGTCTCTCTCCAGACTGATCTCTTCAGTCTGTCATCTCTGACCAATCCATCTTACAGACACCTGGCTAGCTCTTTATCGTGTCTGCCACACCCACACTGACACACCCACCTGGGCTCCTATACAATCAGTACACTTTGCTCACAGCCGCACATCAGGCTCATGAATCTGTCAGGTCTACAGCACTCAATTTCATCTGTTAACTCCCTGTGTTCTGGGTAGGTTTAACACAGCATATCCACAGTAAAACCGGATAAATGTGAACAGAGCCATATACCGACCACCCGTGTGATGCACCCGGCCATGGGTCACATCACCACAATAGATATTAATAAGCGCAAATAGGTTCTTTCCACAGATCTAGTTTATAATCCTGGAAATCCTCATATTCCCGGGTTGTGAGAATCACAACCATTATAAACACATACAGCGGATGCAACGAACCCCCGAAGAATCATTTAACATGAAGAACAGGGGTAGGGAACTGCAGGCCTCAAGAGCTGCACACAATGCCGGTTTTCAGGATTTCCTTAGTATTGCACAGGTGATAAATGAATTACCTGCACAGATGATGATTCCAATCTGCTCTGCGGTCGAAAATGAATCATCCAGATAATATGACAAATGACATACTCGTCAACGCGTTTCAAAGCCACCACAAGCTTCTTCTAAAAATCATATTGAATTTTTTTATATATTTTAATTGAATTATGATTTGTCTTCAGGAAGAGGCTTGCGGTGACTTCAAATTGCGTTGACAAATAAATAATCTTTCCTATTAAATCGATCATTCAGTTTTGATGACAGTATGGATTACATGCACTTATCCTACTTCTAGATGTTTTTTTAAATTAGCAGAAGACTGCAAAAGGGGTTCTGCATATTTTTTGTTCTCATCTCAAAGTCTGGGAACATGTTGAAGATGAGTATTTAGATCTGTTTACTTGGTGTTTGTGCTGTGTGTGGCCATTATTAAGCCCCCGTCACACTAAGCGAGATTGCTAGCGAGATCGCTGCTAAGTCACAAATTTGGTGACGCAACAGCGACCTCGCCAGCAATCTCACTATGTTTGACACTTAGCAGCGACCAGGCCCCTGCTGTGAGATTGCTGGTCATGTCAGAGTCGCCTGGACCATTTTTTGATCGTTGGGGTCCCGCTGGGCAGCATGCATCGTTGTGTTTGACAGGGATAACGACCAAGACCTTAATACTACAGGTCTGAGAAAAAGGGTCCCAACGACCTCCGTATCATTCCGGATCATTGTTGCGTTGCTGGTGAGATCTGACTGTTTGACATCTCACCAGCGATCCCGACAGTGACGCACCAGCGATACCTACCAGGTCGTATTGCTCTCGGGATCGCTGGTGTATCGCCAAGTGTGATGTTACCCTTACTGTGATAAAGTGCTTTCCGAGTGGTGGTCTGGTTTCATGGGGATTCAGCCTCACAGTTGGAGAATCGTGAGCCTAGGGTGCCACTAAGAGGTTCTCTGTTACATGGTAGTGGTCTTTGTAAAGTCTGAGCCAAATATTAAACTAAGAACCTTACAATCAGTTTTGTATATTTTTGCCCAGCAGCATTAGATCAATGTATCATTTTTGGACGCGCGGTTCATGTCTTTTTTCTATAGTTTTGGCACTACTTACTGCGATTAGCTCATATTAAGAACACAATTACCGCCGGCAAAAAACATGACCAGGGCATTATGCTCCCACGTAAGATTATTTACAGATGATTTAATACATACAGAGAAACTGGAAGTGTAAAATAGCCCCAGGTTGTTAAATAAGAACTTGCATTTATTACATAAGTGTGGAAGGTCATAACAATGTCGAGAAGCCTTTACACTTAGGAAAAATGATTAGGTCAAAAATATCTCATATAATTCATTGGAGCATTCATAATTTAACATGTCTTGTGGTCTTAAAGCATTTCTGCACAAACACACCTGCTATACAGAAAAGGAGACCCACTGGTGATAATTGAAGAAAGCACTAAGGCACTACCCTGTCTTTAACCAAGGCTATCAAGCACCCCTCCGGCAATGTTTTCTGCTTCACTAAGCAAGTCCGCCTACAGCAGATATTTTAGTTAATCACAATATATATAGTATATTTATGATTTAGCCACTGATGAATCCAGTATAACCTATAGTGAGTCACTGTAAAAAATGCCTTGAAGCAAATATAATTATGCTGCTGTGGGAGTGGTAAGGAAAGTAAAGATGTAGTTATGGTATTAACTTGACACAATAAGAGGAGATAGTTGGAACAAAAACACAGAAATTAGAGTTTTCCAGTTTCGAGAAGAAAACCTTTATCCCAGCTTCAATTTGTTAAAAACAAAAAAAAACTGTTCTGTACTCCCACCAGGATAAACATTATGGCTGACACATAGAATGTAAGCAAGGAACACAGGTGCATTTCATTCTTTTGTTTTCCTTAGGGCTCGGACACACTCATCCGAGTTTGATGGACGAGTCTCAGAAAGGGCTGGAGCTTCTCGGAAAGGGCTGGAGCTGTGACCCTGAACGGCCTCTCCCTCTCTGGACGGGGAGTGTGGAGCTGCACAAAAACACAATCAGCTGACAGTCCCGTCCAGATAGGGAGAAGCCGTTCAGGGTCACTGCTCCAGCCCTTTCCAAGACTCGTCCGTCAAAATTGGATGTAACTAGGAGAGTGTGTCCCTGCCCTAACATTAATTTCCTTGTGAATCTGTTTGTTTTCAATGGGTTAAACCACTGTTCACAGGTCAAGTCACTTGATTCAAAGAACCAAAAATCAGGATCCAACTTATCATCAGAGGGTTCAACTGGATGCTACAGTATGTATCGTCCCGTTGAACCGTGCTCCGAGTGATGTTTCCCAAATGCAACTACACTGGCGATCACAATTAGAGAAGGACACACAATTTCTTAATTTAGGATCATTGTGTTGTTCTATATGAAAATATCCTAACATGAGTAAAACAGTATTATTATTATTAATTTATATAGCACCATTAGATTCCATGGCGCTTTACAAGATAAGGGGATAGACAAGGACAAGTTCAATATATTCAACAAACACGAAACAGGAGGGGATGGGAGTATTTTAAGCTTATTTCATAAACTGAATATATTCTAAAGCACAGAATAAAAATGTAGATGAGATAAATGAAAAAGAACAATGATTAAAATGAGAAAACACTTTCAGATACTGTACCTGCAAGTTATTGGTGTTAATTAGGGATGAGCAAGTATACTCGCAAGTATTCGGTACTCGGCGAGTAATGTGGTACTTGGAACATAGTGAATACTTCACTACTCTCCTCACAATATTTGGACCTCCAGCCCAACATGTTAGACAATCAAAGTAGGACCCTTTCACATCTCATGGAAGGCTGCGTTTTGCTTTTACCGCTAAAAACGCATCAAAACGCATGCATTTGTGTCCCCATTGATTTTTATGGAAAGCATGTAAAAACGCATGTAAATACGCATGTGCGTTTTCAAAAACGCAAAACGTAAGCGTTTTTGCAAACGCAGACCAAAACGTCACAAGCAACGTTTTGGTCTGCTTTTCCTAAAATGCATGCGTTTTGCATTTTTGAAAATGCACATGCGTTTTTGCATGTGTTTTTACATGCATTTCCATTAAAATCAATGGGGGGAAAAACGTATGCGTTTTGATGCATTTTTAGCGGTAAAAACGCATAGAAACTCAAATGAAGCAAAAGGAAGCCCAGGATTAGATGTGTAAGAGGCCGTAATGTCGCAGCCTTTTTGGTTGTGGCATTACTATGATTGTTTGGCTGCGTAGCATCATAGATGAGTCATAGGCTCTATATAAGCCCGTGCCACCGTAATTTCCGCACATTGCATACAGAACACAGCTAGTGCTAGCGTAGTGAGAGTGTGAGCAGCTGCTAGGGAGAGTTGTGCTTTTGCTAATTATCCATAAATCATCTCAAAACCACAAAAGCTCTTGTGAGAGCTACCTGCAATATTATAGTACTAGGTGACTAGTGCAGGGAGACAGGCAGAAATGTTACAGTACATACATAGTACCTCAATATCTCAGCTCTTCTCAGAGCTGAAAGCACTGTATAAGGTCAGGGAGTAGTGAGTTTTCCCAGCTATTTTTGGGGTCACATTTACCTCTGCAGGCCAATTTTTTTGCCATTGCGGTGCTGTTTGCACACCGAATAGCACGTACAGTACTTTCCAACTGAGATGCAGCCAGCACCACTGTCTTCTGTGGTGACTAGCAAGTGAAATCTGCGGCTTTAACCTCAGGCCAATTTTTTTGCTGTTGGCTGTGCTGTTAGCACACCGAACAGCACGCACGGTACTTCACAACTGAGATGCAGCCAACACCGCAGACATCTGTGGTGACTGGCGAGCAAAATCTGCGGCTTTAACCGCCGGCCAATTTTTGTGCTGTTGCGGTGCTGTTAGCACACCGAATAGCACGCACGCTACTTCACAACTGAGACGCAGCCATAAAAAAAGGGTTCCTGATGTCATTTCCTGTCTTCGCTATTCAATGGGATGGGGATACAAGGGAAACCTATTTTTTTAGCCTTTAAAAAAATATAAAAAAATTGACATGGGCTTTGACATATTTTTGTATGCTAGTCAGGTACAGCAGGCAGGTACAGGTTTTCCCCAACCCCAAGCTGCCTAGTTGTACCCGGCTGGGAATTGAAAATATAAGGAAGCCCTTTTTTTTAATTATTTCCTGATCTTCATGAAATAATTAAAAAAAATGATTTGGGATTCACCCTATTTTTGTGTCCAGCCACGTACAACTAGGCAGCTGGGATATGCAGGGCAGTGTGGCCTAAGCTTTCTGCCCCCCCGACCCCCGTTGCGCATTGCATCCCACAACCGCCCAAGAAAATGGCGCATTCATAGAAGCAATAACTTCTGGTTCTGTATCCGACTCTTCCAGGGCCCTTGTGCCGTGTGGCTCACTGGGTAATAATAGGGTTAGGACCAGCTTTGTATTATCAGTTTGCCCTAAGCCCACAACACAGAGAAAATATTTTTTATTAGAAATAAAACAAAACACAATTAGTGACTCCATCTTTATTCAAGCAAAAAACCTCTGATGTAGTCCAAGGGAGATCTTTAGCTCTGCTACATCTCTACCAGCACACACATGTCTGCTGGTAGAGATGTAGCTGAGCACCCGGCCATGGGAAAGTTCATCTGAGTTCACGCTGTATCAAGTATGAACTCAGATGAAGTTTCTCACGGCACCACAATCATTGCCAGAAGTGTGGTGTGAGAAGTGCTCACTTCCAGCAGTGATAGCGGTGATGTTAGTATCGGGTTTCCGTCAGCTATTTCAAACCAACACCTGATGCATCACCTATTTGTTTAAAATAGCAGGCGGTCTTTTTGAAAGAAACGGCTATTGCAAATTGCCGGCTATTTCAAACGACCTTTTACTGCCAGCTCTTTCAAGCGATCAGCATCAGCTGATCATTTGAAATAGGCAGCAGTCTTTTTGAAAAAGCGGCAGCTTGCTTCCAGGCAGAGGAGCGGGCAAGGAGATGGGGGCAGAGGATTGGGAGGAGAATGGGGGATCAGATGGGAACAGTTTAGGATGGGGTGGGGGAGAGAAGCACCGGGCAGCGGGGAGAAAAGGACCAGGCGGGGGAGCATGCATCAACTGAGTGATTAGCACTAAAAATAAAATATTAACAATACTTAAGAGGGTTGTCCACATAATCTTTATTTTACAAACAAATGTATTTTCAAAGCAATTCAAGTTTTTTTTAGACCCTAAACTTGTGTAATGTAATGTCTCTTAAAATACAGATCCATCTTGCCCGATTTCCAGCATTCTGTGGTCCTCTTCTGAGCTACGTGTTGACTCTTCAGACTTGCTGACTCACACTGGGGTTTATAATGTAAACCTATAGAGAATCCGAACAAGGAGAGCTGGAATCACTGCCATGTGACTCAGAAGAAAATCAGTGATGCTGGAAATCAGGGAAGCTGATGAACAGTGAGTATATTAACACTAACAACTACTCTTTAGAGAAGCAAAAAAGAATGGGAATTACTTTAACCCTTAAGCCCCCATTTATTTTCCCTTTTTCATTTTAGTTTTTTCCTTCACTTCTTCCAATAGCCATAACCTTTTTATGTTTCTGTCAATATAGACATATGAAGGCTTGATTTTTGTTGGACGATTTGTACTTTTAAATAACATCATTCATTTTGCTATATACTGTGCTGAAAAACAAGAAAGAAAATCCAAAAGCAGTAAAATTGCAAAAAAAGGGTAATTTTGAAAATGTTTTTGGAGTTTTTTAGTCAACATGTTCACTATATGGTAAAACTAACCTGTCACTATGATGCCTCATTTGGTTCGAGTTTGTAGATTCCAAACATGTATACTTTTACTTTTAAAAGAGGAAAAATCAAGCAGCACATTTTCTGTGAGCCATTGCGTTCTCAATTTTTTTTTTAAATCTTGGGCTGTGTGATAGCTTATATTTTACATTAGGAGTTTGAACTGAGTGTCGGGTTGAACTTCGGACTTAGGGACGATATGCAAACAGAACGATTTACAACTGAGTACATCTCATTGAAACTCATACAGTATATTGGCTTGAAACTCCTTTGGAAACGGATTGTATCCAGGCGTATTCATTCCTTAAACCGTCCTCACCTTATTTAACACATTTACATATCGTCATCCAACCTTACGGACCCCACCCAAAGCACCGCACTCGCGGGCAGTTATCTGTTTAGTCTTTGTCTAGGGGGGTGGTTAGTCTTTGTGTCATTCACTCATACTGTATCACTAATCCACACGGGATTTTTAATTGAACTAAATAAAGCATTTAAACAAAATAAAAGTTCATCCTTCTTTATTAAATTACATCTAATTCTGGAAACTATTATTATTCCAAATCTATTGATTAAAATGAACTTTTCTCATGGGAAAATTACTTTAAATTGAAAATTCAGGTCAGAATATATGAATCATCTTAATGTAAAAATCCTCACAAAACGCTAATTTTTTTGTCTACACATTAGTGGTCCACATAATGGGAAGCCTCCCATCAGTGGTGTATACAGGGCCCCCCATCCTTGCTGCCAGCCACCTGTAAAGGAATAGATCATTATAGTATCCCTGTCCTGTCGCCGCCGCCGCTCTCTGACACCGCGCGCTCCTCCGGCTTCATCCGGCTTCTTCCTGCTGTGACCGGCGGCGCAGGCAATGACGTCATTGCCTGTGCGCCGGAAGGAGGAAGAGAAGAAGCCGGATGAAGCCAGAGGAGCGCTGCGTGTCAGAGAGCGGCGGCGGCGACAGGACAGGGATATGTATAATGATCTATTCCTTTACAGGTGGCTGGCAGCAAGGGATGGGGGGCCCTGTATACACCACTGGGGCCTGTATACCACTGGGGCCTGTATACATCGTACACCACTGGGGCCTGTATACACCACTGGGGCCTGTATACACCACTGAGGGCCTGTATACCACTGGGGCCTGTATACACCACTGGGGCCTGTATACCACTGGGGCCTGTATACACCACTGGGGAGGCTGCTGTATACTACTGGGGCTGCTGTATATACTGCTGGGGCCTGTATATACCACTGGGGAGGCTGCTGTATACTACTGGGGCTGCTGTAATACTGCTGGGGCCTGTATATACCACTGGGGAGGCTGCTGTATACTACCACTGGGGAGGCTGCTGTATACTACCATTGGGGAGGCTGCTGTATACTACCACTGGGGAGGCTGCTGTATACTACCACTTGGGGGGCCTGTATACCACACTGCTGGGGGCTGTATACCTGTGCTGGGGTCCACCCTTGGCTTATACACGAGTCAATAGGTTTTCCCAGGTTTTGGGGGCAAAAGTAGGGGGGTCAGCTTATACACGGGTCGACTATACATGAGTATATACGGTATGAAGCAATCCTGATATCGATTGTTAATGTAAGTACCTTGGTTTGATCAGTCTAGGAAACAATTTAATAACGGATGCAGTTTTCATTGTAAAATCTGGTGATGTCCGCTTTCATAAAAGAAACCAAAGTGATTGTGGCATCATGGTAAAATGGCACGTATATCTTTCCACAAAAGCATCTAATTTATATCCAGATGGATAATGTGTTGCTTGCCACATTGTACCAAAATTAGTCTCTTACAAATGAAAAGGAGACGTTCTACCGAGGTGGGAGGATGAAGCTAACATTGCAATTTTAGCTTTAGTCGCAAAAAGGAATGTGCAAAGTGATGTTTTATCTATCAGCTTTACAGCTGGGAAAACGAAAAAGGGATTAAAATAAAATGTTTTAAAGCATTTAGTCAATGATTACATTGTTTTAGCCAGAGGATTCTTATCCTTGGTGATAGGCGTGCTATGAAAGCATTCTCTTAGCCGGTCCTAGTCATTCTGGTAACCCATAACAACTTGAGCAAATATCACAGGCATCCGTTAAGTTTACAGATCCTATCCAGAGGGCTCCTTTCCATGTTATTAGGAAGTAAAAAAAATGAAATCACATTTCGAGGGAAATACATGACTTGCAACAAGTTAAATAACACGGTGCCACAGTACATATTCGTAGAACAATGCCAGATGCTGGATGGAATATGTATGTCTGCCAGGCTGGGAAACGGCTCAAAAGCATCAGGATCACTAACTACTGCTAAGATGGAAATGTTTCCGGCAAGCATGTGATACAGCAGAGCAGATGTGAGGAATGCAAAATATAGAAACCTTTTGTGTTCCGTAGACAGAAAATAAAGGGCGAAGGCACTTGGTGAGTCAGATCAGAGAGCGCCTTTTATTGATTACATTAGACTAGTGTTTTCTGTCAGCGTGTCTTCCAATATCCAGTCCGATAATACATATTGGAAACCTTATAACAGCAACCTAATGGTCATTTTTCAATAAATACGTGTTCTGGAGGTTTGCTAGGCAATCACGGGAGACAGGTTGTGTATATACTTAGTGTATCAACTAAAATTGAAGCATGAGTTGTATGAAAAGATAAATCTCAGGAAAGGATGTGATGTAGAAAAATATTAAAGTGGATCTATCACCAGATTTCACAATCCAATGACATAAATAAGCAACTAGATATCTTAGACCTCGATGTACTGTGAGACACATCACCGAATGCTTGGGAGACACTCACTTGGCTGCTAGATTGAGGTGCACAGATGAACAGTCTTCCATTTAAATAATCCATTTCAGTTAGACATAGCATACACCACTTAAAGTACATCCATTTCAATATGTGAACAAAACATATTATGACTAGGGATGAGCGAGTATACTCGCTACTATTCGGTATTCACCGAATAGTAGCGGTATTCGGGCTACTAGCTACTCTCCGAGTACTTATGTGTACTAGGGAGTAGTGAGTAGTCCTAATACTTTCGCAGTGTATCTATAGATACACTAGGAAAGTAGCCTATAAGTGATTAAAAGTTGTTAAAAAATAATAAACTTACATACTCACCTTCCGACGCCTGCATCGGGACCGGCAGAAAAGAAATCCGATCGCTGGACAAGGACCTTTCACTACCAGCCAATCAGATAGCGCCACGTCACAACCACGTGATCGCTAGCGGCCACCTGATTGGCCAATTTGCAAGGTCCTAAATGTACTGTCAGGACCTTGTAAATTGGCCAATCAGGTGGCCGCTAGCGATGACGTAGTTGTGAGGTGGCGCCATCTGATTGGCCAGATCGCTACCGGCCATCTGATTGGCTGGTAGTGAAAGGTCCTTGTCCAGTGATTGGATGTCTTCTCTGCTGGTCCCGATGCAGGAGTCGGAAGGTGAGTATGTAAGTTTATTATTTTTTAACAACTTTTAATCACTTTTAGGCTACTTCCACAGTGTATCTATAGATACACTGCGAAAGTATTCGTACTCGCTATACTCGCAATGAGTAGTGAGTACCTGTACCTACTCGTTTCGAGTATAGCGAGCACGAATATTAAGGTACTCGCTCATTCCTAATTATGACCACCAGTCTGTTTCAATAGCGCGTATGCCCACATAGCTTCATAGGCACTGGCAATCAAAATTAGAGAACAACACAGAATTTCCTTAATGTCAAGGTCATTGTGTTGTCCTACATGAAAATATTGTAGCATGAGTAAATTAGCAGTATTTTAATCTTATTTCATAAATTGAATATATTCTAAAGCAAAGAGTAAAATGTAGATGAGATAAATGAAAAAGCACACTGATTGAAATTAGAGAACACTTTCAGATACCTGCAAGTTATTGGTGTTATTCTGGCACCTGGTGTTAATTTCCTTAATTATCTGACAAACCCTATTTAACTGGCAGCCCAACTTTCCAGTTTGCGCTCACTTTGCAAAAATGGTGTACGTTCCAAAGTCACTGAAACCCTCCAGCAGCAGGTTGTCCAGATGAATGATAAAGGGGTCACCATATCAGCCATGGCACAGAACTTGGTCATTCCAAGTCTGTGATTTCTAGAACATTGCATATTTACAACATCACAAACCCTTTCAAGCCCCCAACGAAGGCTGGTTGCCCTCGAAAGACAAATGCAAGAGATGACAGGATAATGCGGAGAATCTCCATGGGTAATCGTTTCAACACTGCAGATGGAATAGCTCGCCAGCTCAGCACTGAATAGGCTAAGGATCTGTCTCGCTATACAGTCTCACAATGTTTTAGAGCATTTAGACTGAAAGCCCACTCTGCAGTGACCAAACCTCTTATTAGCAGAAAGATTCAAAAGGTTAGACTCATGATGAGCATGTTGTGTGGACAGAGGAGAAGTGGTCCATAGTTCAATTCAGTGATGAAATCAGGTTTAATTTATTTGGGTCTGATGGGAAACATTATGTTCGTCAACAAACTGGGGAAAGACTGAACCCAAAGTGTGCAAAGAATTCAGTGAAAGGTGGTGGAGGAAGTGTCATGGTTTGGGGAATGTTTTCTGTAAGATAACTTGCCATTTTTGAAAGTTTTACAGGCTCTTATTAGAAAGCAGGCACAAAAATTTCAGTCATATAGACCTTCATCAGTATGCACTGTGTTTATAATGGAAAGATTCAGGAAAGTTAAATGCTATGTGGCAGGCTGCGGCATCCACTATTGACAGAGCAAGCCATGTGGACACTGAAACCTGCCATAGAGCACTCGGCTTTCCTGAATCTTTCCATTATAAACAGTGCACAATGATGAAGGTCTATATGATCAAAATGTTTGTGCCTGCTTTCTAATAAAAACATTAAAACCTTACAAGAGTGCCAAATTAGCTACTTACTCTCATGGGATTGGACCATGCTGTGGCACTTATAGATACTGGAAGTGCCTTGTCCTTTTATGCTGCTTGCCTTCCAGGATGCCAGCTGTTTCCAAGCATATTCCTCACCAGGTGCTTTCCAGGAAGATGCAGCTCTAAACACAAAGAGAAACTCAGTCTGCTAACTGTGTGCCTATCAGGACCAAGTACAGATATATAGCCCATGTGATCACACAGTCACATTATATGCCCTGAGAAAAACTCAGAAATTGGAGGTATGTGACTAGCCAAACCTACCCAGCACTCTGGCAAACCTGTAAACCCAGCCCCTCAATACATTAACAAAACTCCTGGAACTACAAGTCAGAGGAGGTGCATGTCGGACTGCTGTACTGAGGACAATGTAGCCCTGTAATGGTAATCACAGGTCATAAAGTGTTTAGTTTATGTAAACAATAGCACACAGCCTGAAAAGAGAGACCTAGTTGATTTTTGTTTTTTAACCCCTACAGCATGCTGTCATCAACTTACATAGCAAAAACCTGATGCTAGATTCCTTTTAACATCCTTGGTAGGAGAACTCATGGGTCCAAGTGTATTGAATCTCTACCATGTGAGCCTGACTGAAAGTTGCAGCTTGTACATGAGTAGTGTGAGATTTCAAAAACTACTCATATACAAAACCAACACTGCACTTGGCAGGATGCAGTCAGACTCCATTATGTAGAGCAAGCCCAGGTGCAGGCCGATAAAATCACCTCTACCTACAAAGACATGTGGGAGGTACTGGCCATGCACATATAGGGTTTGCATAGGACACCATTCACACTAGTACATATGATGTGAAGTGTCTGATAGCTACCCATCGGTCCTGCCACCTGACCAAGCAGGATGCCCAGTACGATGTCTCTGCACCACTGGATGAACGGCACCCTATGGTGCCCAACCGCACCCCACAAATGATAAAAAATTACAATCGCACACCTGCCAATGATAACAAAAACTACTCATATGGCAGCATCATTATTATCATAAAAAACTTTTGCACTTTTTTCTCATTTGCTCGCGCTGGCTTGTGTTGCCATTATCAATTACTTTTTTAATTTTCAGTCAAAGAGGCTTTGTGAGGGCTTGCTTTTTGCAGAAGTTTTATTGATACCATTTAATAGTAAGGATGCTTTGAACACGCTTGTTGGGATTTTTTTTGCAGTGCTTTGCAAGAAAAAAATGTAATTCTTGCCTTTTAATTTTTTTTTGTAGCAGTGCCATTTACTTATCAGGTTAATTAATTTATATTTGACACATTCTACTTTTTTATGGACATAAGAATATAACAAATGAGTATTTTTATTTTTTTTATATTTTTAATGGGGTTGATTTGAACTTTTGAATTTCTAATGTTTTTTTTATCAAATTTTTAAAAACATTTCTTTTCACTTTTCAATGTATTTATTAGTCCCCTTAGGGGACTTGAACCTGTAGTCATCCTATTGCTTGTACTTAATACAGCAATGCCACAGTATTGATACATATCAGGGCTGTGGAGTCGGTAAGCCAAACATCCAACCGTGAATCATCAATTTCCCTGCGTCTCACTCTAACTCCAACCCTAACTCCACCATAATGGACAACCATGGCTGTGAAGTCAGTAAGCCAAATGTGGAGCCCACTGGGATGGGGTACTCGGTACCAGACCGGGGTATTGCTGGTCATATCACGGCGGTCTTGGTCCGGACCGTGTCCCGGGTTCCGCAAGTAATGGGGGGATATTTACAGGGATATTGTTTGTCATGACGCCACCCACGGGTTGTGGTCAGGGTGATCACCGTTGCTGCAGAACGTCCGGGGATGATGTTGGGCAGCTGAGGATGTAATGGCTCTCCACAGGTAGAGCTGGGTTCCCCGGGCAGTGGTAGTAATAGTCTATAGATGGTGCTATGGATGTTGCAGGATAGGGGTAATAGTAGAGATGATGGAAATTTGTGAGGATACGCAGGGTTTGAGTACAAGGATCACACACACTCACGGTTTTGAAGTTTTCCAAGGCTTTACTGCAGATTTTGGTAGCAGAGTACTGTCCACGGAGTCTGTACCAGGGCCGGGTTGCTCCCATCCTGTCCGGGTCCTCAGCTTCCCACTGCTGCACTGTGTGGCCCTGCTGCAGATTTAGCTAGGCTGCTAGCCCTGCTCCTCCTCTCAGGTAACCCCTTGCTAGGCAACTTGAGTCTTTTCTCTGTGTCTCTGACCCCGCCGTGTTGCTTCGCTGAGGTACAGTGTAGATCTACAACCTCCACTATCTCGGTGTTCTCTGTGCTGCGTGTTTCAGTCACAGATTTGGATCCGGTATCTGGTCTCTGCACTCCTCTGGGGCGAGTTATGAGGTAACCCAGTCTCCCGGATATGTTCCTCTGTTTCTTGTACTCCTCTCCTCAGACCCTGGCTTCAGGCCTAAAAGTAGTCAGTGGTCCCTGTCAGGAGCTCAGCACTGCTCCCATTTGCAGGTCCTCCTCTTAGTGCTCTCTGCACTAAACTGAACTGTCAACTGTCAACTATCAACTAACTACTTCCTCCTCAGACCAGAATATATAAGGGAGCTGCTTTAGCTCCCCCTTCTGGCCTAGAGGTGCTAGTGCAGTGTCAGGTGTTGTGTGGGGAGTTAACCCATGGTGTTGTTTCTGTGGCACTTAACCCCTGAGGAGCCACACAAACATCCGACTTTGAATCCAAAATGAATGGTGCTTCTATGATCCGTGCAATGCTTAAACAGACAAGGACTGCAAAGGATCTGCAGACAATGGTGTTTTATTTCCATTATTGTCTCCAGATCCTTTGTGGTCCTTGTCTGTTTACAGCATAGCGCTAATCACAGAAGCACTGTCCTTTTGGATTCATGTTTTTCTACCACTGTGCACGTGGAGTGCAGATCCAGCGGAAGCTGTACTAAGTGTACATACTGGTTGAGGGTCACACAACCGGCTCAGGTGAGCACTAACAATTATTAAATCACCAGAATTCCAAATAGCGATAAGACCCTATTGCACCTTTCTGTCTCTCGATCCTTAGATAAAACATCCAACTTTAACTCCTCAATTTCCCTGAATCCAACTCTGACTCCACCCAAAATAGACTCTGACTCAGCGACTCCTACTCTAACTCCACAGCCTTGGTATACACATATATATATATATAATTATCAAAAATAAAGGTCTGCAATGTACACCAGCCAGAGTCTGGTGTTCACAGAAGAAAAGTCATGAAGGACACGACAGACCCCCAGTAACATGGCCACCCACCGGCACCTTGTGATCGCATCATGGGTGGGAGCACCGATGGATGCATAGAATGAGGTGTACCCCTGTCGGCGTGTTGTACATGCTGCTATCTGAGATTGACAGCTGCTTTTGGCAGGTTAACAACTGTGGGCATAGATTTGTTACACGCTTTTGACTCAGATGATGGCTGAATAATACAGCCATCATCTGCCATCAATGTGAGTGATTCTGCATATGACATAACTGTAGGTTATAAATCATTAAGGGATTAAACTTTCCTAAGAGACTATTTAAAGTATATACCAACCTTAACAGACCTAAATTATGGATATAATTATTTATTCAGTTTGAATTAAGAAATCTAATGACAGTTCTTTTTATGTTACATTTTTACTGCTCATGAGTTGATAATATGTTCATTTTCCTTATTGTTCCCATGGTTCTGAGAGAGGCAGGGGCGTAACAACAACAGGTGCAGGGGTTGCAATCATGCTTTGGAGCCTAGAGGACCCCAAAAGTCTCTTTAGCCTATAGAAAAAGAGTAATGCTATTCAAAAATTACAATAATTAGGGCCCCATTGGAGCTTTTGCATCGGGGCCCATAAACTTCAAGTTACGCCACTGAGAGAGGTTTTTATCACATTTTGTCTTTATTTCCTTGAGGTCAAATGTTTTAGCATTTTTATGTCCATATCATCTATTTGTTACTGATATGGATGAAAAATGTAAAGTAAATTAAGCAAACGTGAAATAAAAAGTTTCCCTATTTTTTCGTGTTTTTTTAATATTGCAAAGGGTTACTAAGATAGATTTAAATTTGTGTTTCCTTTGAAATTATATTTATATAAAGGATATTTTTTGGGGGGTTATGCTTTTTGATCTACTGGAACCTGATGATCATGTAATTACTGGTATAGGAGAAAGAAGCAATGTCAGTGCCCTCTAAACTGTATATACAGTGTTCGTTTGGTGCTGTGTATTCTGCGATTACTTACACACAAAAGGTAATAAGGGAGGTAAATTGTAACCTTTCAAGATGACTTTTCAAGACTTATAGTCAGTTAACGAAAGACAAGAGTGACATTTTGCATAAAGGAATATGTCGTAGAGACTAGTAATATGTTTCAGCAAAAGCCCCTCATGCTTCAAAATGATCATGGCCAGCTAGCAATTGCGAGTTGTCGGCAGCACAGGCGCCACTCAGGTGCCTGCAGGATGACAGCAGTTCACTGTGATGCAAGGGCCTGTGCTGTTAACTATCCTGGCCAATCTTAAGTTGAAAGCACTTCTTTGTGCTGTGTACAGCACAATTAACCTCAGCCCGAACGAAGATGAAACCATGCATTAAAACGCGCCCTTATCCAGAACCATCAATTCTCCTCTCGGCCTTCAGCCTGTATAGTAAATGGTGAGCGTCCATCACCGAGACTCTTGTGGAGGTGAGGAGGTCACAGCTACGTGCCATCTTGAGCCTGCAGTAATAGTGCCAGGCTACTGAGATAAGAAACTTTTAGGTGCTGGGACTCTGTGCAGTATAGTTTCTCAGCCACACACAGCACCACCCAGCACCGAGTGTGAAGGAGGAAGCCTCCAGATCACGATCTACCCGTGTCACTACTGGATCCAAGGTGCTCCCTCGTATACAGGCCTTTATCATTCCTTGTCACTAAAGATTGTCACTACCTGTGATCAGGCATCCTCCTACATACACCTGTACAGTGGGATCATAGTATATAGTGATCGGATACAGGGACCTCCTCCTATCTCACCCTGTACAGTATATTTTAGTATACAGTGACAGTATACAGCTCACCTCTCTATCGCCCTGACAGTTAATATAGTATACAGTGATCATATACAGGCTCTGCCTACCCTCATACAACTGTACGTATATATATAGTATACAGTGAAACAGCATACAGCTCTCACTCTCTCCCACTACCTGTACAGTAGATATATGAATATGATCAGTATACAGGCTCTCCTCCTACCTCAGTACCTGTACAGTAATATATCAATACAGTGATCAGTAATGCAGGCTCTCCTCCCTCATAAAACCGACATATGATATATAGTATACAGTGTCAGTATACAGGCCACTCTCTCAACAACTGTACAGTGCATAAAGTAACATGATAGTTAACAGGCTCACTCTCCTATACAACTGTACAGTATATAATAATATCAGTGACAGTTACAGGCTTTACCCCCTTTAACACCTGTACAGTATATTACTGTAACAGTGTCAGTATACAGGCATCCCTCCTCTACACCTGACAGTATATATATAGTATATAGTATCAGTATACAGCTCTCCTCCCCCTCTCATAACCTGTACAAATATATAGTATAAGAGAGTATACAGGCTCTTTATAATCTTGTGTGGTCAGATTGTCAGCTCCTGTGATCAGGGCTCTCCTCCTCCTCATACACCTGTACAGTGTATATATATATATATATATATATATATATATAGTATATTGTGATCAGTATACAGGCTCTTTATCATCTTGTGTGGTCAGATTGTCAGCTCCTGTGATCAGGGCTCTCCTCCTCCGTATACACGTGTATATATATATATATATATAGTATATAGTGATCAGTATACAGGCTCTCCTCCTCCTCCTCATACACCTGTACAGTATATATATATAGTATATAGTGATCAGTATACAGGCTCTTTATCATCTTGTGTGGTCAGATTGTCAGCTCCTGTGATCAGGGCTCTCCTCCTCCTCATACACCTGTACAGTGTATATATATATATATATATATATATATATATATATATATATAGTATATTGTGATCAGTATACAGGCTCTTTATCATCTTGTGTGGTCAGATTGTCAGCTCCTGTGATCAGGGCTCTCCTCCTCCGTATACATGTGTATATATATATATATAGTATATAGTGATCAGTATACAGGCTCTCCTCATACACCTGTACAGTATATATACAGTATATAGTGATCAGTATACAGGCTCTTTATCATCCTGTGTGGTCAGATTGTCAGCTCCTGTGATCAGGGCTCTCCTCCTCATACACGTGTATATATATATATATATATATATAAATATATATATTGTATATAGTGATCAGTATACAGGCTCTCCTCCTCCTTCACTGTATACAGTGCTAACGACTGAGCCACCGTATACTGTGCTAACCACTGAGCCACCGTATACTGTGCTTACCACTGAGGCATCATATACTGTGCTAACCACTGAGCCTCCGTATACTGTGCCAACCACTGAGTCACCGTACAGTGCTAACCACTGAGCCACCAATACAGTGCCAACCACTGAGCCACCATACAGTGCTAACCACTGAGCCACCATACAGTGCCAACCACTGAGCCACCATACAGTGTTAACCACTGAGAACCGTATACAGTGCTAACCACTGAGCCACCATACAGTGCTAATCACTGAGCCTCTGTATACTGTGTTAATCAATGAGCTTCCGTATACAATGCTAACCACTGAGCCACCAAATACAGTGCTGACCACTGAGCCACTATATACTGTGCTAACCACTGAGCCACCATATACAGTGCTGACCACTGAGCCACCATATACAGTGCTTACCACTGAGCCACCATCTACTGTGCTAACCACTGAGCCACCATATACAATGCTAACCACTGAGTCACCATATACAATGCTAACCACTGAGCCACTATATACAGTGCTAACCACTGAGCCATCATATACAGTGCTAACCACTGAGCCACCATATACAGTGCTGACCACTGAGCCACCATATACTGTGCTAACCACTGAGTCACCGTATACAGTGCTAACTACTGAGCCACCATATACAGTGCTAACCACTGAGCCACCATACAGTGCTAACCACTGAGCCACCATATACAGTGCTAACCACTGACCACCATATATAGTGCTGACCACTGAGCCACCATATACAGTGCTGACCACTGAGCCACCATCTACTGTGCTAACCACTGAGCCACCATATACAGTGCTAACCACTGACCACCATGTACAGTGCTAACCACTGAGCCACCATATACAGTGCTAACCACTGAGTCACCATATACAGTGCTATCCACTGAGCCACCATACAGTGATAACCACTGAGCCACCATATACAGTGCTAACCACTAAGCCACCGTACAGTGCTAACCACTGAGCCACCGTATACAGTGCTAACCTCTGAGTCACCATATACAACATATAAATCCTGCAACAACAGCATACTTTCCGGAGAGAGGACTGTACTATTCAGCGGCTATTGCTACGGCACCCGTTCATTTCACCGCACTCCTGATGCAATAGCATCCGGCCTATTTCTAGTTTTGAATATATATGGCAGATCTACAAGATGTGGGAGAAACGTATAGTAGATGCTGATCCCATCAATAGAGCCAGGAACAGCGCCGCTCTCAGCCAAGAGATGACAGAACAGTCCCATCAATCTCCACATAGAGCGTCAGCGCCTCATTATTCAGATACACATCGCCCTATTGGTGAGATCCGCACGTACCATCCATTATGTATTATCCATGAATACGGTATAAATATACAGAATTAGATTATCCCTTTTAGTGTAAATTCAGACATAGTGGAATTAATATGAATTTGAGTTGCAGATTCCTGGGCACAAATTTGGAAGAGTTTATTGTACAATATATGTGAATAAATTAATTATTTTAGAATATAAAAAATGTCGTCCTGTTCCCATTTGTATCCTGGGAAACTGGGTACAAAAATCAATAGGATGGGGGCACCAAAAGGCAGTTTTGCACAGGGCACCATTTAGGCTAAGGCCGGCCCTGAAAATGATAATAGGTACAGCATCAAAAATACAGTTCCATAGCCACAGAGTATACTCTATTATTCCAATTCACACATTCAGTCTATACTTCTATGCATTAAAGCACTGTATTGTGTTAAAAATATCCATGACAATCTTGTCACAAGTTAGGAAAAATGTCTTATAAGTAACTGTAAGAAACAGAGAACACTATGCCAAATTACTCAAAGTTGCACAAATGACTTAAAGAGAACCTGTAATGTCCCTAATCAATATTGACCTATGGCTTTTTCAGTGTATCAGTACAAAGGTGAATGTCAGATGACAGTCAATGCTGGGGTGTGGTTACAGCCACAGCTTACTATGCAATGAGCAGTGACTGAAGCTGCTTCAATTATGCTACTATGATGGAAAGCCTGAGGCTGCTGGGAATAATAGTGTTTATTTACTCCTACCAGTGCAGTGGCCATGTCACACCACAGACTAGGGTATGTCAGGATACAGTGCGTGACGGTGGCACCAGGATCAATGGTGTCTGCTGTACAATATGAAACAAACAGAGAAAACACAAGGAAGACATATACAACAGGGAGGGTCCTGCTTCTAGGAGACGGGGGAAAAGGAGACCTCCTGCACTGATCTCCCTACTGTCCATATACGGGTTCTTTCACCTTATCATCGAGCAGGATACCCAGTCTCTTGCTGGCCCCGATGTTAACCCTCACTAGAGAGATGGCTGGTGGGAACACTAGTCAAACTACTGTGCTAAAACTAACAAGACGTTAAGGAAGACAGACAGGGGAAACACCAACATGACTTCACTTCTGCTGCCACTTTCCTAGGCAGTAGATAGCTTGGCAACTGACAACGTCTCCAGAGTAGCTCCTTTACCTCAGGTAGCTAGGACAGGAATGGAGTTCAATCACCAGCAAGGAATGCTGGATCATGTGACCATATAAAGGAGATGGGAGTGGTCACATAGTAGCCTCACCAGGTAGAGTACCTAGGAGCTTGTCAAAAGTCTCCAAGGCAAGACAAACAAATGTTACACCAGGCAGCTTTAGAACACTACTAAACTGCAGATTAACATAATATCTGCAGGCTAAGAGCATTTAACCCCTTTAAGACCTAGGATTTACCTGGAAATGCAATATCAGGCGATCAAAACTTCTACCCAATAATATTATAATTAAAAATATCAGCTCCAAACCACAAAAAATCAGTCATCACAGAGCCCAGATCCTGAAAAATAAGAATGTTACGGGAAAATGGTGGTAAATGCGCAATTTTTTTTTACAAATTTCTGATTTTTTTTCACCACATACATAAAAGTAAAAGTACACGTTTCATATCTATCAACTCTTATCAACCTGAGTCATTATACTGACACATCAGTTTTACCATATATTGAACATGGTACGTATAAAACCCATAAAATAATCATGAAATTGCATTTTTTTTTTCTTTTTGCAATTTCACTGCATTTGGAATCTTTTTCCTGTTTTTCAGTACATTATATGGCAAAATAAATGTTGTTGTTCAGAAAGAAAACTTTTACCTCAATAAACAAGCTCTCATACGGCTACATTGCCGGAAAAACGAAAAATGTTATGGCTCTTGAAAAAAGGGGAGGAAAAAAATGTAAAAAAAACCCATAAAATCACTGGGAGGAGGGTTAAAGACTTCCGTTTAAAACCCTAACCTTGACATAAAAAGTCATCCACAACCGGTCTCCTCCGTATATGTGGGACATGGTCTCCTAGTACTTAACTGCATATAACCAACTTCTCTCCTCCCCTTATCTTTTTCTTCTGACAATCGCATCCAAGATTTCTCCCGTGCTTCCTCCATATTCTGTAACTCTCTCCCCCAACACGTCAGACACTTGTCTACTGTGGAAACCTTCAAAAGGAACCTGAAGACCCATCTCTTTCAACAAGCTTACAACCTGCAGTGATCCTCAGTCCACTTTACAGTCACACAATCAGCTCTACCCTCTCCTAGTGTATCTTTACCCATCCCTTGTAGACTGTGAGCCCTCATGGGCAGGGTTCCCTCTCCTCATGTACTATATCCTCACCCATCCTTTGTAGACTGTGAGCTCTAGTGGGCAGAATCCTCTCTCCTACAGTATCCTCACTCATCACTTGTAGATTGCGATCACTCATGGGCAGGGTACTCTCTCCTCACCTTCTGTATCCTCACCCATCCCTTGTAGATTGTGATCCCTCAAGGCCATGGTCCTCTCTCCTCACCTTCTGTATCCTCACCCATCCATTGTAGATTGTGATCTCTCAAGGCCATGGTCCTCTCTCCTCACCTTCTGTATCCTCAACCATCCCTTGTAGATTGTGATCCCTCAAGGCCATGGTCCTCTCTCCTCACCTTCTGTATCCTCACCCATCCCTTGTAGATTGTGATCCCTCAAGGCCATGGTCCTCTCTCCTCACCTTCTGTATCCTCACCCATCCCTTGTAGATTGTGATCCCTCAAGGCCATGGTCCTCTCTCCTCACCTTCTGTATCCTCACCCATCCATTGTAGATTGTGATCTCTCAAGGCCATGGTCCTCTCTCCTCACCTTCTGTATCCTCACCCATCCCTTGTAGATTGTGATCCCTCAAGGCCATGGTCCTCTCTCCTCACCTTCTGTATCCTCACCCATCCATTGTAGATTGTGATCCCTCAAGGCCATGGTCCTCTCTCCTCACCTTCTTTATCCTCACCCATCCCTTGTAGATTGTGATCCCTCAAGGCCATGGTCCTCTCTCCTCACCTACTGTATCTTCACCCAACACTTGTTGACTGTAAGCCCTCACGGGCAGGGTCCTCATTCCTCACCTACTGTCTCCTCAAACATCTTTGTAGAATGTGAGCCCTCATGGACAGGGTTCTTTCTCAATATTTGCTGTATCCTTCCCAAACCCTTGTAGACTGTGAGCGCTCGCAGACAGGGTCCTCTTTCCTTTTGTACCTTTCTGCGCCTTCTATTGTTTATGATTATTGTACTTGTCTTTATTATGTAAAGTAAAGTGACAAGTTCCCTTTAACATTTGTCACAACTTTCAGACTTTTTACATACACATCTTTCTTAAAGGGGTCTGGTAGATATATACAATAGTTGTTCCTCCTATTTTAGTGCACATGCAAGAAAGCACTTAGAGGGTGTCCCACGTTTGACGCAACCGCTAAAAACTTAGAATTTGTAGCTGCAGCGCATAGCGTAAACGCTATGTGCTGCCAGCCAACGCAGCCCCATACAAACCCACTGTTTACCTTAGCAGCGGCTCCATACAAAGCATCAGGAAGTGCGCTTTTGGACAGCGCACAGGAAAACGTTGAAGGACACGTTTCCTGTGCGCTGTTGAAAAGCGCATTTCCTGACGCTTTGTGTGGAGCCGCTGCTAAGGTAAACAGCGGGTTTCTATGGGGCTACGTTGCCTGGCAGCACATAGTGTTAATGCTATGCGCTGCAGCTAAAATTTCTAAGTTTTTAGCGGTTGCGTCAAACGTGGGTCACCCTCGGCAAACCCCTTCTAAAATCAGCTTTGGTGAAGTGTTTGAAATAAAATTGCTATTGTGGATGTATTTCTGTTAAAGAAAAATCTGAAAGAGAAAAAGCACACAGAGAAGTGTAAAAATGTCACAAAAATAGGACACACAAGGAAATAAGGAAGACAAATAGAAATAATTGCTTATTAAGCTCCATGCTCTCAGTGGCTGCATTAGAACTAGCTCCTACTTATTATTTTACTGCAAGAAACTGTATATATTTACACAGTGTATTACAAACTTAAATGTATTGGTATTTTACAGTGGGTACAGAAGGTATTCAGTTCCCTATACATTTTTCACTCTTAGTTTCATTGCAGCCATTTGGTTAATTCAAAAAAAGTTCATTTTTTTCTCATAGATGTACACAGTGCACCCCATCTTGACTGAAAAAAAAATGAAATTCAGACCCTTGGCTCAGTACTAAGTAGAAGCACCTTTTGAGTTAGTACAGCCATGAGTCTTCTTGGGAATTATGCAACAAGTTTTTCATGCCTTGGTTTGGGGATCCTCTGCCATTCTTCCTTACAGATCCTCTCCAGTTACGTCAGGTTGGATGGTGAATGTTGGTGGACAGCCGTTTTCAGGTCTCTCCAGAGATGCTTAATTGGTTTAGATCAGGGCTCTGACCGGGCCAGTCAAGAATGTACACAGAGTTGTTCTGAAGCCACTCCTTTGTTATTTTAGCTGTGTGCTTAGGATCATTGTCTTGTTAAAAGGTGAACCTTCGGCCAACCCTGAGGTCCAGAGCACTCTGGAAGAGGATTTCATCCAGGATATCTCTGTACTTGGCTGCATTCATGTTTCCATCAAATGCAACCAGTCATCCTGTCCCTACAGCTGAAAAATACCCCATAGCATAATGCTGCCACCACCATGTTTCACTATTGGGATTGTATTGGGCAGGTGATGAGCAGTGCCTGGTTTTCTTCACATATACCACTTAGAATTATTACCAAAAAGTTCTATCTTCATATCATTAGACCAGAGAATCTTATTTCTCATACTATGGGAGTTATTCATGTGTTTTTTTGCAAACTCTATGTGGGTTTTCATATGTCTTGCACTGAGGAGAAGCTTCCGTCGGGCCACTCTGCCATAAAGGCCTGTCTGGTGGAGAGCTGCAGTGATAGTTGACTCTGTGGAACTCTCTCCCATCTCCCTACTGCATTTCTGGAGTTCAGCCACAGTGATTCTGGGGTTCTCCTTTACCTCTTTCACCAAGGCTCTTCTCCCACGATTGCTCAGTTTGGCTGGACAGCCAGGTTTAGGAAGACTTCTGGTGGTTCCAAACTTCTTCCATTAAAGGTTTATTGAGGCCACAGTGCTCTTAGGAGCTTTGAGTACTGCAGAAATTATTTTGTAACCAGATCTGTGCCTTGCCACAATTCTGTCTCTGAGCTCCTTGGGCAGTTCCTTTGACCTCATGATTCTTATTTGGTCTGACATGCACTGTGAGATGTGAGGTCTTATATAAACAGTTGTGTACCTTTCCAAATCAAGTTCTATCAGTTTAATTAAACACAACTGAACTCCAATGAAGGAGTAGAACCATCTCAAGGAGAATCACAAGACAATGGACAGCATGTGACCTAAATATGAGTGTCTAAGCAAAGGGTCTGAATACTTATGACCATGTGATATTTCAGTTTTTAATTTTTTAATTAATTAGCAAAATTTTCTACATTTCAGTTTTTTTTCAGCCAAGATGGGGTGCAGAATGTACATTAATGAGAAAAAAATGAACTTTTTTGAATTGCAAATGGTTGCAATGAAACAGAGTGAAAACTTTAAAGGGGTCTGAATACTTTCTGTGCCCATTATATATCTGTCTTCAGTAAGATCATCCTAATATAAATAGAAATGTATCATTTAGACAGGACATTTCAACATTTTTTTACATGTTAAACTGGTCACATAATCTTGACGTGGCTGAAGATATGAATAAAACATTGTTTTTATTATTTTTTTCCCCCTTTTTCCTTTCCATTGGGCGGCATGGTGGCTCAAGTGGTTAGCACTGCAGCCTTTGCAGCACTGGGGTCCTGAGGTCCTGGGTTCAATTCACACTAAGGACAACATCAGCAAGGAGTTTGTATGTTCTCCCCATGTTTGTGTGGGTTTCCTCTGGGCGCTCCGACTTCCTCCCACATTGTAAAGACATACTGATAGGATGTTTACATTGTGAGCTCCAAGAGAGACAGCATTACTCATGTATGTAAAGTGCTATGGAATTAATAGCGCTGATATTTAATGTAAATAGAGATAAAATTATATCTATATATGGATATGATATTGAAATGGATGAGAGAAAAGTAATATGACATTTATATGTAGATGACTTCATATATGGAGAGGACATCACATACATATGGAGGAGATGACTTTTATATGGGGATGATACGATATCAATTTATTGGTGATATGACATTGTTATGGAAACAATATTACACTGTCTGCAGAATTATTAGGCAAATGAGTATTTTGATCACATGATACTTTTTATACATGTTGTCCTATTCCAAGCTTGAGAGCAAACTACCAATTAAGTAAATCAGGTGATGTGCATCTCTGTAATGAGGAGGGGTGTGGTGTAATGACATCAACACCCTATATAAGGTGTGCTTAGTTATTAGGCAAATGCCTTTCCTTAGGCAAAATGGGTCAGAAGTTAGATTTGACGGGCTCTGAAAAGTCCAAAATTGTGAGATGTCTTGCAGAGGGATGCAGCAGTCTTGAAATTGCCAAACTTTTGAAGCGTGATCACCGAACAATTAAGCATTTCATGGCAAATAGCCAACAGGGTCGCAAGAAGCGTGTTGGGCAAAAAAAGGTGCAAAATAACTGCCCATGAATTTAGGAAAATCAAGCGTGAAGCTGCCAATATGCTATTTGCCACCAGTTTTGCCATATTTCAGAGCTGCAACATTACTGGAGTATCAAAAAGCACAAGGTGTGCTATACTCAGGGACATGGCCAAGGTAAGATCTGAACCCCATAGAGAACCTGTGGTCCCTCCTAAAATGTGAGCTTTACAGGGAGGGAAAACAGTACACCTCTGGGAACAGTGTCTGGGAGACTGTGGTGGCTGCTGCACGCAATGTTGATCGTAAACAGATCAAGCAACTGACAGAATCTATGGATGGAGGCTGCTGAGTGTCATCATAAAGAAAGGTGCCTATATTGGTCACTAATTTTTTTTGTGTTTTGTTTTTGCATGTCAGAAATGTTTTTTCCTAAATTTTATGCAGTTATATTAGTTTACCTGGTGAAAATAAACAAGTGAGATGGGAATATATTTGGTTTTTATTAAGTTTCCTAATAATTCTGCACAGTAAAGGTACCGTCACGCGCGGCAATATTGCTTGCAATTTCACTGGCAAATTGCTGGTTGCAGTGAAATCATGGAGACATTGTTCCATTTGTACACAGCAACAAAATAGAACAATGTGTCCATGATTTCACTGCAACCAACAAATTGCCAGTGAAATTGCTATCAAAATTGCCGCGTGTGACGGTACCTTTATAGTTACTTGCACAAACAGATATCCTCCTAATATAGCAAAATCTAAAAAAAAAAAACTACTCCAACTTCTAAAAATATTAAGCTTTGATATTTGAGTCTTTTGGGTTGATTGAGAGCATAGTTGTTGATCAATAATAACAATAATCCTCTAAAATACAACTTGCCTAATAATTCTGCACACAGTGGTATAGCCATGGAGATAATATCACATTTATATAGAGATGATATTATATAAATATACAGAAAATGGGATATTGCATCTCCTCATTTTACTATTTCAGTAGACAATTATAGATTATAACTGAATCTTCATCCAATCTTCGCAGATCTCCAGACTATGACTGGTTTTAGCTCAGAGGCTGCTCTGTACAGATATAAGAAGCCTTGACAGCGACTGTGATCATCTGACACAGACTGCTGGAGTCACCATTGCTTTCCTTTTCACTGGGTTAGGAAACACTAAGATCCTGAGCTGCAAATTCCTCTATTCTCAGGAGGTCGGTATTACAGCATACACCACATTACACACACGCCTATAGGCATGGCCAAAACAGTTGTTATCCTTAAAATTATTCCAGAAAATGAAGTATTTCTTCCAGAAATTTATTTAAATTATAAATTTTGTTATACACATTTATTTCCTTTGTGTACATTAGAATAACACAAATAGAGAAATAAAGGCAATACGGACATAATTTCACATACAACTCCACTAGTGGACTGGACAAAATTATTGGCACGTTTCAAAAATTAGGGGTAAACAACTTTGTTTCCAGCATGTGATGCTCGTTCAAACTCATCTGTGACAAGTAACGTGTGGGCAATATGAACATCACACCTAAAAGAGATGGAAACGGGAGAAGTTAACTCAATCTTTCCATGTGTGCCTGTGTGTGCCACACTAAGCATGGAGAACAGACAGAGAGGAGAAGGGAACTGTCTGAGAACTTGAGAACCAACATTGTTGAAAAATATCAACTATCTCAAGGTTACAAGTCCATCTACAGAGATCTTGATGCTCCTTTGTCCACAGTGTGCAACATAATCAAGAGGTTTACAACTCATGGCACCGTATTCTACCTGAATGAGAACAGCAAAGAGTAATTGATGAAAGGTTGAAACCCAGAATAGTCTGGATGGTGGATGAGCAGCCCCAATCAACATACAAAGAAATTCAAGCTGTCCTGCAGGCTCAGGGTGCATCAGTTTCAGCATGAACTATCTGTCGACATTTGAATGAAGTTTAATGTAATGGCAGAGACCAAGGAGGACCCCATTTCTGATACAAAGATATAAAAGAGCTAGGGTGCAGTTTGCCGAAATGTACATAAGCCAAAATCCTGCTGGGAAAGCATCTTGTGAATACATAAGACCAATATAGACCTTTTTCGTAAAGCACATCATTCCACTGTTTACAAAAAATGGAATGAGGCAAAGAAAAGAATAAAGGACCTACAGTCAAATAAGTTGGAGGTTCAAATATGTTTATAGGTTGCTTTGTTGCCTCTAGCACTGGGTGACTTAACTGTGTGCAAGGCACCATGAAATTGGAAGGTTGCCAAAGGATTTTGGGTCACAATGCAGTGCCCAGTGTCAGAAAGCTGGCTTTGCATTCTAGGTCCTGGGTCTTCTAGCAGGACAATAACCCCAAACATACTTCACAAAGCACACAGAAATTGATAGAAACAAAGTGCTAGAAATAATCTGAAGTGGCTAGCAATGAATTTGTATCTAAAGCCCATTCAACACATAGGGAAAAATCATAAGACTGCTGTGGGGAAAGGCACCTTCAGATATGGGAGACCTGGAGCAGTTTGTAAAAGAGTCAAACATTCCAGGTGAGAATAAGCTTGTTAAAGAGGACTTATCACCCCCCTAGTGCTATGCAAACTGAATGCAGCACTGAATGCCGCATGTCTGCTGCATTCAGGGAAGGGGCCTCCCATGTTTGTACCTCCCCTGTAAGCTGTGAGAAATACTTTAGAAAGTGTACAGATAAGACGTCCGGAGGGACTTACTCAGTAATGAGTCATCGCTGTTGCCTGGCGTCCTCCCTGCCTCCAGCCCTCTTTGTGCTGTCGGGGTCGTAGCGACAATACACTCCTTCACCAGTCATTCCAAATTAGACTATGAACATATGGTACCAGATAAGAGTAAATCAGACGGAGAATCTGGTTCAAAATTATAATATGTTCGTTGCTTTATTAAGCAATGGCAATGGTCACAGCAACAGCACTTTATTTCCGGGTACACAGCATTTTATACTCTAGGGAGTAGGCGTGAAATGGCCAGGACAAGGTGGGATTAGATAGGGGTTAGGTGGAGTTAGGCTAATATATCTATCCCTGTTAGTAATAATTAGTCCTTTGTCTTCTGTGCTGAGTCCATCCTTCATCACGTCATGATGTCTTCTCTTGGCCTCTGGTATGCAGGATATCTCTAGCTTCCCATGGTACAACCTGGCACCGGCACAGTAGTGACCAATCAGCTCCTTAGTTTCCTGGGCACCTCCGCACACTGTATCTTCTCTTCACACATCTGAAAGACACTTTGTTTACACATAGCTTTGGTTCATGGATGAGAGGGAGAGAAGAGAGCAAGAGAGACAGAGAGAGAAGAGAGAGATATAGAGAGATAGAAGAGAAAAGGGAATGAGAGAGGGAGAGATATAGCTATTGGATACTAGGTTAAGGGAAAAACTTATTGTTTCTCATCTAGAGCATTAGTAAAAATATATAATATAAAAGTATATAAAGAAAATATAAGTCAGTGGATTTCTACCTTGACAGTGCCACCTCCTGCCCCCTCTGTGCTGCCTCCTTTATGTGTCTCCCCTCTTCACCCGCTCATGCACCTCATCGGCTTAAGTCACATAGGCGCAGAGCGAGCAATGTTTTGGAGCAGTCCTGGCAGCTGAAACGCCTCCTGCCGGTGACATCAGCACCGGATCCTGCCCAGCTGTATGAATACAGTGTAATCTGGAACAGGGTGGGATCCGGCACTGACATCACCAGCAGGAGGCGTTTCAGCTGCCGGGACTGCTCCAAAACTTTGCTCACTCTGCGCCTGCGTGACTTAAGCTGATGAGGCGCATGAGCAGGCGAGGAGGGGAGACACATAGAGGTGGCGGCACAGAGGGGGCTGGAGGAGGGGAGGAAACCAGACAACAGTGATGACTCATTACTGAGTAACTCCCTCCGGACTCCTTATTTGTACACTTTCTAAAGTGTTTTGTACATCTTACAGGGGGGGCTAGAGACACGGGGACCCCATCCCTGAGTGCAGCAGACATGCTGCATTCAGTTTGCATAGCACCAGGAAGTTGACAGGTCCTCTTTAATGGTTATAGAAAACTATTGATTGCAGTTAATAATTCCATAGGATGTGCAACCTAATATTAAATTGAAGGTGACAATTTTGTCCAGCCCAATTTTGAAGTTTTCTGTGAAATTGCATCTAATTTGCTTTATTTTCCCATATTTCTTCTCCTTCTCATTGGTTCTGATGATCCACATCAGTCTTCTTTAGGCTTTTTTCACATGTTCGTAATACCTACCCATTAAAACCAGAGATGAGCGAGTCTACTCGCTACTATTCGGTACTCGCCAAATAGTAGGGTGCTCGGGCTACTCGTTACTCTGCGAGTTTCCTTGCGATTAATCGCAGAGTAACAAGTCCAATGTAAATCAATGGGAAATGCAATTCCTCTGCTGCTGGACCCTATAAAGAGGTCTGGCAGCAGAGGAAAAAACTGCAATTCCCCAATTGATTGTTTAAAAGCCAGCGGTAAAAAGCCACCAGCTTTTAAACAATGCTGAAGCCCCCTACTGGCTTCCCCGCCACCTGACAGCAGGATCCTCTGTTCCCCCCACCGCCTCCCCACCCGATCCTGAGTTACGAGCGGGCAGGGGAGCAGGGCCAGGAAGTGGGGAGCAAAGGACCCAGGTGAGGAAAACCTCTCTCCCTCCTGTCCCTCCCCGCTCCCTGGCCCCGCTCCCCCCGCCCGGTCCTAACTTAGGATCGGGTGGGGAGGCTGCAGGGGGAGCGAGGATCGGGTTGTCAGGCAGCGGGGAGCGCAGAACTGACCGCAGCACGCAGGGAGCTGTCCGCGGTCCTGAACTGTGAGTTCAAACCGGATTCTCCCGGATTGCCCCGTTCGGTGAAATCCAGCACCATAGAGTCCCATGTTATGAGGCGCCAGATTGCATCGGACCGGTACAATCCGGGAGAATCCCGTTTGATCAGGTTTTCTCTGTCAGACGCCTTCCGGCCGGGATTTTCAAATGAACAGCTGACTCTGGTCAGCTGTTCAATTGACGTAGCAGTGCTGTCAGGTTCATGTGAGTTCATGCTTGAAATTTAGTGACTCCACCTTTATTAAAAAAAATCCTCTTCCGTCCGACGTAGTCCATAAACGCAATCTCAACACTGCTACATCGCTCTGCATAGAAACACATGTCTATGCAGATAGAGAGCAGGCTTAGAAATGACTACAATAGTCAGGGTTCACCTCCGGTCATAGCTCGGGCTATGATTACGGGTGAATCCTGCTGTCACATCCCGAAGACTGCCGCCGGAGATTGCAGAGTGCCGGCAGAGCAGTGAATGAACTGGAAGTCATTAACTTCCGGTTTATTCACTGCTCTGCCGGTGCTCGGCAATCTCTGGAGGCCGGCGGCAGCAGCAGTATGGCTGTAATAGCAGGGTTCACCCAAAAAAAAAAAATTAGTGACTCCATCTTTAATAAAAAAAATCCTCTTCCATCCACCGTAGTCCTATAACGACATCTCCACACTGCTACATCGCACTGCATAGACACACATGTCTATGCAGAGGGAGAGCAGGCTGAGAAATGACTACATTGTACCTGGCTGGACATAGAAATAGCGCGGAGCCCCACTCATTTTTTTTTTAGCACTTCATGAAATTCATGAAATAATAATAAAAAAAAGGGGCTCCCCTATATTCGTGTGTCCGGCCAGGTATAAATAGGCACCTAGGGATTGGTGGCAGCCCGTCGCTGCCTGCTGTATCCGGCTGGTTAGTAAAATATGGCAAAGCCCACGTCAAATTTTTTTCTGAAAAATCCATAAAACAATATGAATGAAAGGGACTCCATCTTTATTAACCCCTCGACCATGCAGTCCCTTCTTATAGGATTGTTTAATGGATTTTTCCGAAACATTTTGACGTGGGTTTTGCCGTCTTTTTGTATGCCAGCCGGGTACCTATTTGTACCTGCCTGGAAACAGAAATAGAAGGAAGCCCTTACTTTTTATTATTTCATGAATTTCATAAATAATTTTAAAAAATGTGGGGAGCTTCACGCTATTTCTATGTCCAGCCAGGTACAACTAGGCAGCTGGGGGCTGAAATCCACAGCGCAGGGAGGCCTAAGCTTTCTGGACACCCCCCGCTGTGAATTGTAGCCCGCAGCCACCCCAGAAAATGGCGCGTTCATTTTCTAGCGCTGTCTCCAACTCATCCAGGGCCCTGGTGCAGTGGCTCCACTGGGTAATAAAGACATTAGGGCCAGCTTTGTGATATCAGCTGGCCCTAAGCCTGAAATTCATGGGGTCACACCAATATTAGACATGACCACCATGAATTTCTATTAAAGTATTTTTTTTTTGAAAACACAACACTGAGAAATTTTTTTTATTAGAAATGAAACAAAAAAGACACTTAGAGACTCCATCTTTAATTATTAAAAATCCTCTTCTGTCCGCTGTAGTCCTAAAACGCAATCTCCACACTGCTACATAGATCTGCATAGACACACATGTCTATGCAGAGAGAGAGCAGGCTTAGAAATGACTACAATAGTCAGGGTTCACCTCCGGTCATAGGTCGGGCTATGATTACGGGTGAATCCTGCTGTCACATCCCGAAGACTGCAGCCGGCCGCCGGAGATTGCAGAGTGCCGGCAGAGCAGTGAATGAACTGGAAGTCATTAACTTCCGGTTTATTCACTGCTCTGCCGGTGCTCGGCAATCTCTGGAGGCCGGCGGCAGCAGCAGTATGGCTGTAATAGCAGGGTTCACCCAAAAAAAAAAAATTAGTGACTCCATCTTTAATAAAAAAAATCCTCTTCCATCCACCGTAGTCCTATAACGACATCTCCACACTGCTACATCGCACTGCATAGACACACATGTCTATGCAGAGGGAGAGCAGGCTGAGAAATGACTACATTGTACCTGGCTGGACATAGAAATAGCGCGGAGCCCCACTCATTTTTTTTTTAGCACTTCATGAAATTCATGAATTAATAATAAAAAAAAGGGGCTCCCCTATATTCGTGTGTCTGGCCAGGTATAAATAGGCACCTAGGGATTGGTGGCAGCCCGTCGCTGCCTGCTGTATCCGGCTGGTTAGTAAAATATGGCAAAGCCCACGTCAAATTTTTTTCTGAAAAATCCATAAAACAATATGAATGAAAGGGACTCCATCTTTATTAACCCCTCGACCATGCAGTCCCTTTTTATAGGATTGTTTAATGGATTCTTCCGAAACATTTTGACGTGGGTTTTGCCGTCTTTTTGTATGCCAGCCGGGTACCTATTTGTACCTGCCTGGAAACAGAAATAGAAGGAAGCCCTTATTTTTTATTATTTCATGAATTTCATAAATAATTTTAAAAAATGTGGGGAGCTTCACGCTATTTCTATGTCCAGCCAGGTACAACTAGGCAGCTGGGGGCTGGAATCCACAGCGCAGGGAGGCCTAAGCTTTCTGGACACCCCCCGCTGTGAATTGTAGCCCGCAGCCACCCCAGAAAATGGCGCGTTCATTTTCTAGCGCTGTCTCCAACTCATCCAGGGCCCTGGTGCAGTGGCTCACTGGGTAATAAAGACATTAGGGCTAGCTTTGTGATATCAGCTGGCCCTAAGCCTGAAATTCATGGGGTCACACCAATATTAGACATGACCACCATGAATTTCTATTAAAGTATTTTTTTTTTGAAAACACAACACTGAGAAATTTTTTTTATTAGAAATGAAACAAAAAAGACACTTAGAGACTCCATCTTTAATTATTAAAAATCCTCTTCTGTCCACTGTAGTCCTAAAACGCAATCTCCACACTGCTACATAGCTCTGCATAGACACACGTCTATGCAGAGCGAGAGCAGGCAGAATAATGACTGTCACAGTCAGAGTTCACCTCAAGTCATAGCTCTGGCTATGATCGCGTGTGAAACCTACTGTCACAGCACCAAGACTGCCGACGTCGGCGGAGATTGCTGAACGCTGCTCGGCAACTCCCGTCCGCTCCGACAAATCAGTGAATAAACCTGAAGTAATTAAGTTCCGGTTTATTCTCTGCTCTGCCGGCGCTCGGCAATCTCCGGCGGCCGAGTTCAGCTGTGACAGCAGGGTTCACCTGCGGTCATAGCCAGAGCTATGACCTGAGGTGAACCCTGACTGTGACAGTCATTATTCTGCCTGCTCTGGCGCTGCATAGACATGTGTGTCTATGCAGAGCGACGTAGCAGTGTGGAGATTGCGTTTTAGGACTACGGCGGACGGAAGAGGATTTTTAATAATTAAAGATGGAGTCTCTAAGTGTCTTTTTTGTTTTATTTCTAATAAAATATTTTTTCAGTGTGTTGTGTTTTTTTTTTTTTTAATTCACTGGAAATTCATGGGGGTCATGTCTAATATTGGCGTGACCCCATGAATTTCGGGCTTAAAGCCAGCTGATATCAAAAAGCTGGCCCTAACCCCTTTATTACCCAGTGAGCAATTGCACCAGGGCCCTGGATGGGCTGGATACAGCGCCAAAAGATGGCGCTTCTCTGAACGTGCCATTTTCTGGGGTGGCTGCGGGCTGAAATTCGCAGCGGGGGGTGCCTAGAAATTTTACGTGGGCTTCGCTGTATTTTTGTGTCCAGCCGGGAACAGCAGGCAGGATCAGGCTGCCCCCAACCCACAGGTGCTTATTTGTACCTGCCTGGAAGCACAAATATAGTGAAGCCCTTTTTTTTTTTATTATTTCATGAATTTCATGAAATAATAAAAAAAAAAATGTGTGGGGCTTCGAGCTATTTCTATGTCCAACCAAGTACAGCTAAGCAGCTGGGGGCTGGAATCCGCAGCGGAGGGAGGCTCAAGCTTTCTGGGCAACCCCGCTACGAATTGCAGCCCGCAGCCACCCCAGAAGATGACGCGTTCATTGAACCGCCATCTTCTGGCGCTGTATCCAGCTCATCCAGGGTCCTGGTGTCATGGCTCACTGGCTTTGTGCTATCAGCTGGCCCTAAGCCCGAAATTCATGGGGTCACTCCAATATTAGACATGACCGACATGAATTTCTAGACTTCACCGCCGGCTTTCCTGGTCTGTGCTGTGCTCCCCGCTCACTGATGCCCCCTCCTCGCTCACTGATGCCCCCTCCCCACCTGATCCTAAGTTAGCACCGGGTGGGGAGTGAAGCACCAGGCAGCGGGGAGGGGGCATTAGTGAGCTGGGAATGCAACACAGACAGGGAAAGCCGGCGGTGAAGTCTTCTCACCGCCAGCTTCCCCGCCCGTCTCTTGCGCTCCCCGCTCACTAGTGCTGCACTCCCCACCCGGTCCTAACTTGAGATCGGGTGGGGAGGCGGTGGGGGGAGCGGAAGATCGGGCTGCCAGGCTGCGGAGAAGCAAGTAGGGGGCTACATCATAGTTTGAAACTCGGCAGCTTTTTACCACCGGCTTTTAAACAATCATGTGGCCATTGTAGCCTTTTCCTCTGATGCCAGACCTCGTTATAGGGTCTGGCAGCAGAGGAATTACTCACATTACTCGCTTCCCCATTCAATTACATTGTACTCGCTATACTCGTAACTAGTTCCGAATATCGGGACCTACTCATTACGAGTATATCAAGTACGAATATTTCAGTACTCGCTCATCCCTAATTAAAACCCTTGGGGCTGCTCATATGTCCGTGTTTGCACAAAGACCGTGTGTCCATGCAAACCACACACAGACATATCCATTTTGTACCAATTACAAAGGCCAATACAATATAAAAGAAAAAATACAGCCTACACAACTTTAGTATTAAATAAATGTACAAGTGCACAAATAGGCTATAATGGCCAATATACAGACATATACATACATCGAGAGTTAGCATACTGCAACTAATGAATACATGAACCCCCAAAATTGCTGTTGACATTAATAATGTAATGTAGTTAAGGTTTTTTGATCAAAGAGGCAAAAGCCGTCTGACCTTGTGAAGGTGTAGCTTTAATGTGGATTTAACATGGATGGACAATAATCACTCTCCAAGTGCCAAACCAGGCTTCATTAAAATGGGGAGGGAAAAGGAGACCGGTCATGGCTCGCAATTAAAACCTTTTGTGGGAATGATGGGTGGACAAGGGTGCAGAGTCTTGGAGGGGCCACACCCCAACTTTGTACTGTAGAAAAAATAAGGGCTCTGCACCCTTGTTCATTCATCTTTCCAATACAAGCTTTAAAGGGATCCTGTCACCTCCAAAACGCCACCTAAGTTACCAAAACACGTCCCTGCACCATCCTATCACTAATCTCACACTCCCTTTGTCTCCTAAAGCATCCTGTGAAAGTGGAGAAAAACGATTTAATACTCCCTCATTAGGGATTTTAATTAGCAGGGGCTATATTCTTTAGCCCTTAGGGCGTGTTCTTTATGTGCCCTGTTCGTCATAAGACGTGATTCGCGTCATTTCCGGTCAGGTGCCGTCAGTACACTTACGCCGCTATTTAGGCTTCAAGCACCGCATTGCGCATGTGGTGCTTGAAGCAGAACACATCGGCATGTGTGTGCTGATGTCACTTGACTGGAAATTACGCGAAACGCGTCATTAATGACCAGCCAGCACCGTGCAGAGCAGGGAGAACGCCTGAATAGAACATGAATAAAAGATCACGCCCATTAGGGCGTGAGCTTATGACGAACAGGGCACATAACAAACATGCCCTAAGGGCTAAAGAATATAGCCCCGGCTAATTATAATCCCTAATGATGGAGTATTAAATCGTTTTTATGCACTTTCACAGGATGCTTTTAGGAGACAAAACGAGTGTGAGATTAGTGATAATATGCTGCAGGGACATGTTTTGGTAGCTTAGGTGGCGTTTTGGAGGTGACAGGATCCCTTTAAATTTTGAGCCATGCCTGGTCTACTCTGGTGAGGACTGATTTGACATAGGATATTTAATGATTAGGTCCATCCATATTAAAAGGTACACTTTCACATGGATTGATGGCTTTTATGTACTTTGATCAAAAAACGCTAAGTACCTTATGTTTTTAATTTGAATCATGGAGCAATTTCAATATGCAGTGGCATTGTGGTTTCCATTAATGAAGAATGGCACCACTATCTTTGTACCCCATATACCACACCATACCATCAATTTTTGTGTTCCAACTGTCTTGGAGGGATCTATCCACTGTGTGTTAATGTCAGATCAATAGCGCTGGTTTTGTTTGTTAACGTCACCATTCACAAAAATGCTTGCCTCATAACTCATCTGAAGGCAATTGTCTATGTGTGAAGATATGAGATGTGCAGCATCTGAAACAACGGATACCGGAAGCCTGTGCTAGCATTTCTTCTGTGGTGTTGCTATCAGTGTGTTTAGAGTGGGAGAAGAGGGTTGCATTGACAATCCAACACAATGGGCAGCACTTTGAACACATTTTATAAGTGGTCATAAACTTGTAAATAACTCATGAAAGAATAAAGCTATGTTAAAACCAAGCACACCATTGTCTTTCTTATGAAATTCTCAATAAGTTTGATGTGTCACAAGACCCTCTTCCCATTGAAAAAAATAAAGTTGAATTCAAAATGGACGCCATGGTCACCACCCATCTGGAAAAGTTTTCTCCCTCCCATATACTAATGGGCCACAAACAGGAAGTTTATATCACCAACCATTCCCATTTTATTTAGGTGCATCCATATAAATGGTCGACCCTAAATCTGCGACTAGATGATTCATGGCGCTACTGACAGCAAGTTGTTATGTTTACCGTATTAAAAAAGAGATATGCCAAAATTCATTTTGGGCACGAGATTCGGTCAGATTGAATTTTTTCCAAATTAAAAGTATCCAAGTATCCAATAATGACATCTCTTATCCTCTGAGGTGTATTGTGTTCAAAAGTGTCACGCTTCCAGGGGAAGGCGCCCTGGAGTGGACCCACTGGGCCGTGGTACCGAACTTCCCTGGGTAAGCTGATCCTAGTTTAACCAACCCCTACAGGGATTGTCAGGGGCAAGCCCAGGGGGTCTAAATACCACAGCTGCTCGTACCAGGGGGGCGGCTTGGAGGGTTAGCCTATACTACGGTATAGCAAGGTAGGAAACACAGGTACAGAGCCCAGGGCTGGGAAAGCAGGAATGGGTCTACTGGGGGAGAGCACAAGGAAGGCCTGACCAACAGTCAGCAAGGCAGAAGCAAACTAACTTCATAATCAGGCACCTCCCATCAGTGGAGGTGGCCTGACATACCAGAGGACGGGTAGCTATTGGTTAAGGGGAGTGTCAGGTTGGGCCGGGCCGGCCCCAAGAGTCACAGGGTAAGGGTGTGGCCGTGCCTAGTGCACCGCTCGTGACACTCATGAAACCTGACCCTTGCAGCGTGCTGGTGCATGAGCTGGGCGGTCAGCAGACAGGAAGGGGACCCTGCGATGGTTCCGAGAAACAGTTCACCTGGACGCCAGATGCCCGGTCGGCAGAGGAGCAGAGGGTGCCGACCCAGGAGAGGTGAGCTGGGGAGCAATGTCAGGGGACCTAACAGTACCCCCTCCCTCACGCCCCCTTCTCCAAAGGCATGCTAAGAACCTCACCAGAATGCGTGGCACATCAATGTTCTCCCGGGGCTCCCAAGATCTTTCCTCAGGACCGAAGCAAACCAAGTCAATCAGGAAGAGGGTTTTGCCTCTACTCTTCTTAATGGCAAGGATGTCCCGGACCTCATAGATGTTCTCGGAGCTGAGAGGCCGTGGCACAGTGCCGGAGGATGGATGGAAGCGATTAAGTACCACTGGTTTCAACAACGAGACATGAAAGGAGTTAGGGATGCGAAGTGAGGCAGGCGGTCTCAACTTGTAGGCAACATTGTTGTTGCGTCGCAGGACTTCAAAGGGACAGATATAACGCGGCCTTAGCTTGTAGGATGGCACCTTCAGCCAGATGTATCTCGAAGAAAGCCACACTTTATCGCCTGGGACATAAGACGATGCATCTAAGCGTCTCTTATCGGCATGTCTCTTCATCCTGCCGGAGGCTTGTGTAAGGGCGTCTGTGGTCTCTCTCCAGATCTTGGAGAAGTCCACGGACAATGCATCAGCCTCGGGGTTGCCGGACGCTGAGGAGACCAGAAGAGGCAAACCAGGATGTTGCCCGAATACCACGACAAAAGGAGATTTAGCAGACGACTCACTGGAGTGATTGTTGTAAGCAAATTCCGCCCAAGGAAGGAGAATGGTCCAGTTATCGTGATGAGCATTGGCAAAGTGCCAAAGGTAGGTGGTGAGAACTTGGTTAATGCGCTCCACCTGCCCGTTGGACTGAGGATGATAAGCCGAGGAGAAGTCCAACGTGACGTCCATATGCTTGCACAGCACCCTCCAGAACCGGAAAGTGAACTGGACTCCCCTATTGGACACGATATGACGAGGAAAGCCGTGGAGGCGGAAGATGTGTTAGATGAATATCTTGGCTAACTCAGGAGCGGATGGTAGACCGGGCAAAGGAACAAAGTGAGCCATTTTGGAGAAGTGATATACAACTACTTATATAACTGTACAGCCGGAGGAGCAGGGTAGATCCGTAATGAAATCCATAGCTATGTGTTGCCAAGGAGCCGACGGAACTGGGAGAGGCAGTAGACGTCCAGCCAATAACTCCTTATTTCTAGCACAGGACGGACATAAAGCAACAAAGTTGTGGATGTCTGGACGGATAGTAGGCCACCAATAGTGATTAGAGATCAAAGAGAGGGACTTTTTAACTCCTACGTGACCAGATAGTAGGCCACCAATAGTGACGAGAGATGAAAGAGAGGGACTTTTTAACTCCTACGTGATCAGAAATTCTTGACGAGTGTCCCCATGCAAGGACTGCCTTCCTCTGATTCTGTGCTATGAAGGTCTTACCCGGCGGAAGTCCAGCTACATATAAGGGAGCCATGGTGATTATCTTGGTAGGGTCGATGGTATGGAAGGTTTCCCCATCCACATCCGACTGCTGGAAGGATCTTGACAGAGCATCAGCCTTGCCGTTTTTACTGCCAGGCCGGAAGTTCAGTTGGAAGTTGAAATGGGTGAAGAACAGGGACCACCGGAACTGCTGGGGGTTGAGCCTTTGAGCAGACTGGAGATAAGCCAGGTTCTTGTGGTCGGTGAAGATAATGAACGGATGAACAGCACCCTCGAGGAGGTGTCACCATTCCTCCAATGCCAATTTGATGGCCAGCAATTCATGATCCCCGAAAGAGTAGTTGCGCTCCGATGAGGAAAATGCATTGGAGAAAAACCCGCAGGTGACTAACCCACCCGAAGAGTATTTCTGAGAGAGGATAGTCCCTGCTCCTGTAGAGGAGGTGTCTACCTCTACAATGAACTGTCTGTTTACCTCTGGTCAGTGTAAGGTAGGAGCTTTGGAGAAGGAACGCTTTAAGGTGGAAAAGGCGTTCCCGGCCTCTGGGGTCCAGTTACAGGTTTTTGCTCCCTTAAAGATGAGAGCCGTGATAGGCTTGGTCAAGAAAGAGAAATTGGGAATGAATTGCCTGTAATAATTTGCAAAGCCGAGGAACCGTTGGACAGCCTAAGTCCCCACAGGACGGTGTCACTTCAGAACAGAGAAGAGCTTCTGAGGGTCCATCCAGAATCCGGAATCAGAGAGGACGTATCCAAAAAAGGGCAGAGAGGTCTGCTCAAAGACACATTTCTCCATCTTGGTATGCAACCGATTCCTCCTCAGTCGCAGGAGGACTTGCCGCACGTCCCGTCTATTTGAGAAGATAAGGATGTCCTCCAAGTAAACCACCATACACGTGTACAACAGATCACGGAAGATGTCATTGACGAACTCTTGAAACCCCGTGGGGGCATTACACAACCCGTATGGCATGACCAAATACTCATAATGGCCGTCCCGGGTGTTGAAGGCGGTCTTCCATTGGTCTCTGGCACGTATGCGAACCAGGCTATATGCACCTCGTAGGTCCAATTTCGTAAAGATGCAAGCCCCATCAAGCCTGTCACAGAGCTCCGGAATCAGCGGCAGGGGGTATTTGTTCTTGACGGTGATGGCATTAAAGCCTCAGTTATCTATACAGGGTTCGAAGGGTGCCCTCCTTCTTTTTCACAAAGAAAAATCTAGCACCAGCAGGGGACGTGAATTTTTGAATGAAGCCCCTAGTCAAATTGTCCGTGATGTATTCAGACAAGGCTTGTGACTCGGCTGGAGACAAAGGGTAGATTCGTCTCCTGGATAGTGTAGCACCGGGAACCAGATCAATAGGGCAATCATATGGCCGATGAGGTGGGAGGACCTATGCCTCCGTTTTGTTGAAGACATCCGCGTACTACCAATAGGCAGCTGGTAAACCAGGAAGAACAGAATACGGTTGCGGGGAGTGGCAGAACCGACTTCAGGCATCTCTCGTGGCAGAGATGGCCCCACCACAGCATGTCCCCTGAGTGCCAGTCCAGGATAGGTTCATAAACCTGAAATCTGGGAAGCCTGAGGAGTAGGGCATGGGAGAGACCAGGCAGGACGTAGAAGGCAATATTTTCACGGTGTAGAGCCCCAATCTGCACCTCCACCTCCTCTGTCACCTTGGTGACGATTTCCTGCAGCGGTCTGCCGTCCACCGATGCGACCATGCAAGGCGTCACCAAAGGTACTATGGGGATTCCAATCCGAGTCACTGCCTCTTGCTGAATGAAGTTTCCAGCTGCCCCAGAATCCACGTAGGCTAGCTCAGAGAAGCGCCTCTGCGGACGTATCACCTGCACGGGCAGGGTGAGGGGTTTAGAGGCCTCGCTCTTGCCAAGGACGGCCTCTCTTACTTGACCTAGGCGGAGGAGTTTTCCCAGACTTTCAGGACAACACCGGCGCTGATGGAATGTGTCTCCGCAATATCGGCATAGGCCGCAAGCCAGCCTCTCTACTCGACGTTGCTCCACCATCCTGACCTGATCCCCCTGCATAGGGTCAGAAAAGGGGGTGGCAGCAGGCACCACGGTCTGTGTAAAGGGAAGCGACCGGACGGATCTCCTCTCCCTGGCAGTTTCACGGGAGCGCTCCTGGAAACGCAAGTCGATGCGAGTGACTAGTGAGATCAAGTCCTCCAGCTCCGCTGGAATATCCCAACCTGCGAGTTCGTCCTTTATCCTGCTGGACAGTCCACACCAGAATGCTCCAGTCAGCACTTCATTATTCCATCTCAACTCGGAGGATAGGATGCGGAAGCGAATGGTGTACTGCCCAACGGTGAGTGTCCCTTGATAGGGCTTGAAGAGTTACTCTGTAACAGATGCGACCTGACCGGGTTCATCGAAGACCCTCCAGAATGTCTCCAGAAAGGTTGACAAGTGGGAGACCACAGGGTCATCCCGATCCCATAGGAAGTTAGCCCACGCCAGAGTCTCGCCCTCCAGGTGGGACACCACAAAGGCCACACTGGCCTGATCGGTGGGATACTGCTGTGGCAGCAGTTCAAAGTGTAGGCGACACTGGGTGAGGAAGCCACGGTGTTATGAACCGATGACTCAGGAGTAACATTCAGATTTCGTAGAAGTCATTGGTAACTGTACTGACCACAATCCCTGACTACACACCGCAACTAGAAGTAGCCGTGGGATGTAACTAACCAGACCTAGACACCTCTGCACAGCCGGAGAACTAACTGCTCCTAAAGATGGATGTACGAAAAGCTATCTTGCCTCCGAGTAGAGCCCCAAAAGAATAGCAAGCCCCCCACAAATATTAACTGGGAAACAAGAGTATAAGGTTTAGCAAAAGAGGGCAAACTAGCTATATAGGAAAGACAGGATAGAATACTATTACGGTCAGTATAAAACACTATCAAAAACCACCAACAGCAGATATTACAAAAATTACCCTGAGTCACTAAGACTCCACGACAACTATACCTGCAGACTTCTATAAATCAAATGCCAGCAGAACTGGAAATAACAGATAATAGTGAATGGTAAAATTCCTAGGAAGAAAACTTCCTATCTGAGAGCAGATAAACAAATATATAGACTAGATAGCAACCCACAGCTCAGAATAGAAAAAAACATAAGCAGATCCTAAAGCACACAAAAGTGTGCCACAAAATATAAAAAAACACATTCACTTATCTTGCAAAGATCTCCACAGAACAGAAGAAACCAGAGAGATGTGAACTCCTCCAGTTACAAAAGACAACTGGCAAGGATTGATCCACTTCCAACAATTATATGCTCCAAGAACCAGATTGCCAATCACCCTCACCTGTGAAGCCCACACAGTCAGCTGCATCACCAGCAACAACCAACGGAGGGAGTTCCAGTGAATTTACAACACCACGTCACATCTTGGGGTCACTGCTGTATCTAGGTGGTCTCCCAAGGCGAGGCGGAGGGTTCGGGACGCCACCCGGGGACCGGTCATAGGATGCAACCTGAGCCGAGGCCGTTGTTGCAGACTGCACGGAGACCAGACGATCGTCCACGGAGGACATGTAAGACGGCATGCGAGACTGCGTGTCTCGTTGTGCTGACAGGTCCTGCTGTAGGCTCGCAGTCTGAGTGGTGGATGCTGGGTCGGAGGTCTGAAGGGAGGCTAACCGGGTATCCATGAACTGAAGACAAGCCGCTATACGGTTCCAACTTTCCCGAAGATAAGCCAGCTCCTTTTGCGCTGAGAACGAAGTACCAGCGGGGTCCATGGCCTGATAACTCTGTCACACTTCCAGGGGAAGGCGCCCTGGAGTGGACCCACTGGGCCATGGTACCGAACTCCACTGGGTCAGCTTGTCCTAATTAAACCAACCCCTATACAGGAATTGAAAGGGGCAAGCCCAGGGGGTCTAAATACCACAGCTGCTCGTACCAGGGGGGCGGCTCAAAGGGTTAGCCTATACTATGGTATAGCAAAGGTAGGAAACAGGTACAGAGCCCAGGGCTGGTAAAGCAGGAATGGGTCTACTGGGGGAGAGCACAAGGAAGGCCTGACCAACAGTCAGCAAGGCAGAAGTAAACTAACTTCATAATCAGGCACCTCCCATCAGAGTGGAGGTGGCCTGATATACCAGAGGACGGGTAGCTATTGTCAAGGGGAGTGTCAGGTTGGGCTGGGCTGGCCCCAAGAGTCACAGGGGAAAGGCGTGGCCGCGCCTAGTGCACCGCTCATGACACTCATGAAACCTGACCCCTTTAGCGTGCTGGTGCATGAGCGGGGCAGTCAGCAGACAGGAAGGGGACTGGTGACGTCTCCGAGACACAGTACACCTGGACGCCGGATGCCCGGTCGGCAGAGGAGCAGAGAGTGTTGACCCAGGAGAGGTGAGCTGGTGAGCGGTGCTAGGGGACCTAACAAAAAGCATAATCTAAAGTGGAGGAAAGAGGTTAAAAAAAAATACATTATGCTCACCTGTCCTGTTCGCCACAGTTATGCTTCAAGACCTCGGCTTACTCCCTAAAATGTATGGATCTTCCACCATAGACTAGGCCCCACGAGGGGCACAATGCAAGTCAGTGCTCCACGTGATCACCAAAGGCCTAGTCAGAGCTGTAAGATGTGTAGACTGAGAATAAGTGAGTGGAGGAACAGGCAAGGAGTTGGAGGAGTTGTAGTGGAGGTAGCACAGGTGAGAGGCCTTAAACAGTTGGGTAGAAACCCCTTCTTTGGCTTCAAAAGAATTCATCAAAATGATTATTTATTGTTATTAAATATTTATATAGCGCCATTAGGTTTCATGGCGCTTTACATGTGTTAAGGCAGACAAGGACATGAATGTAAAATGACGACAATTAAATCATACAGGTACAGTAAAGCAGAGAATCCTGTCCACAAGGGCTCACAGTCTATAGGGGATGGGTGGGGAGACAGTAGGATGGGGAGAGGAAAGGGTGAGGTGGTGCAGCGGATAGGTATCAGTGTGGGCTGTAGGATTAAAGGAAGAGGTGGATTTTCAAGTTTTTCTTGAAGGTTACCAGGGTAGGGAAGCGTCTGATGTTATGGGGGAGAGAGTTCCACAGTATGGCGGATGCACGAAAGAAGTCTTGTATGCAGTTGTGTGAGGAGGAAATGCAAGGGAGAAAAGAAGGAGCTCTTCAGAGGTGCGCAGATTGCGTGAGGGGAGGTATCGGGAGACCAGGTCGGAGATGTAAAGAGGGGAATGGTTATGTAAGGCCTTGTATGGTAGAGTTAGCATTTTGAACCAGGATCTCTGGGAAGTGGGGAGCCAGTGAAGGGCTTGGCAGAGGGAGGAGACAGGGGAGTAGTGAGGAGACAGGTGGATGAGTTGGGCAGTGGAATTGAGGATGGTGCGGAGAGGTGCGAGGGAGGTAGCACGGAGGCTAGTGAGCAGGTTGCAGTAGTCGAGATGGTAGATGATGAGGGTGTGGACAAGTGTTTTAGCAGTGTCTTGGTCTAGGAAAGAACGGATTCGGCTAATGTTTTTGAGCTGGAATGGGCAGGCAGTGGCGAGGGCTTGGATGTGGGGCTTGAAGGAGAGGGAAGAGTGAGGTGGTAGGCAACTGCAGATTTGTTATACAGTTCTCAGGATTTCAGATTTTGGCAAGTGCAAAAAATTCTGGAAATTTGTAACTAATTATATTGTTATAATCGATTTGTTAATCTCTGCTAATAGATGAAAGCTTTATGGTGCTTTCACATTGTGCTGTAGCATGGCCTCTCCGGGGCTTATATATGAACCCCCAGCAATAGTCTTTGGACAGCTGCGTTAGCAGAGGCATTAACTTTAATGGTGCAGACAGTGTCAACGTGTGCACTATTGTGCACCATTTTAGGGAGTATATACATCTACTGCAGGTGGACACCCAAATGCAGAAGGTGTAGTCAGTAGAAATAGTGCAAGGTTAAATGATCACCTATGGTACTTGTGCTGGATGGGAATGTTAATGTTTGGAAGCATTCATGTAGATTCAGCAGGTGTATACTGACCCTTCTGTGCTTCACTCTTACTGGAACAGGATTTAAGTCTTATATTATGGCTTCAAAGGAAACTCCAAAGATAAAGGATACTTTAAGAGTGGTGCAACACACCACAATCAATTCTTCATTTATTTGTTTTATTAAAAAATTTACTACAGCCATAAGAGAATGAACACGAGACACAATGTGATAATGACTGAACTCTACGTGTCTAAATGAATCTGCTATGGGTTAAAAGCCACAGCAGCTGTGGGGATGCGGGTGGTGCATGAGGGAGGGAGCATCAGGGGTTACCGTAGTAACCAGTGATGTCTAGAAATGGATGCCACCTTTAGGCGTTTCACAGGCAGTGCTATTTCTATGATGTACTAGGAAGAGACCTGGGGGCTCTATGTGAGGATGTTAAGGCAGGAATGAATGACAGAGAACCCAGAGATGCCAGTGAAGAGCCAGCTTTCCTGCACTTCTGAAAGGAAGAGGCAGGAAGGCTGGCATAAAGAATGCAACAATTATATGATATGAATTCATGACTTAGAAGGAACAAGATTGAATGGTGTTTATATGTATCTTACAGTTGTGGCCAAAAGTATTGACACCCTTGCAATTCTGTCAGGTAACACTCAGTTTCTTCCTGAAAATTATTGCAGTCACAAATTCTTTGGTATTATTATCTTCATTTAATTTGTGTTCAATCAAAAAACACAAAACAAATTGTCCTAAAGCTAAATTGGATATAATTCCACACCAAACATAAAAAAGGGGGTGGACAAAAGTATTGGCACTGTTAGAAAAATCATGTGATGCTTCTCTAATTTGTGTAATTAGCAGCACCTTTAACTTACCTGTGGCACCTAACAGGTGTTGGCAATAACTAAATCACACTTGCAGCCAGTTGACATGGATTAAAGTTGACTCAACCTCTGTCCTTTGTCCTTGTGTGTACCACATTGAGCATGGAGAAAAGAAAGAAGACCAAAGAACTGTCTGAGGACTTGAGAAACCAAATTTTGAGGAAGCATGAGCAATCTCAAGGCTACAAGTCCATCTCCAAAGACCTGAATGTTCCTGTGTCTACCGTGCGCAGTGTCATCAAGAAGTTTAAAGCCCATGGCACTGTGGCTAACCTCCCTAGATGTGGACGGAAAAGACAAGTTGACGAGAGATTTCAATGCAAGATTGTGCGGATGGTGGATAAAGAACCTCGACTAACATCCAAACAAGTTCAAGCTGCCCTGCAGACCGAGGGTACAACAGTGTCAACCCGTACTATCCGTCGGCGTCTGAATGAAAAGGGACTGTGTGGTAGGATACCCAGGAAGACCCCACTTCTTACCCCGAGACATAAAAAAGCCAGGCTGGAGTTTGCCAAAACCTACATGAGAAAGCCTAAAACATTTTGGAAGAATGTTCTCTCTTTTTGGGCAAAGGCATCAACATAGAGTTTACAGGAGAAAAAAAGAGGCATTGAAAGAAAAGAACACAGTCCCTACAGTCAAACATGGCAGAGGTTCCCTGATGTTTTGGGGTTGCTTTGCTGCCTCTGGCACTGGACTGCTTGACCGTGTGCATGGCATTATGAAGTCTGAAGACTACCAACAAATTTTGCAGCATAATGTAGGGCCCAGTGTGAGAAAGCTGGAAGAATATCACTGAGAATGGGATCGGTCTTCAAAATAGACCAATGTCTACACAGGATGTTATGCATTGTCCCCTATTCTCGGTCATAGGTGCTAATAAAACGCACCTCCTGATCACCCTCCTTGTTTTTAGGGACATATCTCAGCAAACGGTCTCTAGGGGTATTTCTGGCACTCTGATACCCACCTCTTATCGATCTACCACTATAACCCCTATCTTTGAAACGTCGCTTCACGTCACTTTCTGCTCGAATCTATCATCGGTCGAGCAAATACGCTTCATTCGGAGAAATTGGCCGGTCGGGATGGCGCGAATGGTAGAAGGTTGATGTGCAGAGAATGCGTGTAAAAGCGCATTGACCGATGTGGGTTTTCTAAACACATCAGTCTGCACAACACGATGCTCATCAACCACAATCTCAACATCAAGGAAATACATTTTATCTATACTGATATTATGTGTCAACTTGATGTTGTAGGGATTGTGGTTGAGCTGCTCCATAAATTACCCGAAGTGCCCCGCCATGCCCTGCCACACAATCAAAATGTTGTCTATGTATCTGAGCCAGCACTGCGCATGGGCGCAGTCCCGCACGCCACCATCACCAAAGATCTCCCGTTCCCAGTATTCTAGAAATAAATTGGCGTATGAAGGCATGCAGGCCGTGCCCATTGCAGTGCCCCGCCTTTGAAGATAGTAGAGGTCCCTAAAGATGAAAAAATTGTGTGTCAGGGCATAGCGGAGCAAATCGAAAATCAATTCACCCATTGCGCCATCCCGACCGCCAATCTCCAGATAGAAACGAACAGCGCAAAGACCATCACTGTGATCAATGCATGTATATAAAGATTCCACGTCTACCGTGGCAATCAGCATGTCATGGTCCAAAAAGATGCCCCCGATTCTGTTTAGGGCATCCGTCGTGTCCTTAAGATATGATGGCAATGTTTCCACAAGTGGCTTAAGATAGTAGTCAATAAATCTACAGATAGGATCACATAAGCCATCAATCCTGGACACGATTGGATGCCCCAGGGGAACGAGGGCATCCTTATGAACCATGGGGAGTAGATAAAAGGTGGGTATCCAAGGAAATTTAACCAGAAGACCATCGGACTCCTTTTTGCTGATAATGCCCTGTTCCACTGCTCGTCCTAAGATTAGTTTGAGTTCATTGGTGAAAGCAGAAAGGGGGCAGTACGTCAACCTAGAAAAGGTTTCCCTGTTTCTTAATTGTCGTAGGGCCTCCCTCTCAAACATCATGACTAATCTCAAAAATATTTCAACAGCCGGGCATAACGACAAAGGCGGGAATTTGGTGGACCTCGGTAACAGTTCTTTGGGGAAACCACCTTAAGGAATGGTCAGTTCGTCCTCGAACTCCTCCTCCAGGGTTGCAAGAGCCTCTCTTTCTGCTGGAGTCAGCTGTGTTGGAGAGGGAGCACCAGATTTTTTATGGAAGATTCTTCTATATATCAATTTCCTAGTGAAAAGATATGTATCCTTCATAGCTGAAAATAAATCAAAATGGTTTGAAGGTGAGAAACTAAGTCCCTTTGACAAAATCTCAAGCTGGGCCTCAGTTAGGGTGTGATGTGATAGGTTAATTACCTGTAATTTATTACCCCTTTTCCCCACTGGGGAGCGAGGTTCAGGTGGCAACAATGCACGTCCACTCGTTGACATTACACCACGACCTCCATCAGATTCGGAGGTCCCATCTGAGCCACCAGATGAGCTTTCATCAATTGAACTCATTGAAACCAGTGACGGTGTTCGTGATAAGGGTGGTGATTTTGGGCTATCCTTCGGTGGTTGCTTTGGATCTTTCCTTTTACCACCTTTCCCTTTCCACTTATAGACTCTTTGATTCAATGAGTCTTGATGGTCACGGTTCAACTTTTTAAGTTTAAGGTCTCTCGCCTTTCTTCCATCTCAAAATTTCTTTCTCCATGTCTTCATTAAATCTGTCCACGAATGGTGAAGAAGACTTAGCCACAATCTGCCTCTCCAACTCCTCCAATTCTGACTCCATAGTCTCCAAAGAAGCACTGTTCTGATCCTGGAGGAGTTCCAGGAAACCATTAGAATATGTATTAGTCAGGGATTTCCACTTCCCCTTGAAGTTTTCATCTGATACTTCGTAGGATGGAAAAACCTGGACTCGAAGTCCACATGGGATTAGACTCTGCTCAATATATTTACACAGGAATGCCCTATACCACCATACGCGGATGCGACGTCTCAAAAGATCTTTATACTTGTTTGTCAGTGACCCCAATTGTTGATCAGCGCCAGAGCTGATGGTGCGAGTGCCACCATCCTTAAAAACTTCGTCCAATTGTTTCAGCCACATATGGTCACGTGACCGAAAATTAATTTTTGCCAATGGAAATAGCACCCTCCTTCTATCTTAAGGCTTTAATAATAAAAAAGCTTTAGTTTACTGCATGGTACTTGTTTATTTTTGTTCATAATGTTGCATATTGAATATGACTTGCTTCTGCACCGTTCCTAGGATAGATATCTTTTGGGGCAGGTAGCATATTAAATATGATGCCAATGTGGGTTTTGTTAACCGCTTCAAATACCTCAGCCAGGTGTTTCAGGTGCTCTTCATAGGTCTTGGAATACACTATGACATCATCCAGGTAGAGTAGCACAGTCTCTAAATTTCGGTGCCCCAGGCAACACTCCATCATCTTTGGAACGTGCCGGGTGCATTACAGAGTCCAAATGGCATGCTGTTAAACTCACACAGGCCCATTGGTGATGTGAATGCAGTCTTCTCACGGTCTTCTTGTGTGAGAACTAGGGCTGAATAGCAATTAGCAGACTTTAATGTAGCAAGTGACTCTTCTATGCGGGGTAACGGGTAAGCATCTTTATGTGTTATGCGATTTATTTGCCTATAGTCAACACACATTCTCATGCTCCCATCTTTCCTTTTGACTAGGACTCATGGAGCTGCCCAGGGACTGCAACTTTCTCCTATGACCCTTGCGTCCTTCATGTCCTGCAACATCTCTGGTAGTGAGCTGGTGGAATAGGTAGGTCTATATCGCTCTTTGATGGGTGGATGATCTCCTGTGGGTATATGGTGATGTACCCCTTTTATCCTCCCAAAATCAAGTGGATGCTTACTGAATACCCGTTCATATTCCTGAACTATCAGATAAGACACCATGCTTTTGGTGAAAAGGAGTGCGTTCAGTTCCTATATGGAGCTTTTGACGCCAGTCCTTCAACTGCCCCTTGGAACTGTTATCCTGCACCGAATCTGGCAGGGTTAAGGGTTCCACTGTATGTATTGCATTGTTATCTACAGTGCACAGTTTAGCAACGGTGGAATATCTGGGTAATTTGACTTTGCTTTTTCCACAGTTTAATATGCGTATGGGCACCTTTCCCTTTTGTATATCAACCACCCCCCCTGGCCAGATTGTAGGTCTGCTTTCTGAGCTTATGGGTTCTACTACCGCCTGGTAGTCCTGCCCTCTGAAGCCTATTGCTGCCCGACACCAGATTATCATTTAACTCAATGGTGGTACAATGGGGATCGGGTCTGTTGCCCGTACACTACCAATTTCTCCACCGGTCAGGTTTACCTGTTGTTGATGCTGGAGGGCTCAGATTTCCTTCTGAAGCACTCTCCGCTGCCGGCGGTTGGCAGAATCTGCAATCTGCTGGAGCAAGAACAACAATTCTCACAAACAATTACCAATGACATTTGTACCACGGATAATATATGGATCCCTTATATTAGGTTTTTTTTCAACCACTATAAGCCCTTGATCTTGTAATTCCACCCTGCCCACCTTTATTTGCTACCTTTCTAACCCCTAGTACCCTACTAGGTTAAATGGTAACCCATTTGAAGCATGCACAGTGAGGTTAGGATCTGGTGGTTCAAGTTCAGCATCAGACCAGAATCTTTTGTAAAGAATATGAGGGATGGTGGTCACCTGTGAACCCGTGTCCATCAATGCAGGTGTAAGTATGCCATCTAGTGGGATGGACAGGTGCGGTCGTCCTCCTATGTACCTATCATACCAGTCTGATGGGCCTGATGGGTCTATTCCTGGGGGTTGGCCTGTTACCCAAGGGGTTGCTGGTTTAAAGGATACAGTCTTGCGAAGTGGCCTGTCTTGTTGCAATGGCGATAGATGAGTTCTCCTGTAGAGCTGTAGCAATCGTTGGTCCTCCCACGGAGCAACATGTTTTTCTTTCCTCTCATCCCCGGGACGTCCTATAGGCTGTCAGCAAGCTGAATCATCTCCATTGGCTTTTGCCTCTGTCTTAAGCTGCAAGGCTTTCAGGACTGTGGCCATGTCTTTACTCAGCTGGGGCACCTAAGAGCACAGGCTGTCAAATCTACCCGGTGTCAGTCTGCACACATGTTTCTGTAACAGGTGAGGAAGAACAGGTCACTTGTACAGGACAGGGGCTATCCTGCCACTGTTGAAGTGCAGGATCTTGGATTGCAAGGGGTTGAAGCCCCTGATGGCCAAGTCTTTTAGGGTGGCAAAGTCTGAATCAGGGTGATCTAGGACCCACCAGCGTACTTGTCGGCTATTATCTGGTGACCGTAATCCCCTAGTGAATTGTTCAATCAGCATTCGTCTCTCATCCTGCAAACTGGTTGGGTTTACCTGCTTTAAGGCTCACAGCACCTCCTGTAGGCATAGTCTCTGATGTTGTCTTGCGGCCTTTGCTTACAGTGATAGAACCTCATCCTCAGATCAGCCTTGGTGCAGCTTTCAAAAACTGTTTTACTTCTATCAAAGATTGTGGTGACTGATTCCTGATCTTCCTCTGACCAGGTTTCTATTTCCAACTCTGCTGTACCTGTCAATTGTCCCATTACAACAGACGCTCGTTGTTTACCAGTCACTGCATACATATCTAATACGTTGCATATTTTGCCAAGGTGTCCGGCCGGCCATCATATGGAGGTAACCACTTTGCTCCCAGAACATACGGTAGAGATCGGCATGATCGGTGCTACAGCAACGGGTACTGCAGCCACCCCACCGGCTGAGGTCCCAGCTGTGGACTCGGCTGGAAGTGCATTGTTTTCAGGGTTTGGGTTAGGGACCACTGCATCATCGGCCTCTGGCACATCCATTCTCTCTCCCCCTAGTGAATTGCGGCCAGTCTCTGAAACAAAAAAGAAGTCGGCGGCTCCGCAGGTAGGTAGTGGAGCGCTCGGGTATTTCCAGTTCAGGTTGTTGTGCTTTGGCAGTTTTCAGCAGAGCGCCAGGAGGGACCTGTCTTCACGCCTTTTTGGCCGTTACGCCCCCTTTCTTCCCGCTCTGTGGCGCAGTAACAGCGGCCCGATATCAACAATCACACAAAACACAGTCAATACACAGCACATAGTACCCGGTGATACTGGGCACGGGATCCTGTTCATGCCACCATGTAGCTGACCCACCCGAAGGCCGTGGGGACTTGGATCTCGGGCATTGCTTATCGGGGATTGTCACAGGCTGTTGCTCTGGTGGTTGCGTAAAAAAAGGGAAATTGGAAAATATAGGGGGTTTTGTTGAATAGTTTGTGACGCCACCTACGGTGTCTGGTGATGGCACCAGCACTGCTGCAGACCTCCAGGGATGATGGATTGGCAGCCTGATGGTGATGCTCCCCGTAAGTGAAGCGAGGTACCCAGGGCACTGATGAAGGATTAAGTTTTGGCACAGGGAGGTGGCTCTGCAGGCGGGTTGTCTCTAGTCTCTATGTTGGACAGGATCAGGGCTGTAAGGACTGACACACACACTGGGAGTAGTTTTCTGTACCTTTACTTGATGTTAAACCGGCACTGTTCAGGGTACACTCCTGGTGGTCGGAGAAGAACTTCAGGATTTCTCCAACAAATGATTTGTAAGGCCCTCTTCTTCCTGTCTTACTTGTGTTGAAGCCCTGACCTGGGTAAAACCTGGCTTGGCCTCCTCTGTGTCTCACACTCGTATAGTGGTTGGTAAGAACCTTCTGTGGAATGTTGCTGGCTTTATCATTCCTTTGCAGTTCCTGGCTCTTGTGTTGGTTGCTGATACAGGTGTCCAGGAGACTGCAGTCTCCTTGGTAAACTGGGGTTTTCTGCTGGGCTAAGTGCTCCTTAGCAGACTCGGACTCCGGGTTGCTTCCTGGGGTGAACCGGTATGGATCCTCTGCCCCCACTCTGTTGCTCTCGCCTTGCCTCCGACCCTCACTCTCGGGTTCCTCACTCTAGCTAGGCTTCCTCTGGTATGGACCTAGCGTGGCTCCGCTACCAGGTTGTCTTCACAGTACTGCTACATACTACACGTAGTAACAGACTAACTTCGCCCCCAGCATCGGTATTTATAGGGGATCTTGCCTAAGGCAGCAAGTGCAGCTCCCCCTACAGGCCTGGGGTGGAAGGTGTGTGTGTTAGGGCACCCGACGTGGAAATCCTTCCATGCACTAGGTGTTCCTGGGGCTGCCTGTAGCGCAGGGTGCCACACACAGATTTCGGGTCACGGTGCACACTCCCCTGGATTATAGAGATCTCGGGTCATGGTGCGCTCTCCCCCTGGTGTAAATACAGATCTCAGGTCACGGTGCGCGCTCTTCCCGGTGTATACACAGATCTCGGGTCACAGTGCGTGATCTCCCCGGTGTATACACAGATCTCGGGTCACGGTGCGCGCTCCCCCCGGTGTATACACAGATCTCGGGTCACGGTGCGCGCTCCCCCCGGTGTATATACAGATCTCGGGTCACGGTGCGCGCTCCCCCCGTGTATACACAGATCTCGGGTTACAGTGTGCGATCTCCCCGGTGTATACACAGATCTCGGGTCACGGTGCGCGCTCCACCCGATGTATACACAGATCTCGGGTCACGGTGCGCACTCCTCCCGGTGTATAGAGATCTCGGGTCACTGTGCACGCTCCCCCCGGTGTATACACAGATCTCGGGTCACGGTGCGCACTCCTCCCGGTGTATAGAGATCTTTTTAGCCATATGCTTTTTCCTTGAAGACATGAAGTGCTGGTGTGCAGCAGAATTTCTTTTTAGTAAGTATGTGTATTTTCATGCTAGCACCCACCACTAGAGGTGTGCGCCCATTTTGTATATTATATTATATTGTTTTTGGTTGCAGCACCCTCCCCCCACCCAGTAACTGCAATGAGAACCTACACATAGTCCTGATAATTTCCTTTATAAGCAGGTTTTAATTGCACACAGGGCATTATCCCATTCACACATCCAGACTGCAGCAGAATTTCTTTCTAGTATAGAGATCTAGGGCCACGGTGTCCGCTCCCCCCGGTGTATACACAGATCTCGGATCACTGTGCGCGCTGCCCCCGGTGTATACACAGATCTTGGGTCACGGTGCGCGCTCCCCCCGATGTATACACAGATATCGGGTCACGGTGCGTGCTCCCCCGGTGTACACACAGATCTCGGGACACGGTGCGCGTTCTTCCCGGTGTATACACACATCTCGGGTCACGGTCTGCGTTCCTCCCGGTGTATACACAGATCTCCGGTCACGGTGCACGCTCCTCTCGGTGTATACACAGATCTCGGGTCACGGTGCGCGCTCCCCCGGTGTATACACAGATCTGGGGACACGGTGCGCGCTCCCCCCGGTGTATACACAGATCTCAGGTCACAGTGCGCGCTCCTACCAGTGTATATACAGGTCTCGGGTGACAGTGCGCGCTCCCCCCGGTGTATACACAGATCTCGGGTCACAGTGCGCGCTCCTCCCAGTGTATATACACAGATCTCTGGTCACAGTGAGCGCTCTCCCCCGGTGTATACACAGATCTCGGGTCACAGTGCATGCTCCCCCTGGTGTATAACACACATCTCGGGTCACGGTGCGCGCTCCCCCCGATGTATACACAGATCTCTGGTCACGGTGCACGCTCCCCCCGGTGTATATGATTCAACCAGTGCTAGGGTGGATGAGGAACTCGGACACCGGGGCTACTGTGTGTGGGGAGTCACGGATGGTCGGGACCCCGGTGCGGTGCCCTGGTGATCAATTATACCAGATGTTGATGGTAAACGGAGGGGGTTAAAAGGGTTATTTACAGGGGAACGTGACGCCACCTGTAGAGTCCGGTAAGATGGTACCGGCGCTGCCAGCCGGCCACT